>CM073733.1:32477500-33677500 GCA_037113605.1 Calophaca sinica | reverse complement strand
CTTAGTGCCACACAATTTGAAGAGTTCACGCCAGAAACAGTTGAGGAAAATAGGGTCTCTATCGGACACCAACCTTCTTGGGATACCATGGAATTTGCAGATAATTTCCAGGAACAACAAAGCCACTTCATAAGTTGTGAAATTGGTTGGTAATGCACCAACATATGCCCCTTTTGAAAATCTGTCAACAACAACCAAGATAACTGTGAAACCTTGAGATCGAGGGAGGCCGGTTATGAAATCAAGTGAGAGGTCTTCCTAAACAGCTGAGGGTGTTGGCAGTGGCTGTAGAAATCCTGCAGGGCGCTTAGTTTCATACTTAATGACTTGGAAAACTGGACACTGAGAGACATATTGACGA
This sequence comes from Calophaca sinica, assembly GCA_037113605.1. Taxonomy (NCBI): domain Eukaryota; kingdom Viridiplantae; phylum Streptophyta; class Magnoliopsida; order Fabales; family Fabaceae; genus Calophaca; species Calophaca sinica. The sequence goes on along the minus strand of CM073733.1, from coordinate 33,677,139 downwards.
ACGTCCTCGCATATTCCTTGCCAAAAGAAATTGTCAAAGAGTCGCATGTAGTTTTTATGGACCCCCATATGGCCACTGATTGGGGAGTTGTGGAATTCCTGAAGTAATCTTTGTTTGAAAGGGTTTGAGGGGTTCACCCAAAATTTCCCTTTGAAGAAGCGAAGTCCTTGATGGGCTTTATTATCTGGGTAGTTTGTGGGATGTTGCTGAACATCTTGAATGAGGCTTGTAAACTCAGAGGAGGATTTCAATGACAGGCATAGCTCATCCAAGAAAATGAAATATGGCTTGGTTAGAGTAAGACAGTGGCTATTTGGTTCCACTCTTGACAATGCATCAACAACCACATTAGATTTTTTAGATTTGTATTGAATTGTAAAATCATAACCAAGGAGTCTAGAGAGGTATACCTGTTGTTCTGGTGTTTGAATCACCTGAGAGATCAATTCCTTGAGGCTTTTGTGATCAGTATGGATAACAAAGGAATGACCCAATAGATATTGACGCCACTTCTTAACTGCTGTAGTGATGGCATGGAGTTCCTTGACATAAGTAGGGGAGCGGAGTAAACGAGGGCAACATTGCCTGCTGAAGAAGGCAATTGGATGTTGGATTTGCATCAAAACGGCCCCATTGCTGTACCAGAAGCATTTGTTTCCAAGTCAAAAGGAATTGAAAAGTCAGGAAGAGCTAGAATAGGTGCTTGAGTCATGGCTTGTTTGAGGGTGTTAAAAGCCTGTTCTGCTTCAGGTGTCCAAACAAAGGAGTCTTTGCAGAGGAGATTGGTGAGTAGGGATGCGATGGTGGCATATCCTTTGACGAATTTTCTGTAGAATCCTGTAAGACCTAAGAATCCATGCAATGCAGTCACAGAGATTTGAATGGGCCATTCAACCATAGCTTGGAGTTTGGATGGGTCTGCTTGTATGCCTTCTCTGGAAATAATGTGCCCTAAATATTCCAGTTGTCGTTGCCCAACGAGACATTTGGAACGTTTAAGATAGAACTGATTAGTGAAGAGTGTGTTAAAGATCTTCTCTAAGTGCTGCAAGTGCTCGGAGAAGGTGGCACTGTAAACCAAGATATCATCAAAAAATATAACTACATTTTCGGAGGAAGGGTTGTAGGAGCTCATTCATGGGGGATTGAAATGTTGAGGGGGCGTTGCATAGGCCGACTGGCATGACCTTGTATTCGTAGTGGCCTTGGTGTGTGCGGAAAGCAGTTTTTGGAATGTCATCGATACTCATTCTGATCTGGTGGAACCCCAGTTGAAGATCCAATTTGGAAAACCAAGATGCTCCTCCCAGGTCATCCAGCAACTCATCTATGCTGGGTATAGGAAATCTATTTTTGATGATAATTGTATTTAGCGCGCGATAATCCACGCAGCAGCGCCAAGAACCATCTTTCTTCTTGACCAGGAGAACCGGTGATGAAAAAGGACTGCGACTGGGTTGAATCATACCGGAGCGCAACAACTCTGCAATCTCACATTTCTGATAGTAAGGGTAGTGGTAGGGACGGACATTCACTGGTGAAGAGTTAGGGATAAGGTGGATATGGTGGTCGGAGGGTCGAGGTGGGGGAAGGTTAGATGGGGTGTCAAAGAGGGGTTGGAATTGTGTTAGCAAGTTTGAATTTCGGGAATGAGGTTGGGTTGTGGATTAGGGTTGTGAGAAGCTGGTGCTTCCGTTGGCAAAATCTGAAGTTGGAAGAAGGAAAAAGCTGCATTGGTTTGAACGCAACGTTTCACTTGAGGGGCAAAAATGTCATTTGGCTTGAAGGGAGCATCTGAGTGTAGCTTAATGGGCCGGCCTAAACGCGAGAAGGTCATAGGTAATGCTGAGTAGTCCATGAGGACAAGGCCGAGGCTTGTGAGCCATGGCGCGCCAAGCACGACCTTTGCACTGCCGAGCGAGAGGACGTAAAGATCGACAAGGAAATCGTGGCCTTGGATATGTAAAGGTACTTGGCAACACTTGTGGTAGCAATCTACGGTGTCTCCGCTACCAACCATGACCAGGAGAGTGGTAGTGGTGAGCGACAGAGTAATACCTAGAAACTTGGCTACTTGGGTTTAGATGAAGTTGTGGGAGCTACCGCTATCTACCAGAACCGCCACAGGTTGTTTGGCGATGGTCCCTGTAACCCGAATGGTATTTTAGGCGGAGCAACCGGACATTGCGTGCAAGTTGAGCTGTGCGGTGTGTCGGGTTCAGGAACATAGGTTGGTGCGACGTCTTCCATCGTCAGGGGGCTTGTCGGCTCGAGGGTTTCTTCCTCATCTTCCTCTAAAACACGAAGGAAGCAACGACCTTTGCATTTATGGCTTGTGGTGAATTGCTCGTCGCAGTAGTAGCATAAACCACGTTCGCGCCGTGAAATCATTTCCTCGGGGGAAAGCTTTTTGAAATTAACTTTGGAATTGGTAGCTGTGGTGGGTGTTTGGTTTGGAGTTTGGGAGGGTGGGTTCGAGTTGGGGTGTTGTTGTTGGAAAATGGGATTTGTGGTTTAGGTTTGAAATTGCGGCGACGATCAGCGATTTTGTCTTCCTGAATCTTGGCCAAGGTTGTGGCATGAGGGAGTGAAATTGGTTGGAAGGCTTGGAGCTCGCATTTGATTTCAGGGGATAGACCAGAAACAAAGCAACTGAAGAGAAATGGGTGTGGTAAACCGACAACTTTGTTAGCAATCCTCTCAAAATCATTGAGATATTGGTTGACGGAACCGTTTGGGTGAGTTTGAATAGAGCTCATCTGGGATCATCGTAAAAGGAATGGGACAAATGGGTCTCAAGAGTCATAAGAAGATCAAGCCAAGAATGGTGAGACCATTGCACGTCATCCATTGAAACCAGCTCAATGCTAGGCCATCCATGTAGAAGGAGGCGATGGTGAGTTGTTCGGGTTCGGGTGTGCCATGGAAGTCGAAGAATTGGAAAATTTTAAAGATCCAGCCTAAGGCATCTTGGCCATCAAAACGTGGTACTTCGAGTTTCATGTGTGGTCTAGTGCGGTCAGAATGGGGAGGTAGCGGTGGAGGGGGTGGTGGGGGTGGGGGTGGAGGAGGTGGTAGGTTTGTGTGGAGTGGTGAGTTAGTGCGGGAAGCTTGTGTCTGGGCTCGAAGAGAAGCGACGTCCTCTGCCAGGGCGTCTAATTTGGAAGAAAGCGTGAGGATGGCTACCTCGATGGGGTTGGGTGGTGACTCAGCCATATTGAGCTCAAGGAAGGCAATGAAAGCACCAACTGATAGGTATTGAGATAAAACAATCTACTCTAGTAATGATAAAAATCTGCATGCCTTTCTTCATTCATCACTCCTCCATTTATACACAAGATTTGGCCAATCATTGGCTCCTAGATTCTAGGGATTTAGAGGAATTCAATAACGGGAAAATGACAGCACATTACAATAGCATCAATATTGTCCATTTGTGCACAAGGCTCTAACAGATAACAACAAAATAAAATGACAACTAAGTAAATGACAGCTAGCATAACAGCTAAGGGAAATGCTTCTAAGTTTCTTTGGGCTTTAGAGTCTCCAAGTTCATAATGTAGTCTTCCAAATAGTTGGGCTTGGTGATGGTTCTTCTAGGGCGGCCCAAGTTGGTATCATGTGCATAGTTATTTCGCTGCTCTGGAAAATTTACTATTGCAAGAGAGACGTGAAGAGCATGTCAAGAAGAAAATATAAGTCATTCAGTGCGATAGTCCCACACATAACCACACACATAAAATATATAATAAATATTATTTAAATTAATGAAACATTAATTCACAAAGTTGGTTCTAATAATTTTTTTCCTAAACGACCCCCACTATTTGCCAATATATGAAAATATGAATATTTATCGCATCAAATTAAGGAACTGATATTTCATTTTTCAATATTTATAAATAATATATATTATATATATTTTTAATGTAACACATTTATATATAAGTTTTGCCCCCACAACATAAAATTGTTCGTTGCTGTTTGTATTTCTCAACCTTGATCGAGTGGGCAAACATTCCCTTGCAGCCCTCAATGCAAATGACCGAACCTTAGGCGGGATGGTGAGCTTCCAAATCTCTCTCCAATTCCCAGTTGCAGGCTCTCTTTGAACAGAAGCTAGATGATCAATGCACAACCTGTAGGCCAATTTTATTGAAAAGCTGCCATCGTGAGTGACATGCCAAATTCTCTTGTCATGCAAAATTCTAGAATGTAAAGGAATTTGATGTATAGCATTAACGCCAATTGGGCAAAATAGAGCGCTGATAATTTCATGATTCCAAGATCGACTTTCATGCAAAATCAAATGATTAAGTCATAAATCTTCAAAAAAAGGATTAATAGGAGTTGTGACCCATAAATTTCCTGTTGATCTAAGCCAAGGTTCCCCCTAAACCTTGATGTGTGAGTCGTCACCTATACGCCATCTGTAGCCAAGTTTGAGTAACGAAATTGTACTCCACAAACTCCTCAAGTGTAGCTTGGATTGTGGCCAATAAAAGCCTGCAAGAAATCTCTCTTGGAATAATATTTAGCTTTGATGAACTTATAGAAAAAGGAGCTTGGCTCGGAGATAGGTTTTCACCCTTGCTTGCCCAACATAGATAGATTAAATCTTGAAATGCTCTGGAAACTAAGCCCACCATCATCTTTACATGTTGTCAAATTATCGCAACGGATCCAATTGATGCTACGACCTCCATTATGCTTCGTACCGCAATAGAAAGAGTTCATTATGCGCTCAATTGCCTGACCCAAAGACTCTGGGAGAAGGAAAGCGTTGATACGATATTGGGGAATTGATTGAGCAACTGCTTCGATTAAAATTTCTTTTCCAGCCTGAGATAAATATTTAGAGCTCAAACCTTGAATTCTCTTCCAACTTCAGTCACACATAAAACTAAAGAGGGAACTTTTGCTACGACTTACCATAGATGGAAGGCCCAAGTATCTATCCGAGCCTATAGCAGCTGAGACTCCAAGAGAAGAAATTAAAGAAATCCGCAGCTCATCATGAACATTCTTGCTAAAAGAAACTTTATATTTCATATAATTTGTCGTTTGTCTCGAAGCTAATTCATAGGTAGCCAAAACGTTGTTCAAACAATTAACTTCATAATCAGTTGCTCTATAGAAAAGGAAACCATCATCAGTAAATATTAACATTTGCCAAAATAAATTATCATGTAATACAATAATTTATAGTTTTATTTGATATAAAATAATAATATATTTGTTTAAAGTTTCATTACAAAAATATTTCTCCATTTTTGCTTGGCATGGCTTCCTTTTTTCTTTCCAATATTTATTTCTCCTGTTCAAAACAAGAACTGCAGCATAAAGATGAAAAATGTAACTGTGCTGCATGTGACATTCTCATAATATGTATGTAATTAATTGTAATGCAATTTTACAGCATTTGTAGACCAGGCAGGCAAGTGTTAAGTTTTTGTTTGGATCAGTTTAACTACACTTTTTTGACATTTTTCAATTTTTAACACAGATCACGTACTATATTAACCAGGAAAAAAAAAGACGTATTAAAACTAAATCTAACAGCCAAAGTAGACTATATTTGAGTTTTAAATTAAAATAAAAAAGTCTTGGCACCAAAATTAAAAAGTCTGCAATTTAGGTCATTCTAGATAAATTGTCGCGAACGGCAATAGTACATAGTACAAAAATAGAAAAATAGACCATATTAAATTTTGAGAAAAAGTAGGTTTATAGGAAGAGATTCAATGATCGGTCATTTCATCCATTCACTCAATTCAATCAAAAATTTACTTTGAGTTTTGGTGACGAGTGCTCTTAAAGCATTGATTAAAGGAAAGAAAAAAAAAGTCTGTATGTATGAGAAAATGATGTATCTATTTCGTTGAAAAATATTTAACTTATATTTTCAAGATAATTTTTTTTTATTTCTTTAACCAATATTCTTAGTACACTTATTAGTATTTTTCATTTATTTTTCTCAGTTGGCTTGAGTGGCTGCTGGCCTTGAATGATAACAGCGCTCAACTGAATTAAAATTCTCACTACTTTGACCTTTGATTAGGCCAACTACCCTATGAGTATTGGTACATCCATAATTCCAAATTTTATAGAAGGCAAGACATAAAGAAAAAACATTATACTCTGATGATGAAAGTGATACCAGCTATGTTCTTTAAGGCATCTTCCCACGGAAGATTGTTGAAGATAATTCGCGATTGAAAACCTGCAAAATAGAAATTAGTCATAATAAATCTGAGGTGTCGATGAAACTTCCCTTAAGATTTATCTGTTTACAGTGCACAAATCTCCTAGAATACAACATGTTCGTCTCGGTAAAATCCAAAATATAACCATTGAGTGAAAATAGTGAGAGAGATCGTGCAGAGTCAGTGGCACAAAACATGGGATTATTAACTAATGGGTAATAAAAAGGATCGTAAGCCCATATTGTACGCGCAAGGGTGCAAATCAGAAGATTTACACTGAAACAAAACATTTGGGTGTAAGTTTGCGCGAGCCTAAGCTCTATTCAAGCTTGTTTACAAGCTCAAGTCACAATAATAATATACCAAATCATATTATGCTCTTTTATGGTCTTCTTAATTTCGTTGAATAAAAAAGAATTGTCATATGAATTGCATATTGGGATTTGTAAAATAATCCAGGGACTTTGGTTGGGGACCTAATAGTTTGGAGATCCGGGTCAAATAAGAAAACCATGTTAAAGAAGAAACCAAAGTTTGATTTTGATGCCCCAAATCTTCGAGTGATTCCTATTATTATATGCAAAGTAGAAAGCCAAGTAGGCAAGTAAGTACATTTCCGAATATGTATAGCACCCAAATGAAACATTTCTTATTGAGCCAAACTTTTATGTCTTGGATCAATTTATCAGCTTTATGCTTATAAGCAGAATATTTAATTAAGCCATGGGACACGGCTTAGGGATGATTTGCCAATAATTTTTCTTCTTCTCTTTAACAATGGCCGGTATCCCTTTTTTAGTTATATATTTGTAAAAAAAAAAAAATATTCTTAGTGGTGAAAAAGTAACAGAGATATAGGATGTTAGTAAACCAGTTAGGAAGTTGGGGAGTCAGTTAGAGATCAAACTCTATAAATAAGAAACCAATGTACACATTTTATTCATCTTTTCAATATGATTCCTTATGAGAATTTCTCTCTATCAAGCTCTCAAGCTTACTTCTCCTATGAGAAGGATCTTCATCTCTTTGATCCTGTGATTTCTCACATGGTAGTAGAGCGATACCGTGCTTCCGCAATCAATATGGATGAAGATCCTTGGGGTTCCGATTCTGATTCTGTCGCCGGAGAAGAAGAAGATGATGATTCTGCCTTTATGGATTCTCACTGTACAGAACCAGAGGTAGAAGAAGAATACAACCTCAGTGATCCTGTTTTCGGCAACTTCAAAAAATTCAGTACCTTCGGCTTCAGCTTCGATTACTCCAATCAAACCAGAAATTGATGGTTTCACCATCAAGGTTGGAGAAATTACTTGTTTGCTTGGAGATCCTAGTGTTTGCGACACAAGGATCATTCAAGATTTAGTGTTGATTCAAGAAAACCCTAACTTCTTGACACCTTGTTTTCTTCTCGAGCAAGATAAGGTAATTACAGTCATAGCTCCAGACAAATTGGATGGCTCTGGTGAGGATCTTCCGCAACCAGAACTTGAACTCCGGTTGCCTCTTCGGTGAGCACTGCTGCTGCCAGCATTGGCGTACTTTTGTCCGGTAACACATGCTTCCACAAATTCTCGCTTTATCCCCCCCCCCGCGATAGAAAAATCCGTAGGATCCTCTGCATCTCTCTCCACGATTCTCGCCCACACAGTTCGCCGCCTCCACACCTTGGACTCATTGGCTTTCATAAGTCAGTGGCTAGTTTTGCCGTATTCCAATCCACCATTGTTGATTTCACTTCATCGTTCTTGGAAGCTGTTTTAAGAATCTGTGATGACCTAACCTCCATTGCATCAGATCTGACTCGTAGTTCATGGCTCGAGTTCGAGATGCCTTTAGTGGATATTGTTGCGCCGTCGCCGTATATGACTATTGAATGAGCTGATCTGGTTTGCACAACACTTCCACAATGCTTCACATTTGTCTTCGATCCTGGCGGAACTATCGCACGGATCTACTACTCCGCCGTTATGCTCTTGCTTCTGTTAAGTTCTGTTCCGGCAGCAATTCCGTCTTGTGTTGGCGTTTTCATCTTTGACCCCGGCGGAAATCGCCGTCAACTGCCATGGATCTTGCTGTGTCGATGATTCTTGGTCGTACAAAGAAGAATAGTGCGATTCAAATTAGTTTCATTCTTGTATGGTTTCTGTGTTACTTGCATTTTGGAAATTGAAAGCAAAATTACCGATAACGTCATGTCACGGTTGTGGCTTTCTTGGTAGAGAGGTTGCACCGCCATCAATGGTTTGGCATCATTCCGATTCAGCAATATCTCCAACTTCAAACAGAGAGAAGCTTCAATAGAGAAGGTTCTGGAGTGGTAGGTTCCATCACGTGTGTGGCAGGCGCCTTGCCTGGGTCTGTTGCTCTGTTTTGGGTTTGGGCCTAGACTGTACTGGCCTTGCATTATGAGTTAGTCCAACAGCTATTGCACTATTTGGACCTTGTTTTCATAATTGTTGAAGGGATATTCATATTTCCCTTTGATTTATGTGCTGCACTTGGGAGTTTGGCCCTATAGTGTTTGTTTTCTTTTAGTTGTTTTCAGTATATTTTTTTAATAATACTTGTATTTCAAGCTGCTTGTGGTGATCCCACTATCAGCTTGAGGGGGTAACAGAGATATATGAGGTTAGTAAACCAGTTAGGAAGTTGGGGAGTCAGTTAGAGATCAAACTCTATAAATAGGAAACCAATGTACACATTTTATTCATCTTTTCAATATGATTCCTTATGAGAATTTATCTCTATCAAGCTCTCAAGCCTACTTCTCCTATGAGAAGGATCTTCATCTCTTTGATCCTGTGATTTCTCACAAAAAGAAATAAACACTTGTTAAATATAAAAAAACAACCAGTAAAAAAAAGAAACAAATTACACTGCTGTAAATACAAAAGTATCAAACACTAATATTTTGAAAGTTGATGGAAAGAATAGTTTTCTCCGCTCAATGGCTACCTATGCCGCCGACTAAGCCTTTAAACAATGGACATGTAGGAAGGTCTGGCATCAAGAAACGATGCTCGTTTAGAGATAAACTTACAAGGAGCAAGACAACTGCTCCACTAAGAGAGAAGGCAGACCTTGTTAAAAAAGGGGTAGATTAAGATCGACCATGAAGGAGGCAACAAGCTAAACATTGATGAAGCAATATTTAAACAGCTCTGTGAACCATGGAAGAAGACTTTGGTTATAAAGCCCTTGGGGAAGAAAGTGAGATAAAAGACTATGCTCTTTAAACTCTCCACAACGTGTAAACTCACAGGGGTTTTGACTTGATGGATGTGGACAATGGTTACTTTATGTTGTAGTTTAATCTGGAGGAAGATAGGGATAAAGTGATTGGGGAGACCCCTGGATGGTGTTTGACCATTACCTGGCACTGTCTACATGGAGCCCAAACTTTGTCTCCTCGTCGGCTAAAATTGAGAAGATACTAATATGGGTGAGATTCACAGGAATGAACTTGGTTTAATATGATGAGAGCCTCCTATTAGCTATGGCATCAGCAATAGGGCGACCAATCAAGGTGGATAGACACACCTTTACGGTGGAGTGGTGGAGATTTGCATGTGTGTGCGTGGAGATCGATCTAAACAAGCCTGTGGTTGGCAGGATTTGTATCAAAGAAGTTTGGCACAAAATAGCTTATGAGAGTCTCCATGTCATTTGTAGTAAATGTGGCGGTTATGGCCATATTTCTAGGAATTGTAGAGTGCAGGTGGTGATGCCAGCGACGACCGTGGTGGCCAGAGGTGCTGGAGGTGACAAATTTGATGAACCATATATTTTCGGTGTACATATCCCACCAATTTTGTTCTCTCTTTCTCCCCCTATTTCTCTTCTAAACCAAACACAAAAAATTCCATATCTCTCTCCAGCCTCTTTCTCTCTCTCTCATCTTTCTCTCTTCCTTATTTCTCACCTACCAAACACAGTGTAAATGATGTATCTGAATTTGGTTGTATTATTTCTCAATGTAGAGCGCTCCTATCTACTTTCGCAAGATTTAAAATAGTCTCTATTAGAAAACAAGCTAATAGAGTTGTTCATAGTCTTGCTAGAGCGTCTGTATCAAAAGTTAGCCCCCACAGCTACCATTATGTTCCTATGTTTCTGTTACATTTAATTAATGATAAAATGAAGTAAGCAAACTTTTCCTAAAAAAAATATTTTGTAGTTAATCACCAAGAGAGAAAAGTTGACCATGATATCTCGTCATCTAGCCCCATAGAAGAAAAACATAATCTGTGAGGCTCCACTGGCATATATACTCTATATCAACATGTGTATACAGTTTGCACCTTCTGTATATCAGGGCTGGAAGTAGGATGAACGCCTTTGGTTAAATAAGCATGTCATGCATGTTTTAAAAATTCAAGGTACAAGTCTGGCCTATTACCTGTCAAAGGTTTTTTCTAGGTCTGACTTGACATTTTTGAAAACATGGTCTGGTCTGTTAGCCTGTTTAAATGTCTATCATCCGATCTATCTCTAAGTAGGTTAAATGACTAATATATAGGCTAATGAAGATAAACTTTATACATGATACACTACAAATCATAAAAAATTAAACAACTACTACTCGAGGGTATAAGACAAAACGTTGGAAATAGACTAGACTAGATTAAGATTTTTAGGCCTAAAATTGTCTTGTTTATTTGATTTAGGTCTTTCTTAAAGTCAGACCTAATCTTTTTAAAAGTCTAACATGTTATAAAAACCTTTTAAAAGTATATTTTGTAATAAGACCTTTAAATAAGCCATAAGATCATTAAATAAACTTATAGACTTAAGTCTTTTATATAGGTCATAAATCTTTAGTGGGGGTAAATATGTGTATGGATTTAATCATTATAAAAATCTTATTATAATAATAACAATAAATATTATTGTATTATTTATATTTATTTAAATATACCTACTTATTAGGTCTAAGAGAATTTTTACATGATCTAAAGTCTGACCTTTTTAGCTATTTAAGTTTTTTAAAAAGCGTTGACCTTACTATTTTAGAAAAAACCTGACTTGACCTGAGGCCGATGTAAACTGGGCCATAGGTCCGTATCGGATAACCTGACTTATTTCCACTCATAGTCTAGTTAACAAAAAGAAATGGTTCATGCTAAAAGAATTTAATTGCTAAGGTAAGCAAAATGGTTTTTCAAACTTCGCTCCGAGATAAAGGATCCATTACCACCTCATATTGTAAAGTAATTAGGGAAACAGTTATAGTGTAGTGACCACGTAAGTAATCATGATATTAATTTAAATTAGACGATTATTAAACCTCCATTGATATTGGGCTCGAACGTTGAGATCATGACGACAAATAGCACTGTACTATACTAATGGAGTATTCATAGTGTGGCTTAGAATATTATTATTTTTTTAATTATTATGCATTCTCTGTCTTTTATCAAGCACTACTCTAGAGTTGTGCTTAGGTAACCAAGCACTTCGAATACATTCTCAAATTGTTAAGCCAACTTCTACTTCCTACTTTACCAAAAGAAACCCATGTACAGCGTTATTGGATTTGTGACGCAATATGTTCTTGCATGGGGTGTCAATATATAAAGCACAAAGGGACACACAACTACTGTTAAAAGAAACCAACCTAAATGACTACCACATCCATAAGCACTTGTCTTGGAATAGTCCCTCGAAGTCTTTCTTTCACCTTCAACCAGTACAAATCCAATTGTCTGTTGATTTAAAAGTGATTCTGTTTGTGCTTGTGCCTGTTTCCTTCGCTTCTTGCTGTCTTCTGATTACTCTGAGTTGTCCTTTCTATCTCAGGATCAAACAATAATGAATTTGGATCAACGGTACCTTGCAAAAACCACTAAAAGACAAAATCAGAATCAAATAAGAACACAGAAAATTAATTAAAATAAAAAAAAATGCAGAAAAATAAAATAAAATAAAAATAATCTATGAACTAAACCGAAAAATTAAAACACTCGAGTCGAAATTTAACTAACCGCATTAATATTAACAAATAACAATCCCTGACAACGGCGTCAGAAACTTGATGTGCATTTTGGCAAGTATATCAAATCGCTTACAAAAATTATCGTCCATAGAGACTGTATTGTTGACTACTAGCTTACTAATTTAATTACATTCGAGCAATAAGAATTCAAGTGATTGATATTTAACGCTAACCTTCAAGATTAAAAATAGAGCAATTTTTTTTTTTTATAATTTTTCGAGAAATAGAAACAATCAACAAGAAACTGGTTTTTAACAATAAAAAACAAATTGTTAGAGGTTTGACTTCACTACCCTTCCTACTGGTTTTTTACACTGAATTTTCATCTAACAAGTTCATATGAATCAAGAAACTGAGTTTTTATGATTACTCTCTAATTCTTTAGATTGATAATTCTTCGTGTTCAACATTAATATATAATTCAATTTCTTGAAAATTAACAACTTAACAGGAGCAATAAGAACGAGACAACTCAATCACGTTTATTTAATAGTGTTCTTATTCTTAAGAAAACACAACACAAATAATTTGTTCTCAACAGGAAAAAAAAACTCAATTTTCCAATTGTGAATTTAAAATCGTAAATAAATAGATTCAAACAAACCAAAAAACAAAAGAAAATTAAGCTAACACAATTATAAAATAAAAACCAATAAAAAGAGTGGTTGAATTAATAATCCTCCAACATGAGTTTTAGTTTTCTAACGAAAGCTCCCCTTATGCTCTTCGCACACCTCTTTCTTTCCAATCCATCGTGTGTCTCTCCTCCTCCTTTTATTTCTATGATCACCTTTTATTCCTTTTTATTTAAACGCGCGTCCCTCTGGCCATAAAATAAATTGATCGCCTTTTATTTCATTCAAAAAAATGGTAAAACAGTTAACAAAGCTACCTCCCTGAAATAAAAAAAATGGTAAAACGGTTAACAAAGCTAGTTTTAATTTAAAGAGAAATGATAATTAGTACAAAACTGAAATCGTCAAACACCACGAAGGCGTGTATTCCATCAAAAAGCGGTTTTATATTTTTCTAATTATTTTAAACTAGCGGTAAGATGGGCACTACCGTGCCCGTCTTTCCGTATTTCTATTGCGCTACGATGAATACCTGCAAAAAAATGTATAGAAGTTCAAGTAAGAAGAAGAAAATGCAGTTTTTTTTTTGCAGTTTTTTTTTGTAAACTGTTCAAGGGTAAAATATGAAGTAAATTAGTACACCAAAAAACAGTTATTGAAAATTGTTCCCTTTATATAATGGTATAGATAATATTCGTTAAAAAAGGATCAATTCTTGCGTTTCGCGGGCAAAAGATTCATAAAGTATAACAATGCTCTAATTTAAAACAAAACAAAACAAAACATTACAAAATAAATAAAACTAAAATAAAATAAAATAAAGTGGAAGTATAAAAACAGTTAACCTTCCTAATTTTAGATAAAACTAATAAAATAAGATAAAACTAATTCGATAAAATTAAAATAAAATAAAACTAATCCTATAAAATTATTAATTAAAATAACAAAATAAAATAGAAAAACAAAGTAAAATACAAATCAAGATTCATCAAAACAGCAAGCATAAAATAGACATCCAAACATCCTATGTTTGCTAAGATCAAGTTGCTTACCGCATAGCACCTCATAGGCTGACTTGTTCAATACTCGAGTTGGTATCCTATTGATCAAGAAAACAACAGATTGTATTACATAGATCTAATATAGACCCAATACAATTTTGGCAATTGTGATGTTGTAGTGAATATGCAACATAACCAGTTTAGTGGACAATTCCCCTAAAAGTATAAAAATATGGGAGCAAAAATTTTGCCCCATTATCTGTTCTTAAAGTTTTGACCTTTTACCAAATTGTGTCTCCGCCATTGCAACAAAATTCCTCACATGTTTTGTACCTCATTTATCGATCACACGTACATACTATAATCATCTAACTGTTAAAAGTAATTAGTAACCATTTGTATTACTAATTGGAAATGGTAATTTCTTATTTTGTCATATGACACATATCAAAAGTAGTGTGATTAGCCGGGAACTTCAATGTATGGATACTGTATTCTATTCATGTATCACTGTGGTTATAGTACCTAAGGCAGTACCTTGCTTGAAACTACTTGCAATTTCCTATTGTAATTCTGCTACTCTGATAAGATATCTTTGCAATAATCACTCTTTTAAGTCGATTAGAGAAGCAGATTTTAGATCCACAAATCGGTAAGGTTGTTACACCTTTCTTATGCTTCAAAACTCAGATCATGCATGATTGGAACTTTGATTGATCCATCTACAAATTGGTATTTATTCTTCGAAGCAAAAGCCCAACCAACCAGAATGTTATGTTAAATGTGATACATTCCACACATTCATTCAAAGATAAAGTTGTTATCTATTTTGTCCATGCAATAATGATGGATCATTAATTTCTAGATAAAAAGAGGTTGTTCCACTTCTCAATCTCCTCCTCTTTATGAAGTACTCTGATTCCACCGAACCAACAAAGCCTAGAGCCTTGTTCTCCATCCACATTTCTGTTCAACACTGATCTTCTGAATCTACTCCCATGGGGGTATTGCTTGAACTCTACTACCAACGTGTCTGACAACAAAGATAAAGAAAGATCTATGGACCCAATAAACAAAAGGGAAAAAAATAACAAGAACGAAAAAAAACACATCTATTAAGTGAATCTCACCACTAAATTGGCAACGACAATGATTCATGTCCTCATCACATGATTCCAAATGACCAACTACAGCAAACCACCAATCTATATTTACCTCATTCAAAATAGAAGGAAATAAATTAGCCAAAAAAAGTTTAGTTACTATTTGTTAATTAGTGTAAAATTCTTGACATAAATAAATAAGAGGAAACTTAAAAATAACTGGAATATTAAGAATTTCCTAGTTACCATAAGGGAATTCTTTTCGTCTTCTCTTTTGAATCTCAATATGATCTCCAGGTTTCAAATCATTTAGATGACTAGACTTATAATAACCCCTTGCAAATGTCCCAAGTTGTGGTAATCTCAACCTTTCCCGGTGAATATCTCCTTCAATCGTTTGCCACCCTCTAGTTGGTGACCTGTGAAATATACAGAATATGACTTTAGATCCGGATTTGCTGTTCTAACACTTTCTTTAATGTACAATCATATTAGTTAAGTGGTGCATTGATGAACAATATGATTTTGTTAAATTTCTGCTCCAAATTAAACCAACAAAATCAAAGTTCAGAATAATAGGAGTGAAATGTACCTAGCCTGGAAAGTGTCTGTCCTAGAGTTATAACTGACAAGGGCATCATAACAGTATAACGCTAACCGTGTATTCTGCAAACAAAGTTATACACGATCAAACTATAACGATTAAAGCAAATGATAAAAATTATTAAACATATAAGAAAAATGTTATTTGAACACTAATTTAGGACAACTTTTTCGACAACTTTTTAAGTTGTTAACGCAGTTTACACACGTGGTTAATGAAGTGTTGAGTTTGGTTAATTGATATATCAGGTGTTGCAACTCATTAACTATTTACTGAGCTTCATTAACCACTAATTTGAACGTTATTAACCATGATTTTCACGTGTTCAACTACATGTAGATTTGAATACCTGGAAATCAAGGTTAATCACGTTTAGATTTGTAGTTAATGAAGTTCAATAGATGATTAATGAGTTTCAACATCTGACATATTATTAACCAAAATCAATGTTTCACTAACCACATGTGTGAACTGCGTTAACCATTTAAAAAATTGTCCCAAATTTATTGTTTAAATAATGAGACTGAAGGACTCCTGTATATATTGCAGCAAAATTACATAATACTAGCAATTAAGGATTAATTAGTCTTACCTTATGAACTTGAGTAGGAAACCAGAAGCGACTAGTCTCAATACAGATAAACAAAGCCAATTGCGAAGAATTTTTAATCAAATTAATGTAGGCTCTATAACTTTCCAAATAAGAATGAAGGCATAGAAGTGGCCAAACACCACTAAAAGTGCCACATGATCCATCCTGATTGTGCTGTAACAAGAGACTTTCTGCGTTTGTTATCTTTGTTGTATGCCACTGCCACTCTTGGAGAGCAACATCACCAAGCAACCTACCCCATTTCTGCGTGATTTGTTTCTCCCACAAATGATCGCTTCTGCTTCTACTCCTCAAACAAGTACACACTTGTGCTATTCTGCACAAATCCTGTGGTGAAAGGCGCAAAAGAATGCAATCCAAGGCCCACTCAGGCAAATTCAAGAGAGAAACCTTGTAATCGTCTTGCTTCTCCAATTTTGCTACCGAGTTCTTCTCTGTTGCCATTATGTTTTGTGGGAAATTGAACCTTGAAGAAACGAAGATCTTGATATAATCTCGCAGCTTCCACCACACAAAGTCAAAACTGGGATAAAATAATAATACTCTCTCCATTTGTATTTATAAGAGACAAATCACTTGTTTTGGTTCATTGAATAACTAATGTATTTTAGTTATTCAATGAACCCAAAAAATAATTTATCTCTTATAAATAGAAACAGAGGTAATAATAATAATAATAATAACAACTAGCTAAAAGTTCTCTGATTAATGAAGAATGTTATGCAGCCATAAGCATACACATCAAAACCGACCGGATCATACTTTATCAATAAAAAAATCGGCCGGATCATCCATAATTAATATATAGGTTATTAAATTGTCAAGGAATACCACGGCCCATATCTACAATATTAACGCCTTAATCTACTCCTTATTTAGGAAACTTTGTTTCAATTATTAAAGAAAGCTTGTCAACAAATGATCCATGCATATAAACTAATATCCGCGAAAATAATCAGTTATATAAGTTGATGAGCTTAATGGAAATATACAGTCGGTGTAAATTAGTTTTATACTGACATTCAATAAAAACTCATTATTTTATCATATCACACATTTTTGTAACTGTACTTTAAGTGTAACTGTCAAATACTAAACTCTAATTGGACGTTAGTGTAAAACTAATTTGTAAAAAGATTGGACATGCGAAAGCCAAGGGAATGGGACCTACCTTGAACGTAACTTACAAGCTTACGATGATTTCTATGTCATTTCTAATTGTTTTCTTCACCCATTATTCCGGTTTTAGAGTTGTTTCTTGGCTATTAAATTTTAGCATATGGATGTTTTGTTTTTGTTTTCATCCTTGGCATTCCAGGAACAAAGACGACCTTTGGAATAATACGTAAAGGCGGAATATATCACTTGATATCGAATTCGAGTACTAGTCGAGTTCGTCTCTTTAAATGATATGGACATTTAAGGACATGAAAATTTAAAAATAAAAATAAAAATATTCTTTTGGATAGCGTTAACGAGTCTATCTTAATTTTTTTTTTTGAAAAGGAGTCTATCTTAATAACTAGTTAGAGTCCGGGTTATTCACGGGGTATTTGTCTTCTTTTTTTTGGTCTGATGGCCCAGCGGCCTACTATGCACTCCAAAGAGCGCTGAAAGGGGGCGTAGCGGGTTCGAACCCGCGCCCAGGCGTCTAAGCAGCAAATACTTTGCCAGTTGTGCTAAACACCACGGACGGGGTATTTGTCTTCTGCATATTTTCTATGTTTGCAATGACAGAAAAAATATCAATTTGCAAACTGAAATTATACTTCCTCGTTATATAAAAAAAAATAAATAGAAAAGACACAGACTAGTTTTCTGAGCTTAACAAAGAGACGATCGAGAGAATAAATGAATATTTTAGAAAAACCTAAAATTTGTTTGAATCATTTCAATTGTTACTCCCTCGATTTTTCATATTCACTGACTCTTTTTTTCCAGAAGGATTAAGAAAATAAATAAATAAATTAGTAAATGAAACAATTTTACTAAATTATCCATGTTAACTATTGGAGTATTAACAATTGTCATAAGTGAACATAATAATGGAAAGGTTGGTTTCTTCACGTTATAACAATTATGTCATAATTCATCGTTAATCATCTACTGAACTGAATTAACCAAACTTTTGCACGTCATTAACCAGATGTTGCTGGGGTGTCATATTTTGGGTGTACAAATAATATAGCTGATAAGATTGTCTCTCCCTAGTGAGATGAGTCTCTCTTATCCCTAGCAAGTGTGTGAGAGTGCAATGTGCAAGTATACACAATCGTAACATGTAATAAAGAGTAAGTAAAGATCGTTCCCACAGGGATTGATTACGGTTAATTCCACAAATTCTCAATTTGGCTAATCTAGTTAATGAGAGAACAAAGTAACAAGTAACAAATTAATTTGAGGTGATAGTGACAGTAATTTAAAGTGCAATTGACAGTAAAAATAAATTAAAAAGATGTGATAAAAATATGAGAAAAACAACTAGGATTTCAGTTCATTCATATTTTCACCAAGTTGGTTTCAGTGCCATGAGTCAGTGCCATTTGGCACTGCCACAAGGCACTAATGTGTGTACCTTTCAAGACTTTCACCAGGGTTAAGTAAAGGGTACCTTATGTCTAAGCCCCCATTATGTTCCCCTTGTCTTCTAAGTGTGACCCAGAACACCCTATGAGACAATTTCTATGTCTAGTTTAATCAAAATTAATTAAAGTGTCCCTTAATTAATACCCCTCATATTAACTCATGAATTGACATGTTACCACCTTTCAAAGACACCTAACATACATGTACCCAACAAAGTTGGCGGACTTAGGTCAAGCATATTGTAAATAAATGCGCATGAGTCAAAGGTTCAAAGGCAAAGGCGATAGACATTCACCAACAAGGATTCAATACAAAATCACATCATCCTAGCATAAAGTATTTAGCTCATAATAAACAAAAACATAGAATAGCGGCGGTGCCAAAAATCGTTGTCATGGCACGAAATCTGCGATGAAATGTTTACAAACGAGCGACGACGCGTGGAGGCCTTCAAATCACGAGATGAGAGAACACTTCAACGCAACAATGTCTTGTTCTTTGCATTTCCTTGCTATGTCCGAGATTGGTTCACTCCATGTTTTTCAGCATGTTTTTCTCATAAAAATGGTGTATGGAAGGGATGTGGAAATGAAGAATGATGGATGAAGGTGATGTTGAGGATGGCAGCTGCTGTCCAGAGGAATAAAAACGAATTATAATCTAGGGCACAGCCCCTGCACCAGCCTCTATTCCTTGATTAGGTCATTTTGTTTTTTATAGTCACTCCTCAAATGGGCTGACCAATGGTAAACCCAATGAAAGTTGATTCCTTTTGGCCCATATATACAGACTTTTGTCCTTTAGCAGAGAGAGAAAACACTGCAGAGCAGTGGGGACCATCAGAAGTACATGCTGCAGCCTTGCACTAAAGGACAAAGTCCTTTCCTTCAGCTCTAATGAATTAAAACGCTGCGGTAAGGACATGGGTCAGAACCAGTGCGGTGCCATGGCACCAGATTTGGCACTGAGTATTTCTCAATAAAATCCTGCACAATGTCAAAACACATCAAAATGCTCACAAAAGCACCAAAGTGCCTTAAACAGCTCCAAATAAGGGAAATCCCATTATTTACACAATTCTAATAATTAAAGGATCTAAATTACTCTTAAACTCACATGATTCATAGCCATAAAAGCATAAATAACTCTTATTTCTAAGAGTTATCAGAGAGTTTTTTAGGGTTTCAAGGCTTTGTTAGTGTGAGGTGTTCTCCTGTCGTTCGTGTGTCCTATGGCACAAGTAGATCTGAATAGGTTGAGGTTGGGGGATGAAGAGGATGACCAGGAGGTAGTAGTTCCGAGAGGAGGGGAAGCAAACGACCTACCCTCGTTGATGCTTGTGGGTCGGTTCCTAACAGAAAAACCAATCAGGGTGCATGTGATGAAAGAGAGAATGGCTGGGGTGTGGTGTCCCAAGTTTGGGGTGTTAATAAGGGAAGCTGGCACGGACATCTTTATTTTCCAATTCTTTCATAGGTTGGATGTGCAAAAGGTGATGTCAAAGGGGCCTTGGCCGTTTGATAAACACCTTTTAATTCTGGGTGTGTTGCAGAATGGCGAGATGCCGCACCAAGTACCATTAGTCACAGTTCCGTTCTGGGTTCAGGTACGCGGTGTCCCGCCGGGCTTCATATCACAGGTGGTCGGGAAGAGTATAGCAAGCTCCATAGGTACATTCCTAGAGTATGACGCTAAGACTAAATCTGAGTTTTGGAGAAGGTTCATGAGGATTCGTGTCATGGTTGATGTCTGGGTGCCACTGCGGCGGACGAAAAGAGTCAGGAAGCAAGGAGGGGAAGCGGTGGAGGTGCACTTTAAGTACGAAAGGTTGGGTAGTTTCTCCTACTTATGTGGAATGTTGGGTCACATGGAAGATTATTGTGACAAATACTTTGTGATGACACAAGACGATGGGGTAAGGCTATGGGGACCGGAGTTGAGAGCTGAAGTGCAGCGTAGTGAGGGAAGTGGCGGTGCGCATTGGCTGAGAGAGGAAGGACAGTCGGCATGGAGGAACCTTGGTCAATTAGGGCGCGGAAATTGTGGTGCCGCAGTCAATGACACGCAGGGTGAGGGGAGTGGAAATCGGGATATGATCACTGGGGATACGATACAAAAAAGGAAAGATTTGATGGCTTCTCTTTTTAAAAACCCAGCTATGTTTTTCCCGCATGTGCAACAAAATAATGCACGTGAACAGTCTCCGCATGCAAGTCCTTAAATTTCGCGCGAGAGGAATCGCATTGACTAGAATGGGAATGCCACGTTTTTTAACCCTGTTGCTTCAGATGCCACTAAAATAGGTGGTGCGAGTGGGTCCACTTCTTCGGAATCAAGCCACTTAATGGATGAGGATATTGTGTATGAGGATATAGAAGATATGGACAAAAAAAGAAAACGGGACGAGTTGAAAGTGATAGGCGGGGACAACGTGGTGATGGAGGGGCATATTATTGGGGAAGGTCATAAAAATGTTATTGGACTGTTTCTTGAGGAAGGTTCTTTTTTATTGGCGAGCCCTGGCAAAGGTGCCTGCCAGGGACAATGAGTTTTCTCAGTTGGAATTACTGGGGCTTGGGCCACCCGCGTGCAATTCCGTCACTCCGGGTCTTCGTTCGGACGCACCAACCGGACGTTATTTTTCTTTGTGAGACATTGGTGCATGCTAATAAGCTGGAGGAGATTCGTGTAAGATTAGGCTATGATGGGTCATTTGCAATGGATAGAGTTAGTAGATCAGAGGGTTTAGCAATATTATGGCGCCATCCTTTTGATTGTCATATTATTAGCTATTCCTCTAACTTTATTAATGCTGAAGTGGTTCAACAGGGAAGACCAAGCTGGAGATTCACAGGCTTCTATGGATTTTCGGATTCAGGTAGAAGGCGAGAGTCGTGGGACCTCCTGTGTACCCTTTCTAGGGATAACTCCCTACCTTGGTGTACTATGGGAGACTACAATGACATTTTATCTAATGAAGACAGAAGGGGCATGACTGACCACTCCCCGTGGCAAATAAGGGGTTTTAGGGAGGCAGTGGTAGATAGTAGTTTGCATGATATACCCATCCAAGGTTACCATTTTACGTGGTTCAAGAGTAGAGGTACACCACAAGCCAAGGAGGAGAGGTTGGATAGAGCACTTGCGACTCAACAGTGGCTTGATGTTTTCCCTAGTTGCAATCTAAGATCACTAGTGATAGATCGTTCAGATCACTATCCTATCTTGCTAAGGTTGTACGAGAGAGAGAATATGAGATTTGAGAAACCCTTCAGGTTTGAGAACGCTTGGTTGGAAGAGGAGGGACTAGAGGAGATCGTGAGTCAAGGGTGGGGGGCTTGTGCCGAGGGTGAGTTGGTGGAGAAAATGAGAAGTTGCACCGAGATGATGAATGTGTGGGGAAAGAAGTTGAGGTCGAAGTAAAAAGTAGCTATTGACTTATGTAGGAGGGAATTGGAGGAGGCTAGGGAGTCCATGGTTGACGGTGCGCACTATAACTCTATAAGGGACCGACTTAGTACTCTTTTGGTGTAGGAAGAGGCTTTTTGGAGGCAACATGCTAAGGTTTTCTGGCTGCGAGATGGAGACACAAATTCCAAAATCTTTCATGTAATGGCTAGTCAAAGGAAGAAGAAGAATACTATCTTGAAGTTGGTTTCGGATGAGGGGCGGGAATGTAGTGACCAAGGGGAGATGGGAAGTGTAGCTAGAAGCTATTTTGAGGGAGTTTTCCAACGGCAAAGCCGTGAGATGCATGGGGTCATTAATCTAGTGCCTACTCGGCTTACTAGGGAGGATAATGATTTTCTTCTTGGGCCTTTTACGATTACTGGGTTTAAGAAGGCCCTGTTCGAAATGCACTCTGATAAAGCTCCGGGTCTAGATGGTTTAAATCCGGCGTTTTACAAGAGATTCTGGCACCTAGTTGGCATGGAAGTCTTTCATGCAGGAGTAGAGTGGCTTGAGAAAAATGTGTTCCTCCCACAGCTAAATGAAACTAATATTGTCTTGATTCCAAAGGTTGATAACCCCTCCTCTATGAGGGACCTTAGACCTATATCTTTGTGTAATGTGTTGTATAAGATTATTTCAAAGGTATTGGCCAACAGAATGAAGTCGTTGCTTAATAAGTGTATCTCTCAAGAGCAATCTGCTTTTGTCCCGGGCCAGTCTATTTGGATAATGTTTTGGTTGCTATCGAGACAATACACCACATGAACTGTAAAGTTAAAGGGAAGACAGGAGAAGTGGCTTTAAAGATTGATATAAGCAAAGCCTATGATAGGGTAGATTGGAGTTTCTTGAAAGGAATGCTGTTGAAGTTGGGTTTTGATGAGAAATGGGTGAAGTGGATATCTATTTGCCTTGAAACTGTGAAATACTTTGTACAACTCAATGGGGAGAGTGTGAGACAAGTGTCACCAGGGAGAAGACTCAGACAAGGGGACCCACTGTCCCCTTACCTTTTTATTGTGTGTGCGGAGGGACTTACTACACTCATAAAAAGAGCGGAGGCGAGAGGAGATTTACATGGTATTAAAGTGTGTGGGGGAGCCCCAACCCTCACACACTTATTATTTACTGACGACTGTTTTTTATTTTACAGGGCAAACAACCAAGAATGCAGGCACCTGAAAGAGATTCTTGAGACCTATGAACAGGCATCAGGGCAAGCTATTAACATGCAAGAACACATCTCTGGCAGTCAGGCAAGATATCTCAAGTATGCTGGAAGTCACCGAATGCTTGGGAACTGGCAAATATCTGCGACTACCATCCATGGTAGGGAGTAACAAGAAGGCCTTATTTAGCTTCTTGAGGGACAAGCTCTGGAAGAGAATTCAAAACTGGTCAAGGAGGCACCTATCCAAGGCAGGAAGAGAGGTCCTAGTCAAGTCAGTAGCTCAAGCAATACCCATGTATTGCATGAGTGTGTTTCTTATCCCCACTTCACTAAGGGAGGAGTTGGAGAGGATGATCAATTCGTTTTGGTGGGGCTCAAATCGCCGTGGGGGTAGAGGTATAAACTGGATGAGTTGGGAAAGATTCTCAGTGAGGAAGGAGTTTGGAGGGATGGGGTTCCGTCACTTTCAGGGCTTTAATCTGGCTATGCTAGGGAAGCAAAGCTGGAGAATTGCAACCAACAAAGATACCATTTGTTCAAGAGTCTTCAAAGCCAAATATTTCCCAAATGGGTATTTTTTGGGGGCCCGGTTGGGTCACAACCCGAGTTATGTCTGGCGTGGTATCCACTATTCCCAGGTTCTGGTTAGATCGGGTGCGAGGTGGAAAATTGGTAACGGGAAAGACATTGGTGTGTGGCGTGAACCGTGGAGGAGTGGAGGAGTCGATCACAACACAAAAACTTGGAGACGAGATGTTCTCAATGCGTGCTTCTCTCCAAATGAGGTGAACATCATTAACAACATCCCTATTGCACATGCAGGTAATGAGGACAGGTTGACATGGGAAAAATCCAAGAACGGTGAGTACTCTGTGCGCTCAGGCTATCACACGCTGATGGAAGAAATTGTGGATGTTTCTCACTTGAAGATCACTGGCCCGTGGAAAAAACTGTGGCAAGCCAAGGTGCCACAAAAGTATAAGCTTCTCCTATGGCGTGTTATGCGGAAAGTTCTTCCAACACGTCAGAATTTGAGGAGGAAACGAATGAATTATCCAATAATGTGTCCACACTGTGAGGAGACTGACGAAAATTTGTGGCATGCTATTTACTGGTGTCTGAAGGCCAAAGAGTGCTGGGAGGTCGGGGGTTTATGGGAGGCAATGCGCGACACAATTCTAGCAGCTGAGGGGTTCTTTGAAGCTTCATGTGAGCTTCTCACGATGCTAAATTCTGCCCAGCTGTAGGATTTCTTCTATTTGCTCTGGTGCATTTGGCGTCGGCGGAACGATAAGATATGGAAAGGGCTGGAGCTGGGTGTGTGCACTGCTATGGGAATGTCACGGGAATTCCAGCATGGCTGGAAGAAGGTAAGGGAAGACAAGGATGAGAGCTCTTGCAGATCTCCAACAACTTGGACCTCATTTGGAAGAAACCACCCCCGGGGACGTTCAAATGCAACACGGACGCAACATTATTTATGGACAAAGGCTTGTACGGGGTGGGTCTCTGTATTCGTGATAGTAATGGGGCTTTTCACATGGCAAAAACAATGTGGTTCCCAGGGACACCAATGCCGAAGGAAGCTGAAGCTATAGCATTGTTAGAGGCCATCAAATGGGTTCACGACGAAGGTTTTCACCACATGTATTTCGAGCTTGATTGTAAAGGGGTGGTGGATGACATCCTAAACGAGCAATGCTATAATAATGAACTTGGATCCATCTTAGGTAGGTGTAGAGAGTGTCTGAAGTGTTTACAAAACTATGAGGTTAGTTATGTTAGGAGGCAAGCGAACTTTGTTGCTCATAGCCTTGCTAAAGTATCCAGGCTTTATGCTAGCCACCAAGTGTTTAATTCAATCCCCTCTTGTAGCTCTGAATTGATTATGAATGAAATGACTTAAGTTTGTTGCCCTCAAAAAAAAAGTGAACATAATGGAGTATGATGTATAGAGAGTCATATATATAGTATTTATTTGGGGGAAAATTCGGAGAAAAAACTAAAGTTATATTGAAACAATAAAACGACAGTCAGTATGAAAATTTTTCATTTCTCTAAAACGATAGTCATTTAGAAAAGGAGGCAATAACTTATATCTGGGAAGTAATTAATAGTACGTATTTGCGAAGCTACGTAGAGGGCTAACAAACATAATCTCTAATACTCTTTATTAGCACACTCTCTCCTATTTGTTGAAATTCAAATAGATCTTACTAAATCATGTAAGGCTCATGTAAATTTAGTGGGACTCATACGAATTTTAACCAATAAAAATGTGTTGAAAAAGGTGTGTTGTCGGTATTTCTCCCAAATGATGGAAAGCTTGGTATGCCACTAACAATGCAGTCTTCAATAATGACATAGTTGACCCACTCGTGGTGGCCCAAACCGTGGATTGCAATGTTAATGCTTAATTTCTCCTTTTGAGTATATTGGCATGGTTTAAATTATTTTAAACAAGAGTGAAAGGTAACAAATCTAGGATAGCATCTCCGGTAAACCAAATATATATTTTTGTATAATTTATAAGAAATATTGACCTATTTTTAAATGTATTAATTAAATGCTAAATTTTATTTATACCCTTATTTATTATGAGAGAATATTATGAGTAATTAGTTAGTGAAATTAGGAGTAATTAATATAAGGGCATTTGTAGAATAAATTTAAATTTATATGAGCATTAAATGAAATCAACAGATTCCAATGCATTTCGTTGGTCTTGATGATTTTGGTCTTTTGTTTCTTATATTCGGGACCAGAGGTAGTATTTTGATAAATTTTTACCCTTGCCGTCATTATTTGGTTAATTGGTTAGTGGCGTAGTAGCACTGAGTTCCAAACACACATATACAAACATATGAGGAGATATCAAGTTACTCAGGAACAAACTCTTAACATAGTTACTCCACTTATAACTCACTATAAGCATTGAATTTCTTCAATCCTACCGTTGAATATTTTCATATTATATTAACGATTATACACACCGAATTTCAATTAATTGAAAATTTGTAGCTATGTAATCTTATAGTTGACATTTACTTATATTTTAAAGAAGTAATTATTTATATGTTAAAATGAAGCTATTTGATGAAGTGTGAAATAATTTATGAAAATTTGTATAATTGATCTACTCAATAAGAACCTTTAATTTGACGTTTGGATTGATGAAATTCAATGTTTATATTGAGTTATTAAGTGGAGTAACTATGTCAAGAGTTACTCTCAGGGTAAACTTACGTAGAGAATAGAGATCACGTACTACAAGCCAATATTTATACAAGGAGTTCCTGATATCATGTTTTGTAAGCCTATATACGAGAAAATAAAATATGTTGAACACTTATATATAGAGTGTATGAACTAAGAGCTCTTTCCATTTTTTAATCTCCTCTTCACTATGAAGCTTTCTAATTCCTCCATACAATCCGAATGAATTTCATCAAAGTTCCCCATTGTTGTGTCTGGGTAGTTTTGTTTGTCTCATGCTTGAACCACGACGGTATTGCTTGAACTCTACGACCAAGGTCTCTATAATCACAAAACCAAATTAAACACATAAAATAAGTAACTACAATAGGAACTGGAAGTTAAATGTATGCCAGCTTCCAGTATGTTTATTTCGCTCTCAATTGTAGTGTGAAGTAAAAAAAAAAAAAATCTTTTTATATATAAAAAAAATTCTCCTTTTTATAGAGAAATCAACTATTTGAAAATTATACGCGTGTTTTAATTTTTTCTAATTAATGATTTTGTTGAGCTTTTCTATTTTTTTTTCTAATAAACATCAGTTACGAATAATCAAAGATAATTGGACTGGTGGGGGGACATTGAAGGATCATTTTCCTAGGATGTACACAGTATCATTGACTAAGGAAGATATGGTTGAGAATGTGGTTGAGTGAATAGGCGACCGATGGGTGTGGAATTTGAATTGGAGGAGAGAGTTCTTTACTTATGAACGAGAAGAATATGCTCAGTTGATGGCATACTTGGAAGGTAATGGTCCAACAATGGACGGCCCTGACAGATGGAGATGTTTCCTTGATCCCTCACATGTGTTTTCTGTAAAATCTACATACGCAGCAATGATTAGGACAGGAAACCAGATGATAACGGATCAATATGTGGCTAGTGCGCTTAATGGGCTGTGGAAAAGCGCAGTCCCGTCCAAAATTTGCAATTTTGCGTGGAGATTACTGTTGGGTCGCATTCCAGTCAGAAAAGAATTAATGAAGAGGGGAATTATAACTGATCCACATTCACGGTGTTGTGTTTTCTGTTTTGCAGGAGCTGAGTCTGTTTCGCATCTGTTTGTATCATGCCCATTCACACGGCAAGTATGGGTGCAGCTACTGAACTGGATGGGAGTGGAGGGGGCATTGCAGGACGATGTGGTACAACATTTCCTACAGTTTGGTGGTTTTAATAGAGGTAAAAAGTGGAAATACTTGATATGGTTAGCAACTGTGTGGGCCATCTGGGCTATGAGGAATAAAATTCTATTCAAGGGAGAGGGTGTAAGTTTTATCACTGTGTTGGCACATATTAAGATTTTATCATGGGGCTGGCTGATATGTAAAGTAAGAAATAAGGCCCCAGTATCTTATTTCGATTGGTGCATTAGCCCATTAAGATGCTTAGAGGCAGTGTACTCTTGAAACGAAACTAGTGCTGCTGTGTTGTTTTTTTCAGGTTGGTCATTCTATCACAGGGAAGAGAATTGCATGATATTGCTCTTGGAGTTGTTGTGCTTGGTGTGGTGCTACGAGGAGTGGTACTTGGCACCATGTAATTATCAGAGGGCTATTATTTAAATAGTGGGAGTGGACTATATTATTATGATTGGGTGATGGAAGTCATCAGATGATTCTTGGAGGAGAGGTTGCATAGCTGGTTTCCTTAGTGTACTGCAAGTGTTAGGCTTATGTTCTCAGCTATGTTCAGTTATTCCCTTTTGGTGAAACTTGCGTGTATACTTGTATCGCATGGTTGGTGTACTCTTTTTCCTCATTTATTCTTTTTCCCAATGGGTTTTGGCTTTGGGAGGTTTTAACGAGACACCTCCTTGTTGTTTCGGGTTGGAGTACCCCTTGTACTCCCCTAATAAAATTTCTTTGCTTATCAAAATAAATAAAATCAAATTAAGTAATTAAATAATCAGCTATAAACATTATGCTACGCACAAAATTAACCCAGATGCGTAAAGATTTACCAGAATCATGACAACGGCAGTAATTGTCATTCTCATTACAGGAGTCTAAGTGACCAATAACAGCATACCACCAATCTGCAAAACCATTCAATGCACATTAATTAATTTGTGATATTTGATAAACCTCATGTGCTGTAATTATGTTTAATCATTCGTTTTTGGGGTGAAAATTAAGGTAAATTAAAGTTCTCAAATATCACGTATCAGAGAAGTTAACATGCAATGCAAAAGTAAATGAGTATCGAAATAATGAAGTGGTTTAGTGGTTTGCGAGAAAGAACATAGGAATTATACAGATAAGGGGAGGAACATGGGGATTGGAGAGTCGGTGGCTAAATAAATAAAGAGGAATGTTATTTCGTACGAAAGATATTCGGTACGAATCCGACAAACACAATGGTGCTGAGGTTTTACCTTTTTAAAAAAAATGAAAAACAAAATATATTTGGATCAAAACAGCATCGCACAGCCATCATGCAATCGTCGAATTTCGTGCCAAGTATCTTCGTATTATTTACCATTTTCCATAAATAAATTAAAGTTGGTGAGCATCTAGAAATTAACCTACCATACAGAATTTTTCTTTTTCCTCTCCACTGGATCTCAATATGATCCCTGGGCTTCAACTCTTGAAAACAATCAGAGACATGACAATCACATGAAGAAGTTTCAACAGGGAAGATCTCAGCTTATCCCACTTGATGTTGCTCCCCACAATACGCCAATTCACACTTTGTTTCCTAAATGATATACAAATTAATTAATTAACTCAACAAATTAATTAACTCACTAAACCCTTAAAATCATTAGTGTTATAATTAAATTTAACACGTTAAAAGCGAAAAAGGTTTATTAACCCATTATGACAATAGAGGAGTTGACAGAGAAATACTATAATTAAGGAGACTAGAAGAAGTTTTGTCCGAGAGTCCCATTTTCTACCCTTACCTTGCTTGAAAGGTGCCAGTTTTGGAGTCATAGCTAACCAAGGTGTAGCTAACATATGGTCCCTGAAAGAAA
This sequence comes from Calophaca sinica, assembly GCA_037113605.1. Taxonomy (NCBI): domain Eukaryota; kingdom Viridiplantae; phylum Streptophyta; class Magnoliopsida; order Fabales; family Fabaceae; genus Calophaca; species Calophaca sinica. The sequence continues at coordinate 33,647,588 of CM073733.1, read as the reverse complement.
AATGAGAAACTATGTTAGACTGTGATTGTGAAATGAAAATGGAACATTCCTTTTCATTGAATCTGAATGTGCTATATCCAAGCTTAGGCCCAAAGAAATAGGATTTGGCTCCTAAGCAGAGGACAAACTGAGAAAATCAAAGATTGTTATTTTAACAAATACATGACTTATTACGATGTACATGTAATATCAATCATTGATTTATTCATCAATAGTTGATATTACTTACATTAGACTCTAGTTGTTCACTTTAGATGAGTCGTGTCCAAAAAAATAGAAAAGTAACTAATCCTAACTAACTAAATTATTACAATACAAATTAAAGTCAATCATCTAACATCCGCAAGCTAGATCATGGATACCAGTTATGTTCAACTTGGAGAGGAGTGAAGAAAAGGGTGAGAAGTGAAAGACCTTGGTATGAATATCAATAATTTTATCCATAGAGGTAATAGGCATTAGGTGAATGATCCCAGCTTTGACTTTGTCGCGAATGAGATGGCTATCGATCACAATGTGCTTGGTCCTTTCATGAAAAACTGGATTATGAACTATTTGAACTGCAAACAGATTATCACAATACAAAGGCACAAGCACGGATAAAGTTGATGCAAGTCAGGCAACAAATACAATAACCAATCGATTTCACAAGCTGTATTAGCAAGTGCCCTATACTCAGACTCAGAAGCTTGTATAGGGTTCTTTGCTACTTAGATTTTCATGAAATAAGAGAGAGTCCAAGAAAAATGCAAAAACCTGCATGGTTAATGGTTTCATAGGAAGAAAAAAAATTGCAAGGAAGAGGTAAAATGATCAGCAGCTCCCAAATCTCAGATCCAAGAGCATTTACTTGAGAAAGATAATATGGTGGAGAGATTATGTGAGCTGGCCAGATTGGAGGAGTTAGTGATTGCAATAGGAAGCTATCTAAAAAGGCCTTGAATTTGGTCTTTACTCAAACCTGAAAGCACATTACTTGCATATTATTAGAATTTGGGATTGAGCCTAACTCAAACCCAAAAGCTAGTTCATGGGTGAGGGTTGTCCCGCACTTATAACTACTAATCAGACCATCTCATTCTTCCATATGGGACTTCTAACACCCCCTCATGCCTAGGACTCAACATCTGGAGCGTGACTCGAGTGGCCCGATAACAGGTGGCCCAACAAATGGATCTATGATAAGTTTTTGATAATATCTTAGATTTTGGGTTTGGGCATATCTCGACCCCAAAAGCTAGCTAATGGGGTAAGGGGTTGCCCCTCATTTATAACCACTAATTAGGCCATCTCATTCGTTCATGTGGAACTTCTGACATCTTAGAATTTGTATTTGGGCCTATCTCAACCCCAAAAGCTAACTCATGGGGTGAGGGTTGCCCCTCATTTATAACCACTAGTTAAGTCATCTCATTCTTTCACGTGGGAATTCTGACACACCCCCCTCATGCCCAGGACTGAACATCTGGAGTGTGACCCGAGTGGCCCGATAACGGGTGACCCAACAAATGGATCTATGATAGGCTCTGATATCATATTAAAATTTGGGTTTGGGCCTAACTCAACCCCAAAAGTTCACTCATGGGGTGAGGGTTGCCCCCACTTATAACTACTAATCAGACCATCTCATTCTTCCATGTGGGACTTGTAAGACATGTGAATCAATTTCCCATATAGCACATTCATTGAAAACTTGATGTGTAGTCTTCTTGGACTTAAATCTAAGGGGAAAACCATGTTTGGGAAAACATGTGTCTATTGTATGATTAGTTTGACGATAATGACTGCATTGCTTGGAATTCTCTTGTTGTGTAGAATACGACATGAAATTGGGCTTGCCTCACCCTTGAGATGTGGATTGCTATGTTTGAACAACAGAAGCATTCAAATGGCGTTCTTGTTGAATTATCATGGAGAAAACCTTCAAGAAAGACAAGGGATCCAGTAACATAATTTGGGGTAAAATTGCAGCATATTTTCATTAAGCCCTTGGAGAAAGCAAATCATGCTATCACTCTCACTGTATTGATGCATTGCTTTAACATATTTGCAAGAACCAGTAGCAGAAGAATCACAAGAAGGAATTAGGACAAAGTTACATAGTTCATCCCATAGAATCTTGAGCTTAGTGAAATAACTCGTGACAGAAAGTTCAGCTTGTCAAAGAGAGTAAAGATCATTATGTGCTCCGGACTGGGCCGGAGTTCAAAGGCCCATCATAAGGTCCATATCGGAAAAGTATGTCACAAACCAAGCTAAAGAAACACAAAGCTTGACATTGATGTGAGAGATCACATCATGCAGATTACATCTCACAGATCGATATCACTGGTCGTCCATCTGCATGCTTATTTCAATCAAGATGTACATCAATGGACCTTATCCGGATCATAGCTCCCACGGATCAGATCTGGATCGTTCTTCAAATTAGCGACCGCGCATGAATCACGTCGCTATATTTCTCCCTCGGTGCTCCTGATTCTGACCTCCTATATAAGGCACTCCCCTGAGTGCCCAGGTACACTTTTTCCAATCTCTGCTACTCCATCATTTGATCACCTATTGACTTAGGCTTCGAAGTCTCTATAGGTACACAACCCACTATCGTTGTTGCTCGCTGTCTACTCTATCCATCGTCTCCTCCAACTTCAATTCTTCCTCGAGGCCCACTCCGGTTCATTATGAAACTGTAGGATTCCAACATAATCACCTTGTTAGCATCTATCTTTCAGCTCCTTCCACACCTCTAAAGAATGATTCAACCAAATGATACTGGTAGAAATTTCTTGAGACACCGAATGAAAAATCCTAGAAAGAAATATTGTAGCATTTCCAAGCATCATAGAATGGATCTTGCTCGAGAGTCATGGTCATCTTAACCATGGTAGTTGGATCCATCAAGAACCGGAGAAACCAACACCAAAGAAGGATTTTCATTTGGATGAACATAGTAGGGGGTTTGAAGGATCTTGAGAAGAATTGGAAGTTGTATAATTCATTGAGGTCGCAGCCATGGAAGGTTACGAAAGGAGAGGAGAGGATTATACTACCGACACCATGTTAGATTGTGATTTTGAAATGAAAATAGAACACATTTTTCCATTGAATCATTGAATGACTTAAATACAACAAGCTTGGGCAGAGTAACTTCGATATAATAAAAAAACAGAAAAGTAACTAATCCTAACCAACTGAATAATTTCAATAAAGATTAATCACCTGACAGAAGAAGAAGAAGAAGACTAGTATTAAGAATTTGTTAATGAAAATTATAGCTCTTAAAAGATGGAATAAGATAATTGAAGCACTTACCCTGTATAATTGACCTGGAAACCAGAACTTGCCACTCTCTAGAGAGAAATACAAAGCCATCACAAAGTTATTTGACAATGAGCTTTTAATTGGTTCACAGTCTTGTAAATATGACCCAAGGCATAGCATAGGCCAAGCACCACTGAAAGACCCCAGTGATCCATTCTGATTATTGATGTTGATTCAAGAGACTTCCTTCCTCCTTTGCTGTTGTTAATGTTATATGCCATTGCCACTCCTTGAAAGCAACATCACCAATCACTCTTCCCCATTTCTGCTTTATGTGTGTTTCCCACTAATGATCACTTCGACATATATCCCTTAGAAAGGTACACACCTCAGACATTTTGACGAGTTCAATTGGTGAAAGGCGTTTTAGAATGTCATCCAAAGTGGAATCGGGCAAATTCAAGAGAGAGATTTTAGCACTCTTTTCAATTTTCTCCATGTTAGAGGCTAAAGCTAGTTTTCTTGATTACTTACTGTCAAGAAGGGTGAACATATTGTATACAACTGCCAAGGAAACTCTCACTCCGCCCCAATAACATGAATTAGATTTGTACAATAAAATTGAATTCTCGTACAATTTTTCTTACATAAATTTTATATTTTTATATTTTTTTATTGTATTTATCTATCAAATTTCTCACTCTCTATGATATTTGAAAGAACTATTACTCTTTATAAAAATAAAAATAAAAATACCAATGTGTAGAGAATGATGACATGAATGTACTGAACAACTTTGTTGACGAATGTTGAATCACTTAATAAGGATTCAGCTCAAATTCCACAATGACCTGATTTGAATCCCGTTGCCGATGTGAATATTATATCGGTGGGTAATATGTAAATGCCTCTTTCTTTTTGTCAACATATGTAAATACTTTTTTAAGCACTCTTTGAACTTGAGGTTGAATTTTTTATTATAAAAAATGTGCTGACCAACTTTGATATGTGTAGGTATTATTATTTATTTTGTTGCCACTAAAGACGTTTGCCAATCTACCTTTGCACCATCACAGCATCGCTTATGACGATCTCTATGTCTTGGGTTTGTTTCTCGCCGACCTCGGCTGTTTTTACTAGTTCTTGTACATAGTCTATTTTAGAAAATGTTAAAGAGTTGGTATTTTTAATGCGACATAAAGAATGAATCAAAATATAAAAATATATATATTGACAGCTTTTAATTTAAAAAATTGACATGAATGATAGATCATTTTAATAAAAATTTATAAATATTATATGCTATATTGAATGGAAAATTTTAAGTGTTGATTAAAAAATTCAAAAAGGTAAAATTCTGATTTAAACGAAAACTAAAGAGAAAATTAAAATTAATTTGATTTGGTATAATGTCATATTTGTCTTAAAATAATGCCCAAAAGGCAACAGTTATTAGACACGAAACTGTTAGACTATAGAGAAAAACTCCACAAAAGCCAACAGGGGTTAAGACATAGAGCAATGCTAAATCACGCGATGAAATTGCTCACGAGTGGATCACGAAACAGAACAATGACAAGTGAAGCCATGACTAACCACACATGGTGAATATAAAATAGAGTAAATACTCAAATTGGTCTCCGAAAAAATTATGGAGACCAATTTAGTCTCTAAAAAATAAAAAATATCAATTTGGTTCTTAAAAATATCAAATGTGGGTCTAATTAGTCATTTTAAAGATAATTTTTAGGGGCATTTTAGTCCTTATTAAGGACTAATTTGACCTACATTTGAGATTCTTAAGAACCAAATTAATATTTTTAATTTTTTAGGGACTAAATTGGTCTCCATAATTTTTTTAGTATCAATTTAAGTATTTTACTCCTTAAAATAAAGAAGATTTGACTTATATTGAGCCATATTCTCATTCGTCATGCGCTCGCGACTTTGCTTGTCGCGAGGTTCAGCATTTCCGTAAGACATATGGTTGGATATTTTGCTCACACTAGTTGTAACTTAGTTTGAATCCTGAATTCCACCGTTAGTAGACTATACTCCACAAAAGCTAATGGAGGTTGACATAGATGGTCGGCCATTCTGCTCACACTAGTTGTGACTTAGGTTGAATCATGAATTTTCCCGTTAGTAGGCTATGCGTAAAGTCCATCGTAAATTCTCGCTGATGTCAATGGTTCTCTCTAGCGTTGTACGGCAGTGTGCCTCTCCTCGTCCAAAGTTTTTGTAATATAAAAAAAAAACTCCACAAATATTAAGTAGTGTTGTTTCATCTAAACACTGCCACGGAATAATAAGTTTTAAGTAGCACCCTAAAGTGTTAGCTTTCTCATCATGACATGTTCTTCTTGATTGATTGCCTACAAAACAAAATTTGTTTAAAAGAAATGTTGTTATTATGAATCATAATCAATGTTTTAGTGCTTTCTGCTATAGTCATTCTGAATCGGTATCTCATCTTTTTTTCACTTGTAGACACTACAATAAAAAGGGGAATAAATAGTATTTATTTTTTGCCTTAAATAGTGCTTAAAAGCGCTCCTCATTCTACCGCTACTGAATGTGTTATAAAAAAACAGCGTTTAAAAAGCGTTAGTAAAAACTGAGAATAAATAACGCTTCCTCAAGAAAGCGCTAGTTATTCCCACCTTTAAACTGGGAATAAGTAGCGCTTCCTCAAGGAAGCACTATTTATTCCCAATTTTTTTTTCATTTTTCTGTTAGCATATACATACATAATGCATTCCCTGCATATTGTCATACGTACCAAACAACTAAAACCACCAAAATATTGTCATCAACACCCAAATTACTATCAACATTAAATTCACTAAAACGAAAATTAATATTACAATATAACTAAATTATCATCCTTAAAACATTAAAATGCACTATAACTAAACTACACAAGTAATGCTACAAGATTACCTAAAAATTACACACTAGAATTCTTCTTTTTCTTCTTCTTCTTCTTCTTCTTCTCCAGATTCTTCTTCTTCTTCTTCTTGCCTATGAATGACACATTGATTTAAATAAGTTCAAGAAAACCACACAAAAAGATAAGAGAAAAAAAAAAGGAGATTGGGTGTAGCATCTCGATCTGCATATGCAACACCAAATACAGAGATCTCATGAGCAAAAATCGATCACCGTGAAATTATTATCGAAATGAAAATACAGGATCTTGAGATAGAGATTACGGCACAGAGTTAAACTTAAAACAAGAGTTCAATGCTAGTTGCAACCACCAAAAATCTAGAGAAATCAGTTAATGCACAAAAATTACTGAAGTAAATAAAAAATGCACTTGGAATAATGAACTGATCCCAATAGAACTCACCACATCTCTTGCAATGGAAAAAGTTATCCTTGCTTCCAGTTCTGTAAAAGCAATTATGCAGAAGAGATGATTGATCAAATTATGTTCAAGCATTATGGAATAGGAAATAACAACGGTTAGCAAACTGAATGAAGAAATAAATTTACCTGCAGATGCCATATTCATCACAGTGGTATTGTGTCTTTGAAATCTGAAAGATTGAACAAATTTTCAATAGAATTATATGCACAAATAAAAAACTGCTACTACATTGGCATATCTTCATGCTTTTAACAAACACGCATGTCTTGTCAGCATGTTGGATATAACACCCACAAAAACATACCTCTCTTAAAACAGGGAATTAAAAGTTCCCAGCAAGTTCCAAATCTTTGCAAATTTTGGAGACTTGTTACCTCATCTCATTATAAGCATCAACAAAATATTTAGGCACCCAAAATTCAAGCATCAACAAGATTTATATGAGCAATTAAGCAATTATCAATCTTATTAGAGAGATTAGAAACCGAACATATTTGGATCCCTTTTTATCCTTCTACAGCATGAAGGAATTGGAGTTGACATCAAGAGAAAATTAGACAGTACCAACCACCCTAAGAACAATGCAATGTCATTCCCAAAGTAAAGTTTGGAGTTCTTAATACCAACAATATCCAAGTACATGTATATGTAATTAAAGTAATAAGTAATTAATCTTGACAAAAGTACATTGTGGATAAAAAAGGTCAAAGCTTCAAACAGTTTTTTTTGTTAGTACTCAGAACAAGGGATACCAATATACACAACAAATCACAGAAAAATATCAAACAACAACTTCTGAATCACAGAAAAATTTGAAAATTAATTGTTTTCAAAACAATCAAATAAGTTAGAAATGGCAAACGATTCATGCAAATCAGATTAACCTTTCCTTTCAACTCATTCTTCCACTTTTCCTTCTTTTATAAATGAGATGACAGCTTCAGTGTCAAAATAACTGGGAGTGATGACAACTTCAATGTCAAAATAACCCCACCCTCAATGCACAAACTGGACATACCTGCACACAGAAATGCTGTGATCAGAAAAAAAAACTACTGACTTCTCTAATTATGAAAAAAATATATCACTTATTTAAGAATTGATTTCTCTAATTATGAAAAAAAAAATATCACTTTTTTCCAATGTAAACATCGTAATACAATATTGACTTCACCAATATGAAACAAAGGGGGAAAGATATGTAGAAATGAACAAAAACTTTAAGGCTATGCTCCAATTAAGCATCTATCAAAGAGCAAATACGGAAAACCATGTAAGCTGCTTGAAAAAATGGTAGAAGGCGAATGAAAGTAGCCATACCCCATTTATTGCCTCCATTAGATGCTCTTCATCAATGTGGCAACACAATCCAACAATATCAAAATACTCAGAACAAAACGGGTAGATAAACTCCTCCCTTATATCATCATCGCCGTCATTTTCATCAAAACCCATGAACATATCTACATTTGCACAATCTCACATCAATAAACGCAAGAGGAGATAACAATATTAAATACTTACACATAAACAAACACAGGAAGAAAGGAGGCAAAGGGTTAAGGGGAGAGAATGGCAAAAAAGCTTTTCTCCAGTAAAACCATACTACAATTTTAAAATTCCACTGATAGATCTCAGTCTTTGGTATAGCTGACCAATATCTTTACATCACAAATCCCAATTGTGATTAATACTTTAATTATCCAATGCAACAAAAAAAGAGACACCAAATATCAGTTTGGGTTGTTCTTTCAAGAGGAACTATGTTTCTGATTTCATATAATTCTCATTTCTCTTCCCAGTATCAATAATCGAAACACATCAATTAACCTAAAACAAATAATTATCAGCTGAACAACTTTCAAGCATAATGATTTTTTCACGTTGTGTCTTTAATTTTAATTCTTATCATATACATCAAAACATTTACAATATGAAACCACACCCTCACTCCCTTGTAATTAATAACTGAGCCAGTATATCTGAAGCAAAGAAATTAGAGGAGGAGAACCACAGAGAAAATTGAATTAAGATGGAGAGAAATTGGGGAAGCGTAAAAGGAGGAGAGAAGATGAACCTAATCGAGATTGAAGAGCGGATTGATAGCGTCTGGAGGCAGAGGAAAGACGAGCACTCCAAGAGGAATCACCGTCCATGGCTTATCTTCTATGTGCTGATCTCAGAGGATTAGGGTTTTTGTTTGTGTTGTGGAAGTGCACAACTGAGAGAGAAGGAACGAACCACCACAGGAACAGGACGCCGATCACCAATTTCACCCCCACCTAAACGGTAAAAGGATGTGGATTTGCTGTAATCAACCAAACCACGCAGATCTCGGGGTGGTTGCCTTTCCGTCGTGAGAGTTGTTGAGAGAGAGGACGAGAGCTGTTGAGAGAGAGAAACATGACGAAGGAGGAGAAGGGCGAGAGCTGTTGAGAGAGAGAGAGAGGGCGAGGCAGCGAGCTTATGGAAAAGAGGGAGAATTTTGCTGAATAAATTAATTTTAGGTTTAAAGAATAAGTAGGAAGCGCTACTTTAGGTATACAATAAGTAGTACTTCCATCTAGAGGTGCTACTTATTGATACTGCCTAAAGTAGCGCTTCTTACCGGAAGCGCTACTTATTCTTCTTACACAACCATAAATAGCGCTTGGTGTAGGAAGCGCTACGTATTCATATATCCTTCAATAGCACTTCTTTAATGAAGCGCTAGTAAAAGTATTCTACCTAATTTTAAGTAGCACTTTAATAGTTAAGCGCTATTTAAAGTGGCGTCATTTTTTAACTAATTTGTTGTAGTGAGATTCACTTGCAACTTTTGGTACAAATTTTATTCTTTTGCCACAATCTAGCTCTATCCACTATTATAATCATGGCGACTTGGTTTCCAGTTAAAAAAAAAGTAAAACTTGCTTAGCAATGCTCTGCCATACTACTATTTGGTATGTGAAGGTGGTGAGTGAATTCTATGTGCTTTACCCATACAACAAGCAGCACAAAAATGAGAGGCATCTTTATTAGAAAATGGAATATTACACTGGTCTATTACAAGTTTCATTGATTGAGTATTGGGATGGCCTAATCTTAGATGCCATAGGTAAGTACAAGATAAAGGCATAGAAGCCAAAACACTACTATTTGAAGTACTGGAAACAGAAGCAGAAGCAGAACTAGTGTTGCAGTGATGGAATTGACAGTAAATGAGGTGGACTTGGCAGCAGTGGATGGTGAAGACTGAACAGATTGCAAAAACATGTTAGGGAACTCATAAAGTCCATCAGGACCAACTTGTCCCCGTAGTAATACTTTATTAGTTTCTTGAGATTTGACAAGGCAATTATTAGCATGAAACTCAAAGAAAACTGAATTATCCTTAGCAAACTTACTAACACTAACAAGATTCTTGGTTATGAAGGAACTAAAAGAAGATTATGTAAGACAAGAGACGTATTTGGATTAAATGGAGACTAAAACACACTAGAACCAGAGGAATGTATAGGCAAACCTTGGTCGTTTCCTATAAAAATTTGGTCAGGTCCAGTGAATGAACCAAGTTACTGGATATTCTTTTGATCACTAGTCACATGAAAGGAGGCTCCAGAATCAGGAAACCAGGAGCTTGAGGCACTTAGAGCAAAATTTGTTATCATAGCACTTGGTTGAGGTGCTTGAAAACCAGTAGGCCTTGGCTGTGATGAAGGCCGCACCCAAGTATTTGAAGGAAATTACTGTGGCACTAGGGAAACCATGTGAACCATAAGCATTCACCATAGAAGGTCCATGAAAACCAAAAGCCTCAGAATGAGGACTCTGAAATCCTTAAAAATTGGCAGAAATTAGAGGCTGAAAGCCTTGATTAAACCGATGCCAGCAAGTAGCAGCCAAATGACCAAATTTGAAACAAACTTGACACTGAACATTAGAAAATCGACCACCATGGCCATGACCACGACTAGCACCACGGCCACGAACAGAAGCAGATCCAGTCAAATTAAGATCAGTTTGTGACTCATGAGTGAGACGAACTTGTGCATAAGTATTCTCTTCTGCGGTTTGAGCGGAAGCCTTAGGCTCATGAGTCAGATTAACTGAGACCGATTTATGAACAACTTTCTTCTTGAACTTATCAAGACGAAGTTCATGTGCAAGAAGAAGAGCTTCAACTTCTTCAATATCCATGGATTCAAACTTGCTTTCAACAACAGAGATAACCGGTCCAAAATCTTGAGGCAAACCTTCAACAACTACATCAAGATGTTGATTCAGAGGAACCAGATCTCCAATCGACGCTAGAGAATCAACTAGAGCCTTGATCCAAAGCAAATATTCAGAGATAATGCGACTATTGAATTGCGTCATGCAAAGTTCAGATCTCAATTGCCTCGACTTCGCGCGCGTTTGCTTCTGGAAATACGCATGAAGACGCTCCCAAACCTTATACGCATGAACGCATCCAAGAACGCAAGAGAGGATTTCGCTCGAAAGCGTCGATTGCAACCACGACTGAATCATTTGATCTTTCTACAACCACGCGTGATACTCCGGATTCACCTTCGCAGTGAGACGATCTGCATGAGTTAGGTATTGTGATGGAACCGCTTGACAAACAAGGAACTCATGCATGCCATTCGCAATGACATAAGGCTCAACTTGTTGCCGCCAAATCAAGAAGTTCTTCTCAGTGAGTTTCTCTGAGATTTTGAGAGAAAACGACATTTGCAATGATGAGCGATTGATCGGAGAGGCTTGAATCGGAGGAGGAGACAATGGTGGAGGTGGAGGAGGCAGAGGAGGAGGAGAATTTTTGATCAAAATAGCCATGGATCGAACTAGCTCTTTGATACCATAATAGAAAACAGAGTGCAATTGAAAAAGAAAGGGAAAACTGAAAATGAACTTTCTGTTATTGATTGCTTGTAACTGAATTTCTTACAACTGAATGTGAACAATCTGACTTATATAGAGAGCTAAACATGTGCTCACTTTGCTATCCTATACCCTCTTAATGAGCTGGCAATGAGCTGTCAAAACAGTTATCATAAACTGTTATACCTAACTGATACTCAGATAGTTTTACACTAAAACATATCACTCTAATAAAGACAGGTGCAGTTTCCTACTATTTTCATATTAGTGTATTTATCCTTTAAAATGTATTAAAAAAATACTATAATTAAGTTGCAAGTGTTTTTAGGTGACTATACTTCTATTTTTTGGTATTTGAGTTGGAGTGCCCATGTAATTTCTACAATGTATTTTTCCTTATAAAGGAACTACATTTGAAATGTGATTTTGTAAATTTTCTTATCCTTGTGGTAGTTGGTGAAGCTAGGATTAAAAGTAAAATGCATTACACCAAAAGGGGCTTTTAATCATGCTTATTTTTCCCTATTATAGTGCCTCTAAGCACTATCAAAGGTTGCGCTGTTGTAGACTGTAAACCTATGATAGCGCCTATTAAGCGCTACTATAAGTACACTTCTCATAGTGTTTGTACAGGAAAGTGTTATCATAAAGTCAACCTTATGCGGTGAAAAACACTCTTTGATAGTGCTTGCTTGAGGAAACACCCACCAATGCAGACTCGCCACCGCGAACACAGCGCCTTTGCTGGCTAGAAGCGCGGATCCACTAAAACACAAACATGGTCGAGTTCATCTTCTCCGCTATTTTGCCACCCTGGACCACCGAAATCGCTAGACATCAGATTTGCAGTCACTGCCTCCATCGATCCATGAGCTCGCTTGCCACATATCATCGCGAGCACGAGGTGGATTCAGAAGAGGGAGTGCACGAGGACAAGGAGAGGGTTTCATAAACCCTTGAACGAATCACAATGGAAAGATGAAACCTTTTTTTTGTCAATAAAAGATGAAACCCTTGAACAGAAGAGGGAGTACTCTGAGTGTCTTTTGCAAGGGAAAACTTCTACAAAGTGAGGGGGGTTTTTTTAATTATGTATCGTATCTTTTGATAGTGCTTCCTTTAGGAAGCGATATCAATACGGAATTTATAACGCTTCAACAAAAATACACTATAAACTTAATTTTAAAAAATAGAGAACCTTTTTATAGCACTTCTTTATTAAAGTGCTACCAAAAATAGACTCTTTGATAGTGCTTGTTTGTGAAAGCGCTATCAAAAACCTCTTTTCAATGTATAATAGCGCTTCTAATTTTAAACGTTATTAAAATGTCGCTATTAAAACCTTTTTTTGGTGTAGTGACGGTTGTTACAATAAGAAAATTTAATCATGCTGTATATATTTGGATTATGAGAAATGACATTATTTTTAGTGATAGTAAATTTGATTTCATAGCTATTTTTGATACAATCAAAATAGGATCTTGGTCTTGGTTAGTAACATTTTGTGGAGGAAACACTGGTTTGCATTTTTTTTATGGTGCCATTGTCCATTTCATTGTATTAGAATTTTTGTAAACTGAGTTGAGCCTAAATTTGAGATTTGTACATATATGGGTTGGAGTTACCCTTGTACTCTCTTTAATACATTTTATTTACCAAAAAAATTAAATAATCGCCACATGAAATTTTATGGATTTTAAACTCTTTGAAGCGCTATACATGGTGCAACCATTGTTGAGCCGTTGGATCTGAGTGAGAGAAACTTTGAACCCAAATCCAACGGCTGCACCGCGTGTAGCGCTGTAGAGGATCCAGGTCGAAATTGTATACTGACAAGAAGTATTATGTTATTTATCAATCATCTGTCAAAAAAATGTTATTTATTAATCATAGATTAAACTTTATACTAATTCTACTATTTGTCTAGGAAAAATTAAAAAGAAAGTTAGCAAACTATTAAGTCCTAAGAACGTTACATAAAAATAAAAACAATTCTTAAAAAATGTTTTAAATTCGTTAAAAAATATGTAATTGTTATTTCAAGGTTTTGATTTAAAAAAAATGGGCAAAATATAAATAAAAAATTATGGTTTCTTGTAAAAATTTTATCACCATTTTTTTACAATATATCTATAGTACGATAGCCTATGCTACACATGGTGTACAATATTACACTAAATATTAACAATACCATATCTATAGTTTGATGGCCCATGCGGCGCACAATGTACAATACTACCTATGGTCCCATATATAAGAAAGAATTCAAAAACAAAAAATTGGTCCTATTTATAAGAAAATGTCACAAGTTTTAGATATATTAATTGCTAAAGTGACTTTTATACCCTTATTTCATGTTTACGATAAATTCGTCTATTCCCCATTAAGTGGGTGTAAAACATTTAATGTAAGGGTTATATTTGGAACAATTTTTCAAAATTATAACATTAAATGAACTTTCTTGGTTTTGATGATTTTTGTTTTCTTCTCTTATATATAGGACCAGAAGTAATATTAAATTAACGCGTTATTTCTTTTAAAAGAAATCTGACAAAAAACTGGCAACAAAATAAAGGGTGCACACCCTTTTTGTGAAATTATATTTTACATCTTGCAAAATATTTTTGGATTTTTTCTAAATATGTATGTACGTGAATTTTTTCTAAATGGCCCATGGTACACATGTTTTATAGTAAAAATATCGAAATTTAACATTAAAAATCCATATTATTGTGATTTTTCTATTTAAATGCTTGTCATAAGTAATTTAAATATTAATGTTCTTTCATGTAAAATGTTCGACTACTTATAATTTATTTTTACTTCGTATTTAAATATTAATAAATTTTCATGTAAATATTGATAACCAAAGGCCCTCGAAATATTAATAAGACTTCTTCTCACCTTAAATAATTTTTGAAATCTCCCGACTTACAAATTTCTATGAGCAAGATCTCTAATACAGTCTTGCTTTTTGACTGGGCAGAGTATTGAAGGAACCCTATTGTGATTAGATATTCCTGTGTTTGTTGATAGTGACACATAAAGTATTCTTAGATGCAATTTGGCATGTACTCCTATATCTGGAGAAATTCTTTCCTAAAAAATAGACTTATAACGTCAGTTTGTGAATTAACCGGCATAAAAAGTGACACGGTGGCATTTTTGAAATTAACGTGTCTTTTTTAACGTCGGTTATTTAAAAAACCGACGTTATAAGTTAACAGGTAAAGTGTGGCTAAACTTATCACGCCACTTATAACGCCGGTTTTTAGTAAAAACCGTGGTTAAAAGATATAACGCCGGTTTTCTCCAAAACCGCAGTTATAAACTTGAAATCGCGATTAAAACTTCTAATGCCGGTTTGCGAAAAACCGCGATTAAAACCTAAACGCTTAAAACTTATAATGCGGGTTTTAGATAAAACCGCGATTAAAACCTTAACGCCTAAAACTTATAACGATGGTTTTCGATAAAACCGCGATTAAAACCAAAACTCCTAAAACCTATAACGCCGATTTTGTTATAAAACCGCGATGAGAACTTAAAAAATAATTTCCCTCGCGATTACAACCTAAAAGCTTAAAGACCATCTATTCCTACGAACTCTTCCTCTCTGATATTTATGTCTCCCTCGCGAACTCTCCTCTCCCTCGCGCCATCCGTCTTCCTCGTGCCGTCCCTCACCATTGCCATTCTCCTTGCACCGTCCATCTCCCTCTGCGCCGTCCCTCTCCACGCGAACTCCATCCCGTCCCTCTCCACGCAGATGCCATTCTCTCTAAACCCAGACCAGAGAATCTGTAAGTTTCTTCCCTCTCTCTCTTTCTATTTCAATAATGTTAGGAGAAAAGGAATTTGGTTTTCAGGAGAAAAGGAATAACACCACGTGAAGGGTTTAGTGTTGAAGGGTTTAGTAAGCATATGAATTTTTAAGTTTTCGATGAAGGAAATAGAAATTTGTGACACTATGTAGTGTAATGAATATGCATACCTTCTATCGATTTGGCTAGGCCTTCAAGTTTCAAAGCTGTAGAATGATGGAGATCTTCCCCTGACCAATTTGGAAGATATATTGTTAGCTTTCACTTTCTCTTATATCTGACTTAGAAAGGAAAGCAAATGAGTTAGATAGAAATTGATTTATTGGAGGACTCCTTTGTCTTGTAAAATTAATCATAAAAAATCATGAGATACAATTGGTTCATTTTCCCCATCTCTGTTGTTATATATTGTGTTGGAATAGTGTGAAATGTCACTATTGATCTAGATTTTCATGCTCTGAGTCGTGTTTCATGTCTCAATGTAGGTGTTGATTTTAAGGTCAAATATGTCACTATGGATGGTAAAAAGTTGAAGCTTGCCATTTGGGATATAGGTGTTCGCTTGGGTTTATTTATTTTAAATTTTATTTCTGTTTCACTTTATAGTACCTTTCTTCAAATTCTTGCCTGGTAGTAGTTCCTAAACGTAGATATGGTGATTAATTATGTAGCTGGTCAGGAGAGATTCAGAACATTGACAAGTTCTTATTACAGGGGTGCGCAAGGGATCATTATGGGTGAGTTTCAATTCTTTCTTGCTTGATTCACCACCCTCCCAGTCATATTTAATTTAACAGGATGAAATGTTCTGAATTTTCAAGAGAACCTAGACTAGAATGTATTGTAAGTGTAACATTTCATATCTTTATACTGCTAGGCAATCTGGTGCAGTCTGTGATTATGGTATAAGGGAATTGATTCGTAGCTAGTAGGAGTTGAAGTCTAAATTTTCTTCCATATTGAGTTATGGCATACTTCTAATACGTGGTTAAAGTATTTTTGTGTTGCCTTACATAACCAAATGATATGGTTGCTGTAAAGATATTTTTCAAATTAATGATGATTAGAGGTGGCTTTAAAGATCATTGTAGAAATTACTGTACTAGTTGAGGATAAGTGAGGAGGTGATTTTGAAATTAATCTTTTCGTGATGCTCTCAAGCATGTATGGAGCATGTAAACTATTTTTTTAGCATGTAAACTATTTGGTTACTTACATGCTAATAAACTTCTTGCACCTTTAAGTCATTTTCCTTTACATATGCTGAATCCTTGGAACATCACTTCAATCTCATTGTAACAGTTAGCAACCGTTCATGTTGCTTCCCAGAACTTAACTATGCATTGAATATTACTACCAGTGGCTAGTTGTAGGTTAGGTTTGTGGGATGGATTGGTTTTTGTTCTTTGTAAGTGATGGTTTTGATTGTGTGCAGTCTAATGTATCGAACAATGAGAGTGCTGCTTGGCCGGTTGCTAATCCTGTGGTGACGTGTGCTTCTGTTTCTGATTCTGATTTTCCCAGTGATTTTGTTGCTGACCCTTTTCATTTTATTCAGGTAAATGCTTCTTGTAACCCTTTGTTCGTTCATATATCTGGTGTTTCAGATTCTATGAAATTGTTTTAGTCCTTTTCTTTCAGATAAACTCCTTTTTTATTTTTACTTTTTCCTATTTTGCTCTGTTGGTGCTTCTTCTGCCGAGGCTTCTCGGTTTTGTGTACATAGCGTTGCCAAATAAGATCTGAATTTGATCCCTTTTTAATTGCCTAATTTTGAGGCGTGCATACTTCTTTCTATTAATTGTTCTAACTTATGCATACAAACATGTCAATTATAGTTAAATATCTAAGCATAAAAGTGTGTGTATATTATTTCAGAACACAGTTATGGATCGTAGTTGGATGCAAAAATATTGTTTAGGTGATGAGTATAAGAACGAGGTCGAAGAGTTCTTACAATTTTTCCAAGCAAAATTTCCTAATCAAGCAACGTTCTATTGTCCTTGTGTTAAGTGTTTGAATGGTCCAACACTAGATGTTAAGGAGATACGAAATCATCTTCGTGTTTATAGGATTTGGCAAAGATATACGACATGGACCTGGCATGGTGAAGTGTTAGACAAACCAAGTGTGTTGAAAAGAGAGGAAGTTGATTTAGATATGGACGATCGACTAGAGGACATGATTCATGATATTGGACAGGAGTCTTTTCAGTGAGCACATGTGTATGAAACTCTATGCAGCGACAAGGAAGAGCCTTTGTATCCGGGCTGCAAAAATTTCACATGATTATCAGCGGTGTTGAAATTGTTCAATCTGAAGGCGATAAATGGGTGGACGGATCAAAGCTTCACTGAATTGCTTAAACTGTTGAATGGCATGCTTCCAGAAGGTAACACACTGCCGAACCGTAATTATGAAATGAAGAAGGTATTATGTCCGATGGGTGTGGAGTATAAGAAAATACACGCATGCCCAAATGATTGCATATTGTATTGGAAAGAGCATGAAGACAAAGAAGAGTGCCCCGAGTGTAATACACCACGCTACAAAAAGAAGGACGGTGATGATAGTTGTGATGATGTGTGCAAAAAAGGTCCTCCTGCTAAGGTGTTATGGTATCTTCCAATTATTCCAACGTTTAAGCGACTGTTCGCCAATGTAAATGATGCAAAGAACATTAGATGGCATGCAGATGATAGGAAATGTGATGGAAAGTTTCGCCATCTGGCTGATTCTTTGCAATGGAAGAAAGTTGATTCATTGTTTCCGGAGTTCGGCAATGAGCCAAGAAACCTTAGGCTTGGACTTGCTACAGATGGAATGAATCCATATGGTAACTTAAGTAGCATCCATAGTTCATGGCATGTTTTCTTGGTAATTTACAACCTGTCTCCTTGGTTGTGCATGAAGCGCAAGTACATTATGTTATCTATGATGATTTCCGGTCCAAAGCAGTCGAGAAATGACATAGATGTTTATCTAAGTCCCTTGATTGATGACTTGAGAATATTGTGGGAAGAAGGCATTGATGTGTTTGATAGGTTTTCAGGTGAAGATTTCAAGTTGCGTGCCATGTTGTTTTGCACATCAATGACTTTCCAGCATATGGGAACTTATCCGGGTATAGTGTTAAGGGGCATAAAGCATGTCCTATTTGTGAAGACGGCACATGTTTTTTTCAACTGAAAAATGGGAGGAAGACTTGTTACCTTGGGCATAGAAGATTTTTGAGACGTGATCACCCGTATCGCAGGTTGAAAAAGGCTTTTAATGGATGTCAAGAGAACAAAATTGCTCTAAAAGCTTTAACCGGAGAAGAAGTTTATCAACGGGTGAACTCCATCAATGTTAAGTTGGAAAAAAAAAGAGGAAAAAACATTCTTCTGTGAAAAACATATGGAAGAAAAGGTCAATGTTCTTTGATCTTCCATACTAGTCAAGTCTTGATGTAAGACATTGTATTGATGTGATGCATGTGGAGAAAAATGTGTGTGATAGCGTAATCGGTACGCTTCTCAATATTCAGGGCAAGACAAAGGATGAAGTGAATGCTTGTCTAGATCTGGTTGCCATGGGTATAAGAGAGGAGTTAGCTCCTTAGCCAAAAGGTAATAAGACATATTTGCCACCGGCTTATCATACATTGTCAAAAGAAGAGAAAAAAGCTTTTGCGAGTGTTTACGGGGTGTGAAAGTGCCACAGGGTTACTCTTCAAATGTAAAGAGTCTTGTATCGATGAAAGATCTCAAATTAGTTGGGTTAAAGTCTCATGAATGGCACGCCTTGATGCAACAATTACTACCAGTGGCTATCCGTGGCATCTTGCCTAAAAATGTTCGACATGCCATAATTAGATTGTGTTTATTCTTCAATGCAGTATGTAGCAAAGCCATTGACCCTCAGAAAATGGACGAGTTGGAAAATGAGGCTGCTATCATCTTGTGTCAGTTGGAGATGTTCTTTCCTCCCTCATTTTTTGACATCATGGTTCATTTAATTGTTCATCTAGTCAGAGAGATTAGAGTGTATGGCCTGGTTTATTTAAGGTGGATATACCCTATTGAGCGATACATGAAAATATTGAAAGGGTATGTGAAGAATCTATATCGTCCCGAAGCATCTATTGTTGAAAGGTACGTAACAGAAGAAGTCATTGAGTTTTGTTTAGATTATTTGTCAAAAGTGGCACCTGTAGGGCTTCCCAAGTCTCGTCATGAGGGAAGATGTGAAGGTAAGGGTATACTAGGTCTAAAAACTAAAAGCATGGGTCGGGCGGAAGTGTTACAAGCACATTTGTATATATTGAATAATATTGATGAGGTTGAACCTTACTTGTCTACTCACAAAAATCTTGTCAAGGCCAAAAACCCTCGAATGAATGAAAATTGAGTGTTGAAGAAGCATAACAAGACATTCATAACTTGGTTTAAAGAACATATTTTGAGTGATGATACTGCTTCTGAGACATTAACATGGCTATTACATGATCCTAAATTTAATGTCTTGATGTGGAAAGGATATGATATCAACAAATTTTCTTTTTATGCAAAGTCACAGGATGACAAGAGCACCGTACAAAATAGTGGGGTTATGGTTATGGCTTCATCTATGCATTTCTCTAGTTCAAAGGATAAAAATCCCGTTCTGGCATCTATAGCTTATTTTGGGGTCATTGAAGAGATTTGGGAGATCGATTATAATAAATCAAAGTGCTTGTTTTTAAATGTAAGTGAGTTAATAGTAACGGTGGTGTACAAACCGATGAATTAGGATTTACAATGGTGGACCTTGACAAGGTAGGTTATAAGGATGAGCCTCTCATCATGGTAATCCATGCAAAACAAGTGTTTTATGTCAAGGATCCTTCTAACAAAAGGTGCTTTGTGGTTCTCCAAAGAAGAAGTATGCATGAGAGTGATGAAAATCAAGATTCAACACTAGATATTAATGACACCCCTTCTTTCTCAACACAAAGACCCATCTTCATTGATGAAAATGAAGTAGACGATGTATATGTCACTGGTGATGATCATCAGGAAGGGATATTGGAGGACATTAAAACTTGACTACCAAAGAATTTTATAGGTGAATACTTGTTTGTTAGATTATCCACATATAATATCTGTTTGTTAATTTGCCTATTATTAATATCTGTTTGTTAATTTATCCATTATAATTGTTTCTAACATTGTTTCTCGCATTTGTTTCTTTGTTTAAACAGACATAATATATGGCTGATCCATCCACATCAAATTCCCCCCATAAAAGGACTAGAGGTGTTACCACTACACCACAATTGAAAAATAGACTTCCTCCTGGTGAGAAGTATTATGTTGCATTTAATCCAGATACTGGGCGACCTGAAGGTGATAATGCATCCCAATTCATCACTTATTTGGGGTACGTTGCACGAAGCAAGGTCCCCATTCTAATACCTAAATGGAGAAAGGTCCCAATTAAAACCAAAGATTTGATATGGGAAGATGTCGTGGTATTTGACCTTTATCACTATTTGTACGCATATTTGTATTTAGTTTTATCGATCTTTGTGTGTATGTATTTACTAACACCACCATTTTGTTGTGTATTGTAGGATTTGTTTGATGTTCCCCCTGGTGAAAAGTTTAAGAACCGATGGTTGTCCTATGCTGGTGAGCGTTGGAAGGACTTTAAGTCTAAACTCTCCAGGACATATGTATTTGGGAAAGGAGACAGAGATGGTTGCACAAATCCTTGTCAGAAGTATAATTTCATTTCAGAGGACACATGGAATGAGTTTGTTAGGAGCCGAATGGAAGAAGAGTTTCTGGTTCGTTTGACTTATATTTTTTTAACTTGGTCGTGCTAATATAATTTTTTTCTTATTTTAATTTGTGGTGTGTTACATTATTTGTAACAGAAAAAAAGAGAAAAGGCAAAGATAAATTCTGCAAAGAATATCTACCCCCACCTATTGTCTCGTGGGGGTTATGATAAACTTGAGAAGCATGTAATAGCACACAGAACGAAAGCCTTGCAGGAAGAGGCTGGAGATGAAGCCTTGGAATCCCCTCCAAAACTAGACCGGTATGAGCTATGGACTATGGCTCGAACAAAACCATCAGGATCTTATACATCTGATGTTGTGGCATCAGTTGTTTCTAAAATTGTAAGTGTATCTGCCTTATTTAATATTATGTGATTTGTAACCAATTTAGGTCGACTGATCAAAAACCTTTGTGACTGAATTTGGTTGTAGGAGTCATTGGTTGAAGAGGAGTCTTAGGGTATTTTATTCCAACTGGACGTCAAGATATCTTGACTACTGTCATTGGAACACCCGAGCACCCTGGTTGTTTCCGCACTGTTGGTCGAGGTGTGGGCTTTAAAAAATTCTTTGGAGGAACTTCATGTAGTCAGTCAAAGCAAATGGACATAGATGCCATGAGACATCAGATCATGCAGGAGGTTAGTCAAATGTTTGAATCTAGGTTTGAAGCTTACAAATCTCAGGTCAGGTCAGATGTGGAAGCCCAATTAAGTCAGAAGTTAGTGTCATCTCCGAAAGATACTGTGTGTGTCAGCACCAAGGGTAGTTGTTCACCAGAAAGTGTGGAGGATCCTAAAGAAGACATTTTAAAATACATTGGTCACATGGCTTTTGATCTTCCGGACGAAAATGTTGGGATTGCCTTGGAGCATGATGATCTTCCAATTTTTTACATTTTCGCGAAGTACTTAACGGACCTGTCGCTTGGTGATGAGTTCTGGCTTGCCAATCAACACTTGCAATTATGGTCCACGTAAGTATTAACTAACATATTTGTACATTTTTATTTCCTTTGTATCAATTATATATAATTAACATTATTTTGTTTCAACACCTAGGTATCTGCATCGTATCTGTATTCAGAACAACATCAGTGATGTATATGGATTCTTGGATCCAACGTTGATGGTTGTTAAGCCCAACCCTAAAGAGTCTAATGCATCTGTTCAAACTTACATACAAAATAAGCTAATTCACCAGGACAAAGATGTTTTCTTAGGACCGTATTGGCACAAGTGAATACATTTTTATTCAATATTATCTGATCAAATTCATAAAATACGCTTGTCTCTCTGTGCTTCTAATACACCTTTATTGTTGTTACCTAGTAAACATTGGCAGTTGATTTTCATTTGTCCTAAGCATAATCTCATAGTCTGGATATACTCACTTCATCAAAAGCCAAACCTACATATTAAGCGTGTACTTGAGGGGTAAACTTTTAATTTATTTGTCATATTTGTGATGTCATATATGTATTTATCTTATATATATAACTTATATTATTTTATTAGAGCTATGGTGACATATAATAAAGAGAAAGGTCTGGGAGAAGGAAATAAGCCTAATTGGAACTTTCTCGCGGTAAGTAGTTTGTCTTTATATAATATTTACATATCCAAAGCCGTATTAGTTATGTGTATATATAATTTGTACTAATTTATATTGTCATTTGTAGGGGGCCTTGCCAAGACAACTCATGGGCATGTGGCTGCTATGTCATGAAGACCATGTTGTCCATTGTTCACGATGAGGATTACCTCTGGATGGGATTTGGTAATAAAATATTTCATAACTTGTTAATCGATCTTTTTGATACCTTACAATATTTGTAGTTAGTTAATTAGATATGTTTTGAATTGAACTTGTAGTTATTCGATGGCCGTAGCACAAACCCATACACTGATGAAGAAATTGTCGAGATTCGGAAAACTTGGGCACACTTTTTTGTGACTAAGATTGAGGAGCAAAATCTAAACCCAGAACCACCAAGACGACGAGCAAGAAAAGCAACACAACGAAAATGACATGGTTTCTTTTCATTGCGTTGTTGAGTTTAATTGCCTTCAACTTTTCTTGGATGCTATGACTTTTGGTGGTTCTATCTGATTAATTATGTTATGTACAGAACTAGTATGTAACCCGTGCCATGCACGGGGACATTTTAATAAATGGGCTACAAAAATTATTTGGTTTCAACAATGACATCTAATAAAAATTATGGTAATACTTATTAAATCTGAATGATGATATAAAGACCTGAACGTAATATACATAAATAGTCTAATATTAATTGATGTGCATACGACACAAACAATATAATGATGCATACAAAATATTGAACTAAATAATAATTACTTTATTAAATTTGTGATAAAAAATAATAGTAATATGTAAATTATGGGTAATACTACACCATACATTCAGTTGAGTATATAGTTAAATACATTTTTAATGTATAGATAACAGATGTATATGAAGTATATATTATTATAAAATAAAAATATTTGATATTATGATATAATATCATGTAAAACAATTTAGCACTAAATGTAAAATAATAAAAAACTATCTATTTTTTAAAATGTTTAAGATAACAATTAATTATTTATTTAAATTAAAATATTGTGAAACAACATCTAAGATCAACCTTTTTTTTTGGTTATAAGATATACTTTTGTTACTTGATGGATGGAGGTTTATAGTAAATTGGTTAAAATTAATTAACTCAATAATAAAATGAGTATATATTTTATAAGACATAAACATATCTTAATTTATTTAATTTATATATACAAAATTATTATTTATTTCAATGAATGTAAAAAATCTTCTAACTATATATAATTGAATTGGATATTTATAAATATTCAATTTTTGTAGTGTAAAAAATGTAAAAATCAACAATTTTATTGGGTTTTAAAACTGCAATTAAATAAATGTCGACACAACAGTCATCCAAAAAAAATAGGGGCATTTACAAATAATGTATTTAAATAGATAATTGGACAAATAATGCAATTATTAAGGCTAACATATAAAAAAGCACTTATACTATTAATAATTTAATGATAGTATTAGATCAAGAATATAAAAATATTGATATATAGAAAAAGGCATTTTATCACATTAAAGGTTTAAAAATCATCCTTTTAAATTTTCAATTTGTTTTAATTATTATATTTGAATTTTTTAATAAATGTTATGTGTTGTATATATATAATATAATAAATTATACTTAAAAAAGCAAATAAATAAAATATATTGTTACGGATGTTTGATTTTATTATGATTTGGATATATTACAAATTTATATAACATATGTATATATTATAAAGAGATACGAATATATATACAGTACGATCAAGGGTATGGTATATATTTCAACTTCTTCGTTTTAGGGTTTAGAGGATTAACAGAAGTAGAGCGATGCAACCAAAAGAGAAGCAATGAAGCAGCGACCAAACGAAGAAGCGACAGAGCGAACGAACGACAGATCTATGCAGCGACATAGGAGGTAAGGTTTTTTCATTTTTCACAAATCAATGTACTTTGAAATCTATTGTATGTTCTGTTTAACACCATAAATCAAATAGATTTAAAGCACTAACCCGTGCTATTCACGAGTATATATTGGCATGTGAATATTTGTATTAAAGATTTTAAAAATTTAACATATAAGAATTTCCAAAATTTGTTTTATTCACCGAAAATTATCTACCAAAAGTTACAAAAAGAATTGTTTTATTTCAATAGGTTCATAAAGACCAACAAATTCTACGTTACTAATTAGTATTGTTTACTATAAATAGTGTGGTTACCCGTGTTATATACTGCTGCGTGCTATTTATGGTTTATATTAAATAATTATAAATCTATATTAATGTGTACTCTTTATTAGAATATTCATTCATAATAATTTATATATTAGTGTTCTTTAATGTAAAAAGTTCAGCCTCCTAATCATGCATACATTTTTTACTCAAAAAATTGAATATTAATATATTTTTATTTAGAATTTAATACACTATCATGAAAAATGTTTATTTTTCTGTAGTATATTTTTACCCTTGTGTGTGTGTGTGTGTATTATGATGGCTGCTATGCACGGTATTTTAAAATATTTTTTCATGCAAATTTATAATTTTTCTATAAGATATATTAACCTCTTGTATTTATATATTAATAAATTTCTCATAATATTTCTATTATTAATATTCACAAATATAAAAATTCACTAATTGTTAAAATTAACCTCAGTAATTGAAAAGGTCAGGAATTAAGAATAAGAATTACTATTATAATATAGGTTATATCAAAGTCATATTCAATAATTTATATTCAATAATTTAATAATAACAACATTTTTATAGTATGATGATACATATTATATAAAAGTCATATTCAATAATTTGTATTCACTAATACAACTATTCATTATTAATTGAGATTTAATATATTAATTAAAAAAGTAAACGAAGCAATTAAGAAAAAGAAATTTTAATAAAATATAACTTGTAAAAAAGTTTTAGATATTAATATTCTTTCATATAAAATATTCAATCTACTTATGACATATTTTACTCTCTTATCAAATATTAACAAATTTGTTTTTTTTTGTAGACAATAACATGCATTCATTTAAAATACTCAGTTCTATGTGGTATGTTTGTACTTTTAGTTTGTCATATTTTTATCTATAAGAATAAATTAAAAATAATAAAATGATAATAAATGTATAATTTTCTCTTAGGAATTCTCATGTTAATGTGAATTTATATAAAATATTCATCGTCATGTATCAATTGTAATTTTCGTAAAATGTATAATTTTCTCTTAGCAATTCCTATTGCATTTGTGTAAAATGTTCATTTTTTTGTATTATATTTTTACACCCATCCAAACTATCTGCAAATATAATCATTAGAATGAAAAGGGAGTCAATTTCTGTTTAAAAATGAAAAGCAAGCAAGCATACGTAGGTGTGCACATATGTCCTACGTATTTAATTGGGGGAAAATAGTGAAAAATTGGTATTAATTTGTTGAGTCTGAATCCTAAAGTATACGAAAAAATAGCGAACAGTCCCGCTCTTAGGTGCTTTTGTTAACCAAAAACATAAGTACTTTTGTCAGTGACAAAAGAATGAGCGAAAATGACAATGAAGAATTTCTCGGGTTATGATCTCTTGCATATTGAAAATAATAGTATAATCAATATTGGCTGATTTGTGCTGATATCATGTATGTATTGTCGGCCAGTACCATCCGTGTCGTGCTAGTGATGTGTTTTTTAGGAAGTCGGAGCAAATTATGCCAAAGCTTGTAGGTACGATGGATTATATATGAATCACACTCTCAGGTTCAGAGGCCCACAAAAGTAAACAACTTCACCAATTAAAGATTCCTAAAGAAGAAAACTTCGGCATGATATTTAAAACTTGTTACGATAATAATATTTAAATGTAATAAAATCAAATAAAAATATATTTAATGTAAACTATAAGAGATGATTATAGGCTTTTGAAAGTTGATTGAAGAGATCGTCTCTGCTGGTCCAGTATTTTGATATGGGAGAACTTCAAGCTAAATAAAAAAAAATAGATACAAATATCATAAACTCATGCATGATCTGATTTTGACCAAAAGAAAAAAGGAAGGAAAAAGAAAAAATGCATGACGTGAACAGTTATGCTTTCAGGCTAGTTTTAAAACATTTCACTAATCATTTCCACTCTAAAGTCCTCACCGTGTTTAGATGGCATGAGCCTGGCTATAAGAGAATCCCTTAATTATTTACATGTACATCCATGCAATGTGTAACTTTGTTACTTGTGTGCATGCATAATCATTGAAAACTTGAACTTGTCAGAGGCTACGACCCCTTCCCTTCTTTCTGTTTCAGTGGAAAATGTTCCCCTTTTCAAAAAAGGACCCCTTCATTTTGTTTTCCTTAGAACATTTCCCCCTCTTCATTACTACTTCGTTTTAGGGATTACCCTCTGAAACAATGTCAGACACAAATTCAAATTTAGGTGTCATGGCTATGGGAAATGGTTGTAAAAGAAAGTTACAATTTGGCAGGATGGGGGGTTGTGTTTGTGTGATGTTATCGTTGGGGGGATATGTTTAAATAGCCAACCTCTAAGACTTTTCTCATTGTGTTAACCACATTAAAATTTGGCATAATTACGGTTAACAAATTGATATGGAAATTACATAATAGAGTCGGGATCTAAATAATCATTTATGATTTTTGATTTCAATTGCCATAGGGAATTATTTGATTGAACGATTGATTATTTTGAATGTTGCTGAGATTTATTACCATCGATGGGAGAATTACTAAAAAGGTAACGGTTATATGATATAAATTGATCTGTAATCTTACATATATTTTGAATTTTTATTTATATTTGATATTTTACGAAATCAGAATTGTATTTTTGTAAGGTACGTGCACAATATTTTTTTAAGAGCATTGCTATTTATAGCGAGAAAAAACTTCCCGAACATCACGAAGCGCTAATCAACTTATAAAGAAAAGCTAATCAGCTTATAAAAAAGAGTAAATATTGAAATTGGTCCCAACAAAAATCACGGAGAACAATTTAGTCCCTAAAAAATGAAAAATAACAATTTGATCCTTAAAAATCTTAAATGTAGGTCAACTTAGTCTCTGATAGGGACTAAAATGTCCCTAAAAACTATCTTAAAAAGACTAATTTGACCCACATTTAAAGTTTTTAAGAACAAAATTGATATTTTTTATTTTTTAGGGACTAAATTGGTTTTTGTAATTTTTATCGGGGACTAATTTGAGTATTTACTCTGAAAAAAGGAAAATGTTTTGTTGACTTTTGGCCAAAATCACAGTTGGTTGGCCAATGACATTATTTCGTGATGCTTCACGATCGAAATCCTTCGCGATATTAATCATTTCCGTTTTTTTAAACACGTTTTTTTAATGATGTGTGCCAGCATTGTTTTAATTTGCGGTATTAATGACCTTTTTAAATTTGGTTGTTTCTAAAAGAATGTTCATCTTGTATTTGGATGTTAAATTGGTCTCCATGAGCTTTTATTTTTTAATTATTTGATGTCATATAGTTTAGGAAAGTTTCAATTACATAAACCTGAAAAATTAAACGGTTTCAAAAACTACTTAAGGTAATTCTTAGTTTCATTGACTGGATGCAATTACGGCACTATTAAAATGATTTACGACATGTTTTACGAAAGTTTTAAATTGGTTAACCTAATGCAAATAGGGTATTCTGTAAGAGTCCGTTTGGTTGTGGGGTTTTGGAGGGGACGTGAATGATTATTTTAAATTATATTTTTTTAGTTCAATTTTTTCAAGGGGAAAGGGAGGGGAGGGGAGCAAAATCCCTCATAACCCATTTTGGCTTCCCTCCCAAAATGGGGGGTTTTGGAGGGGAGGAAAGGGGAGATTAAATAATTTAAAATAAAATTACTTAAATATCCTTATATATAATAAAATATAAAAGACTATAAGGATATATAAGTAAATTAATCTTTCCCCTCCCCTCCTGAACCAAACATGCAAAGTCTTACCTCCCCTCCCCTCCCTTCCTCTCCTCTCAACCAAACACAAAATCAAATTAAATCTCTCCCCTTCCTTCCTCTTCCCTCCCCTCTCCTCCATTAAAATCCCTCTCATCCCCTCCCCACATTTGAACCAAACAGACCCTAAATGGTTTTGGATTTATTCGTTTTCTTCAACATATTTTTAAGTATGATTAAAAATATGATAATTTATTTTTAACATGTATTCTGAAACATTAAGGTAGATTAGGGATTTATTAAAATAACTTAATTAATTATGATTTTAAATCCATGGTAATTTAGGGTCATTATTAAATGGTAATACTGTACCTTTGTAATGATAATTGACATTCTTTTTTTTTAACAAAAATAATTGACATTTCTAAATTTTTGGAATTATAATTTTAATGAAGGTTGCAGAGATTTATTACCATGGATGAGAGAAATATTAAATAGGTAACGGTGCATTAATTATTTTAAACATGTTATTGTAATGATGTTTGACCGCAATGTTTTGATTTGTCGTATTAATGACCTTTACAAATTTGGATGTTACTCATAGAAAATCAATCATGTATTTGGATGGTAAATTAGTCTCCATGAGCTTTTATTTTTTAACTTGCTGTCATATAGTTTAGGAAAATATTACAAATTGGCAATTTAAATATGATCATCTCCTGTTTGATCGAAATAAACCATTTCCTGTTTTGTAACACTTGCTGCTATATTTTTAAATGTGATCATTAAATGTTATATTTATTTCTTTTATTTTTATTTTCGTTTTTTAATTTTCCTATATTTGTGACTCAGATTTGCCATGTAAGCTTTTTTTAATTGACGTGGTTATGAACTTTTTATATCGTGATGTCATTTGTGTTCTTTCCATTTTTATGTTATTCGTATTTGTATATAATAGAGATAGAGATAGGACAATCATATGATTGATACCACACGTTTCAGATTGACAATCATTGTGTTATAGCAGTAGAATTAAATACGTTACACAATTACAATATTTATTAGTGTTTCCTTATATGGTTGTCCTATATTTAATACAAATGTTCATTGTGTTAACCAATTGGCTCCTGAATTTTTTTTTTGCAGATCGCTTTTGGTCTTGATGAGATTAGAGTATTTATTGAGTATTCGATTTTACTATCTGATAAATGATTCGATTTTTTTTTTGTTGTTTTACTGACTGTGTTGACCGAAAATATTTTATTTCGTTGTATGACAGCAATTAAAATCATAAATGTAATTATAGTGGTATGACAACACAAAATAGTGGTATGAAAGCAAATAAACTAATTGAATGTGATCTGAAACGTGTGCAATTGTATTCAATTTACTCATAATTTAATTTTCAGATCGCGTTTTGCAATTTGTCAGATTGCTTTAGGTCAATTGAATCCTTTTTTTTTGCAGATCATTTTTTTATTTGATGAGACTGGAGCATTTATTGTTTCCTCTTATACATAAGTCGTATTTAATTAGATATTTTAATGACCGTGTTGACCGTAATATTTTAATTTTTTTTAATATTAATTTTTGTTGTTTTGTAATTACAAAATTATGACTAAGCAAGTCCATGTAGGCATTTTTTAACTGACGTGGCTTTGTACTTTTCCTATGGTGTTGACATTTGTGAAATTTCTATATTTAATTTATTTTCGTTTATATATAATAAAGATAGAGATAGAGATAGAGATAGAGATATAGACAGAGATAGGGAAGAGATAGAGATTTCTAATGTGTGAATATATTCATTTATATATTTATTCATGAAATTTTACATAATAAATTAAAGGGAGCAACCGATTTAGGGTTTTGAGCCAATGAACACCATTGACCTAAAAAATAATCGATCAATTATAAATGGAAAAAGATAACATTATTGATATTTTTATAGTGGACACCAAGAATGGAAATATATAAAGATGGAATGTATATTTTAAAATATTAATCTAAGAATCTTCGTAATGTATATTTTTGAGGCACTATTTTATATATAATATATAATTATAATTTATAATATATAATTTATGATTTACGATTATATAGATTATCAAAGGTATTAAATGCTTTCCTTAAATTGTAACTTTTTCATAATAATTGTAAACGCGTAAAATTTTATTGTAACATAAAGTATATTATCCGAATTATATAGCCAATGCCTTTTCCAGAATGTAATAAAGTTGTGTCCATAATTTCTTAATGTATGAATATATTCATGAAATCTTACATAATAAATTAAGGGGAGCGGTCGATTTAGGGTTTTGACACAATGAATACCATTGACCTAAAAACTAATCGATCAATTATAAATGGAAAAAAAGAGATAATGAGAACAATATAATTAGAAAGTAAATCAACATAAATAAAGGGGAAAATCAATCTAAATTATACTCCGTACGATTGTTTTTTGTCTTTACCCTAACCACGTATCATTTCCTTCACTGAATTTAACTTTTTTGGGTACATTCATTCACTGAATATATTGATCACAGTGAATATTACTTTTATTTGCTACACGGATTTTTACATGTACATATTTGATTGATACTATTAATATAATTATCTTAATTCATGGAACTACAATTATATTGTTTACTATTCCAAAATTGTTATTAACTTAATTGTGCATGATATTTTCGGACATGTTATCATGATCCAAATCTATTATATTATTTATTGTCAATATAGACAAATTTATATTTGGGAGGTATCGAAAGGGTTTGTGTAGAATGAGATATGAGATTTGAGGATGCAAAACCACAAAATCATAACATTAAATAAGGTTTGTGTTTCAGTATCCATTATTTATAGAATTTCTATTGTAGGTGGATGGTGTTCATTGGGTCAAAACCCTAATTCGGGGGCTCCCCTAATTTATTATGTACGATTTGATAAAAAAAATTCATAAATTTATATTTTGCCGTTAATTAATTGCACACGTTTTGTTCATTGTGAAAAAGTTGGAATTTTTATCAAGCATTTAATAGGTATGACTATATATATAAAGGCGGACAGGTAAACAATTGTAGTAAACGCTTTGTTCATTTTTGAAAAAGTAATTTAAGGAAAGAATTAAATATGTTTGACTATATATAAATGAGGCATAACATTTTTTTACACAATTGCATATATTTACTTCCCCTTTTGTATTCTTCATATCGTGTATAATTATGATTCACTTTTTTTTTCACATTTATTAGTCAGGAACGTTTCGAATTTGTTAGGTTGCCACAAAAAAATTCTCAACTGAAAATTGCCTTGTG
Organism: Calophaca sinica; assembly: GCA_037113605.1. Classification (NCBI taxonomy): domain Eukaryota; kingdom Viridiplantae; phylum Streptophyta; class Magnoliopsida; order Fabales; family Fabaceae; genus Calophaca; species Calophaca sinica. The sequence continues at coordinate 33,615,603 of CM073733.1, read as the reverse complement.
CTGAATTAAATTTTTATTTATTATTTTTTTGGGACACATAAATGCCATTTCAAACATGACAGATCACTTGTCATTGGACACATTCAGCGAAGTTGAATTTCTAAAAGCTTGAGCAACAACCTTAACAGAGTCATGGGTCTCTTCAGCGGCCTCTCCATGCATCACCGAGATTAAGATGCTTTTGCGTCCTATTCATTATTAAAGGAATAAATCAGTGCCAAACTAACCAGTGTAGTTGTAATAACAATCAAGCTCAACAATGAAAACACAAAAACAGGTAGCCTTATATGTGAAGGTCATGTATCGTTGATGGAATAAGCTTTGATCAAATGATGAGAATAAAATGGATCATTTCCCTTTCGTTATTTGGTATGAATGAAATGAAAACTTCCATTATTTTTTGCATGTTAGAATTGAAAAATGAATTTTTTTTTTTTGATTTTTCAGGTTACTAAAATGGAAGAGAGTCAAGAGACAATCCTTCACATTTCACCATCCTCATTTCCACTCCAAAAAAGGTGCACCAAGTTCAATCCTTCAATTACTTTAGCAAAAACGCTATAGATTATACCAATTTGATGACAAAGTAAACAGGTAAATAACAATGAAGGGTAATAGCTTCAACATCTTATTTGCAGTACCTTCAGATGGTATAATACTTGGCCTCTCCAATCGCTGCAACAACAACGTGTGCTGTCCCATATCGAGGTTTGATATTTTCACCTCCTTACCAATCACTCAACAACTTCACAACACAGTAAGTAGGAAACAAAAAAAAACTAATGCATATATTCGGATTATGATTTTTCCGGCAACCATAAGGAGTGTATGCATGTGGTTTCCTTTCATCGGTTCATGTAATACTGAAAAAGAGAGAGAAAGAAAGATAAGAAATGGTTAAGATTAATAACTCATAATAATTTTAAATGAATATATTGTCCAATAAGATTTAAGCCTGAAAAACTTGGATTGATTTCAGGAATATACCATTTTGGTAAGTAAAAAAAATGAGGAAGTGAATTTCTGATGATAAAGAAGCGTCTCATGTATCCTGCAAAATGCAATCATCGTCACTGAGGATAGATCATAGAAGGAATGAAAAGTAGAGAGGTGAAGGGAAAAGGAAAAGTGATATAGAAAAACTGATCTGCAATTAAGTAGCAGTAATCAAGGTTGAAGAATTAAGATGAAAAATAGACAAAAAGAAATAAAGAAAGGGAAAGAGGTATGGTTACATACATTACATATAAGAGTGCTGAGAACTGTTCTGTCGCCACCAGGGCTCCACCCCTACTCCACAGCACTATGTATCTCCCCTGAAAAATAAAGAAAAATCAGAAACAGAGCAGAAAAGGAGAACGATCCATATGATTCAATGACAAAATATGTATTTAAAATGTATTTGGAAAGCTTTGAAGATGGGTTTCAAAAAAAAAATCAAATGCAATAATGGAGCATATTTCTGATTACAATCATTTATTACAATTAATGATTTGATATTGCTGTCGTTTCTATTACACGTTTTTTTTAAAATTACTGGGCTGACTAATAAACGATTTATTTTAATAACTTTGAGTATATTGTGTGTCTGGTCATTCTTCCAAATCACAATTAATAATCCACTTCAGAAGATTTCCATTTTGAAGGATGACACATAATGCATATTTATTGCTAATTGTATGTGAGATCGCCATTTGTAAAATAATCAATGAGGTCCATTTCAATATGTATATAATAGAGATTGGTAGGTTGTTGTGGGATTATTAGAGTGTTTGTTATGGTTTATATATTTTGTCTGGCAGTTGAGTTTGTGGAAAAGAACTTTTGTGATGGTTTATATATTCTGTTTGGCAGTGGTGGTGTGGCACGTTCTGCTGTTGTTTGTATGTGGGTAACAAAATTTTAAAAGAAAATATTTAAAAAAAAAGACTTTTCACGCCGGTTTTCACTAAAACTGGCGTTAAAACAGAATTTAAAAAATAAAATAAAAAAAAGAATACATATAACGCTGGTTTTTGCTAAAACTGCGATTAAATGTTACTTATAATCTCAGTCTTTAACAAAACCGCGATTAAAAGTCATTTTTTTGTTTTTTTTTAAAAAAATTATTCCTTTTGTCGTCAGGTTTTAACACCGGTTTTAAGAAAAACCGCGATTAAAAGCGAATTTTAACGCCAATTTTTAAACCGGCGTTAAATATTCACACTTACAACGTTGATAGAATACACGCCGGAATGAAAACCGACGTAAAAAGTCTTATAAAACTGCGATTATAGGTGTTTTTTGCACTAGTGTGAACATGTGAGTCTCACTAAATTACCATGCCTCAATTGACTAATGATCTTCAAGATATTTATTTTGTTGATAAGAGCTATGCTTCTTCTAATATGCTCCTTCTTAGTTGCTTCTCCAATCCTTGTTTCTTAGTTGCTTCTTAATTGGGCAAAACACGCTCTAGAACACAAACATGAAAATTACCTAAAAAAAGGATTAGTTTTCCCATCATTGGGTTTATATATAGTTACTTTGGTATCCCGTGATGGTGTCTTGCTCGTGAATATCCATTCATCATGCCACTGGCAAGTGAAGTCTGATCAAATGATTCATTGTTATAATTTAGGAGTGCCCAATTCTCAAATGGCAAGTGATCTATATCCTCTATAGTCATTTCTAAGTCGAATTTATTTCTCGGGTATGCTTTCCCAATATCTGACACAGACACCATAACTAAATGTTATTCAAAATGACACAATATTAAACTTATAAAGTTATATGAAAGTGAATAAAGATTAAAATATGTTCAGCAACAGTGTAAAGAAAACATAGATTAAAACATTACTACATGTACTATATTCACTATCCAAGTTACTTTTATTGATGAAAGGTTTAATAGTTCTTCTATTCTAATTGAAACGTGTTGGGTAATCATCGTTAAAATAACTTTCAAACGACATTTCAAAAGTAAAATAAACATGTTACTATATATCTTAAAAAATCGCATAACCGTATTTTGAGTATTTACAACATGATTTCAAAGTGAAAAAGGATAATACAATAAATAAATAATATATTTAAAGTATTTCTTGTATGTATACCTTCAATTGTAAAGGCGACAAACGCATAGTATAAGATTTCACCTAATATATGTTGTTCATGTAATTATCATAAAAAAGACATTGGTGCTGTTAAAAAATAGGAAAACCACCTTGTAGAAATGCCTTTGTACAGTCAAGAATATATAATTTGGATGGACCAAATATTACCCCACATGCAACTCTCACTAATCATTTGTCTGATTACAAATGATTTTCACTTAATGGCAACATAAAAAACTTTCCACTTCTCATGATAAGCATCCCCATAAGGTTGGAGATTGATAACAAAAAATGTACATGTAGAAAATTACTGAAATAGAAATTTATTAATTTGGGATAAAAATTACAAAAATAAAAAGAGATACCTGTCTTATTCTTTGATTCAGAGATAGCCTATTAATATTTGAAGACCATTATTAAGCATTGAGGTTATGCAGAAGAATCTAAAGTAGAAAAACAAATTTTCAGCACTCTAATTACTGATAAAAAAGAGCAATAACAATAGATCAAGATAAGTGTGTCTAAATAAAAAAGACTCATACTAAAGAATTGATCTTATTAGAATCATCGCCAAGCTTACTCGCTGGATTCTTGAGGAGACCAGTCATGTGTACCTTTGAAGGGTTTTCACCTGCTAAAATAACATGCATGTTAAAAAAGATTACCAATCAAAACATGAAAACTAACACCAGCTGTTAGAAACACAAATAGGCATATAGATGATTCATGTAAAATACACGATTCTTTGATAGAAAATAAATAAGCAAAGTATTTATGGATAAATAAAATAAAACGGCAATTACAGAACTGAAAAAGAGATTTAAAAAATGTGATACTGAACGATGAAGTACCAACAAGCACAATGGCAGTGTTGCAGAGTAAGAGTTCGACAACGGAAGATGGTGATGATGGATAGAGCAGGCGAGAGATGCGTTAGACAAAACCAAATAAATGCAAATTTGCAAGGCAGGTTGACGGAGATGGTGTAAAGAAATAACACTTGCCTTGGAATTTTGAGATCAATTACTCACATACTATTTAATGTAAATTTTATGCATTTTATGCGTTAATTACAAAATATATTTATATGAATTCCTTCTACTCAAATTAGAAATTTTAATAATTTATAATGTCTATAAATTTTCTATTATTTTATATTTTACATTTTTTAAACATTAATGAATCATAATAATTAAATTTTAAATTTTCTAAATAATGTGGTTAAAATGTGAAATCATATGTTATTACATACCTATTTTTAATTTTTTTTTCACTCATTTTGTTGTGTTGCGATTTGCTTTCCTAAATTTTTTTTATTATATTATATTATCTACATTCTAGATAGCTTGACAATTTTCATTCGAAAACTTTCCAAAACTGATGTTGTTAATTATTAGGTTTATGTAGTCTTCTATAAGGTATTAAATGTAATTGATTTAAATTAAATATCATCTATAAGAATTCATATAAAAATTTTGAAATTTTAATAATTTATAATTTACATCAGGTCTATCTATTTTCTATTATTTTATACTTTATTTTTTAAAAGCGTTAATGAATTATAATAATTAAATTTTAAATTTTGTAAATAATGTGGTTAAAATGTTAAATCATATGTTGTTGTTGCATACCTATTTTTGTTTTTTTCACTCATTTTGTTGGGTTGCGATTTGCTTTCCTAAATTTTTTTATATTAGCATCTTTTATAAAATATCAAATATATTATATTATCAACATTCTAGGCATTTTGACAATTGTAATTGATTTAAATTAAATACCATTCATTTGAATTCATTTAAAAATTTTGAAATTTTAATAATTTATAATTTACATCAGGTCTATATATTTTCTATTATTTTATACTTTATTTTTTAAAATGTTACTGAATTATAATAACTAAATTTTAAATTTTCTAAATAATGTGGTTAAAATGTTAAATCATATGTTGTTGTTGCATACCTATTTTTGTTTTTTTCACTCATTTTGTTGGGTTGCGATTTGCTTTCCTAAATTTTTTTATATTAGCATCTTTTATAAAATATCAAATATATTATATTATCAACATTCTAGGCATTTTGACAATTGTAATTGATTTAAATTAAATACCATTTATATGAATTCATATAAAAATTTCAAAATTTTAATAATTTATAATTTACACCAGGTCTATATATTTTCCATTATTTTATACTTTACTTTTTTAAAATGTTACTGAATTATAATAACTAAATTTTAAATTTTCTATATAATGCAGTTAAAATGTTAAATCAAATGTTGTTGCATACCTGTTTTTATTTTTTTTTTCACTCGTTTTGTTGTGTTGCGATTTGTTTTCCTAAACTTTTTTTATTATAGCATTTTTTATATTCAATTAGATATATTATATTATCTACATTCTGGACAGCTTGATAATTTAATTTCTTTTGAAAACTTTTCAAAACTGACGTTGTTAATTATTATGTTTATGTGGTCTTCTATAAGGTATTAAATGTAATTGATTTAAATTAAATACCATTTATATGAATTCATATAATTGATTGTTAGAAAGACATTTAATTCGTCAGTTATATTTAAATACTTTTCATTTTTTATTTTTTTGAATTTTTATTTTTTTATTAGACCGACTATGACTTTTTTTGTTTTAATATTTGTTGTCAGTTTTTATTTGTTGTAGCATTAGAATTTGAAAAAGGCAACAATTAAATTGTATTCCCTTTATAATTTAGCAGGTTATGCTATTTCCATTAACATTGAAATTTCGAATTTAAATTCTGATTAACAAGTTTTATAATATTAGAATTAGAATAAATCAAAATATACTATATTTCTTTTCCTTTTTTATTCGTATATGTTTTTTTATTTGTTGTCAGTTTTTATTTCTTGGTTCACTATTTTATTCGTATATTCTAATAAAATTTGAATCTAGAATTATTTAGTATTTAATGAATTTGGCTATGAATATTTGAAAAATCTTAGTTACCTAGTTTGTGTTTCAGCTGTATTTTAAATTAGGATTTTAGCAATAATTGACAATTGGAAAGACATTTAATTCGTCAATTATATTTAAACACTTTCCATTTTCTATTTTTTTTCAAATTTTTCTTTCTTTTTTTATTAGGTTGACTATGACATGTCACAGTTATTTGGAGGGAAGCATTTCTATATAGCTACATTGGTTTTTGTCTGTTTTGTAATTGTTTGTGAAGAATTGAGTTTGAAACATTTCATGCATGGGATTGATAATATAAGATACTAGTACAATACTCGTGTTTTTGCACGGGGCGCGCGTTGTTTGTTATGCGTAATGTTTTAAGACAGTGGTTGTTTATAGTAAATGATATTTTTTATTCAATGTATTAAAAATTAACTAATTTTATAGTGAATGTGAAAGAAATATTAAATGTGTATCAAATATTACTATTTAGGTAATTGTATGACTTGTGTACCATATATGGCTAAGATGAAACAAACATGATTAAGATTTTCTTGATTAGATAAATATATAGATAGATAGATAGATAAAATAGATAATAGAGATACATGCATAAAATCGATAAATGCTCAAAGACAAAGAAATTTTACCGACAATATGTAATATTTTTCGGCCACGAATCAACAACAAAATAATTATTTATAAATAATTAAGATATTTATAAAATTGATTTATCCTCAAAGACGATGAAATTATACCGGCAACATGTAATATTTTCCTGCCGATACTTAAAAGTAAGATAATATTTATAAATAATAAAAATATTTATGAAAATTGATATGTACTTAAACAATGTTTTCCCATCAGAACAAAAAACAAAATAATCATTTATAATACATTTATGAAAAAATATAAAAAGTAATTGTAGCGACATGTAATGTCTCCCGTTACGACTCGAAAACAAAATAATCATTTATAAATAATTTAAACATTTATAAAATTGATCTGTGTCAAAGACAATAAAATTATACCGACAATATGTAATGTTTCCCCCGTCAAGATTTAAAAGTAAAATAATCATTTATAAATAATAAAAACATTTATAAAAATTCATATGTGCTCAAAGATAACGAAATTATAGCGATAATATGTTATTTTCTCCCGTCGGGACTCAAAAGCAAAATACTCATATAAAAAATAATTGCATTCATAAAATCAGAATATAAAAAGTAATTATAATGACAATACACAATTTTATAGTAAAATATTTATAAAATTTGATATATTCTAAAAGACGATGAAATTATACCGAGAACATTTTATGTTTCTCCGTCTGGACAAAAAACAAATCATTTATACCGATAATATGTAATGTTTCCCTTGTTAAAAGTCAAAAGTTAAATAATCATCTATAAATAATATATAATAAAAATATTTATAAATTTTGATGTCATGCCAACAACATTTTATGTTTCTCCGTCTGGACCCAAAAGAAAAATAATCATTTATATCGATAGTATGTAATGTTCCCCCCGTTAAGAGTCAAAAGTAAAATAATCATCTATAAATAATATATAATAAATATATTTATAAATTTTGATGTCATACCGACAATATTTTATGTTTATTCGTGTGGACCTAAAAGAAAAATAATCATTTATACCGATAGTATGTAATGTTTTCCCCCCGTTAAGAATCAAAAGTAAAATAATCATCTATAAATAACATATAATAAAGATATTTATAAATTTTGATATGTGATCAAAGACGATAAAATTATATTGACAATATTTAATTTTTTTTATTGAGACTTTAAACGAAAATAATTATTTATAGATAATAAAAAAATTATAACGATAAAATATAAAAATATAAAAAAATGAAATTAAGAAATGTTTAGAAAAATATAAATAAAATAGAAGAATTAAAATGTAAAAAATAAAACCTTGTTAGGACTCAAAAGTAAAATAATCATTTATAAATAGTAAAATATTTATAAAATTTGATATATTCTAAAAGACGATAAAATTATACCGATAACATTTTATGTTACTCTGTTTAGACCCAAAAGAGGTAATCATTTATACGGATAGTATGTAATGTATCCCCCCGTTAAGAATCAAAAGTAAAATAATTATCTATAAATAATAAATAATAAATATATTTATAAATTTTGATACGTGATCAAGAGCAATAAAATTATATTGACAATATTTAACATTTTCTTATTTAGACTTTAAACGAAAATAATTATTTACAAATAAAAAAGGTTATAATGATAAAATGTAAAAATATAAAAAATAAATAAAAATTTAAGGTAGAATGATAAATAGAAAGAAGAAAGAGAAATAGAAAGAAGAAGTTGACAAAAAAAGAAATAGATAGAAGAAAAAGAAGATAGAGGGCGTGAGAGAAGAAAGAGAGAGTGACGTGATAGAGAGAGAAGAATGAGAAGAGAGAGAGAAAAATGTGAGAGAGAAAAGTTAAAAGTAGGAAGAAAAAATAATTTTTTTATGTGAATTTAATTTTTATTTTGACTTATTTTTAGTTAAATTAGTATAGTTACCCCTTAAAAGTACATGTGCCATTAGAATAAGAGGTCTAAAATTAGTATATAATGTTTTTCCCATTAAGAGTCAAAAGTAAAATAAACATCTATATATAATATATAATAAATATATTTAAAAAATTTGATGTCATGCCGACAATATTTTATGTTACTCCGTATGGACCTAAAAGAAAAATAATCATTTATACCTATAGTATGAAATGTTTCCTCCCGTTAAGAATCAAAAATAAAATAATCATCTATAAAATAATATGTACTAAATATATTTATAAATTTTGATGTTATACCAACAATATTTTATGTTTATTCATCTGGACCCAAAAGAAAAATAATCATTCATACTGATAGTATATAGTGTTTCCCCACGTTAGGAATCAAAAGTAAAACAATCATCTATAAATAATATATAATAAAGATATTTATAAATTTTGTTACGTGATCAAAAAAGATAAAATTATATTGACAATATGTAATGTTTTCTTATTGAGACTTTAAAAGAAAATAATTATTTATAAATAATAATAAAAATTTACAATGATAAAATATAAAAATATAAAAAAAATGAAATTAAAAAATTTTAATAAAAAATAAAAATAAAAATAAAATAGAAAAACAAATATCAAATTTATATAGAAGTTGACAAAAAAAAATAGAAAGAAGAAAGAGAAGACAAAGGGTGTGAGAGAAGAAAGAGAGAAAGAGAAAAAGAGAGTACGTGCACATAGAGAAAAAAGAGAAGAGAGAAAAAAAAAGTGAAAAGTGAGATAAAAAAGTTAAAAATAAGAAGAAAAAATAATTTTTTGTGTGAATTTAATTTTTATTTTTATTTATTTTTATTTAGATTGACATATTTGCCTCTTAAAAGTACATATGTCATTATAATAAGAGGTTTAAAATTGGTATGTAATGTTTTCTCACGTTAAGAGTTAAAAGTAAAATAATCATCTATAAATAATATAAAATAAAGATATTTATAAAGTTTGATGTCATGCCGACAACATTTTCTGTTTCTCCGTCTGTACCCAAAAGAAAAATAATCATTTATACCGATAGTATTTAATATTTCCTCCCGTTAAAAATCAAAAGTCAATCATCTATAAATAATATATAATAAAGATATTTATAAATTTTGATATGTAATCAAAGACAATACAATTATATTGACAATATGTAATGTTTTCTTGTTGAGACTTTAAACGAAAATAGTTATTTATAAATAATAAAAAATTATAATTATAAAATATAAAAATATGATAAAATAAAATTAAAAATGTTAATAAAAAATATAAATATATATAAAATAGAAAAACCAATATTAAATTTACAAGGAAGTTGACCAAAAAAAAATAGAAGAAAGAGAAAGAGAGAAAGAGAGAGTGACGTGCAAAGAGAGAAGAAAGAGAAGAGAGAGAAAAAAGTGAAAGGTGAGAGAGAAAATGTTAAAAGTAGGAAAAAAATAAAATTTTTATGTGAATTTAATTTTAATTTTTATTTATTTTTATTTAGATTGACATATTTGCCCCTTAAAAGTACATGTGTCATTAGAATAAGATGTCTAAAATTGTATTTGTATTAGTAGTTTGTTTTTGTGTGTGTGTGTGTGTGTGTATAGTAGATGTTATCACGATGGTCATCAGGATGTGCACTTGACTATCCAAAATAATACAATAACATATGCACCTACACTTTATTATTATTATTTTTTTGAGTCAAACAATCTCATATCATTTCAATGGTAATAATTGATGCAATACAATCAGGAATTACATCAAAAATCTGATTACAAGCCGTATACGAAGCCATCCTAGCAAGGATGTGAGCAGCCTCATAAGCTTGCCTCCTAGCAAACACTACAATAGAGTGTGTAAAATTTGTCAACATAAAATTTCTGCAATCTTCCACAATAGCACCAAAGTGTGAATTATCTACTAAACAGTGTCATTGCGCAAGCACAAACCAAGACCAACCTTATTCATATGATTCACAAAAGATGCATCTATATTGCATTTGTACCAATTAGGTTGCGGCTTTTCCCAAGTTATTGGTGCTACATGAGTTGCAACCGTGACATGTGTACATTTATCTGCATTTGCCAAGGTCCACTGATCAAACACTGCTTGAGCTCGAGCTGCCACACAAGCCGAATCTTCCTGCATATTTTCCCAGCATTTGTTGTTCCTTCGACACCACAAACTCCACAACATCATGCAAAATTTATGCTTGTTAATTTCATTCCAATTCTTGCAAACTTGGAATACCATATCAATAAAGCCCGAAACCTGCCAAATCAGTGGTTCAATCATATCCCACATGCCTATATGTTGCCACAGTTCTTGACCTTTACGACAATCTATTAAAAGATGCCAAGCATTTTCCGTATGGTCTGAGCAATACACGCAGCTAGATGGACAGTTGATATTTTTGGACCGCAATCTATGCCTGGTGGGAAGAAAATCTCTAGTTGCACGCCATATAGAATTGCGAACATGAGGAGATAACTTCAATTGTCAAATATTCTTCCAATCACCATCCTTCCTCAAATGTTGTGTGTCAGTCATATAATTCATGCAAAGATAATATGCTGTTTTGACAGTAAAAATACCTTTTTTGTCAGGCTCCCATATGACCCGATCCTCTTTAAATGACTCCAACAAAGGCAAATGTAACACTGCCTGTATATCGGCTGGGTCGACTAAGCTTTGAATGGCCTGAGCATTCCATCGTTTGGTTCCTTGAATAAATAGACTTGAGACAGTTGTTTCTGGCAAAATCGAATTCAATAAGGGTCTTGGACATCGAGGCATGTTACCTGGCAGCCAAGGGTCACACCATAATCGAACCTTATCACCTTTGCCAACAATCCATCTACATCCATAATGAAGGACAGCTTGAGAGTGCCATATACTCCTCCAATTAAAGCTAGGATTACTACCCACCTTTGCACTCATAAAATCTCCTTTGGGATAATATTTGGCTTTGAAAATTTTTGATATGAGAGCATCAGGTTTAGTAAGTAATCGCCATCCTTGCTTTGCTAACATGGCCAAATTAAAAGTGTAAAGATTACAAAATCCCATACCTCCATGATCTTTGCTCATCGAAAGTTTGTCCCAAGATAACCAATGAACACCTTTGGCTCCACCATTATTTGTGCCCCACCAGAACGAGTTCATCATCTTCTGCATATCATCCCCCACGGACTCTGGGATTAAGAAAATACTCATAATGTAAGATGGTATGGCCTGCAAAACAGATTTGATTAACACTTCTCTTCCGGCTCTAGACAAAGCACGCCCGCTCCAAGAATTTATTTTCTTCCAAACCTTGTCTTGAACAAACTTGAAAGTTGATTGTTTGCTTCTACCAACCATGGTGGGCAGCCCCAAATATTTGTCGGTGCCAAGACAAACATGGACTCCTAGAGTATCACAAATAGACTGTTAAACAGTAGAGCTCACATTCCTACTAAAGAACACTTCTGATTTCTGGAAATTAATCATTTGGCCTGATGCTTCCTCGTCGGTTTTTAAAATATCATTCATCACAGCCACATCCTCATTCAAAGCCCTAAAAAATAAGAAACAGTCATCTGCAAATAAAAGGTGAGTAACAATAGGTGCCCTTGGACACACTTTAACACATGTAATCTCACTTGTCTCTCCGCTTTATGAATAAGAGCTGATAAGCCCTCAGCACAAATAATAAAGAGATATGGGGAGAGGGGGTCTCCTTGTCATAGCCCTCTACCAAGGAAAATAGGGCCAACTAGCTCATGATTTACCAGTACAGTATAAAACACAGTTTCAACACATTGCATCACCCAAGTGACCCACTTTTCATGAAACCCCATCTTCATCAACATACTTTGTAGATATCCCCAATCAATCCTGTCGTAGGCTTTACTAATATTTACCTTTAAAGCAACTTCACCCACTTTACCAGATGTTTTGCTTTTCATATAGTGAATAGCTTCGAAAGCTATAAGAGCGTTGTCTAGGATTGACCTTCCTTCAATGAAAGCTGCCTGCTCTTCTGTAACACATTTGGGGAGGACTTTTTTCAATCTATTAGCTAAGACTTTAGACAAAATTTTGTATGCTACATTACATAATGAGATAGGACGACAATCCTTCATAGAATGTTGGACATCCCCTTTAGGTAGCAACACCACATTTGTGTCATTTAGAGTTGGAGGAAAAGCACCGCACTCCAGTCACGAGCAACAAGCATTGTACACATCCAAGCCACAATGCTCCCAAAAACAATGATAAAATGCCGGATTCAGGTCATCCAGTCCGGGAGATTTGTTTGGATGCATCTGGAAACAAGTTGTTCTGAATTTTTCAACTGTAAAATGCTCCGTCAACAAAGCATTATCCTCATCAGAAATCCTTGCCTCAATATTATCAAGAACACCGCCATAATGACTCAACTGTCTTGTAAACAACTGAGAAAAATAATTAGTCGCCTCCTCCCTCAAATCTTCGTGTCTATCAACAACTGTATCATCACTCCTTCGCAAAGACTTTATTTTATTTTTCTTTTTGTGCACAGTTGTTGTAGCATGGAAAAAGCGAGTATTAAGATCGCCTTCTCTAAGCCACAATGTTTAGCCTGCTGACTCCAAAATCTTTCTTCTTGCGACAACAGCTTAGCCAAATTCTTCTTTGCCGCAATAAAATGACGATGACCATCTTCTGAATGATCACTCCTCAGATCCTCAGCCACCATATAACATTTGTCAATATCTTTTTTAAATTTATTTTTGAGGCCTCTCCCCCATTTTTCTAGAGCATCGGTAAAACTAGCAATTTTATCAACCAACTCTTCTCCTATATGTGGTATCCAACTCCTCATGACAATGCCCTCTAACTTATTCTCCATCAACCAACAATTTTCAAAACGAAACTTTGCATGATAAGATAATCTATCCATAGGTTTGCGGGCAAGGACAATAGGATTATGACCTGACATTGTAGAAATCACATTTTTCAACTTACAATTAGGAAACAATTGCATCCAAGCATTAGAAGCCATGGCCCGATCGAGTCGTTCCTCAACAGCATCTGCCAAACCCAAACATCTAGACCATGTAAAAGGATAACCCTCCAAGTTGATGTCCATAATCCCAACATCAATTACAGCATTACGAAAACCATTGATATGCCAATTAGGATGATCCACCCTTCCCTACTTATCATCGTTAGACAAGATATCGTTAAAATCCCCCATGATGCACCATGGAAGCGAGGATAACGATGATAAGCGACGAATAAGACTCCAAGTCTCTCTCCTTTGATCACTACTTGGATAACCATAATAACCCGTTAGTCTCCACCTCCCGTCTAGACCATCGTCAACCTCAACATCAATAAAATTTACCCCAAACTGTGTCACTTCACACTTGAAATCACTACGCCAAAGCAATGCAAGACCACCACTTCTTCCCACTATATCTACTGCAAAGCAATGATCGAAACCAATCTGCCTCTGAATCTCCTCCACTCTACTAGCATGAATAAGTGTCTCACATAAGAAAATTGCAATCGGTTTATGGCACCAAACCAGGTACTTAAGTGACGGAATTGCACGCAGGTTACCCAGGCCTCAACAATTCCAACTGATAATACTCATTGCTCCCGACAAGCCTGGACACCGGGACCTGCCGTTAAAAAATGCAAGTTGCATGAATTTGTGGATGTCTCCGATGGTTCTGCTACATCCTGTTGCTGCAAATCATCACTGCCTCTGCTTCGTTTCTTGGCTGCTTGTCCATCATGAGCATCCATGCTCATCAATGCATGTAATTGCGGGCCATTAGATGCAGATGCAATACGGCATTGATCGTGAGTTATTACGTTTGAAGGAAAAATTGTAACCGGATTTTGAGTGATTGCACCAGTAATTAGCCGCTGACGTCCATCCCTATTATGGGCTATTAATCTTTGTCTGCTAGCATTAATTCCCATATTATTTGCATTAACTCCTGCATTTGATGAAAAATGAAACAGACGGTTAGTGCTCGGCAGCTGGTCTCCTTGCATGTTCATTCTGCCGTTGCCTCTTCCGCTACCGGTTGCACCGCCATTGCCTTCCTCTTTCAACCACCGAGATACGCCAGACTGACGTCGCAAATCTGCCTTAATCTCAGGACCCCAACTTCTTGTTCCATCATCATGATCCATGGAAAAAAGTTGGTCACAAAACCTATCACTGTGGCCAAGAATACCACGCAAGTAACAATATGTGCCCAACCTTTCATATTGGAACAAGACCTGCTTCCACTCACCACCTTGTTTTTTGACTCTATACTCCTTCTTTAGAGGCACATGGACATCTACTGCAACATTAATACGCATATAAGATCGCCAAACACCCGGATCATTATTCGCATCATATTCCACAACGCGCCCAATAACATTGGCCATATGTTGACCAACTACTTGTGTCTGATCGGATCGTTTTATCTGTCAAAAAACGTCCAATCAAGCAGAGCTGGACGTTTGTTGCATTATTCTCTACGGCTTCATCACTAAAAATAAACACTCCCTCCTCTTCATCATGCAAAGATAACCCCTCCATATGAGGCTCCATCGTTGTAACAAGTTTTACGCCCACCCTTACCGGCACAAAGAGATCAACAGATGACTGTGTAGCTACCAAGTTCTCTCACGAAGATAGGAGAGTAAACGACGCTCTCACACATAGAAGAGTAGTAACTCTTTATTCAGCATGTGTGTGTGTTCCACTCTATACTCCTATAAAGGAGAGTAACTCCTTTATGCACCTACACTTTATTAGATACTGTGACAATGAATGCAATATATTAATGTAGTTTGGGGACTTCCAATTCATCTGACTCAACAAACTTGAACCGCATGTGCATTGAATAGCCACCTCTGGCATAAAAGAATGTGTAATGTGCTGCAATATCTTTTATTCTGCTCATGGGAATTGTGACAATGCACTACATTTGTTAGGAGTCTGCTCATCAGTGTATATATGCATATTGTGGCCCTTCGTTTCCAATGTTTATAACAACTAATCATTATAATTGTTGATTATTGCTCTGCTATTGATAGTTAGTAGTACTCTGCACAGTGGCTCTGTGTGTCCCTTCGTTTTACAACTTTTATTTCATTGTTAAAATAAAAAATTTACAATAAATACTACCTCTCTTCCTTATTATAAGAAAATTTTTGGAGTTTCTTTTGTTCCCAATTATAAGAAAAAGTAGCCAATTTCAAGATATATTTATTACAAAAGTTCCTTTCATACCCTTATGTTGTGACTTTACATATTTTCAGGCTTCTTTATTTCTATAAATTAATAACATGATGGGTATAATGTGAGGGATATATTTGGAATGACATTTTAATTATATGACATTAAATAGGTTTTATTGGCCTTTGTGTTTTTTGTTTTTTCTTCTTATAATAAAGAACATAAGTAGTAATAACTAATTATAATAAGGTGAGAACTCTGATACCCTGGAGTTTTATTGGGTATGAATACCCAGTGACTAATTATTTGACGCCACATCATTTTTTAACATTTTTTAAAGTGAAATTAAATGCTTAGTTTTCATACATGTTGTTAGTATGATAGTATAGGAGAAATTCCCTGAAAAAATTTTATATTTATTAATAAATTTTGACTTTCTCTAAGGAGTCTTTTTATTCTTTCTCTATTTCATTTTTTATAAAAATTATTTCTCTATTTTTGTTATTTGGATTACTGAATAAATAATATTATAATATTTGTGTAAACTATTTAATTTCATTTCTAACTTATTCTTCTTTTCTTATTTCATTATATTATAATATTTGTATAAACTATTTAATTTCATTTCTAACTTATTCTTCTTTTCTTATTTCATTCCTAATAATAAAATTATATTTTTGTCAATTTCTTCTATTGTTTTACTTGTTTCATACACGATTTCAATTTTTTTTGATATTTCAATTTATTTTTTTATTTCGAGCTTGTTTTGTAGGTTTTATTTGTTTTGTTATTTATAATTTATGTTTGAATTATAGTTTTTTTATTTTTATTAAGATTATTTTTTTCTGTCTTATGGATGGGTATCGATACCCACTTTTCTTTTTGGGTATGGAAGAATTTACCTTATAATAATTACTTAGTACTGATTACTGATATTACTGATATTGTAACCCGTGCACCATTGAGGCTTGATATAATGAAAGGGTCTTTTCATATTTACAAATAGAAACTTACATATTACAGATGGCATGCATTTATTGCTATATTGGTACCTTACCATGTATATATATAGGGTTGTAGTGTTTGTGTGATCATCACAATTGCACTAACATTGGTTTGAAGGGAGCACACGTATAACTTCTTCTTGCTGTGTCCAGTTACCATAACATCCTCATTCAACCATTTTCTAATATTC
Source organism: Calophaca sinica (assembly GCA_037113605.1). Classification (NCBI taxonomy): domain Eukaryota; kingdom Viridiplantae; phylum Streptophyta; class Magnoliopsida; order Fabales; family Fabaceae; genus Calophaca; species Calophaca sinica. Next base: position 33,598,588 of record CM073733.1, on the reverse strand, counting down.
AGTTTTACCATTATTTTCTCCTTAATATAGAGTTGTTCTTATGATTGTTTGCCTTTGTTGTGCAGAATGGCACCGAAGACGACTGATATTTTGCCTGGTCGAATTGATTGGAAAATCAAGGTCCAGATAATTCGTTTATGGAAGGTTCCTGATTTCAAAAATGCAGAGCAAACAAACATTGTTGAAATAGTTTTGGTAGATGAGAGGGCTAGTTTTACCATATGCATATGCATGCAAATATGTGTGTTTTTTTATGGCTGCTTATACTAATATAAATACACTTTATATGTAGGATTCCAAGATACAAGCTACTGTTAAGCGCAACCTGATAACAAAGTTTGACTCTGGAAGAAGGATCTTCTTATGTTATTGAAAATTTACTGGTGGCACACAATGATTACCAGTTTAAGACAAATAGGCATAAGTACAAGCTTAACTTCATGGCTAGCACAAAGTGCACAAAGGCTGACGCAGGGAATATACCATTGCATTATTTTGATTTTGTTCCTTTTCCTAGCATGTTGGGTGAAACAGATGAGACTTACTTGATGGGTTGGTTTTTTTTATACTTCTTATGCAACAGTTAAGTACAAGCTTAACTTCATGGCTAGCACAAAGTGCACAAAGGCTGACGCAGGGAATATACCATTGCATTATTTTGATTTTGTTCCTTTTCCTAGCATGTTGGGTGAAACAGATGAGACTTACTTGATGGGTTGGTTTTTTTTATACTTCTTATGCAACAGTTATTGGCACATGGGTTGGTCGCTTTAACATGAATGTTTGACTTTTGTTGCAGACGCTATTGGTCGTGTGGTCAAACGGGATGCCATAAAAGAAATTGACATCAACGGGAACAGAACGGATCTAATAGATATTATGCTTGAGGAATTAGAGTTAGCTGAACATCCTGCTAGCTTATAATTTTTTTTTTCATTTGCTTTCACTTATAATTAAATAACTAAATGTTATTATTTTAGGAGCAACAAAATCATTTGTACTTTGTGGGGTGGTTTTGCTGAGCAAATGAATCAATTTCTAGACACATCTGAAGAGGGTGCTCCTGTTATAGTGATCTTGCAGATGTTCAAACTGAAAACGTATAATGATAGTTTTTTTTTTAAACTTTTTTTTAACTTATTATGCTTTTTTAATAATCATTGATTTCTACATTATTTTCAAAATTGCATAATGTAATATGCTAAGTTTTTAATTGATAGGACAGTGTGTATATCAAATGCCTTTTGTAACAACCCACCCAAGCGCATACCGGCCTTTGGCCCTCTGCAACGGGTAGCACCATTACTCACAGGACTTTTTCACCCCCCTTTTTGTGGAGTTTTTGCCTTTCGGGTGACTCAAACCCGCGTCCAAAGGGTTTAAAGACCCCGGGAAGTATCCCCCTAACACCAATTGAGCTGCAAAAACTCCAACGTAAAACTGACTCGAATCTTCATGCAATGGATCAACGATGGAATAGTGTTAATGCTAGGTCGTTGCCCGGAAGCAACGCACTGTATCGCTCGAGTACAGTGTCAAGTGAGCTAGAGCCGCTGCATCGCCGCCTAGATGCTTTGAAGAATAAGCAAGGGTTCCCACATTTTTGTGAACGGGTGTGGGTAAAGAAGCTATTTCACGAGAGGAGGATTCGTTTTAGAACTTGGAATGTTGGCACTCTTATAGGTAAATCTATGGAAATAGTAGACACTATGATCAGAAGGAAAACCAATTTCATGTGCCTTCAAGAGGCTAAATGAGTGGGAGAAAAGGCAAAAGAATTAGACATCTTGGGTTTCAAGCTTTGGTATACTGGCAAAGCCAAATCTAGAAATGGCATAGGCATAATTGTTGATAAGATTTGGAAGAAGGACATTGTGGATGTTAAAAGGATAGGAGATTGGATCCTAGCTCTAAAGTTTGTTGTGGAACAGGAAACCTTTAATGTGATCAGTATGTATGCACCTCAGGTTGGGTTGGAAGAACACATCAAGGTAAAATTTTGGGAGGATTTAGAAGGCCTGATTCAAGATATACCACTAGGAAAGAAGATTTTCCTACGGGGAGGTCTAAATGGGCACGTTGGGAGTACTTCTGAAGGCTATGGGAGTGTGCATGGAGGTTTTGGCATAGGGGAGGTAAATGTTGAGGATAAAGCTATCCATGATTTTTTGGTAGCAATTGAGTCACTATAACCAATACGTGTTTTAAGAAACGAGAGGAGCATCTCATCATGTACAAAAGTGGGGAAACACACTCTTAGATTGATTTCTTCCTCATTAGAAAAGCGAATAGAAAGATTTGTATGGACTGTAAAGTTATACCCGGTGAGAGCTTGACTACCCAACATAGAGTATTGGTTATGGATGTACAAGTGAAGGGGAGAGTGAAGAGAAGATACCACGATAAGGTTTCAAGGATCAGATGGTGGCGAATGAAGGGTGAACAACATATGATCTTTCAACGCAAGGTCCTGGAAGGAGGTTTTTGGGAGGCAAATAATAGCGCTAATGTCATGTGGAACAGGATGGCCGAGGGGCTCCGGAAGATAGCAAGAGAGACTTTTGGGGAATCAAGAGGTTTTTGACCTAGGGATAAAGAATCCTGGTGGTGGAATGATAGTGTGCAAGAGAAAATTAAGGTCAAAAGGGAATGTTTTAAAGCTTAGTCGTTGTGCAAAAATGCGGATAACTGGGAAAAATACAAGGAATCTAAGAAAGAGACCAAGAAGGCAGTGAGTGAAGCGAGAACTAAAGCTTATGAAGGGTTTTATCAAACCTTAGGCACCAAAGCTGGAGAAAAATCTATTTACCGGCTTGCCAAAGGTAGGTTAATAAAGACTAGAGACTTGGACCAGGTGAGATGTATTAAGGACGGTGAGGGTAAAGTATTGGTCATGGAGCGGGATATCAAGGATAGATGGAAGAAGTATTTCCACAGTTTATTTAACGAGGGCCATGTAACTTCTTCATGCTCAAATGTGCTAAACACTAGAGAGGAGGACCAAAACTTCACCTTTTATCGGAGAATCCAAGAGCGTGAAGTTAAGGAGGCTTTGAGAATGATGGACAATGGCAAGGCAGTTGGACCAGACAGTATTCCTATTGAGGTTTGGAAGAGCCTGGGAGATACAGGAATTCATTGGCTCACTAAGTTATTTAATGAGATTTTGCGGTCAAAGAAAATGTCAGATGAATAGAGGAAAAGCACTTTAATCCCAATATATAAGAACAATGGAGACATACAAAATTGCGCTAATTATAGAGGGATTAAACTCATGAGCCATACTATAAAGCTATGGGAAAGATTGATTGAGAGGAGACTGAGAAAGGAAACAAATATTACAGATAATCAATTTGGTTTTATGCATCGGAGATCGACTATGGAAGCAGTCTACTTATTGCGTCGTCTAATGGAGCGATACCGGTGGGGATAAAAAAGACTTACACATGGTTTTTATTGACTTAGAGAAGGCTTATGATAGGGTGCCTAGAGAGATCTTATGGAAAGCTCTAGAAAAAAAAGGGGTTCTCGTGGCATATATCCGAGCCATCAAGGATATGTACGATGATGCCACTACTAATGTGAGGACTCAGAGCGGATCCACAGAAGATTTCTCGATCACTATAGGGCTGCACCAAGGTTCGGCTTTAAGCCCTTATCTTTTTACATTGGTCTTAGATGTGCTCACGAAACACATACAAGAGCCCGCACCACGGTGCATGCTGTTTGCAAATGATATTGTCCTAGTCAGGGAGTCGAGAGAGGAGATAAATGAAAAGGTTGATACTTGGAGACAAGCTTTAGAGGCACACGGATTCCGCTTGAGTAGGAGTAAGATAGAGTATATGGAATGCAAGTTTAGTAGAAGGCAAAACACCCCTAGCATAGATGTGAAAGTTAGGGACCATATCATATCACAAGTCACTAAGTTTAAATACATTGGGTCCATCATACAAAACAATGGAGAAATAGAGGGAGATGTGAACCATCGAATTCAAGCGGGTGGTTGAAATGGAGGAAAGCATCAGGTGTTTTATGTGATAACAAGGTCTCACTCAAGTTAAAAGGAAAATTTTATCGGACAACGTTAAGACCTGCGATGTTGTATGGGACTGAATGTTGGGCGGTGAAAAGTCAACACGAGAATAAGCTCAAGGTGGCGAAGATGAGGATGTTGCGATGGATGAGTGGCAAGACTAGACGGGACAAGATTTGGAATGATAATATCACAGAAGGAGTTGGGGTGGCACCTATTGTGGAAAATATGGTTGAATCTCGAATGAGGTGGTTTGGACATGTTCGGAGGAGGCCGGTGGATTCAGTAGTAAAGAGAGTTGATCAGATGAAGGACAACCTAGTTGCTAGAGGAAGAGGAAGACCAAGGAAAACTATAGGTGAAACTATTAAGAAGGACTTTTAGGTCAATGATTTCACTATAGATATGATTCATGATAGACTACTATGGCATCGTATGATCCATGTAGCCGACCCCACCTAGTGGGAAAAGGCATTGTTGTTGTTGTTGCTTTTTTGAACTTTATAATAGAAATTAGGTACAATGAACTTGCTGATGATGACCTTTTTGTGTTAAACAAAAAGTTCAACAAGCAAATTGTGTAGTTTCAGTTGTTGGCAATTATATTATGTTGCAACTTTATCTTATCATGCTACCCATGTGAATTCAGTTTTTTTTTTTACATATCGTAAGATAAATGAGTAGGTTTTGGAGTCTTAGAACACATTGATCGTTAAACCAACGAAACATACTCATTTATCAACAAATTGTGTTGTATTATAGTTCTTAATTTACAAAAAAAATAATTTGCTAAAAAATATAATTATTAACTGCAACAAATTCTTCTCCGTGCAACGCACGGGTCAACGCACTAATAAAGGTATAATACATAGGATGTTATTAGGAATTATCTCTAGATACTCAAAGAAAATTATTTTAGACATTTTTAAGAACGAATTATTTTAGACATATTGTGATGGCATTATATATGAATCAATAAGATAAAATTAACATTTCATAAAATTACATTTACAAATAAAATGCCTAAAATAATTTAAAAAATACGATATATTTTTTCGTGGCTCAGCCTATTCGAGGACTTAAAACCGTTTGCGAACGGCCTTTTAAAAGGACAAACCAAAAATAACTATTGACTTAACCCAATTAAGGATGTGTCATCAACTTTTGACATCATTTTTGGCTCAAAATTTCAGTTAATTTGTTGATATTGATTGAATAACCTTTGCCAACCTTGTAATTAAGTTTCTGTTTTTCCCCCACATTCTCATCTCTTACCATCTGATTGTCCCCACATTAGATTTTCAACAGCTTCTTTTTTATCCCAATAAATTTTCCATTTTTTAAAAGTTTCATAATCTTAAATTTCTCTTCTTATTGTCCTCATTGTTTTGTTTGATTGCTACAAACAATGGATCAAGGAGAACTTGGACGAATTTTTCAAATGTTTGATCGAAATGGGGATGGTCGAATTACAAAAAAGGAGCTTAGTGAATCATTAAAAAATCTTGGAATTTGCATCTCGGAACAAGATTTGATCCAAATGATTGAGAAAATCGACGTAAATGGAGATGGGTATGTTGACATTGATGAGTTTGGCGAGTTATACCAAACAATAATGGACGAGAAAGATGAGGAGGAGGACATGAAGGAGGCATTCAATGTGTTTGATCAAAATGGTGATGGGTTTATCACGGGTGAGGAATTAAGCGCAGTGTTATCTTCTTTGGGGTTAAAGCATGGCAAAACCTTAGAAGATTGCAAAAACATGATCAAGAAAGTGGATGTGGATGGTGATGGAATGGTTAACTTCAAAGAATTTAAGCAAATGATGAAGGCTGGTGGGTTTGGTGCTGCTTCATTATGTTGATGCAAGGCTTAGAGGGTGTGTAAGTGTTTTTCTCTTTTATGTTTTAGATTAATTATGCACATTAAAGAAGAAACAAGATACCCTTTGTAGAGTGTTATGTATCATATCTGAATGGAATGGGGGAAAAATTAAATGGTATCTTGTTTGGTGATTATATTCGATGGGAATTTCTCAACTTCTTGTAAGGTTGATTTATGGATTCCTCAATATTCTCCAATCTATATATCTTGTTAGTGAGATGAAAATTTTACCCCGGGAAGAGACATACATGCCACTTTCTCATTTTTCATATTTCACTTTCTTCACACATTGATATTTTACTTCGCGACGAGGGTATTTGAGATTTATGCTTGACAGGCATGAAAATCAAACTTTTTAGGATTGATTTTCATTATATATACATGATCTTTTGTTTATTCAAGGAGTCTTATACAATTTCGCAATTTTAGGTACTAAAAATTTTCAAAGAAAAAAAAAACTATAGATCGAAATTCATTTTAACAAGAATTGTGCCACAAAATTTGAGCCGGTTTGCCATGTTTGTTATCTATTAAACAATATTTTCTTCCTGTCTGGGTAATTCCAGTCCAGCTATTATTTTTTATACAATACTCCATCCGTTTTTGTTTATAAGCAAAAGTCATTTTTTTACGTTCATTGAAAAATGTATGTATCTGATTCAAATTTTGGACCAAATATATACATTTTTCAATGAATATAAAAAATGACTTTTGCTTATAAACGAAAACGGATGGAGTAATTATTTTATTCAGCAATTATTAAGAGTTAAGACCGTATTGCATAAGTAATTTTAGAAATAAATTGCACACTTGGAAAACTTCGATAGGGACGGTGTTTACGATGTAATTCGGTATCTATTAAATTCGACAACAAAACAAATCAAAAGAAAGTAAATTCGATGAGTTACGTGATAATCTCGCGATTTTAGGATGTCTCATTGATGTACGAGTTTGACAAAAAAATCACTTTCACAAGTACTCCCTTTGGACTCAAATAGAAGCAACAATATCCTAATTAATGTCATAATTTCAAAAATACTCTTAAGTTAATTCAACTTTTATTTTTCAAAAGAATAACACACTCTCCATGATTAAATGTAGTTTAAGATATATAGTTATTTTTTATATGAAATCAAAAAAATTAAATGAGCTTAATGAGCTTAACTAACATATTTAATCAGTGCAAAATTATGTATTTTTACTTATATTTGAGTCCAGAGGGAGTAGTGTCAAACATTTTCATCAAATGAAAATTAAAGGTTTTGACAAGAAATCAACTTAACAAGCATTATCAAGGATTTATGTCAATCAATTGTTATGGTAGACAACAAGAATTGAAGTGAAGAAAAAGAAGAAAAATTGAAGCGAATGAAATGAGGAAGATTAAGAAAGAAAGAAAGTAAAGAACACAATGAAGACTAAAAAAGAAAGGGGTAATACCCAATTTGGTCTTTGGAAATTGTCACTCGTATCAACTTGGTTCCCCACTTTATGAATATTTTAAAATAGTCCCTGGCATTTCACAACGTTAATCAACTTGGTCCCTCCGTCACTATCTGTCAGCAGAGTTAGCACTGCTGATATGTCACGTTAAGTGCCTGGGTGGCACCCATATACGCATCCAGGTGGCCTCCATGTCACCTAATGCAATTCCAGGGACAAATCATTAATTTCTGGGATCAAATCGATACCCCTTTCTCTCTTTTCCTTTCTCCTCGTTCTTCTCCTGCCTGTCACCTTCCCCCACCCTCTTCTCCTTCTTCTCCCCCTCCTCCTTTCCGATTAACAGCAACATTGGCAATTACAGCAGCAGTTGGTTCAGCAAAACCAAACCTAACAACAGCAATCCCAAAATTACTCTTGGTAACGTCAAGGGCAGCCGTGTATAGAGCTCTAGCATGGATTGTACCCATCAAGGAAGTACCAAATCCGCAATACAATGCTCTAAAACCCTCACCCCTAGTCAATGAAAATGCAGTCTTGATGCAAGAAACTTGTGACTAAGCCACTTGCTGCCTGGTTTTCAACACAACAACAGGGTACAGTGTTGCTGAAACCCCAGAGAAAAGAGCAGCACCAAGGAAGAAAAACTTGGATTTATCAAGCATTTGCCAATCAATTTTGGCCGGGACATGAACCTTTTCACCTTATTCTTCCTCAGCCACAGTCATGCTCATTTTCGCCACTTTCACAAACCCCACCCACTCCACTCCACTCACACCCACAACCCCACCACAAACCCAGAATCAAAATCTGATTTTTCCTTCAAAAACACCCTCCAACACTCACTCACATCACAAACCCTAACTGTACAACCTTTGCAAAACCAGCTAAAAAATTGGGAAATCAAGGAAATATATTTAATAAAAAAAGGGGGAAAAGGAGAAGATTTTCTAACTGTATAATTCGCAAATTACAATCACTTGTTACACAAATTGGAAGGGAAATAGCAGAAGGTGAGTTAAGAGAATGATGAGGTGGGGTTTCTTTTTTTCCTCTTGTGGAACCAGGTTTTGGATCAAACGTGTGATACGATGAATAGATCTGGCATTTCTAAGGGAAGATATTCCATGGAAGGAGATTTGTTATGGTTTTGGAAGAAAGGTAAGAAAGGGGAAAGAAGACAACAATGGAGTAGAGAGGGAGAAAAATAGACGTGTATCAATTTGGTCCTTAATATTTGCATTGGATGACAGCTAGGCAGTTAACATGCCACATCAGCGTCTTTAACACCATTAAGTAACAGATCCTAACGGAGGGACTAACTTGATCTAATGTCCTACAATTTGGGGACTAATTTGGAATATCATTAATGTCAGGGATCAGGTTGATATGAGTATCCAATAAACTTAAATGTAAGGTAAATTACAATAAATTTAATGTGCAGGAAATTAAATAAAAGCTTGTAATTAAATTGTAGAAGAAAGGTAAATTGCTTCAACTTTAAAGAATTCAGAAATTTAAATAAGCATGAAGATAGATGTTTACGAAAAGTTTAAAGATGCGAGAATGTAAATGAATTTTAAAGAACAAGCGTAGGAAAGTAAAGAACATGAATGTAAAAATGCAGAAAATCTAAAAGAATTGAATGACAGATGCGAAAATTGTAAAGAGCTTTGAATGAAAATTGCATTAATGAAAAGAGGTGGAAGAGTGAATCTACTTGAGTGAGATGTTTTAGAGTTCAATCTATTATTAAACCCTCGTTACATCAAATGTTTCAGTATTTATAGGCAAACTACTAAAACAACTGATTATCTATCTTTCAGACACGTGCATGGCAAATATTTCTTATTAACAAGCCACGTATGTGACAATTACAATATGCTTGCAATATAACTAATAGACACAACTGCCTTGTTCGACAAAAAAAAACATGTGTCTTGATTCTTCCACCTGACATCATTTTGTCTTTCTAATATCACACACTCGCTCATAACCAAGTCTGCTAGTGACTTCTTATTGAATCCAACACTTAGCCAGTTTTTTATAGCTCTTCAATATCTTGGCAGATTTACGCGAGTTGTTTGACAATACTTGTTTTAACAATTCTTGTCAAATTACACTTTTTTATGACGTCAGTTGTAGACTATAACATAGTCATTTTCTTTACCAAGTCATGTTATGGCCGACATTTTCTATCATTTTTGTCAAACCACCTTTCATCAATTGACAATTTCACGTTTGCTACTTGTATACTTGACAAGTCACTGTGGCTGTTTGTTCGCTATCCCCACACTTTGCTATTTCTCTATTATTCCATTTTCTTCGACAGCTTCTCATAAGATTAAACAAAATTTGGCTTTTAGCAATTTTTGTCAAATTACTTCCTGTCAAAATTGATGCATTTTCCATAGTCTAGTAACATCAACATTGTTGCATGCCTTTCTGTCAAATTGCCACTTCCATCTAATATAACTTGATTATATGCCATTTGTGCCACACCATGTTGGTAGGAACATTGTATCAATGTGAACAGGTTTATTTTTGAAACAAAATTAAATATTATTCAATATCACAAGTTAACATATCTACAAAGGGTTGATTTACAATAATGGGTGGGCTTTCCTCTATCCTAGCTAGATTGGACTACCAAAGCATGCTCGACTATGATGTGAGATGTCATGTTACCCATTCTTCTAATGAAATTGTTAGGAAGAAACAAATCAAATCAAGGAAACCCAAATAGTAAAACATACAAAAGAGAGGAAGAGAGAAGAAGATAACACAAAGATATAACGTGGTTCACTAACAGTGTGTTAGCTATATCCACAGGCAGAGGAAGAACTGGAAATCCACTATGAACCTTGAGTGTTACAATATGTTGCCTAAGCAACTATGATCTATCTCTCTCTCATAGAAAAAATCGATTCTGTTTTGCACACTCAGAATTGAATGATCTCAATCTGATTACAAAGCCTAATCAAGCTCCACTTATATAAGTGTTACTTGTACAAAGTATGAGAGATAGAACTAATTCTATTATTTTCAACAAACAATATAACAGAATCACAACTAACATAACAGACAAGGCTAAACAGATATTGGTGCCGAAACTGGTGCCATGGCACCAAGTGGCACCAAGTGCCAAAGCAATGCCAAACAACACCAAGCCAAACAATAAGGACTTAGGCCATAAGCTACAAATCTCCATCTTAGACTAAGCCTTCAAAAGATATGCTGGTTCAGTTCTTCCTTTCTACTGCCATTTCACCACTGTTACTTCCAAGCGGAAACATTAAACAAGTCTAGGCAATGCATAAACTTGCTTTTTAGGACAGACTTGGTAAACATGTCAGTAGGGTTGTCTTTAGTATCAATTTTCTGCACCCTAACCCGATTCTCAATTCTGATGAAGTGATACCTCACATCTATATGTTTAGTCTTTTCACGGTGGACTTGATCTTTGGCTAAACATATAGCACTAAGACTATCACAAAAGATAACAACTTTGTCTTGAGGAAAACCAAGGTCTGTGATGAGACCTTTGAGCCAAATTCCCTCCTTAGCAGCCTTAGTCAAAGCCATGTATTCTACCTCAGTTGTTGACAGAGCTACTGTAGGTTGAAGTGTGGCTTTCCAACTGACCAAACAGCCCCCAATCGTGAAGGCATACCCGGATAAAGACCTTCTAGCATCAAGGTCTACAGCATAATCAGAATCAGTAAAACCAACAAGTGAACAAGACATTTCACTTCCATAAATGAGGCCAACATCAATGGTGCCTTTGAGGTACCTGAAAACCCTCTTCACAACATGTCAATGATCCTTCCCTGGCTTTGCCATACACCTCCTAACAACACTCACGGCTTATGCCAAATCTGGCCTAGAACAAACCATTGCATACATAAGGCTCCCCACAACACTAGCATAAGGAACTTTGGCCATATGTTCCTTCTCAGATTCAGATTGCTGTGCAGAGACTTCAGAAATTCTGATGCTGGAAACCAGTGGTGTGCTTACTGGTTTAGCAGTATTCATGCCAAATCGGTTTAAGATTTTCTGAATATAACTCCTTTGGCATAGGAACAACTTCTTCTTGCTTCTGTCCCTGTAGATTTCCATGCCTAAGATCTTCTTGGCAGCCCCTAGGTCCTTCATATCAAACTCAGAATTTAAAATGGATTTCAAATCCTGAATTCCTTTCATACTTAGAGATGCTATCAACATGTCATCTACATAGAGAAGTATATAAATGTAAATATCATGGTCCACCTTACTCATGTAGACACATGAGTCATATAAGCTCCTCTTGAAGCCCTGATTGATCATGAATTGATCAAACCTCTTGTACCACTGTCTAGGAGACTATTTTAACCCATAGAGAGACCTCTTCAGCTTGCACACTACTTCCTTCTTGTCTTGATATTCAAAACCTTCTGGTTGTTTCATGAATACCTCCTCTTCCAATTCACCATGGAGAAAGGCAGTCTTCACATCAAGTTGCAGAAGTTCCATGTTAAGATTTGTCACAAGAGCAAGAAGGACCCGAATGGAAGTGTGTCTAAATACAGGAGAGAATATCTCATTGTAGTCCACACCCTCCTTCTGGCTATAACCCTTAGCCACTAATCGTGTCTTGTATTTGATGACATCCTTCACAGAAATCCCAGGTTTCTTATTATATATCCACTTGCAACCAATCATTTTCCTTCCCTTAGGTAGAGTGACTAGCTGTCAAGTCTCATTCTTTTGTAATGATTCCATTTCTTCATTCATAGCAGTGATCCAGTTGTTTGCATCTGGACAGGAAATAGCTTCAAAGTAACTTGATGGTTTAGCAGAATCTATCTCTTCAGTATCTTGAAGAGCACAGGAATTCATATCCTCAGAGCCATATCTAATAGGAGGATTGATAGTTCTCTGAGATCTCCTGGTTTCAGATTCAGCTTGACTTAGAGGAATGGATTCGATCACAGTTTCAGTATTTTGTTCTTGATCAGTAACAGGTGACTCAATTTCAGCTGGTGTCGGATTTGGTGCCATGGCACCTAGTGCAGGAGCACTGGATTCTACACCTTGTTCAGTGGAGACAGAATCATTGAGCAGTAGAGAGGCCTCATCAAAAGTGACATCTCTACTCATAATGACTTTCCTTTCATGTGGAGACCATATTCTGAATCCCTTCACACCATCACCATAACCTACAAAGACACATTTCCTAGCTCTAGGCTCTAACTTGCCCTCATCCACATGGTAGTATGCAGGGCAGCCAAAGACCTTGAGCTTGGAGTAATCAACAGGTTTAGATTTCCAAACCTCAAAAGGTGTTTTGTAGTCAAGAGCAGAATTAGGTGATCTATTGATGAGATAGCAAGATGTGCTCATAGCTTCAGCCCAAAAAGACTTGCCAAGTGCAGCATTGGACAACATGCACCTAGCCTTATCCAGCAAAGTTCTATTCATCCTTTCAGCTATGCCATTCTGCTGTGGAGTGTTCCTAACCGTGTATTACCTAGCAATCCCTTCATCAATGTAGAATTGTTTGAATTTCTCTGAGCAAAATTCCAAACCATTATCTGTTATGAGCCTCTTAACCTTTCTTCCAACCTGATTTTCAATCAGAATCTGCCACTGCTTGAACTGACTGAAAGCTTTTGATTTGTGCTTCATCATGAAAACCCATGTCATTCTTGAGTAATCATCTATGATAGATAGGAAGTACCTTGCTCCACCTAAAGATGGGACCTTAGAGGGGCCCCAACAATCAGAATGGATGTAATCAAGAGTGGCTTTGGTGGTGTGTTCTGCCCTAGAGAATTTCAGCCTGTGTTGCTTGTCATACACACAATGCTCACAGAATTTCAGAGAATCCAACTTCTATCTTCCAATCAGCCCCTGCTTGTTCAGAATTTTCATTCCCTTCTCACCCATGTGACCCACCTCATATGCCATAGACTATTCTGATCTGCAGAATTACCTTCTGAAGTGCACACTGCAGAAATAATACCCGTGATAGTGGAGCCTTGCAGTATATACATATTCTTCTGTTTAGTTGTCTGCATAACTACAAGTTTGTCATTCTTCTTGATTTTCATAACTCCACCTTCAACAGAACAAGTATAACCCTTTGAATCAAGAACACCTACAGAAATGAGATTCCTTTTGAGTTGAGGGACATGCCTAACATTGGTCAAGACTCTAACCACACCATCACGCATTTTGATGTGAATAGATCCTGTACCAACAGTTTTGCAGTGCACATTATTTCCCATGAGAACATTACCAACAACCCTTTCTTCATATGTCACGAACCAGTCCCTATTGGGACTCATATGATGAGAACAACCCAAATCCAAGACCCATTGATTAGAATCTTGATATAAATCTGCCACTGTAAGAGCACAATCAGAATCTGAAGAACAATCCCTGAACTGTGGCTGCAACTGACTCCTTTTTCTTCTTCTTAGGACAGTCTTTTTTCCAATGACCCGGTTCCTTACAGTAATTGCAGATATCCTTTGGATTCACACTGATGTTTCCATTTTTCTTCCCTTTACCCTTACCCTTTGGCTTGTTTGCTGGCTTGGGAGGACTTGAGACAACTAAACCATATGCAGTTTCATCAAGAGGTGCAGCAGCCTTAATTCTCAATTCTCTAGAGAATAGGCTAGCCTTAACTTCTTCCAAAGTAATACTTTCTTTACCAACAGTAATGGAATTGACAAAATTCCTATATGATGGAGGCAAAGAAATTAATAAAATCATGGCAAGATCTTCATCATCCACAGTAACATCACTATCACGCAATTCAAGCATAATAGAATTCAGATTATCAAGATGTGATTTAAGTGTGGTACCTTCTTTCATTTGAAGACCATACAACCGCTTCTTGATCATTAGCTTGTGGCTTAGAGACTTGGTCATGTACAACTTTTCTAATTTCAACCAGAGAGCAGCAGCAGTATCTTCTTGAGAGACTTCATACAAAACATCATCAGCCAAGGAGAGAAGAATGAGAGAATGTGCCTTCTCTTCTTGTTGATCAGCCAAATCCTTAGCACCCTTTCCTTTAGTACCCGATAGAGGAGCCCATGCTCCTTGTTCCTTGAGTAATGCCCGCATCTTGATGCGCCATAGATTGAAACTATTTTTCCTAGTAAATTTCTCAATCTTGATCGAATTTGTCATCTTTCTTGAACAGAATGCGGAACAGAATTGCAGTAAAAACAGATTGGAGAGAACCACAGGAAAAATACTGCAATGTAGAATCAAGAAGGAACATAGATCGAAGATATGAGACTAGAAATGGATCAATGACAATCCACAAACAAAACATAACTGAGGTGATCAGAACCTAAGCTCTATGATACCAATTTGTTAGGAAGAAATCAATCAAATCAAGGAAACACGAGTAGCAAAACATACAAAAGAGAGGAAGAGAGAAGAAGATAACACAAAGATATAACGTGGTTCACCAACAGTGTGTTAGCTACATCCACAGGCAAAGGAAGAACTGGAAATCCACTATGAACCTTGAGTGTTACAAGATGTTGCCTAAGCAACTATGATCTCTCTCTCACACAGAAAAAATCGATTCTGTTTTGCACGCTCAAAATTGAATGATCTCAATCAGATTACAAAGCCTAATCAAGCTCCACTTATATAAGTGTTACTTGTACAAAGTATGAGAGATAGAACTAATTCTGTTATTTTCAACAAACAACATAACAGAATCACAACTAACATAACAGACAAGGCTAATTCTGTTATTTTCAACAAACAATATAACAGAATCATAACTAACATAACAGACAAGGCTAAACAGATATTGGTGCTGAAACTGATGCCATGGCACCAAGTGCCAAAGCAATGCCAAACAGCACCAAGCCAAACAGCAAGGACTTAGGCCATAAGTTATAGAAATTAATAAAACCGAATTGAAATGGGCCATCAACGAAATGCATTGCTCCACTATGCATATCCTATGTAGGAATTGGGACAACTATTTACACGAAAAGCTTCTACAATGTACTTCACATCAGACTCAACAATAATCATCGCAACAGCTTCTACAAGCTTCTACAATGTCTGATGAAGTTTTCCAACCATGAAGTGAATGATGTTTCATTTTGTTGATTGAATCTAATACTCAAGGGTGACCCAAACCGGATTTGGGTTGCCCACATGCAATCCCTAAAAATGTGATTAACTATTTCAATGTATTAAATACTTTATGGTTAAATAAAATATTTGAAAAGATGTTAAAAGGTTTTGATTATAAAGTAGATAATATCTTATCGTCAAATCAATTTTTACAATTGTTTTGTGAACGAAGGTTGAATGAAAGAAATTAAAAGGACAAAAAAAGAGATGTGATTTAATGAATGAGTAAATTTTTTTTACAGTGTTAGTGCATAATATTCCCTCCGGAACCATTTATAAGGCAAAAAGTCATTTCCAGATTCGTTAAAAAATGTATGTATCTGGTCTAATTTTTGGACCAGATACATACATTTTTTAACGAATCTAGAAATGACTTTTTACCTTATAAATGGTTCCGGAGGGAGTATTCATTAAATTCAATAATTTATAATAACGCTAAAATCACTTCAACAATTTGTA
The DNA here is from genome assembly GCA_037113605.1 of Calophaca sinica. Classification (NCBI taxonomy): domain Eukaryota; kingdom Viridiplantae; phylum Streptophyta; class Magnoliopsida; order Fabales; family Fabaceae; genus Calophaca; species Calophaca sinica. The sequence continues at coordinate 33,582,600 of CM073733.1, read as the reverse complement.
CACAATCAATCTTGAATTTAATGACTATGCACTACATTGTAAAAAAGTTTTATACAAATGTTCAATTATATTTCACTACGTAGATAACTAGTATTCTAACTCGTGTCATGCATGGGTATGTAAACTTAAGAAAAAAATGGCTAAATAGCACTTTTGGTCCCTTAACTTTATTTTAGTTTTCCTTTTGGTCCCTTAACTATTATATTTTTCATTTTAGTCCCTTAAATTACAAAAATACGCCGCTTCCAACCCTTCTGTATGTAATCCATTTATTTTGTGTGTATAGGTCATTAAAACTCTTTTCTTTTGCTCTATTACCTTTTATCATGTTACTTCATTAATAAGAACTCTGTTAGGAGCATGATTTTGACTTTATTGTTTAAAAAAATTACAAACAGAAGGGACAAATTTGGCGTAACTTTCATAACTTAAGAGACGAACAAGGCTTATTTTCGTAACTTAAGGGAAGTAAATGAAAAAAAAAAGTTAGGGGACAAAAATGTCGTATTTTTGTAACTTAAGGGACCAAAATGAAAAATATAATAGTGAAGGGACCAAAACGAAAACTAAAATAAAATTAAGGGACCAAAAGTGCTATTTAGCCGAAAAAATTGCATAAATATTGAAAAGACATAACATTTGTGATGTTTAATTAGATATATACACAAATATATATTTCTACTATATGTAGCTAATTATTTTTTAAATTTATACATGTGTTTTTTCAAAACATATTATCACTTTAAACGATAAACAATGGATACACTGATAACATTCATTTACATAAAATATAAATAAATAAATATAAATATATAGGTTAAAATTTAAATAATATATTTTAATATATAAATGATATACCCTACGTTACACCCACTTATTTTTTATTTGGTGCAAGTTAGCAAGTGATAAATAAAAATTTGTCAAACACAAGGTGTAACTTGCTGAGTTACAGCAACTAAAAAATGAGTGGGTGTAAGTTAGCCAATCATATAGGCATTTACTAACTCACACTCATCCATTTTTCAGTTTGTGTAAGTTAGCAAGTTATTCCTTGTTTTATAAATGGGTTACTTAAAGTGTAACTTTGTCCCTTACACCAAATAAAAAATGGGTGGGTGTAAGTTATCAATTCCCTATATAAAAATATATTTTGAATCTACAACTATTTAAATGTATATATTTTAATTTTTAAATATTATATATGAATTTTAAATATAAATTTTTAATTTTAATTAACTAATTGATTGTATTTTTTCAATGTTACATCGATAATGCAATAAATATAAAAAAATTATTCGATTAACAAATTGATGATGGACACCCATCCAATATTATACAATATTTATTTATTAAATTTTTTTATAACATCAATATATGGTAATTATCCTTCCTTATTCTGTGGTATCTTTAATTATTTTTAGTCCTATTATTTTAGTCGTTATTATCTATTACCTATGAACCCTGTCAAAAAAATTTCTACTACCTATAAACTATAAATCTATATATAGATTTTTAATGATTTATGCAAAAATTTGTTTTTTATTTAATTAAATGTTTAATATACGTTTGATAATAATCTTTCTCTCCACGTTAATATACGAAATAAAGGCTCAGTAGATGTTCTAGGGTTTAGAAGAGGGAAGAAGGCGACACCTGAGAAAACTGAGTCGGAAGATACAAATCGACGGGTCGAAGTAGAGCTACCTCAGATCTGCGATTTCTCGGGTAATCCACGACTTAAGGTTATGCACATAGACAAATAACCATAAGGTATTGACTTCTACAATAGCCGTTAATAACCATAAGGTATTGAAAAAAATATAATATTTGTGATGTTTAATCGGATACACACAGACAAATATATCATTCTACTATATGTAACTAATTATTTTTTAAATTTATACAAGTTTTTGTAAAACATGCTATTACTTTAAACGATAAACGATGGATACACTGATACCGATAACATTCATATATATATATATATGTGTGTGTGTGTGTGTGTGTGTGTGTGTGTGTGTGTGTGTAAAAGATTGACGATGATTGAACTGGAATTACGTTGTTATTCCCCGATCACATTCTACAATCCCGCCATTAATGTTAGTGTAATTGTTAATTGAAAATAATAACATTGGTCAAATGTACTTGACTAAGTCAATACGTGTCATTATAAGCTTCAATATTACATAATAATTGTTATAGCTATAATCAAGGTTATTAGAAATAAATGTGGTCAATTATTATTTCAATTATTTTTATTTCAAACTAATTAGCGGTTAACATTTTAAAATGGCTTCACATTAATTTTCACACGGACACTTAAAACACGTGTAGAATATTTTTGCGATAATTGATAACACCAATATTGCATCATTTTTATAAAGATATTAGAATGTGCTTTGAATAATTATTGAATATTATCAATTGAAATTCACTCTCTTTTAATCTAAATTGTGCAGAAATAGAAAATTAGGCAATATGGTGGTCAAATACAAATTTGGGCTCGAAATAGGCCCAGAATGCTAAGCAAGTCCTTTGCATAATATAATGAAGCATGTTCATGCTTACCTGGAGCAGTAATTAGCCACGAGTGAGCCTCACGTGCGTCCACGCACTCCATGGATAGCTGGTTAGTATTTTAATCATATCTGGAGCTGTAGATATCGGATTAAGGCGTTCTTAGTGGCGTTGGAAAGCTAAGAGAATTTCCTACAACTTTCTCACAAATTGGATGGATTCTAACATAAAGCACGACCTCTTCATCATGGAGCACGGCCGTGCTCAACTAAAAATATCAGAAAATCATGTCGGCAAGGTCGGTGACGCGTAAACAGGCTGTAAAGGTAGTACGGCCTTGGAGCACGGTCGTGCTAAGGCCGTGCTGAACCCAAATTTTTGCCTATAAAAGGAACGCTCAGCAAAATATTTTGAGGTCCCCCGGGATTGATTCTCTCCCAATTCTCTTATTCTCTGTAATCTTCTAGTCTTACTTTATAGTTGTTCTGCTAGTTTTAGTTTTAAATATGTCTTTTGTAAACACGTTGTTGTTATCTTTAAATATGTTTAGTAACTAATCCCGTCATTGAGGTGACGGGGGATCTTTTACTTTATCTGTGATATCTTTATGATTTATAATATGAGTTTTTAAATCCTTTTGATTAAATTATTCCTGGTGATATTTCTTTAATAAAAGAATTAGCTACTCTTTATACAGTTAATTGAGTGTGTGACAATCGTACCTTCAATTAGTTAACGGAACTCTATGGATAATTGAATGGATCAAGGATTGTGTGTTCATTTCCAGTCAGTCATTGAATTGGTAAATCTATTGATGCTTTATGCTCTTTCTATTTACTTGCTTTAAATGATCAAACAAAGTAATAAATTAGGAGGAAGACTGTTAACATTGCATGATCATTAGGTGTTAATAGCTTTTGAGTAGATGATTGGTAATCGGTAAGAATTGTTACTCATGTTATAAATTAATCAAATACACAGATATAAGTATTAGTGAACCCATTACCTTAATGCTTTTATTATCTAATTCTTTTCTTAAATATTTTAAATTTCTTTTCTATTTTTTTTATACACACTTTATTAAAGTTCACCTCGAACCATTTGTCTAAATGATAAATTGATCTAAGTAGAGCGGTAATCATTTCAATTCCCTGTGGAGACGATAATCTTTTATACTATAACTTGACAAGATCGTATACTTGCGATTTTGACCGAACAAGTTTTTGGTGCCGTTACTGGGGAATTGTTAATGATATTGGTCAAAATGATTTACTGTTAATTTAGACGATTTTTGTAATTATTTTACTTTCTCTTATTTTATTTTTATCTTTTATTTTTCTTTCTTGTCATTTTAATTCTAGTATCACCTCCTACATGAATGGTTTTATTTTTATCTTTTATTTTTAATTTCTTTTACTTATTATAGTACCTCCTGATTGGAAGGCTAGATTTTTATTACTTAGTGCCTCCTGGTTGGAAGACTAGATTTTTATATATTATTACTTAGCGTCTGCTGGTTGGAAGACTAGATTTTCTTACTATTTTATTACTTAAACTTATTATTTAGCGTCTCCTGGTTAGAAGACTAGATTATTTTTTTCTTTCTTCTAATTTTTCTTTTCTTCTTTTTTAAAAAAAATATGGATTCTCTTTTTGTTTGTGAGTGTTGTGGTATTTTAACAAACACTACAGATGTAAGTCACAAATCCTTAGAAAATAAAATATCATTTTTGGCTCAATTGATAAACCAAAGAGAAAGAGAGACAACCTTGCTTAATCTACGAGGTCTTAAAGATGAAATCATCATTTTCTGAGGATGATGAGAAGTTAATTGAAGGTACTGAGTCAAACACTTGGTCTCAGACAGAGTCTGACATTCAGGCCATACTTGACATTTGGCCTGAGACTGAGTCTGACACTTGGCCTAAGATTGAATCTGACACTTGGTCTTAGACTGAGTCTGACATTTGGCCTGACCCCGAGTCTGATACTTGGCCTGAGACTCACTCTGAAACTTGGTCTAAGCCAGAGGTTAAACCTAAGCATGACTCACAACCATCCTTAGAAAAGATCAAAGTTCTTGCAGAAGAGAATGATTCTAAAGAAAGCGAGAGAAACCTCCCAATACTTAATGAAGAGCAAGAGACGGAAGCCCCAATTACTTTGGGACAGACTCTTATAGTCAATATTGGCGAGGCAGCCATTGAGGTTCACAAAAGAAATGTAACTATTAAATCTGGTAAGGAAGAGGATATTTCACAATCTTTGAATTTTAACCCTTCTCCTTCAATTTCTAGTTACTATATTGACGATGTGGTTGCTGTTAACAATCCTCCTTTAATTTCTTTTGATTTTATTAATAATGTGGATGTTTTTGTTAACAAGTTTGCTGATTTAAGAATGTAGGATCCTTTGAAATACGTTACTAACTTGCAGGATCCTAATATGTTGGTGGGAGATGTTAAAGTAAAAATTGCATCACTCCATGACAACCCTCCACCACCGAAAAGAAAGAGGTCAAGCAACTTGGACCACATGGTCAAGAAATGGCGAAGAGGGAATGCGCTAAATGCTAAATGCAAAATTCACTCTTGGTAAACCCGCTGGTTGACCACTTCTAAAGCAATCTGTCAAGCTCAGGACGTTAAATAAAGTGTTTTGCAGAAGGCAACCTGTGTTTATATTATTTTAGTTTATTTTATGTTTACCCTTTTATTTTGTCGACGGTTCTCTTTTCACTTACTTCATCTTGACAAAACTGTCATTTTGGGAAGAAATTTTCCTACTGCACCCCCTACAGAATATGCTCGTGAAATTTTCTACAGGGGAGTCCCTTTTCACTATTTACTTTTTAGCACTTGATTTTGTTGTTATATCTTTATTTGCTTATACTGTGATTACTAGCATTGAGGACAATGTTAGAAATAAGTGTGGGGGGAGTTAACCACTGATTTTTGGTTATTTCTGTTTTAAAACAAATTAAAGCTACTAATTTTGGGGTAAAAAACTTGAACTTTTTTTGACAGCTTTTGATGTTTATTGAGATGATATAAATTTTTGAAAACTGAAAATTAGAGATGAGCCCTTGATTGAAATTTTTTCCATGAAATAGCTTCTAAAAGTGAGGATTTGAGCATGATTTGGGTTTGCGCATTGTTGCAAGATTACCATAACCCTATTCTTCATGAAGTTGTTTTCATTGAACATTGTGTTCTAGAACTTGACATGTGACCATTCAAAACGAAATTAATTTATAAAATTTTTGAAAAATGATTGGGGCATTTAGGATTTGTTTCTAGCCTGCTACACTTTGCGATTAAATTTCACCACTTAGTTGGCCACTTTGAGCTTTAGAAAGAAGTTTTATTCGATACCCTTTGATTTGATTGAAAAAATATATTTGGGTACCGTTTTAATTTAAAATGGAGCTGTTTGGTTTTGGTGACAGATATATTCAAATGGCAGAGACTTATTCCTCAAAAAAAAAGGAGAAAAAGAAAAAAAAATATATTTGTAATGAGGAACTCTGATAACAAAAAAAATGTGATCAAAAGAAAAGTTTTGTGCTCTGTCTAAAAGTGATTATATATCTAAAAGCTCCATTTTTCAAAAGGATAGCTATTCAAAATTGATTATTTATTATAGCCCTTGAAATATCTTTTTTTTTTTTGAATTTTCATACCTTAAATTTTCACCCCTGGCCTCATTACAACCTTATAAAAGTCCTCTTCATTTTAAAATTGTCTATAAATCGTTAATCGAGTCTTGGTCTATCATCAAGCTTATGGTAATGCTTTGTCTATGAAAAATTTGTCTAAATTCTCCTTACCCATTGATACACTTGAGAGATTGAAAGGGAATGACACATTCTTGGTTAGTTTGATTTCAAAGGTGCTTATTTTTCTAATTATCCAATCAAGTGAAAAATATTTCTCTCAAAGAGATAAAAAACCGTCTTTTAAAAACATTTGCTCTACCCCATTAATTGGTTAGCTATCATTGATAAAAAAATTTAGGAAATCAAAAACCAATTACTTTGCTTGAGGGCAAGCAAAGCTCAAGTGTGGGGGAATTGATAACACCAATATTGCATCATTTGTATAAAGATATTAGAATGTGATTTGAATAATTATTGAATATTATCAATTGAAATTCACTCTCTTTTAATCGAAATTGTACAGAAATGGAAAATTAGGCAATATGATGGTCAAATACAAATTTGCGCTTGAAATAGGCCCAGAATGCTAAGCACGTCCTTCGCATAATATAATGAAGCATGTCCATGCTTACCTGAAGTAGTAATTAGCCACGAGCGGGCCTCACGCACGTCCACGCGCTCCCGGATAGCTGGTTGGTATTTTAATCATATCTAGAGCTGTAGATATCGGATTAAGGCGTTCTTGGTGGTGTTGGAAAGCTAAGAGAATTTCCTACAACTTTGTCACAAATTGGATAGATTCTAACATGAAGCACGGCCTCTTCATCATGGAGCACGGTCGTGCTCAACCAAAAATATCAGAAAATCATGTCGGTAAGGTCGGTGACGCGTAAACATGCTATAAAGGTAGCACGGCCTTGGAGCACGGGCGTGCTGAGACCATGCCGAACCTAAATTTTTGAGGAACGCTCAGCAGAACATTTGGAGGTCCCCCGGGATTGATTCTCTCCCAATTCTCTTCTTCTTTGTAATCTTCTAGTCTTACTTTATAGTTGTTCTGCTAGTTTTAGTTTTAAATATGTCTTTTGTAAACACGTTGTTGCTATCTTCAAATATGTTTAGTAACTAATCCCGTCATTGAGGTGACAGGGGATCTTTTACTTTATCTGTGATATCTTTATGATTTATAATATGAGTGTTTAAATCTTTTTGATTAAAATATTCCTGGTGATATTTCTTTAATAAAAAAATTAGCTACTCTTTACACAGTTAATTAAGTGTGTGGCAATCGTACCTTCAATTAGTTAACAGAACTCTAGGGATAATTGAATCTGCATGCTCTGCCGGATCAAGGATTGTGTGTTCATTTTCAGTCAGTCATTAAATTGGTAAATCTATTGATACTTTATGCTCTTTCTATTTACTTGCTTTGAATGATCAAACAAAGTAATAAATTAGGAGGAAGATTGTTAACATTGCATGATCATTGGGTGTTAATAGCTTTTGAATAGATGATTGGTAATCAGTAAGAATTGTTACTCATGTTATAAATTAATCAAATACACATATATAAGTATTAGTGAACCCATTACCTTAGTGCTTTTATTATCTAATTCCTTTCTTAAATATTTTATAATTTCTTTTCTACTTGTTTTTTATACACACTTTATTAAAGTTCACCTCGAATCATTTGTCTAAATAACAAATTGATTTAAGTAGAGAAGTAATCATTTCAATTCCTTATAGAGACGATAATATTTTATACTATAACTTGACAAGATCGTATACTTGCGATTTTGACCGAACAATAATGTCATAATACCTTGATTGCCAATTTTGTTGTCAAATAATTCCTGATTATTGATTAATAATTTTATTGAATTGTCACATTGTTTGAAAAATGAAGTTGCTATTCGTTGCATGCTAAAAGATTGACGATGATTAAACTGGAATTACGTTGTTATTCCCCAATCGGATTCTACAATCCCTAACACAATTTTAGTGTAATTGTTAATTGAAAATAATAACATCTGTCAAATGTAATTGACTATGTCAATACGTGACATTATAAGCTTCAATATTACATAATAATTGTTACAGCTATAATCAAGGTTATTAGAAATAAATGTGGTCAATTCTTATTTCAATTATTTTTATTTCAAACTAATTGGCGATTAACATTTTAAAATGGTTTCACATTAATTTTCACACGGACACTTAAAACACGTGTAGAATAATTTTGTGTGTAGTAACATATTAGCCACAAATAAATCTTTCACCGATTTTATTACCACGTGCCGTATTGATTCATTAATTGATTTATTTTACAATATGTATCACTAATCATTTAGTTGAAAATTGATGCTAATTAATGCAATTATTCATTTAATTTTTCCTTTTCTTTAGGTTAATTCCCATTATTTTGTAAAAATGTACCTTAGTATCAATATCAGAAAATTAAATCATAAAGATTTATAGCATTTTCCTGCTATTTATTGATAATTTTAAAATCCGGTCGTTTGCTCTTATGCCTTTAACGCCCTAAACTAAATAATATGTTAAAAAAAGATTGGATTTATCTTGCAAGGGTTGAATATAGATGTGTACTCGAATTTGATAACCTGTTTGCAGGATACCATTTCTCATATGAGGTGTATACAGTTAGATTGTTAGTTATAAACAAATAAATAATTCTCATTCTATAATTCTATAATACATCATTAATAACATGTTATTAATTAGAGTCATAAACTTTTGATATTGCTTATGATCGGATTCGTTTTTAACAACAATCATTTCCAGACTAATACAATTTTTTGTTATTGATATCGGTATATTCATACCTTTTTTTTTAAGCAAACAAACTCATACCATTTCATTCATAATAGAGTCAAGAATACAGGCTGGTACATAATCAAAACTGTGGGAACTAGCATAGAATTTTGACGCCCTTGCTAACAAATGGGTAACAGAATTCGCTTGTCTCCTAATAAAACTAACCGAGTAGTTTGGGTAAGATGACAACTTCTCCTTACATTTTCTAATGATCACTCCTAGCTCGGTATGGTAATTTGTGTCTCCTAGGATACTGTCAACAACAAATTTACAGTCCAATTAAAAAATGATGTTATCATATCCGAGGTTACTAACCCAATCTAGGCCTAGAGCTTCTTCTGACGATGATTGAATGGTTCCTTCCTTAAGCATAGTTTTGGCATGCAAGAATTCTCCAAGATTATTGCGAAGGCACATACTGAATCCAAACTGATTTTGATCCAGAAAAATAGCTGCATCGACGTTGCATTTAATCACTCCAATTGCATGTTTTTCCCAGGTCTCCTCCCTGGTTGTTTGCTACAGCAAACTACCTTCTCTGCTGCGATATTGGCTGGCTCGCTACCAGTCTAACAGCACCTGCCTAGCCAACATAATGGAGGTTTCTTCGTCCTTCATCTCGTCCTTCCAGACCTTGTCGTTCCTGCGTTTCCAAAGACACCAAAACATCATAACCATATCGTGACATTGCTGCTGGTTGTCACCTTGAATCAGCTTGAAAATCAGATCTTTGAGGTCTGTTATATCGTGGACTTGTGCAGCAATGAGGTGTTCCAATCCAGCCTCTCTCCATACTAACCGAGCATGCTCACACCCCATAAACACATGCCAATCGTTCTCTTCCCCATGCTCACAAAACTGACAAAAACTTGAACAATCCACTCCTTTGTGATTCAGTTTACATCTAGTAGGTAGGACTCCTCTGAAAATTCTCCAAAGTAGAAGCTTCACTTTTGGTGGAACCTTTAGTTGCCACACCCTCTTCCAATCACCGGGCACTCGCAAATTTGACGTATCAATAAGCCTCTCCATAGCTCCATGATAAGCTGACTTGACTGAGTATGCACCACTTCTACTAAATTTCTAAATTTGGTTATCTTCGGACTGCACACAAGTTAAGGGTATAGCTAGGATATGTTGTGCATCATCATCGTTAAACAGTGATCTTACCAAGTCTTGCTTCCACGTGAGATTTAATAGGTCAATAAGATGATTTACCGTCCAATCTTCAGTACCTGTAACTGCAGGGCTTGTAATCTTAGTTGAACGCACCCAACGTTGGTGCCATATGTGGATGTTTCTTCCATCACCAATTCTCCATCTGGTGCCGAACTTAACCAACACCTGAGAAGTGTGGATGTTACGCCAAAGGTAACTGGGATTATGACCCAACCGGGCCCCCAAGAAGTCCCCCTTAGGTAGTATTTCGCTTTGAAGACTTTAGAAACTATAGCATCTTGATTGGTGGCAATCTTCCACCCTTGCTTTCCTAGCATAGCCAAATTGAAACCGTAGAAGTGACGAAAGCCCATACCTCCATATTCCTTCTTCATTGAGAGCTTTTCGTAACTAAGCCAATTGATACCTCTTCCGGACCGCCTATTTGAACCCCACCAAAAAGAGTTGATCATCCGTTCAATCTCCTCCCCTAGAGTAGTGGGGAGAAGGAAAGTACTCATACAGTAGGTTGGGATTGCCTGTGCCACAGATTTTACCAGGACTTCTCTGCCAGCCTTAGAAAGAAATTTTCCATTCCACTGTTGAACTTTTCGCCACACTCTGTCCCTCAGATAAGCAAAAACAACTTTCTTGTCTCTTCCCACCATGGATGGAAGGCCCAAATATTTGCCTGTACCTAAACGCTCCCGAGACCCCCAGCAAAGATGTGATTTGCAGACGCACTTTAGGAGTTGTATTTATACTAAAGAAAACTTCAGATTTTTGCATATTTATGGCTTGCCCCGAGGCCCGTTCATAGGTCTCCAGCAACTGTTTCAAGGTTCTACTTTCCCTATCAGTGGCCCTACAAAACAAGAAACAATCTTCAGCAAATAAAAGGTGTGTGAGGATTGGAGCACCCCTACACACTTTTACACCATGTATATCACCTCTCGCTTTCGCTCTTTTTATCAGAGAAGTAAGAGCCTCAGCACACATTATGAAAAGATAAGGTGACAGTGGGTCACCCTGTCTCAAACCTCTCCCTGGGACTATAGGCCCTACATTATCTCCATTCAACATAACTGAGTACTGAATTGTCTCCAAACACATTCCCATTCAGTCCACCCATTTTTGACAAAAACCCAACCTAAGCATCATACCCTTCAGATACCTCCAATCCACCCGGTCATATGCTTTACTGATATCAATTTTAAGAGCTACTTCCCCTTCTTTACCATTGACCTTACACTTCATGTGATGTATGGTCTCTATAGCTACCATAACATTATCTAGTATAGATCTGTTCTCCACAAAGGCAGATTACTCCTGTGAAATGCACTTCGACATTAAAGGCTTCAACCTGTTAGCCAGCACCTTAGAGAGAATTTTATAAACTACATTGCATAAGGAAATGGGCCTAAGGTCTTTCTTAGAAGTGGGGTCCTCCTTCTTAGGAATTAAAATAATATTGGTATCATTCAAGTGAGGGGGAAGAAACCCCTCTCCAGCCAAGAAACCCCAGCATGAAAAACTTCCACCCCACAAAGATCCCAGAACCTCTTGTAAAACGCTGGGTTCAAACCATCTGGACTCGGAGCTTTATCAGAATGCATTTGAAAAAGAGCCTTTCTAAATTCAGTAACTGTGAAGGTAGCAGTTAATCTAGCATTATCATCTGCAGAGATCCTAGAGTTTACCAAATTTAGAAATGAATCATATTCACCAGGAGATTGAGCAAAGAGATCATCAAAATAGGATTTGGCAATATCACACATACCTCTGTGGTCCTCAACCTTTACACCATCACTCTTTTCTAGGGATTGGATCATATTTTTCTTCTTCCTTGCACTTGCCATTGCATGAAAGTATTTTGTATTTGCAACACCGTCGCGAAGCCAAAAAATCTTTGCTCTTTATTTCCAAAAGGTTTCTTCCCTAGCCAAATGAACACTCAATTCAGTTAGTACCTCCTTATAACTGCGGTGACTCCCATGCCCCTCTCTAATCTCTTCCAACGCATGCCTATAATCCTCCACTTGCTCCTTATATTTTGACCTAAGCTTCTTCCCCCAGCTATTCAACTCGGTGGAACAACAATTTAACCTCATCAAAAGGTCATTTGGAAGCCCTTTATCCCACCTTTCTCGGACCATCATCTCCAAGTCTGGTTTTTCCAACTAAGCGTGTTCAAACCGAAAGGATCTACCCCCTATCCTCCTCTCTCTTTCATAGAGTTTGAGGATGATAGGGGAATGGTCTGAACGATCTGCCACCCCATTCCTAAGTCTGTTGTTTAGAAAAACATCCAACCAACTTTGAGTAATAAGGGCTCTATCCAACCTCTCCTTATTTGTATCCAGGTCAGCTCTACTCCTACACCATGTAAACTGATAGCCCTCCAACAGAACATCAATGAGGTTACTATCCAAAACCGCTTCCCTGAATCCTCTCAAAAGCCACGGAGGATGGTCTACATCTCTGTTTGTATCCTTATTAGACAGGAGATCATTGAAGTCCCCCATAATACACCACGGGAGTGAATTATCTTGGGCCAAAGTATGCAGAAGGTCCCAAGACTCCCTCCTCCTACTCCTCTCTGGGAACCCATAAAAGCATGTAAATCTCCAATTCGGATGCCCCTTTTGAGAAATCTCAGCATTAATAAAATTTTGCGAATAATTTATGATATTGCAATCAAACGGATGTCTACACAGCAAAGCAAGCCCCCCACTTCTACCATTCCTATCTACGACAAAAGCAAAATCAAACCCCAGAGTAACTCTAATCTCTTCAATCCTACTAGCTTGAATCAATGTCTCACACAAAAAAAGACATCAAGATGGTACTTCCGGACAAGAGGAGATCCCGTAGTGATAGAACTGCCTGAGGGTTGCCCAGACCCTGACAGTTCCAGCTTAGAACACTCATTGTCCCCGGCTGGGCTCCACGCTGGGGCTCGCCGATAAAAAATGGTTAACTTGTCTTTCTCTCTCGAAATTGGTAGCAACCTGCTCAATAGTGCTCACCGTGTCACTTTTGTATCCTGTGGTTTTGTGTATCAGAAACTTGTTTCCCGTCACCACTGTTGCTAGTTGCACCCCCTTTCTACTACACTCATCCCGACTTCTTCTTTCCTTTGGTCAAATCCTCCACTTCCATCTCCTCACATTGAGTGTCATGCATTGCGTCCACTTGTGCACAAGATTCTGATTGAGTGGACCCCACCATATCACACTTTGGGAAATTTTGCTTAGTGATAAGCAGCTCAAGGTTTTTAAAGAAACCCACTAATTTGTCTTTTCGTGATTGCCTTTCATTCACTTTCACTGTACCTGCATGAGGGGCGTGATGTACGTAACACTCATTAATACCAGAGCTACTGCCATGCGAAGAGTGCGCCACCCTAGTTGCACCATTCGTTCCTTCCTCTCTCAACCACCTTGAACCGCCTGTGCCACCTTGCTTCTTATTCTCAGCCCTCAACTCCGGCCCCCATCCACGACTCCCATCATCGGATTCAAGTGTAAATAGCTTCACACAGTACGCGTCAGTGTGGCCTAAGAAGCCACAGTAGTAACAAAAAGTCCCGAGCCTCTCATATCTGAACAACACCTCTGTAGTCTCCCTTCCCGATTGCTTTATCTTCCTCAGCCTCCTCAACGGTCTCCTCACATCCACTAGAACTCTGATCCTCATGTACCTCCACCACATGCTCGAGTTGTTGTTGGCATCATATTCAAGAAACTCCCCGACAAAGTTTCCAAGTTGTTGCCCTATAGTCTCGGCCATGAATCATGTGGGAAGATTGTGAACCTGCACCCAAAAAGGAACGATATAGAGAGGCACCTGATTGGGTCTTTCACCTTGATCCAATATGCCCAAGATCAACAAGTGATTATCAAACGCCCAAGGACCATCTTTCATGACCCGTTGAGCATCCTTTGGATGGTAGAACTGAAACGTAAATCTTCCGTGATCATGATACCGCAAACTGGTCTCCATATATCAGCCATAACCTCCTTCATCTTATGCGCCCTGATGCTTCTATCCGTAAGAAAACGGCCGACCAATGTGAAGGTTATGTGCACCGATGCTCCCTGCCCTTCACCCACATGAAACTCCACCTCATCCTCCTCTTCTCCAAGGGAAAGATTGCCTAGGTTGGGTATGGTAGCCATAGAAAGGAACAAGATTCAGAAAACAACACGCGTACTCAGTGTTTAGTTGAACAAAGAAAGAGTAGGGTTACTTCTCACTAGGAGAGAAAAAGCGTCGTCCCAAGCTGGGAGGAAAAACCTAATCTTCCTTAATTGATTTATTAAAAACATTCATCATACCTTTTATGTCCCCAATCAATCCATACTTAAATGATTTACTTATAATTTAGGGATCATATTTATTTCTAATATGCATGATTGAAGATGTGAATTATAATTCACAATGATATGAATTTCATTTTTGTTGACATATTTATTTCTGGTATGAGTGTTTTTTGTTTTTAATACACTCCATCATGGTGTAGATATTATTTGTAATTGTGCAATGCGACGATGTTGATATAAAATCAAGATAAATTAGTGAAATCAGTATTACCCTGTGAACATACAAATCACATCTGTTATTTCCTTATTAATTTAGGTCTTATTTGTTGTATTACGATACAGATGTTTAACACGATTTGATGTTACATTTTTTTTTAAAAAAGTCCAAAACAGATGTGGCAAAGTCATGCAAAATGTGTTTATATTAAGAAGTATGTAAATAAATAATAATTCGCATCTCTAGAATTTGTACCTGAATCGATAATCGAAAAAGGTATTCATTGGTAATAAAAAGCGTAAGTAAATAATAGCAACAGGTAGACTGAATTCAGAAATAGCAACTTGATAACAAAAAAAATACAACTTGACTAAATGGTTTGCCTTAAATCCAAAACAAAAGAACATATGTTTGAGAACATTCGTGCCTCATCTATGCAATTACTATAAGTAACTCATCATATTTTCTGCAATTCTTTGGATCCATTATCAAGCTTTTTAAAGCTGGAAAGCACTTTTCTTTTGATGTCATCTTCAGGTTTTCATCGTTGGCATCATCGACAACCTGTAACACATGGAAAGGACAAACATTAATAGATGCATAAATACAGTTTGTTTCACTTAACTTTTAAGGCTCTTTAGATCTAATTTATACTCTCACAACTTAGCAAGAAACACGACCATGGTATTTGGCTTCAAACTTCTTGCCTCAGGGTCCATTTCTCAAATCCAAAAATCCATTGAAAAGATTATATTGGAATCTCGGTATAAAGAAAAAATAAAGCCAGCTTTCTGAAAGGACAAAAAAAATACCAAAGTTTTTGCTTCATCAATCCCAGACTTCATTTCAGAAGTTTTTTGCTTCTTTTAATCTGAATATCGAACTGAAATCGATAAAATTATAATCAAGTATACATTGGTCTAAGAAAGATACCTATTACCATTGAACTACTATAATAGAATGGAACCCAAATGCTAACAATTGGAGCCAATAATAGCAGTATCAATCCCATTGCAAGGAAATGTGTCAAAGAATGAAAAAATATTGTCAATCATCAGTGCGTGTAGAATCAAAAGCTTGTAAAATGAGTTATTAGCTAGGCAATCAAAGAAAACCTTCCTCCAATTAGACCTTGAAAAATGAGTTCACACCTGATAGTGAATTCAAAGAATAGTTATCAAACATATCCTTTCAAGTAAAACATTCAGATATAACAGGCTTCAAACGCATCTTTCAAATATAAAAATTTAGAAAACAAATGTGCCACATAAGAATCAATTTATATATCATATTGACAATGCACACAATAAGAATGCACTACATGTAGATTATTACAGGTTCATCATCTTTCTGTTAGGCCCCCTTCAAATAGCCAATTTCCTATTCCTTTTTTTCCCCCCAAAAGCGTGTTGCCCACATTAAGCTTCCTGACTGCTTGTGTTATGACATATAGAAGTATTGAGAAATGGTGATGCTTGATAACTTCTTTGTACTGCAATAACATTGAGAAGATACACAAAAAACAAAATTCAAGTTTTATTAAGGCTATGCAGCTTCCAAGTAAGTGTTCCAGTTTTATACCCACCAGAGGACACTGGTGGTCAACTTGTTCATGGCGGTCAACTTCCTATTCATAGCTTGCAACAGAAATTTTTTCTATACTTCTCTTTAAATCTGAATTCACAAAAACAAAACAGGACATCGCGACATAACATGAAATAAACTTAGTTAAGAAACAAACAATGGCAAAGAAAAGAATACAATTGAAAAGCTAATCAACTGCATCAATTCAAAATTGCAAACATTGAAAATAAAAATTAATATTCGAATTATCCTAAATGGTTGCACTAAGCACACGATTTGGACATGTTATTACAAAATAAAAAGGCTGAGGTGCTAGTGCTACTTACGCAGTAGCAAAACAGGGTAGAGAACACAAATGGTTTGAGCACTACCTTTCGTTTTGGAACCAATCTACGATTTCTTTGGGCTGAATGTTGGAGAGAATGGGGCACTCGGGTAGGCTGCAAATGGATGGAACTCGGTATTGAAACATCTGATTATTGAGATATTTCCTATAAAGGTAACATCAAATCACATCTAATCACAACACAATATTCACAAAAATCTCAAACAAATATACACAGATGGTGAAACAAAAGGGTTAAAACTCGTAATACAACTACCTTCCACTAGAACATGGGCAAACAAAGAAAGTGTCGTAATGGGATAAGTTCCTAGAAAGGGTGTCGTGAGTATGGCTTTAGGAAGGTGGTTGATCAAAAGGGTGACCGATGACTCTACAGCTCAAGGATTTTACTCTATGCCACCTTGAAATCCAAAATAATTTGAGTGACTGATCAAGGGATTATAAATCAAAACCACAAAAAAATAGTCAAAATAAAACGTGAGTAGCCAATAGTGGATGGTTAGTACCAAGCAAATACAACTTTAAAGACAGCAATTGACAAATAATATAAGCAATCTGCATGAAAAAGGGGTTGCAGTGATAAAGTTTCAGATTTTCAGATAGAATTCGCTTTTTCCACTAACGGGCGAAATCACTCTACACAGAAATAACATGTCAAGAACACAAAATACATCAAATTCCAATCATGAAGAAACACAAAAAATATAAAGACAACACCTCCGGTATACCCTTACTCGCACCCTCCGTGCCTCCGCTCATCATGAACATCCGAACATAAAAAGAAACAACAAAATTTCAGAGAAGAATTGTGATACAAAATCATATGGAAGAGAAAGTGTCAGGGTTTCATTTTCATTCTCACCAGAGGACCCCAGCAGTGTGGCAACGTCGAGGACGATGTGACCAACGTGATCAGCGAGTTGGACTGTCTGGAGGCGTGTGTGAGGCAGAGAAGCTGGTAGAAGCGAGGTGGCTTGAACGCGTGCCATGCATGGGATGTGTATCGCCTAGACATAGTAAATCTGGAAAGTCAATGATTTAATTGACCGTTTAGGAATTCCACAATTAATACATTCCTATTTTTATTTCCTAAACTGATTTGACTCAAAATTTTGGATGTATTTGGACTGAATATCAGCTTTGTTATGTTTGAATATATTTGTGACCTATTAATGTCGAGATTTATACTCATAAATACATTCCTTAAATATATTTTCTTAATTTTTTCGGTTATTAAAAATTTATTGGAGAATGATGTGGTGCTCACATGTCATTTGTTCTGTCATAGTGTCAAATATGTGGCGTTTTTTTGCTGAGCTATTTGTTTTAGTGGCATGTCATTAATTGTTAATTTCATAATAATACAACATTTGAAATAGAATTAAATGAGATCATTTGTAAATGTATATATTATTATTGATTATTGATATTGATATTGATATTGATTATTGATTGATCGGGAGATATTTAAAATAATATAATAAAATATGATTGGACGTTTGTGTTTTACCTCGTCAATACATGGTCTTTAAATTTAAACTGATTGATCTTTTATCAATAAGTCAATTATAAATATATCAATAGTCATTTTGGTTGAGAGTTATGACTTAGTCTGAGATATAAAAATGAAAATTAAACTTAAAGATATCATCACAATAATCATTATGTTTAACAATATTTTGTAAGAAAGAACAATAAATTATAAAAATAAGGTTAAATATGTTTTAGTCCTTATAAAAGTCACGATTTTTTTTTTCGTCCCAACAAAAATTTCCTTTGAACTTTAGTCTCCCAAAAATTCTCCGTTAGCAATATTGGGCCTCGCCGTCTAATTTTTACTGACTCAGCTAACGGTTGTCTAGTCAACAACTGTCACGTTGACATTTTAATTGACGTGGCATTCACATGGTAGGTGAGTCATCAAAAATAATATTTTAAAGTTTACGTGGCTGCCACGTGATATGACACATGGCGGGTGTTGTATATGTCATTTAAAGTATGTTTTTCGTCCCTATAAAATTTTTAAATTTTTATTTTAGTCCCTATAAAATTTAAGCTTTGATTTTAGTCCAAAAAATTCAAATTTTGATTTTGGTCCTTAATAATTTTTTACCCAATTTTAGTGCTTATATTGTTAACTAAAATTTTGGTACTTGACTTTTTATAAATATAAAATATGGTTATGTAATAATTTGTCTCAAATCGATGACATGAAAGCAATGTATGTGTTCCTGCCACATTTTATTGCAATTCGAATAGCATAGTAATTTATGTTTCCTTTGCTCTTTGTTATTTACACTTCAACGGTGTAATTTCTCTTTTACATGTACTTCAGTTTATATTTTCTTTTTATTAGTGCATACATTGTTTTTTGTTCTTTTATTCTTAATCCTTTTATGAGTTTTTGATTGCGTTTTTCATAAACTCAATCAAATCATATTTTTCTCGTTTTTTATTGGAGTCATTTTAATGACTCAAATTTTGAGTGTTTTGCCTTTTGATATTTTACAACACAGTACTACTGTTGGACACTTTAAATCTGCCAACTTGATAAGTCCTTTAAGGACCTAATTTAATTCCCAAATTGATCTTTTGAGCTCTATTTTTTGTTGTGAAAATTCAATGTCAACAACACTCGAAATTTATTACATGTTAAATCCAATGTTTTTTTTTTTGATAAAGAAATTTATATGTTAAATCAAATGTTTTCTTGATAAAAAAATGACAAATCAAATATTGTTATCTAAATTATTGTGGAAGAACATTGTACGTAGAAAAATTGACATTACACTATTACCTATACAGTGGCTTTTTAGTGTGCATCATGAAATTTCCTTCACTACAACAAGTGTATAAAATATTTAAATTTTCATGTCATCGATTTGAGACAAATTATTACATAATTATATTTTATATTTATAAAAAGTCAAGTACCAAAGATTTAGTTAACAATATAAGCACTAAAATTGGGTAAAAAATTATTAAGGACCAAAATCAAAATTTGAATTTTTGGGGACTAATATCAAAACTTGAATTTTATAGGGACTAAAATAAAAATTTAAAAATTTTATAGGGATAAAAAACATATTTTAAATGACATATACAACACCCGCCACATGTCATATGACGTGGCAGCCACGTAAACATTAAAAATATTATTTTTGATGACTCATTTGTCACGTGGATGCCACGTCAATTAAAATATTCACGTGACAGTTGCTAACAAGACAATCGTTAGCTGAGTCAGCAAAAATTAGACGACAGTGACCAATATTGCTAACGTAGAATTTTTGGGGGACTAAAGTTCGAAGAAAATTTTTGTAGGGACGAATTCGTGAATTTTATAAGGAATATAAATATATTTAATCCTAAAATTAAATTATTTTTATTCAATTTACCGGACTTTTATTTAAATTGAATTTTACAAAAACATGTAATATGCCAGTCGAGAAAAATGAGGGATGAAAAAAAGGAGGATGGATACTTTCCATTCAGCATAATAATACTACGGTCTACAGAAGCGGAGTTAGAGAAGGGTTTTAAGTTAGCTAGGGTTCAAGCGCTGTCATCTGTTGTTTGAGCTTCGTAACCATGTGGGCTCTTCGTCGAGCTTCGTTCCCTCTCAGGTAACTCGTCTTGCTTCTCTTTCATCATCACTCTCATCATGTTATGTGCTACATTTCAAACGCCACTTCTGCTTCTCATTTTCGTTTGTTTTTCACTTATTTCGATCGACAATTTACGCTCTTCGTTTTTCTTTTCCTTTTTAAACTATTTTCTACTTCGAATTTCATTGATTTATTATTTTCTTCTAGATTTTGTGTTCGTTCATATTTGAATTTGAATTGTTTATTGTGCATTGTTTGTATAGGAAGAGAGGATTTAATGTAAGGGCTTCTTGTGTCAAATTAATGCCAACTACTTGTGTGGAAGATGAGGTTGGAATCTCTGATTCTCCTCAAATAATGTATGGCGGATTTCCGTCACTGAATAGATGTTACCATTCTGGACGTGCTTCTCTGAATTTCACTTGGAGTAGACGTGAGCTTTCTGCGCAAGCCGGTGCCAGTGGCACGAAAGAGGAAGATGATGATTTGGAGGATGGCTTTTCGGAACTGGAGGAGCCTGCGGGTGGTGAAAATGAAAAACTGTTGAATTCCGATACAGAACTATCTGATGACAGTGAGGATGTTGAGGAACCGCGCAATGAGCTGGAGTTATCGGATGCCGAGATAGATGAATCGACTGAGAAGAAATCACGCCGAGGAAGGGTTGAGTCGGAACTGTTCAAGGAGATCATGGATGCTCCAGGCTTCTCTGTTCATTCGGCTTTGGATAAGTGGGTTGGACAAGGGAAGGAGCTGAACAGACAAGAGATCTCATTGGCCATGCTTAATCTTCGGAAGCGTAAGATGTACGGGAGAGCTTTGCAGGTAATTGGATCAAACTTATATTTTTTTCTTATTTTTTTCATTTTACCATTTGAAGTTTGATGCTAATAAATTAAATTTTCGTAACTCATGCATGTGAATGATGGATGTTTGATGTTTGTTTGTTATTATACTTTCTAGTAATATCATTTATCTGGAACTCTTTATCATAGCAAAGTAATGCTGTTTTTTGACGTCATGCTGTACTTGTTTGACATATGACATTATGACTTCTTTGTGCTCAAATTGTAGTGACTTCCATCTATTCTGCATATGAAGGAAAAGAGGAAGATAGAATAAATTTAACTTGTTTTACAACTACTACAAGTACTTCCCTATATAACAATCCTTATGTAGTAAGTATCCTATACTATTGTAATTACAATATTCTATGTTTCTAGCAATCATAGATATAACCATTGGAAATATGTTTGAAGATCTTCAATGCTAATGATGGAAATATTCCTGAAGCTGACTAGGTATTCATTCAAACAAGAACTATTGATACACGGTTTAAGTTTTAGCATTAACTGCTTGAAACTATTTTTGTGTCCTATTCCTGCAAGATGGTTGCCCAAGGTTGATGTTGAATATCAATTTATTTTAATTCTGAGGAATTAATTTTGTAGCTTAATTTTGGATTTTGAACTTTGGCCATTAGTGGCCAGTCACCAAGTGCTCTTTCAACTTGATATCATAATTATGTGCCCATCTCTCTTTTGAATCAATACTGATATTTTTTCAGAAGAATCTTGCTGATGCTCATTTTTTCCTTTCACCTAATGCTGTTCTTTTAATTTTTCCCCCGTTTAATTTGTCATGGAATGATTACTCCCTTTCTCTTGTTGATGAGATTTGGGTACATGGATGTGGATTAAACATTAACGAGGCTAGTTTCCTTTCTGACCTTTTGCTGAATTTTATCATTTATACTCTTAGTAAGTTAGTATTTAGGGCTGCAAGGGATGGAGGAGCATTCATATCTTGCATATTGCTCAGTTGCAAATGCTTTTGATATCAGGGGATTATTCTTCTATTGAGAATGCAGACGATTGATATAATTTTTATTTCATGCCAGATTAGATTTCTAGAAATGCATTCTGTGTATGTTTATTTTACTTATTGAGAGTTAGCAGCTTAGCATTGAAATTATGGGCGATTTTGGGAAAATGTGGTTAACGTGGCCAAGATTGTGGATTTGTGGTTGCAGAGACCTCCAAAACCATCATATTATTTGCCACAATCGCACTTGTGGACCACAATTCAAAATCACTGCAGCTAGTTATGTTTACTTTTTTTAGTTTTCCAGTTTTACATGAGGATGTTTTGTAGTGCAATCTTATCTATATATTTTTTTGTTTGGTTCTGTAGCTCTTAGAGTGGCTTGAGTCAAAGAAGCAGCTTGAATTTGTTGAAAGGGATTATGCTTCTCGTCTTGATTTAATCGCCAAATTGCGTGGCCTACAGAAGGCAGAGGCCTACATTGAGAATATTCCGGAATCTTTTAGAGGGGAGGTAATATACCGAACTTTACTGGCTAATTGTGTTAGTCAGGGCAATATGAAGAAAGCAGAGGAAATTTTTAGTAAAATGAAGGATTTGGATTTTCCTATTACCGCATTTGCATGCAATCAGTTGCTTTTTCTGTATAAGAGGAATGACAAGAAGAAAATAGCTGATGTGTTATTGTTGATGGAAAACGAGAATATCAAACCTTCTCCTTTGACTTATAAAATCTTAATAGACGCAAAGGGCCAGTCCAATGATATTGCTGGAATGGATAAAGTTGTTGATAAAATGAAGGCTGAAGGCTTTGAACTGGACGTCCAAACAAAGGCAGTTTTAGTTGGGCATTACATCTCAGCTGGTCTTCATGATAAAGCTGAAACTTTATTGAAGGAGATGGAAGGTGAAAACTTGAAAGAGAATTCGTGGGTATGTCGAAGTTTGCTTCCCCTCTATGCAAAGCTGGGAAAGGTAGATGACGTGGGAAGAGTTTGGAAAGTCTGCGAGACACACCCTCGGATTGAGCAGTGTTTAGCTGCAATTGAAGCTTGGGGGAAGTTGAATAAATTTGATGAAGCAGAGGCAGTTTTTGAGATGATGTCAAAGAAATGGAAGCTTTCATCTAAGAACTGCTCAGTACTACTAAAGGTTTATGCAAACCATAAGATGCTATTGAAGGGTAAGGATCTTGTTAAGCGAATGGGAGAAAGTGGCTGCCGAATAGGCCCGTTGACCTGGGATGCATTGTTGAAACTTTATGTCCAAGCAGGGGAAGTGGAGAAGGCAGACACTGTTCTGCAGAAGGCTACCCAGCAGAGCCATTTGAATCCAATGTTTTCTTCCTATATGACTATTTTGGAGCAGTATGCTAAGAAGGGTGACATCCATAATTCAGAAAAGATTTTCTATAGAATGAAACAAGCTGGTTATGCATCTCGACCAAAGCCGTATCAAGCTCTAATAGAGGCCTATATAAATGCCAAGCTTCCAGCCTATGGGATTAGGGACAGGATGAGAGCTGATAATGTATATCCCAATAGAAATTTATCAAACCTGTTGATTCAAGTTGATGGATTCAGGAAGAATCAGGTTAGCGATTTGCTTGATTGAGGAAATTGACAGATCCTTCTACAAGGAGGTTGTTTCTTCTACCGATAACTATGCTACTACTTTTAGTTAAATAGGAAGTTTAGCATCTTTGATCTGAATGATATCTACACATGTTTGAAAAACTCCTGCCTTGAGAACAAGTATGCGCATGTTACTGCGTAATTTGTTACTTTTTATATTATATATATATATATATCTCGCCATTTCATTGA
This sequence comes from Calophaca sinica, assembly GCA_037113605.1. Lineage (NCBI taxonomy): Eukaryota > Viridiplantae > Streptophyta > Magnoliopsida > Fabales > Fabaceae > Calophaca > Calophaca sinica. Next base: position 33,558,702 of record CM073733.1, on the reverse strand, counting down.
AACGCTAACTTATAAAAGATGCTTGATGATAGCAGTTGTGCTCTGTTGAAGGATTCTGGAACTTAAATGGATCTTTCACAAATTGTATTAAAGTAGCAGAAGAATCGTCTCAGCTTAACTTCGATCACCTGTTGAAGGAGCATATATCCCCCTTCTATCTGTATGCATGTTCAGCATCATCCTAATGTAAATCACACGCCCTAGTGGATAAGGGTATTAAAAAAGGTATCCTAATGGAGCGGCGTCATGATGCTGTCAAGTGCAATTTATATCTAGGCCAGTATCTCGTAGTACCTCTAGGGGTGGCAACTAAAGTGGCAAAGTCATCCATTTATCCATTATCCATCTAATATATTTATAAAAAAATTCATCTAATCTATCTATTACAAACAAAAAAACTAAATAGATTGGATCTAATCTATCCATTTAATTTAATGGATAGTTACTCATTCATCAACTATTTTTCTAAATCTATTAGATTACACTTGAGGTGGCAAATTAACGGAATGAATAATTTTTTGAATCGATCATAAAATATATTTTTAATCGTAAAAAATATTTTACTCTCTCTCTCTCCTTTTCCTCTCTCCCTCTCTTCCCCCTCTCCCCCCTTTCTCTCTCCCTCTCCCTCCCTTCTCTGTCTCCTCTCTCTTTAGTGAAAATTTCTTTACGGCGCTGAAAATATACTCATTTTTTAGTCCTTAAAATTTTTTTGATTCATTATTCCCAAGCGTCAACATTTTTAGTTTCTTTTTTTAAATTGATTTGTGGTGATTGCCACCACGGCAAACCATCTTAATACTCCATTTGGACTCAATTATAAACAAAAAAGGTTTATGTATTTTATCCAAATTTGGACCAAATACATGAACTTTTTTGCTTATAATTAAGTCCAGAGGGAGTTGGTGGTATACTATTAAAAGTTGTTTAAATATTGTTATTATTATTATTATTTGATTAATTTATTACTAAAAAAACTCTTATATTAAGGGATGGAAGTAATACTAAATACTTTTCCAATTCCTTTAAGCATTTTTAATAAAAAAGGATAAGCCTTCGGAACATAAAATGTAGAGATAACGAGATAATGAATCTCCTTGACGAAGGCCTCTTCCCGATTTCATAGGATTGATCATCATGTTGAGTACTCCATCGAGCTCACTCATCATCACCCAAGATACCCACCGGGGAGTAAATCCCATTTTAAGCATTATAGCACGAAGATAAGACTAACTCAATCTATCACGTGCCTTGTTAATATTAAGTTCAAGCGCAACCTCTTCTTTTTTTGCCACTTCTATACTTAATTTGTTATCAACGCATTATCAATGATAGATCTCTCGGTTATAAAGGCGGATTGCTCCTCTGAATACGAACTTAGCAATAACTTTTTGCAAGTCTATTTGTTGTAGTCTTTGAGATTGTTAGATAATATATAATATTGGTACTTAGGGTAGTTTAGTCTTTTATATCTTTAGTATTTATACTTCTTTATTGTCTTGTATTGAGAAGACTTTTGAGTATTCTAAATCTTTTAGAACCCTAGCCTCTTTTCTCCTATTATATTCTCTATAGATTCCTATTATTAACATGGTATCAAAGAACAAGGGTGATCCTTGGGTTGCTGAAGCCTTTTTGCGTTCCTGAAATTAGCCAAAAAAAAAAAAAAAACACTGTTCACGTGATTTCACTACTCTTGGTTACGATGGAATATCTTCCTAAAGTTTGCAATTGTTTTAGGTTCGCGTCCCTGCCGTTTTGTTCTGTTCGCGGATCTTTTAGAGAATAGTAACTCCAACATTTTTTTTTTTGTCTCACATTTAAAGCCACAGCCTTGGAATTTTAGATTTTATTCCAATTAAATGGATCATCGTCTGATTTGAAGTTGAAGTTCAGTGGTCCTTTGCTTTTTATTTGTTCCTCTTGTGACAGTTGGAGCTCTCATTGCATTATTTGGAATTGGAAGTCAAGACCCATTGGCCCTTTGTCCTCGCACGGTATTATTTTTGTTGATCCATCTGTGAGTTCCTGGCAAAAGAATATTTTTTTGGCAGTGACCCATTTATAACTATTGGGGTTCTTTGTTCTCTTGAGACGTCTTGGTTTTCTCGGATTGTCCTATCATCATATTTATATTTGTATTCGGTTCTCTCCTCTCTTCATTGTTTGTGCTATTTGGTCTCTTGAGTTTGTGATAATAATAGCAATGGTGGGTGAAAAATATGATTCTTTTCAATCTATTAGTATGCAATTGAATGAACAATTTCAAAGGTTTCTCGCTACACAGCCACAAATAATGTTTGTCTCATCAAATATAGGTTTGCATTCTTCTGGCCCATCAGGTATATCTTCCTCTATATGGATTCTTGACTTTGGAGCCCCTCATCATATGTCATCTGATCTTAATTTATTTGTATCATTACATTCTAGTTCTTCTGTGTCAATGATGACTGCCGATGGCACTCCAATGCCTTTAACAGACACTGGATCTATTTGTACACCTCATCTATCACTTTCAAATGTTTATTACATTCATAACCTCACTATGAATCTTGTCTCTGTTGGTCAATTGAGTGATTCTGGTTTCCTAGTTTTCTTTACTTCTAACTCTTGTTATGTGCAGGATCCGCAATCTAAGAGGATGATTGAGACAAGTCGTAGGCATGGGGGACGTTATATCTTGGATGAGTTGAAAGTTCCAGATGTCGCAGCTTCTAGTGTTGACCTATCATCTTTTCGGTTGAGTTCATCATCTTCTAATTTTTATTTATGGCACTCTCGTCTTGGTCATGTTTCCTCTCCTCGTTTAAAATACTTAGTTTCTACAGGAGCTCTAGGAAAATTGCAACCTCATGATATTTCTGATTGTTGTAGTTGCAAACTTGCTAAATTTTCTGCTTTACCTTTTACCAAAAGTATTTCCATTTCGAGTGCACCCTTTGACTTAGTTCATTCTGATGTATGAGGTCCATCACCGGTTCTTACCAAAGGTGGATCTAAATATTATGTCTCGTTTATTGATGATTATACTCATTATTGTTGGGTTTATCTTATGAAACATCGTTCTGAAATCTTTGGCATTTATCATATGTTTCGTGCTTGAGTTAAAACTCAACATAATGCTGTTATCAAGTGCTTTTGTTGTGATTTAGGTGGTGAATATACCTCTAATAAATTCTTTGAGTTACTTGCTTCTGATGGTACTCTTCACTAGACTTCTTGCCCTGATACTCCTGAACAGAACAGAGTTGCTGAAAGAAAATATCATCATATTATTGAAACTGTCCGTTCCCTTCTGTTGTCTGCTTCAGTTCCAAGTGAGTTTTGGGGTGAAGCTGTTCTTACTGCTGTCCATGCTATTAACAGAATTCCATCCTCTGTTACTTCAGGTTTGTCTCCCTTTGAAAAGTTGTATGGTTATGTTCCTGATTATTCATCCCTAAAGGTTTTTGGTTCCACCTGTTTTGTTCTTCGTCCACATGTAGAACGTAGTAAATTATATTCTCGTTCTGTAATATGTGTTTTTCTTGGTTATGGGGATGGTCAGAAGAGTTATTGTTGTTATGACCCTATAAGTCAAAAACTTTATGTTTCCCGTCATGTTGTGTTTCTTGAACACATACCATTTTATTCTCTTTCCTCTGATTCTCATAGTGCTACCAGGTCTGAACTCACCCACATTGATCCTTTTGGCATGGATATTGATAGTTCGACTAACTCTGATGTTGAGAATTACAGGGTTGACACTAGTGCTTCTACAGGTCCAGATATTCCCTCTGTCCCCATGGCTTCCCAAGAACCTCTTGCGATTGTTGATCCTTCTCCTCCTCCTCCTCACTATCCTCCACGTGTTCGTAAGTCCACTCAATTACCAGATTTTGTTTACTCCGCTTATTCAACTTTTTTTGCTTCTTTCCTAACCTCTATTCACAGTTTGTCTGAGCCCTCTTCCTACAAAAAGGCTATTCTTTATCCCCTTTGGCAGTAGGCTATGGCAGAGGAGCTTTCTGCTTTACACAAGATAGACACTTGGGACCTGGTACCTCTCCCATCAGGAAAACATGCTATTGGGTCTCGTTGGGTATACAAGATCAAAACCAAGTCTGATGGATCAATTGAGCGTTACAAGGCTCGTCTTGTAGCCAAAGGATTCTCACAACAATATGGTATAGATTATGAAGAAATGTTTGCTCATGTTGCCAAGTTGACTACCATTCACACTCTTATCGCAGTTGCATCTGTTCGTCAGTGGCATATTTCTCAGATGGATGTTAAAAATGCATTCTTAAATGGTGACCTTCAAGAGGAGGTTTACATGGTACCTCAACCAGGTGTTTCTCATAATTCGGGGGAGGTGTGTAAGTTAAAGAAGGCCATCTATGGTCTCAAACCAGCTCCACGGGCTTGGTTTGAGAAGTTCTCCACTGTGATTGCATCTCTTGGCTTTCAGTCTAGTGATCATGATCCAGCTTTGTTTCTGAAGACCACTTCTCATGGTCGTATTATACTCTCTTTATATGTTGATGACATGATTATCACAGGGGATGATGTTGATGGGATTGCAGCATTGAAATTGCAGTTAGCAAAACAGTTGAAGATGAAGGATTTAGGTCCTCTTCGCTATTTCTTAGGTATTAAAGTTGCCTATTCTCCTAGAGGTTATCTTCTCTCTCAATCTAAGTATATATTGCCAACATTCTTGAACAAGTCCGTCTTTCTGATACTCGAGCAGCAGACACCCCCTTGAGCTTAATGCAAAATATGTCTCCTTTGATGGTGTTCCTCTTCCTGATCCCACTTTGTATCGTACATTGGTTGGCAGCTTGGTGTACCTTACCATTACTAGACCTGATATTGCTTATGCAGTGCATGTTGTCAGTCAGTTTGTTGTTTCTCCTACTACAGTGCATTGGGCAGCTGTTCTTCGCATTCTTCGGTATCTTCGGGGTACTCAATTTCATAGTCTTCTTTTTCCTTCATCTTCTTCTTTAGAGTTGCGTGCTTACTCTGATGTTGATTGGGCTAGTGACCCCACTGATTGCAAGTCTACCACAAGGTTTTACATTTTTCTAGGAGACTCTCTTATTTCTTGGAAGAGCAAGAAGTAAGACATTGTATCCCGCTCTTCTACAGAAGTTGAGTATCGCGCTATGGCAGACACTACTTCAGAAATAGTTTGGTTACGTTGGCTTCTTTCTGATATGGGTGTCTCCCTCTTTGGACCGACTCCTATGTACTGTGGTAACAAGAGTGCTACTCAAATTGCCCACAACTCGGTCTTTCATGAATGCACCAAGCATATTGAGATTGATTGTCACCTCACACGCCATCACCTTCAACATGACACCATTTCTTTACCATTTGTTTCTTCCTCCATGCAGATTGCTGACTTGTTCACAAAATCGCATTCTGTCAAACGTTTTCGTTTCTTGACTGACAAACTCTCGATGCTTCCTGTTAACGCACCGTGAGTTTGAGGGGAGATGTTAGATAATATATAATATTAGTACTTAGGGTAGTTTAGTCTTTTATATCTTTAGTATTTATACTTCTTTATTGTCTTGTATTGAGAGGACTTTTGAGTATTCTAAATCTATTGGAACCCTAGCCTCCTTTCTCCTCTTCTCTTCTCTTCTCTATGGATTCCTATTATTAACAGAGATAATTTTATTTTATAGACAACATTGCATAGCAAAATTTCCCGGAGGTCCCTCATGGAAGTCGGGGCATCACACTTTGGAATCAATACTATGTTTGTGCTACTGATAGCCGCAAGAAGATCACCTTTTCCAACCACAAATTGCATGTCATTACCACATTCGAGCCACAAGAGTCCCAGAAGTGGCGTTAGAAGGCTATTTTCAATTCGTCTGTCCCCAGTTTTTTATCTGAATACATTCTCCTCATCTCCTAAACTCCTTTCTAGAAAAAAAAAAAAAAAGGGCTAGCAATAGAGCATTCTCTTCATCTCCAAGCTGCTGCGGGATCCTAACAACAACCTAGCCTAGCTCGTTCATTTAACGATGAAAAGAGATTCAAAAAACTCACGAAAAATATGACACTACCCCCATTTACATGTCAATTGTGGTGCATGTGTCATCATTCAGTCTATCGATGGAGTTGATCTTCTTCCTTGCTGTTGACGGCACATGAAAAAATTTAGTATTGGAATCATCACCCTTTAACCAATGTTGCTTCACACGTTGTCTGCAATAGGCTTCTTCTTAAGCGAGGAGTTTTATGAGTTTGTCCTTATGGGAATCAAATTGGCTCAAAGATACTCCATCCCCATAAGATCTAAGCTACTCAAGCATCTGTTTACACCTGGAAATGACATCCCAAAATTTGGGTCAAATATTATTGCCCCAAGACTCTAAATGCTTCACACAATTCTTAATATGGGCTTTAATTTCAAGACCATTGCCATTCGCCCAACCGTTAATAACAACCTCATCAACTTCTCTATTAAGCTAGTGATTCTCAAACTTTAATTTTCTTGGCACTTGCCTTTGCACACTGGCCTATGTGGTAAGCATGGTGGGGTTGTGGTCTGAGATGGAGCCTATAAGATTGAGCAATCTAGATTCAGGATAGAGAACCCACCAACTCGGTGTAAGGAAAGCACAATCTAGATGCTCCTCTACTGCTTGTCTTGATCTCCTATTGTTTGTCCAAGTAAAAGGGTAATCTTCGATTTAGACATTAATGAGGTTGCACTCCATAACTGCATCTCTAAACCCTCTAATGAGCTATTGGGAATGATCAAAGCGACCTTTCTTATCTTCCACATATAGGAGATTGTTAAAATCCACAATTATGCACCGCAGTAAAGTCGACAATATACCTAAGCATGTTTCATGAATCACATGAGATTGTTAAATCTCCAATTATGAACCACGGTAAAGTCGACAAGCCTGCAAGATATCTAAGCAAGTTTCATGAATCACATCTGTGATCTCTCTCCGGATATCCGTAGAACCTAGTGAGGCGCCATTTTCCTTTACGTGCCTCTTATATTTTAGTGCTAATGAAATTCTTTGAAAAACTAGTAACTGCTAACTTCAAATGATTTTCCCACAATATGGTGAGACCACCACTTCTACCTTCACAATCCACCACAAACACGGAATCAAAACCAAGTTAAACATTCACCTTCTCCAGTCTTCTAGCATGAACCGAGGTTTCACTCAAGAAAATGACGCCTGGTTGGTAAGAATTAATGGGTAAGATCTTTGAGTGCAAGAACTGCGCGCAGGTTACCTAAGCCTCGAGAGTTTCAATTAAGGATGATCATGGCTCCCAGAAGGCCCGAGAGCAGGTACTGCTATCAAAAAATGCTAGGGTTATTGTTTGGTCCAATGCTACTACCATGAGAGGACCCTAGTTGAGTTGCGATGTTAGGTTATGCATGGATACTTTATACCTTGTTCTCCTTGCGTCGTTTACGTTCTCCATGCATGTCGTAACCAGGATTTTCATCGTCAACATATAGTGGATTTGGATATTCAAATACACTTGAATTCAAATCAGCTGGATGAGACAACATCAAGTGTACTAGGTCGTTGCAAGTAATAAAATCGGTGAGAACTGATATCATCCACAAGGATCAGTTTACAAATATCTCGCCGACCATATCTACTAGGTCGCTGCATGATCTTCCTCCCTCAACCTCCAGTTAACTCATCTACACCATGTCTACGAGGCTCAGCTCTAAAAAGTACTCCCCAAACCCACTCTCCATTATCTTCCTCCACGTCAAAAAGATGATCACAAAATTGATCAGCGTGTTAAGTCTTTCATACTTACAATGCCTGGCCTCCTCACTTTTCTATCTTTCTCAATGATTTATGGACACTCAGACTAACCTGGATACGCATATAAGCACACCCAGACCAATCCTCATCATGGCCTTCTCACTTTTCTATCATTCTTGATGATTTATGGACATTCAGACTAACCCCGAATACGCATATAAGCACACCCAGACCAATCCTCATCATGGCCTTCTCACTTTTCTATCTTTCTTAATGATTTATGGACATTCAGACTAACCCCGGATACGCATATAAGCACACCCAGACCAATCCTCATCCTGTTCTCCTCACTTTTGTCTTTTCATCATACTTAAGGAACTCACCAATATAGTTACTTAGATGCTTTCAACCACCTCTGCCATGAAGCCCAACAGAAAATCAAAGATTTGGACCCATGTGTCAATATAATTAGGGGAGTGGTGCTCGGTGAGTCTCCTTGTTGAACCCATTCCAATAGCAATATTTAGCTATTTTTGGCAAATAGCCTTACGTCAATATAACAGTGGAACAACAGTAACGTATACAAGTTTTATATGAATATTTAATAATATTTTATCATTTTATCACAATATAATATTATTTCCTAAAATATATTTATACTGTAACAAGATGGTAAAATATGATCGAACGTATATTTGTAAAACTTTTTACTATAAAAAGAATGTGATTTTTGTCGTTCTAATAATTAAATAATAACTAATTATCACATTAACTATGTGAATCAAATCTCATAAAATTTAAACAACAATAAGTATATAATCAAGTTATGCTTATTTTTACATATTTCAATGATGCATAAGATGTTAATTTTGATATATCTTAATGGAATATCAAATAGTTTTGGATTAACTAAAAAATTTATAGATACGATCTATATGATAGTAATTTTGAATTCAACGAAAGATTTTAAAATATAAGTATTTGGTAAAAATTTATTGAATAGTGTAACAATACCTAAATATTACACCGATATAATTATTTAATCTCTCATTGTGTGTGTGTGTATATATATATATATTGCGAAATTAATCAACTGAATAGTTGAAGCATGTAATATGATTTTCATGTTCATATTATCAAATTTTGGATAATTTAGATATTTGTAAGTATGTATTACCTCTGATTAAATCACTAAGACCAAGAAATCTCATTTAATCATATAAAATTGAAAAGTTATCCCAAATATACTCTTAGCATTAAACAACGTGTATAGAAAAAGATGAGTTTCTAGTAAAAATATATCTCATTAAATAGGGGTATAAAAAAATTCTAGCAATTTATGTATCTTGAAATGAATTTATTTTTCTTGTAATTAAGACAAAAAAATACATCAAAATTTTTTCTTATAATAGAGACCAGATGTAATAATCTGATAAAGGATATTTTTCCTTATATTTTAGATAATATATTACACATCAAAATAAACTAGTAGAGTAGAGATCCTTGAAAAATTGATAACTCCATTGCTATAGTTTTGAGTGTATAAAGGATATAAAATCACACATTTCCAGAATTTGTGACATTTAATTGGAATTTATACACTCAAAACTATAGTAATGAAGTTGTTCATTTCTTTAGAGAAATAGAAAGGATCTCTACTCGACGAAGTATCAAATAATTTTTAATTTGTATAAAACTTTATAAACTTGATATAGTTTATAAAAAAAATTTCATCCAACTGTTTGATTAGTTACTTTTGCATTCTACAAAAAGACAAGTGATTTAAATATAAAAGTTTGACAACTTGCATCAACGCGTGTGTTCAATAAAAAATAATTAAATTACACGAGTGTAATATTTAAGTACAGTTACATCATTAATAACCTAAAAAAGAATGTGATTTTTGTCAATACAACTATCAGAAATGTTTTTTGTACACAAATTTGGACACAGACACACATACACATACGGTCCGTACTGTACGGACATACGGTCTGTACAGTACGGACGTATATATATATATATATATATATATATATATATATATATATATATATTTTTTAATTTTTTTTTATAGATTTTTTTAAGTGGTTTAGAAAATATTTGTGATTAACCAGATAATGAACTGCATTCACCAGATAAATGAACTGTATTAACCAGATAAATAATGAAATGTGAGTTTGTGATTCACCAGATAATGTGAGCCATTAACCAGATAAATGAATCAAGTTAACTGTGATAAATAAAATGGAATGTGTTAAGTTTTAGAGTTGGAATTCACCAGATAATGTGAAGCATTAACCAAATAAATGAACTGCATTAACCAGATAAATAAAATGGAATGTGTTAAGTTTTAGAGTTGGAATTCACCAGATAATGTGAAGCATTAACCAGATAAATGAACTGCATTAACCAGATAAATAAAATGGAATGTGTTAAGTTGCAGAGTTGGAATTCACCAGATAATGTGAAAGATTAACCAGATAAATGAACTGTATTAACCAGATAAACAAAAAAACGTTGAGAATTAGATAGTATGTGTGTCCATTTTTGTGTCCATTTTTGTGTTCAATTAACAGCTTTGATACAACTATTCAATACCGTATATAAAATGTATAATTAAGAACTTGGACTTGTTCTTGTTTAAAAAAAAAAAAAGAACTTGGACTTGTTTGAGTAAACTGTTCAAGGCGAGTCATCACATGTTGAATCTTCTTCATAACAAGACCAGATGCAGATCGAATGATGGAAGAAAGTACTATCAAACAAGATGTCCCTACTCAAATCAACAACAGGAATAAAAAATGATAATGGTCGCATGCCTTTTGAGAGCAGATGCTATACTGGGAACTTTGTCCAACAATAAGGGAAGATTCATATCTAGGAATAGTTCCATATTGAAGGGAAGAATCAATCACATGTCTTGAGCGTTATTCCCGCAATCTTTTGCTCAAAAACTGGGTTACGTACATATGAGAGTAACAATAAACTTAAGTCGGTGGAACTTTATTTAATTATTATTTCACATCTCTATTAGAGCAGTGCTTCTTTTTTTTTTTTTTTGGTTGATAATATTAGAGTCAGTGCTATAAACTCATTATTATATGGCAGGTTTGTATACAAGAATTACTAAAGTTAACAATTTTTAAAAATTAAACTCGTCGTTCAACTGATAAAAATATTGATTCACTGATAATTAATATAAATTCGTCGTTCAACTGATAAAATTATTTAAAAAATTAACCCTTCACTAGTTTTAATAGTTGCTACATTAAAAATTTATAATTAATATAAACCAAGTATATACTCCCTCCGGACTTAATTATAAGCAAAAAAGTACATATATTTGGTCTAATTAAACCAAATACATATATATTTTTTTATAATTAAGTCAGTAGGGAGTAATATCTTATAATAAGATTAAAAAAAATCAGAGGTTAAGTAAAAATTATCGATATGTGTGCTTCATATTTAGATCCAGGGGCGAACCTATTCATCGTCAGTGCACACCCTCAAATTTTAAAAATTTTATATATACTCTTATATAATTTTTTTTTACAATACTCAATTTAAATTTTTGCACACTCTGACTCATACACTTTTATCTCTCAACTCTTTCACTCAAATAGTGTTTGGTTGGAGGTGAATGAAAATGAGGGGTTATTTTAAATTTTTTATGCTTGGTCCAACTTTTAGGAGGGGGAGCAAAATCTCTCCTAACTCAATTTTTACCCTCATCCAATATTGGGGTTTTTTGAAGAGGAGGGGATGGGAACTTGAATCATTTAAAATAAAATGACTTAAATAACTTTATATAATATGTAATATAAATGATTATGAGGATATATAAGTAATATAAATGATGAATTTGTTTTTCAAGACACACAATACAAAGTTGTAATCTAATACAATATTTGATAGCTTAATCGTTAGAGAGCGTTCTTATGGTTTTACTTTTCGTTACCGTTGTCAGTAGTCCCTAATTTTTTTAGCAATAATTTGTTATTAGAAATTTTTTAGCAATAATAACATATAATTTTAAATTTTATTGCACCCCTTGACCCAGGGTCCTAGATTCGTCATTTAGATCTTTATTTATTTAAAAGATTTGCTTGAGTTAAAGAAATATAAAAATTAAAACAATTGGTTCACTATCACTGATTTTAAACTAATTTTGTACCAGTTTTGTGATCATTCAATTTTTTGATCAATTAGGCCAAAACACCTTATCCGTTTACCAATTTTTTGACTAACCAGTTGATTTAATTTTTTTTTCAATATGTAAACTTAATTTTTTTGCTAAACAATATGTAAACTTAATTTATCATCATATGTTTTTAAACTTTTTCATGATTTTGAATGTTAACTATGTAAACTAAAAGACCAAGACAATCAATAAGAGTTTGTGATAAGAACCAACTTTTTTTCCCCTAAAGAACCAGCTTGAATAGCTATTAGTTCATAAGAAAAATACCAATACAAATTTTCTATATATAAACTTCTCTCATATATATCATGTTGGGAATAAGGTCAATGTGTATGGTGAACCAATGACTCATATATATGCATAATAAATTAACAAAAGATCAGAATAAAAAAAATATTTTTTCTCATTACTCAAAATTAGCATTTTCCATAGCACCAAAAGCTAACCAATTAGGTGTTGGTCGACACAAAGCAATTTGCCTCTATAAAGAGGAGAATATAAAGAACCGGAGTTCGAATCTTCCAAAGTTACCTCTATTGAGAAGCTAAGAATCAAGGAATAAAACTCTAATCAATCAGTTAAATCAGCGATTAGTCCTATAACGGACCCGAGAGACTTAAGCCGTGGGGATACACCGGTAGATTCACTCGGCTCAAAAGACTAATCAAGGCGGATTTCCAAAAAAAAAAAACACTAAATGCATAAATGGAAAAGGAAAGAAGGAGGAAACTGTTCATAAACTCACCACTGTGATGCCAATCAATTTTGGTTGCCGGGTCCATTCTGTCCTTTCACAAAAGTCAGACTAAGGGCTTCAAGCCAACTGACTTTTCCTCATCCTCTTCCAGATTCTGTTCTGCATGCAAAGAAACTCTCTCTATATAAATAAAACATCATACATAGGAATCTTATAAACTACTTTGATTCAAGCACTCATTTGTTCTCCTATATTTGTTTTTATTTCCGCAATGACACTCCTTAAGATAACCAAAAAACACCAAAAGCGTTTCAACAACCCTTTCCCTTCTGCTCCAACTACCATTCCCTATGTCCAAGGCTCGCTCTTCATCAATTCCAAAACGTTATCTTTAGATCACACTTTCTCAATTGGCAATGATTTTCAGCTTTTTTGGTCCACCAAAAATGGTGGGCACCTCTCAATTTCACACCTTTCTCAAACAACCAGACCAATTTGGTCCACCATCTCAGGACATGCTTTTGTCTCAGCTGCGCTTGTTGACACAGAGGTTGAAGAAAGTAGAGGATCTTTTTTTGTTAAAGACAAAAATGTTCATTTGATTTGCAATCACCAAACCATTGAGGATATTAGGGTGATCAATCAATTTGGTCATCATTTGGAATATGAAGTTTCAGGATTGGACCAGAAAGTTGATGCAGAAGAGACCAGGTTTCCTACTTTGTTGATCACAGGAAGGCTTTTCAATATGAATGAGAAGAACAAAAGGTTTCAAAAACATGATGTTCAATCAAATGTGGAGTTTGATGCAAAAGGGTCTCTTGTGTATGCAAGGTATTGGGTTTTGTTCAATCAGAAAAACAACCATGAGGTAGGGTTTCAAGTGAAGGTTGAGAAACCTAATTTCATCTCCAGCAACCAGGTCTCAACAACAGCTTCAGGAATATACAAGGGTTTTAAGAGGAGGCTGAGTATTAGAAAAAAGAGGATTGGTTGGTGTTGGTATCTTTCAAGGCCAAGAGGGTTTGTTTTGGTTTCTTCAGTGGAGGATGAAATAGGAGAAACGGAAATACAAAAACCAAAAGAGTTCAATAGGGTGTGGTTGACATATGCAAGTGATGAGAATGAGAGGTTTTATGGTTTTGGGGAGCAGTTTTCTCACATGAATTTCAAGGGCAAAAAGGTTCCCATCTTAGTTCAAGAACAAGGTATTGGAAGAGGAGATCAACCTATTACTTTAGCTGCTAACTTGGTCAGTTACAGGTAGAGCAATGCAACAACTTTATATGCCTAATTCAATATAGTAAATCATAAACTATATAAATTTTGTTGACAACACAATTGATTACTTTTTCATTGTTATTGGCAGGGCAGGAGGTGATTGGAGTACAACATATGCTCCTTCTCCATTTTACATGACATCGAAAATGAGGTCTGTCTACCTTGAAGGATATGATTATACCATCTTTGATCTTACTAGACTCGACAGAGTACAGATACAGGTATTGTTACAGAAATTATGACATACAAATGATCTATATGAACTACTCAAAATTAGATGGGGTAATTAATTACTGCAAAGAGATTTTGAATTCGGGCTGTCAATTTTGGAAAATGAGGATCATCATTGTATAAAGGAAGAGTGAATCTTTATGGAAATAAAGTAAAATTAGTGCAGCATTTTGATAAATATGTGTATCACAGTATGGTCAATTTTACAATAGCTGAAAGAATTTATATGTGTTGACTGATGAAAATTGAGTGTATATAGATCTGCATAACAGAATAATACACCGAGTTACCATAATGTATGATGTATATGAAAAACTCATATGGCTCAAATCCTTATATATATGCATATAAAAAATTTTGTGGTTTCCAATTCTCTGTACACTGGAGCTTGCAGATCCATGGAAACTCAGTTGAAGGACGGATATTGCATGGGAACACACCTTCTGAACTAATTGAACGTTTCACGGAAACCATTGGAAGGCTACCTGACCTTCCAGAGTGGATAATATCTGGTGCTATAGTTGGAATGCAGGGTGGCACCGATGCTGTGCGTCATATTTGGAATGAACTAAGAGCTTATGATGTTCCCGTCTCAGCATTTTGGTTGCAGGTAATCCCTCACCCCTACACTTGAAGAAAGAGGGAAAATTATTTGAAGGCCTTATTTATACACTCAGCAGTTTCAACAAAAACTTGTAATTCACAATTCAATTTGCTTCTATAGACTTCATTCAATCTTGATTTGAACTCACCATTTGCAAGAATCGAAGTGACATATTTTGTCTTTGAGTAATGTTATTTACACACAGATTTGTAACGCGCTTTTCTGGAAGCCACTGGAAAAAATCAACTGGGTTCCACACACCCTCACACACTTGCATATCATAATACTTCGTTGTTATGAAATTTCATTGCTTACTTATGGAAGCTGCACAGGATTGGGTAGGGCAGAGAGAAACACTGATTGGTTCGCAACTCTGGTGGAATTGGGAAGTGGATGCACAGCGATATTGGGGTTGGAAGGAACTTATCAAAGATCTTAGCACTCAAAATATAAAAGTTATGACTTATTGCAATCCCTGTCTAGCTCCGGTAATGCTTCCCTTTAATCACTCCAAGTACAAGTAAATATTTGCAATAACTAACTTGTTTGCCTCCAATCAAACTGCATTTTATCATATTAGTTTAAGTAATTCATAAATGTTCTCGCAACTTCATGTCTTTCTAGTAAATCAAAATTATGGTAGAAGTGTCACGAATTAGACAAGTTTGCCTAGTTTAGGCAGAATCCAATAATGTCACTAATATAATTTGTTTTCCCTCTGATCCTATAGGTTGATGAGAAACAAAACAAGAGGAGAAACCTCTATGAGGAGGCAAAAGACTTGGACATATTGGTGAAAGATAGCAATGGGAATCCATATATGGTTCCAAATACGGCTTTTGATGTGGGAATGCTAGATCTAACTCACCCAAAAACTGCAACTTGGTTCAAGCAGATTCTACAAGAAATGGTGGATGATGGAGTTAGAGGATGGATGGCTGATTTTGGTGAAGGTCTTCCCGTCGACGCTGTTCTATATTCAGGTTTTTATTCCCATATCTTTCTCTGTCTCAAAACTTGTTCTCAGTGTAACCTTCTGACCTGCTTCATGAGGATTTTCTAATGCCGGTTGATAGAAAAATTCAGAAAGAAAAACAGAAAAAAGTAAGAAATTAGTTAATGCTATTGGCTTGGCTGCAAAGCATATCTTTTTGGTTTTAATGTGTACAATGTATTAGATAGACCAGTTAGGTTAGTCTTCATTCGGGTCCTGAATTTTGCATATCATTGTCATGTGTCCCTTGTACTCAAATTCCAATTTTATATTAGCCAATTAATCCATGTACATTGTATACTATCTATTATCTATATAAGAAACTAAACTACTTTAATGATACGTGGCAAAACTTCATTCATCTGTTTTCCCATAAAAAACTATTTTCTCTATAAAAACTTAACTACACTCCAAAAACATAACTACACTATAGGTTCCATTTTTATTTGTCACGCGTGCTCAGACGGGTTCTCTCAGCTAGTTTGATGTAGAAAAGTCACTACTAAAGGGAAAAAAATAAAAAGAATAAAACAAGACTACTACTTGTACTTCATGTATGGGCCTGTGTTTGTTTTACTAAGATTTTGTACCCTTTGTTTCAGGCGAAGATCCTATTTCAGCTCATAACAGATACCCAGAACTATGGGCCAAAATTAACAGAGAGCTTGTGGAAGAATGGAAAAGTAACAAGGCCTTGGACAACTTTAAGGAAGACCAAGAAGAGGACTTGGTTTTCTTCATGAGGGCTGGTTTTAGGGATAGCCCCAAGTGGGGGATGCTATTTTGGGAAGGAGACCAAATGGTGAGTTGGCAAGCAAATGATGGAATAAAGAGTTCTGTTGTTGGCTTACTAAGCAGTGGAATTTCTGGCTATGCCTTTAATCACAGTGACATTGGCGGATATTGTACAGTAAACTTACCTATAGTTAAATACAGAAGAAGTCAAGAATTGCTTATGAGATGGATGGAGCTAAATTCTTTCACCACAGTTTTCCGTACTCATGAAGTAAGTAAAATACTTGCAATATAACATACCCCTTAATAATGCTCATATTTTCTTCTATCCTTATTTTCATTTTAGAAGTACTTAGCATGAATACATTCATCATAGCAGTAGTCTTATCCATCAATGAAAGTTCTCATTCTTTGACACTATACTACATTAATCTGGAAAGGGAGCTTCACCCTCAAAAGTTAACTTTTTATCTAAATAATAGATTTCATTGTTTCAAATCTGATAACAATGAGTCACTGATGCTTCCCCTGCAAGCAGGGAAACAAACCATCATGCAACAGCCAGTTTTACTCAAACCAACAAACTCTATCGCACTTTGCGCGCACTGCAAAAATATACACAGCATGGAAGTTTTACCGAATTCAACTAGTGAAGGTGATCCCAAATTCTATTATCTGTACACACTATTTTAACCATGTATAAAGCAAACTCAGCAGGCATTTAAAATGGTATTTTCTGTTCTATATTCTTTTGTAAACAGGAAGCGGCACGGAAAGGATTGCCTGTATGCCGCCACCTATTTCTCCATTACCCTAATGATGAACATGTGCATAACTTGAGTTATCAGCAGTTTTTGGTTGGTTCTGAGTTCCTAGTGGTGCCTGTGCTTGACAAAGGAAAGAAGAAAGTTAAAGCTTATTTTCCATTGGGAGAGAGTAGCAGTTGGCTACATATCTGGACAGGAAAAGTGTTTTCCAAACAAGGAAGTGAAGAATGGATAGAAGCTCCAATAGGATATCCTGCTGTATTTATTAAGGTTGGCTCCCTTATTGGAGAAACCTTTTTGAATAACCTAAGAAGTTTAGGCATTCTTTAATAAAGCATTCACTGTAGAAGGATGAATCTCAGATATGTAACATAGCATCTAAGTAACTTCTCAATTCATGCCTGTGAATCACTTGTATCATTGCAATTGAATATAATGTACAGAAATAGATGGAAGAATCTGAGCATTCAATCAATTGCCACCACATTGGAAATGCATTCTGCTCATGTTGAATTTCTTATCAAAACATGAATCATACTCAAAGTTACAAAATCCAAATACTATTTCCTTGCAGACAATAGCATGTATACAAAATTGTTACCTGACAACTTTTACAACAATACTCATAGCATCTCTCAGTAATTGATCTTATAAGTGATGTCAAAATCTAGGTGGTCACAATGATTATGGACAAGACAAAAATTAAATGGAAATTTCTCATCTTAGTGATCAATTATTTACTCAATCATAGTTCTACTTAACATCAAAACAATCAAGTAACCCACAGGAGTCATAAAATTGAATACAGATGACTAAGGGTCTGTTTGATTACACTTTTTAAAAACAGTTTTCTGTTTTTAAAAATTTAACAAAAAGAAAAAAAAAATTTGTCTATTTTTAAAAACAAAAAAACTGTTTTTAAAAAGTGTATTAAACAGATCATAAAAATCTTGTATTTCCCTTCTGACATTGAAGGAACAGCTACTGTACATAAACAGTCAAAACAGTTTGGTTTCTGTGTTGGATGGACTTTTATGCCATCAAATGAACATGTATCAGCACAATAAGCACTTAATGAAAGTACTTGAATATATGACCCAGGAACTTGAAAAAGTTGAGACAATGAAATATCGGACCATGTTCCTAGCCAACAATTTTGTTCAAGTTAAAAAAATAAAATGATGATTTTCTGATTGTGTAAAAAAATAATAATTATGTTTTTCAAAATATTTTGAAAATTACTCAGAACAGTTGCAGAAAAAGTTAAGAACCAATTATTTTGATATTCAACTCTTTAAAAAAAAAAATTACTAAAAATCTTTAAAATTTCTTCAAAGTGACTTTTAACAACAACAAAAAATGTGATTTTGTTAAAAAAAATCCAAAATAAACAGACCCTTAATTGACCTTGAACCAATGCATGGGCACACAAAGAGAGAGTGCAATGAGACTGAACTTACAGAAACCTTCTTCAACTTTTCCTCTTTGAATTCCATGTGGAAACAAAAGAAATGTTCAACCAGTTCATTGCAAATGAAAAGAAAAGGTGGTTCGTTTTTTTTTTTTCCTTATTCTTTTTTTTTTTATGTTTTGAATGAATGGCATATTCTCTCTTGGGTGCGATTTTGTTTGTGGCATATTCTTTTTGTATACCCACTTGTGTCTTGAGTATCAGAAAACAACAAAACTAAAACTAATCATCAAGTATCATTGCTTGTAAAATCAATATTTCGGTGGAGAAAAATATTGCGTACATATGAAGGAAATTTCACACAGAGAACATGTCAACGTGAGTTGTTCAAACGAAGTTGAATTATTATTTAATGATCTAAACACAAGAACTGAATTAGAGTATAAAAACAACACCAATTGCCACATTTCATTTTTGCAATTGTTTGTTTTATGCTGCCAAATTTCTCGAGATTTCTTTTTATGCATTTGTTTATGTCTTAAAGATGAATGTATAATGTTAATTATGCAGTATTTAATTTACTGGTTCATTATGTATTTAGTTAAACATTATTGTTAGTTAGATAGTTAACACTGTTTTCATTGTAACAGATAGTCAGCCTTAGTTAGCTTAACTTGACATTAGTTAGTTTACTAGCTTGCCACATACTCTTTGTAATCAGTATATAAACACCTAGATGGTGATTAATACAATTGAGATCATTTTACCAAATTAACATGGTATCAGAGCCACGTTCTGCCCGATGGTGTGGATAGTGCCGCTAGCCCTCGCTTGTGGTGACGAGCCCAGGCTCGAGGGGCGTGTTGCGAGTCCCACATCGGGTGGTTAACGAGCCTGGTCGTTGCTTATATAGTTGGGTAGACCACCCCCTCACAAGCCGGTTTTGAGGAGATCTTTCGGATGCCTGAATTCTAACAATGTTGCGAGTCTCACATCGGGTGGTTAACGAGCCTGGCCGTTGCTTATACAGTTGGGTAGACCACCCCCTCACAAGCCGGTTTTGAGGGGATCTTTCGGATGCCTGAATTCTAACATGGTATCACGAGACATTTTTACTTCCGCATTTTCTCTGATTTCCTTTCTCTAAACTTTCTTCCCCTTTCTTCTATTTTCTCGCGTAACCGTTTTCTCTTTCTTGCCTTCTTCCTTTCGATCATGGCTTCTCAACATGCAGGTTCTGATTCAAGTTCTGATTCTGAAAACTCTGTTCATGATCCTACTTCTCCTTCTTCACCGCCTAAAGTTTCTTCTTCTTCTTCTTCTTCCAAGCATCGCCATTCTTCGAAATCGAATCAGGATTTCCTAAACCCTTACTATGTCCATTCGAACGAGAATCCTTCGTTGGTTCTCGTTTCACCAGTGCTGGAAGGACCAAACTACAATTGCTGGATTCAAGCTATGACAATGGCGCTCGAAATGAAGAACAAGTTTGTCTTCGTCGATGGTTCAATTCGTCGACTCTTTGTGCGGATCCAAGTTTTGCTTTATGGAAACGATGCAATATGTTAGTTCTCTCTGGATTAATCATTCGCTTTCTCGAGATTTCCTCGGCATTCTTTGGATTCTTGAAGCATACAACGTGTGGGTGAATTAAAGAATCGTTTTCCCGAGGGGATCACGTTAGCATTGCTCAAATTCAACATGATCTTTTCTGCGTGAAGCGGCCGACATATTTGTGAGTTCTTATTTTACAAAGATGCGTGTGCTCTGGGACGAGCTTTGCAACTTTCGTCTATCCCTCTTTGTGCCTCTCTGGTTCTGGTTGTTGTTGTGACACATCTAAAACCGTGATGCGATGTCGTGAAAACGATTGTGTAATCTGCTTCTTGCAAGGTTTGAGCGAAAATTTTCTTTGGTGTTAAGTCTCGATTTTATTGATGGAACCTCTTCCTCCTCTGTCAAGGTTTACTCGATGATTGTTCAACAAGAGAGACAAATTGTCAATGGCAATGGCATTTTGCCATCTCCAACATCCATCGCTCTTGCGGTGCAAACCTCTGGATCTGCTTTGCCTGCTGTGCAAACACATTCTCAAGGAAGAGGTCGAGGCAAACCTTTCTCACGAAGCCTAATTCGGCTAGATTTTGCACACATTGCAATCGAACTAATCATATGATTGATACATGCTTCATGAAGCATGGTTATCCCCCAGTTACAAATTCAAGAAGTCGCCAATCATGTTAATTACAGGCAATTTTTCAAGTTTCTACATCTTCGATACACCTTCACCGTTCTCTGTCCATCACTCAAGAACAGATTCGAGTTTGTTAGCTCACGCTTTCTACAAAGACTTCCATCAAGCATCGCCACTTCGCCAATTTAGTGAGTGCTCATCACATTGCCTCACCTTCATCTCAAGGTAAAAATTCTCTCCTTTGGTTAATTGATTACGGAGCCACAGATCACATTACCTCTTCACTTCATCACTTCACTACCTATAAGGCCATTAAACTGATTCCCATTTCTTTACCTAATGGCAATACCACTTTAGCAACATATAATGGTACCATTCCACTATCTTCTTCTCTTACATTATATGATGTGCTTTATGTTCCCAACTTTTCTAATAACCTGATCTCGGTTCTAAACTCACTAAGGCACAAGCTTGCCAAGTGATTTTCACCGATTCTGGTATGTAATACAGACAACCTTACTTTGAGGACGATTGGCAATGCTAGGAAGCAAAGCGGGCTTTACACTGCAGTTCCTGATTCCTCTTCTTTCCTACTCTTTTTCATTGTATAAATCATGTTCATTCTGCGGTAGACATTGATATACGGCACCATAGGTCAGCCACCCTTCACATCATTGTCACACACTCATTCAAAAGCACCATTGTAATATTCCAAAGTCCATTCATACTGCTTGTGATGTTTGTCACTTTGCAAAACAAAAGAAAATTCCATTTTCCCTTAGTAATACAATGGCAGATTCTGTTTTTGATCTAATTCATGTGGATATTTGGGGCCCTTATGCAACCCCAAGCATTCATGGAAATAAATATTTTCTTACTTTGGTAGATGACAAGTCTAGATTTACTTGGATAAAATTGATGAAATCAAAAGCTGAAGCTAGACCAATGTTGATGCATTTTATAACTTTCATTCATACTCAATTTGGTGCTACTATCAAGACTATTCGGTCTGACAATGGAGTTGAATTTAAAATGCCTGAATTTTATGCATCTAAAGGCATCTTACATCAGTTATCATGTACTGAGACCCCTCAACAAAATGGGGTAGTAGAACGAAAGCATCAACATCTCTTGAATGTTGCTAGGTCTTTGATGTTTCAATCTTGTGTTCCTCTTTCTTTTTGGGATTTTGCCATTTCCCAAGCAGTGCATATCATCAACATGCTTCCTTCCCCAAAATTACATGATGTTTCTCCCTATTTCTTAGTTTTTCATAAATTGCCTGATATTTCTGCTTTGAGAGTTTTCGGTTCTCTTTGCTATTCTGCTACACATACTGCTCATCGCACTAAATTTGATTCAAGAGCCCGCAAATGCATCCATTTAGGCCATGTTCAAGGTATAAAAGGTTATCTTTTGTTTGATTTGCATTCTCATGAAGTCTTCTATTCTAGACATGTTTCTTTTTATGAGAATATTTTTCCTTTTTCCTCCTCTAATCCTTCTGTTTCTCAGTCTTCTTTTGATTCTTGTTTTCCTACACCTTCTAAAATTGTTATGACAGATTTACAGGCCTCCATGCCTTGTCAACATTCTGTGTTTCCCAATTCTGCACCTGCAGATGTAACTTCTGCATCTGCAGATATGAATTCTGCACCTGTTTTGCATTCTGGTTGTGCTTCTTTAGACAATACTGCTTCTTTAACCACAATACCATCTCTTCCTCTTAGAAAGTCTACCAGAACCAAGAAAACTCCAAATTACCTCAGGGACTATAAATGTAATCTTTGCTCGACTGTTGCCTCTGCCAGCTTTTTCCTCAGTACTCCTTACCCTTTATCTGATTTTCGACTTTTGATAACCTATCTCCATCACATAAGTCTTTTGTTCTAGCTGTTACAAGTGACATTGAACCTAGAACCTATGCACAAGTCAGAAACATGAATGTTGGAAAGAGGCAATGAACAAAGAAATTCAAGCTTTGGAACTCAATAAAACTTGGGTTCTCACTGACTTACCAGCTGGAAAGAAACCCATTGGTTGCAAATGGGTCTTCAAAATAAAAAGAAAATCTGATGGCACAATAGAAAGACACAAGGCCAGGCTTGTTGTAACACCTGATGAAGAGATAGACCGCGTGCACGAGCTGCTGAGGTCGCGTACCGAGCTGAGGAGGTCGTATGCCGAGCTGAGGTCGCGTACCGAGCTGAGGAGACCGCGCGGCACTAGTCAGCCGAAATGAGGAGACCGCGTGCATTAGGCTGCCGAGGTCGCTGCATCGAAATGAGGAGATCGCGTGCACGAGCTCGTGATAGAGCCTTGTGCGCTTGCACAAGCACCCTGGTCGACCTCGTGCCGAGACTGTAACACTCGTATTTTTACGAACGTTATTCAGTGTTAATTAGTATTTATATGTCACTTATTTGTGGTTTTATAAATGGTTTTCTTTTAATTAATTATTGTTGAGTGTTAATTAAGGGAGAAAGGACCATAATGCCCCTTCCCTCACCAGCTAAATATCACGATCAGTCCCCTCAAACCCTCACTTTCTTTTCTTCCTCTTTCTTCCTTTTCCTTTAAGTTTCCTCTTCCTCTCCAAACTTCCATTGAAAAACCTTGGGTTCCATTGAGTTTTTGCACAAACCTTCTTCATCAATCTTGCTTCTCATCATCTCCTCTACCTATATCATCATCTCGATCATCATTTGAGGTATGAAAAGCAATTTTCTCTCCCTTCATGCTACTGTTTAGCGTCACTTCCTCCTTCCATATTAGCTAGTTTCTATGCTTCCAAATCATGTCATATCGATAGGTTTTCTTCTTCATGACATTACCTACCTTTCTAACCATTTATTTGAGCTTGAAAAACAAATTGTTTCCTCTGTTTTCTACAAAGAGTAGCGCCCAAAACCCTAACCACTTGGCTTGCTTTGATTTCTTGTTCTATGTTGTTGTATGTTGCTTCTTCTTGTTGTTTGTTGTTGATTTATTTGTTGTAGCATCATATAACCTCTTTCATGAGCATTTGATCAAAAACCTAACCTTGAGTAAGAGGGAAAATATGTTTAATCTTGCTTGAATCATGCATGAGATATGTTATTGTGTTATAGTAATTATTTAGGTGCTAATAGCATGGCTAGTTTAATTTAATCAAGTGCAACAAAGTTAGTTTTGGATCTTTCCTATTCTTGAGTCTTAAGAAACTTGCTATTTAATTGTCTAATTAGGTGTGAAGTATGTGATTATGTGTTTAATATGATTTTAGGACTAATTAGGATTAAGTTGCATGATTAGTTTAGTGTTAGATAAGTTTTTGTGCAAAAATGGATTTTTGAGGGACCAAAATGGCATGTAAGGAAATTGATCTCTTTCTATGATTTAAATTTTAACACAATTGGTTATGGTCTTATTTTAATTGTTGGACCCTGATGAAAATATTTTTTTTAAGAAAACATAAACTTAGATTTTGATTAATTTGTGCTTAATATGCTACTTGATTTTAAGCTTGAATTAGTACTTAGGAAAAATGGCCTTGTATGGTGATATGTATGAAAGAAGTTTTTAATAAAATTTTAGAGAAAAGGAGTTAATGTGTAATCTTTGGAATTCTTGTTGTATTTGTTTAAGTTCTTGAGTTTTAATGCTTGCTTGGGTTGTAGTTAAGATTGGGATAATGAGAGCTAAGTGCTATTAGAAACCCATAGATAGTACTAAGTTGTCTTTGGTATTAGGAATTGTGATTCAGAGATCGTGCGGCACGGAATCGAGGTATACGGGAGAGCGAACCCGAGGACGTGGGAGCAGTGGTATCCAGATTGAGGACGGTACGTGTCGAGGTCGATTGAGAACCGTACGTGTCGAGGTCGTTGTCGTGCTCGAGTGAGGACTGCGTGACGCCGAGCTTGGAGTTCGGTAAGGGCACTTCTAGACATTTAGGATTCATTTTATGTCCCTGTGTAAGGACAACTTTGGATATGCTTAAGCTATTGTTTTGTTATTTAAATTGCTTTATTTAAATACGAAGAAGTCGGAGAACTCTACGAGTTCGAAGTTAGGGTCTTCGAACCCCTTCGTTTTGTTGTCGTGAGGTCGAACATTATCCGAGTCTTCGTGGGCGAGCGTAAGCTATTGCGGTTGGTCTCCTGAACCCAACCCCCCACACGTGTATGTTCCTCTCTGTTAATTCCATTGAGTTGCAGAGGGATGGATTCCTTGATTTGCTTGTCGAGCATGTAATGTTGTGATATGATTGAGTTATGCATTATTTGATATGAGATTAAATATATGCCATGAATTGCGTGTTGCTGTTGAATTGCGTTTCTTCATGCAGGGTGTTTTTATTGCTTAAAATGTCGAATTGCGTTTTCTTCATATTAAGCATGTTCTCTTATTTGATATGCGGGTAAGTAATCTTATGCGTCACTCTTTGAATATTGTAAGCGGAGAGCTGTTCATCGAGTGAGCGAGCTAGGCGAGTCGTTATGACGTTTTTGAGCCGTGACCCGGATAACTGAGGGTGCTAGGTCCCCTTTGTTTACGGGAGATTGACTAGACGTCGCAGCGTAGGAACCGGGTACTGCATATCTAGGGAGAAGCGAAAGATCCCAAGGCTACTACCGGTATGTCGATTGATGGATCTGCGTCACGCTTCCTAATAATGGTCGAAGTCGAGAGAAATTGGGTCGCGAGTTGAGTCGAGTCTAGAGTGAGAGGGTCGAGTCACGTTTGGTGAATGATATACATTGTTGTTTGCTTATTTCTTTACGCCTTGATTATCTTGATTTGTCGAGAAGTTGACCCTTTTCCCGTGGTGCCTTCAATCCATGATGGTTACCCATGCGAGAGCGGCGACGCAGGCAACCCGGCGGTGATGGCGAGGAGCACCTCGTCGAGGATCCGGACGACGATCTCTATTTGTCGTGATTGATTATGTCTATCAGATGTTTTTTTTGGGATGACTGTAGTATGTCTTTTGTGTACAGTGGTCGGGACCAGTTGGGCCGAGTGATGTTTTGGTATTACAGGTAGGCGGTGGTTCCACTTTTGGAGCGACCCTGCGTGGGTGTCTGCCAAGTACCCCAGGTATGATTGCTCTCTTGAAGGTCGTCATACCATAGGTGTATTTCTTGTACATTCACTACTCTGTATTTTGCATACACTATCATTCCGACTTGTATATATATATATTATCTATGTATGTTTTATTTAGGATTTAAGTCTTGTGTCTTAGTTGCATCATGTTTCAAAAAGCTGTAATTACTCTGATGTGCATTAGCGGGAATTAAAAAAAAAAGTACCGTATTTTTCTGAAGGGCACAAGAGTACCGTTTTAAAACGCATTGCATACAGTTTTAGTGTAGCTCGGTAGCGGTCCGGAAACGGGTCGTTACACTTGTAGCAAAGGGTTTTACACAAACCGAAGGGGTGGATTACTCAGAAACTTTCTCTCCAGTAGTCAAATTAACTACTGTCCGATTGGTGCTTGCTCTTGCCTCTTCTCACAATTGGCATTTACATCAACTTGATGTAAATAATGCCTTTCTTCATGGTGAGCTATATGAAGAAGTGTACATGGCTGTTCCTCTTGGCTTCCAATCCAAAAATTCTAATCAAGTGTGTCGATTACAGAAGTCTCTCTATGGATTAAAACAGGCCAGTCGTCAATGGAACTCAAAACTGATCAATTTCCTGCTCCCTCTCGGTTATGTGCAGTCTATGTCTGACTACTCTTTGCTGGTTAAAAAGGAAGGCAACAACATTACCATACTTCTCATCTATGTGGATGATATGGTTCTAACAGGCAACAACATTGCAGAAATTGAATCAGTAAAACAGCTTCTAGATAAGCAGTTTGAATCAAAGACTTAGAACTCAAGTTTTTCTCGGGCTTGAAGTAGCTCGATCTTCAAAGGGGTTATCTTTGTCCCAAAGAAAATATGCCTTAGAAATCATTGATGATGCTGGGATGCTGGGTTGTAAACCAGCTTCCACACCCATGATGCCAGGATTAAAACTTACATCTCATGAAGGAGTTCCTCTTGATGATCCCGCAGCTTTATAGAAGACTGCTTGGGCGATTGATATATCTTACAAATACCCGACCTGACATATGTTTTGCTGTGCATCACTTAAGTCAGTTTATTTCAAATCCTTTGAAACCTCACCTGGATGCTGCCTATCATGTTCTGAGATATCTAAAGTCTTGTCCGGGTAAAGGGTTATTTTTCTCCTCCAATTCTGATCTAACTTTAAAGGGTTTTAGTGATTCAGATTGGGCTTCCTGCACTGAAAGTAGAAGATCTGTGACAGGCTTCTGCATCTTCTATGGCTCCTCCTTGATATCTTTGGAAATCCGAAGCAAATCACCATATCCAGTCTTCATCCGAGGCGTAGTACTGAGGCTTTAACCAAACCGCTTCGAGATTTAGTGGTCGCTATACATACTCAAGGATCTGCATCAATCTCATTCATATCCTGTCCCTTATATTGTGACAATCGGTCGAATTCAGATTGCTCAAAACCCAACTTTCCATGAAAGGACCAAGCACATTGAGCTTGATTGTCACTTGATTAGAGACAAAGTTAGAGTGGAATTGTTCACCTAATGCCGGTCCCTTCTGCACCCAACTAGCCGACATACACACCAAGGCACCGCACCTGCAGATTTAATTCTCTTATGTCCAAGCCGAACTTACATGACATCGTAGTCTAGCTTGAGGGGGTTAATTATGCGATTTAATTTCTTGGTTCATTATGTATTTAGTTAAACATTATTGTTAGTTAGATAGTTAACATTGTTTTCATTGTAACAGATAGTTAGCCTTAGTTAGCTTAACTTGACATTAGTTAGTTTACTAGCTTGCCACATACTCTTTGTAATCAGTATATAAACACCTAGATGGTGATTAATACAATTGAGATCATTTTACCAAATTAACATATAAATTAAAAATGTACAATACTGGAGTCATAAAGTGGTTGGCTTGGTTCGGAGGAAAGGGTGTAGGAGTTGGGAGACATAAGATGTGTGGGTTCAAACCCATCCCAAGCCACTAATCTAACAATTACTAACATTTGCCTATCAAAAAAATATGTACAATACTAATTGTAATTACTTGAGAGAAAACATATTTATGAAGTATCACAAATTCTTATCTTTATTTAATAATTTTTATCATTTGCCCCTTCCGTCCCTTAACATAAGACCCTTTTGACTATTTCATCATCAGGCCCCAAGTTGTTCTATCGCCAGGGATCGAACCCGAGTACTAGCCGAGCTCGTCCCTTTAGATGGAGTGCGTTAACATTTGCCTATAAAAAAAAATGTACAATACTGATTGCAATTACTTGAGAGAAAAAATCTTTAATATTTATGAAGTATCACAAATTCTTATCTTTATTTAATAATTTTTATCATTTACCCCCTCTGTCCCTTAACATAAGACCTCTTTGACTATTTCATCACTAGGCCCCAAGTTGTTCCATCGCCAGGGATCGAACCCGAGTACTAGCCGAGCCAATCCTTTTAGATGGAGTGCGTTAACCACTAGCACTCAACCCTGGGGTTTGAAAGTTGGTTTTGTTAGTTATTAGTATTAAATTTGTACAAAATGTTTATAAAAAAAAACTTAAATTTGTACAAAATATGTATTATTTTTTTCAAATTACCCTTACAATTATTAAGACTCATTATTATAGCCAACTCTGGCTTCTCATCTTCCAAAACCATTAACTCAAGGGTAATTTTGTAAAAAAAAAAAATTAATACACCTTAGTCTTTGAAAATGGTTTTATATTAAGGAACAAGAAAATTTTACAAGAGTCGTATATTAATGTTAAAGGACCGTTATGCTTAAAGACACATGTTAACCAAAAAATTTTTTTGTCAGATTACTATTTAAAAGTTTGTAGTCCACTTTAATCCTAGTTATACATGTAAAAATATTAAATAAAATGAAGTGTCCATTATACAATGCAAACTCTCATAATATAGTCACAGCTAAGTACATATTTGTATTTTAAGTGCAGCTAATTGTACTTAAATTTTCTATATCAAAAGATACAATTACAACTATGGACTTTGGAACAATAGTTGAGCAAAAATACTAATCACAGTATTATCACACATCTTATACGCACACAAACTCTGACAGCTGTTAATTGAAGAATGATACCATCCAAACAATTTACACAAATAAAAAAAAAACTCATCTTTTACATAAATTACGAGTGCATTGTCTAAAAACAACCAATTAAAAATTTATAACACGTTATAAAAAAATAATAATAAATAAAAGACTACGATCCCCTCACTAAAGTTAATTAATGTAATCAAAGTTATTTAAGTTATTTTGATTGATTACACTTTAACTTACCTTCTACATTGGCACGATCAAACACGAGTTCAGGAGCTGATAACATCTGAAGTGTATGAATAAGATTACACAAAACAATTACAATGTAGGATCAGAAAAATGTGCACTTGTCAGAATTGTAGAAATCAAATTATGTGCTTGACCATGATGTAGTGTATAGTTAATAAGAAAGACATTCCATTTCTCCACACCCTTTTGCACCATCAAATATCTAGCTGATCAAGATCAATCATATTTGCAGAATTTCGTATCAGCTCCTTCCGAACATCCACCTAATACAAATTAAATTAAAAGAAAAAAAAAATCAGATTATGACACTACAATAACAACTAAAAAAACTGACTGGTGATCATCTGTTATCATGTGACATTGTACCTAAAAAACTGAAGTTTAAAAAAAAAATGTATTGAAAATTTGAAATCACAAATTACTTGTCAACTTTGGTTTCTCAAAAATCTCTTAATGTTCAGTGTAACTGTACTGAAATACATAGAAATAAACAAGTTGACGTGAAAAAAAATAATCCAAATATGATGGCAGTTGTGCACATTACCCGAGTACCCATAAGGGAGGAAAAAACAATATTTGCTTCAGCTGCATCCTCAACCGTCAATTGCTTCAATAACCTGCGTTCTGGATCCATGGTTGTCTCCCATAGCTGTAGAGGCATCATCTCTCCCAGCCCTACATTTATAAAACATACAAGAACAAGAGCATACTATTATGAATAGAATAATAAAAACATTGTCAAATAATTAGCTCCCTGTTACGCTCACTGAACGTGAATCTTCTTTTAGGAGAAAGAAGGTAACCCAGAGAATTAAGGGAGGAATAAAAGGAATAATAAAAGATCTCAATTCATTTCATATCCAATGCATGAGCTACAGTGAGAATTAAATAGGCAATTCAATTGCCACGAATACAGGATCTAGTGCCAGGTGTAGGGATCTCCTCACCTAAAGCCTAACAGAAATTGGAAGGTCCTAGATTCTATTATTTCATCACACTCACGTGGCCTCAGCCTCTAAATCCCAATTGGGTTACAAACAAAATCATCTAGCCTTTTGGGCTTAGTCCTCACCCGCCTGGATAATGGGTCCATGGGTCCAATCTGCTCTTTTGACCCAACGCCATCCATGACTTGCTCCTCATTGGTCAAGCGCGTATCATCACTCCCTCCTCCACACGTGACCTTGTCCTCAAGGTCTTTACCAGGATAGGCTAGCTTAAAGTGTTGTTCATCCTCCCAAGTAGCCTCATCTGCCGAGAATCCTTGCCATTGGACCAAAAGCTGTTTCTTAGCACCAGTAGCTGTGCGTATCAGCCGATGGCCCAAGATTTGGACCGGTTGCAGCGTCAATCGAGTTTGGGTGACATACGGCGCTAATGGTGGAATCGCCATCGGGGGCGTGCCATGGAAAGCTTTCAGTTTTGAAACGTGAAAGACTTTGTGAATCCGAGAATCGTCCGGAAGAGCCAACTCATATGCGACGGAACCAATGATGCGGGTGACCTGATAAGGTCCAAAATATCGCTTAGTGAGTTTGGGGGAAGATCGTCCCCTGAGCAAGATTTGGCGGTACGGCTGCAGCTTGAGGAGGACCCAATCGCCGATCTGGAAGGAGCGCTCACTCTGATGGGTGTTGGCCTGAGATCTCATGCGGGTCTGAGCAAGCAGTAAGTTTTCCCGCAACAGAAGAAGCATCTGACGTCGCTGTGACAGAGTGTCATCCAAGGCGGCGATCTGTGTGGAACCAGAGATGTACGATCGAATGGTGGGTGGAGCGCGACCGTACAAAGCCTCGAATGGTGTCGTGCGGATGGCGGATTGATAAGAAGAGTTATACCAGAACTCGGCCAAGGCTAAATACTGAAACCAGAGCCGCGGAGAGTCGCCCACAAACCAACGAAGGTACGTCTCCAAAATCCGGTTGGTGACCTCAGTTTGCCCGTCACTCTGGGGATGATAGGCACTGGAAAAGGCTAACTTTGTGCCGCTCAGGCGAAAAAGCTCCTTCCAAAAGTGACTAACAAAAACACGATCCCTGTCACTGACTATAGTTTTCGGCATTCCATGCAGGCGGTAGATCTCGGATAAGAAGGAGCAGGCCAGGGAGGCCGCTGAGAAATGCGTGGGAAGAGCAATGAAGTGGGCATACTTAGTGAGGCGGTCGATGACAACCCAAATGACCGTCTTGCCGCTGGCCGGAGGGAGGTGGGTGATGAAGTCCATGGCAATGTCCTCCCAAACCTGAGCTGGGATGGGAAGCGGCTGCAACAACCCTGGTGTTTTCTGTGTGGAGTACTTCTGTTGCTGGCAAACTAGGCATTCCTTGATAAAGGCCTTAACATCCCGAGCCATACCGGGCCAAGAGAAGGACGCGGCCAATCGCGTAAGGGTGCCACGGTTACCAGAATGACCCCCTAAGGGTGTGCTATGGAATTCAAAGATCAGTGTGGAGCGCAGGTTGGTTTCACTTGGCACAAAAATTCTGTCTTTGTAGTAGAGTATACCCTGTTGAAATGTGAAGAAAGGTTTACTCATACGATTGTTGTGAAATGTCTGTAACAGGGTTTGGCCCACCCCATCAGAGGAATAAAACCCTTGTAGTTGTGTCAGAATCTGAGGTTGACATGAAAAGAGTGAGCAAAAGACTGATTCTGGTGGTTCAGAGATCCGGGAGAGACCATCAGCAACGACATTAGCCTTGCCTGGTGTGTACAGGATCTCGTAGTCGAACCCAAGAAGTTTCGTCAACCATTTTTGTTGAGTCGGGGTTTGAATAGTCTGATCCATGAGCCCCTTCAAGCTACGCTGATCAGTGAAAATGCGAAAATGTCGTCCTAACAGGTAATGACGCCATTTACGAACTGCTTCAGTGATTGCATACATTTCTCTTTCATAAGCTGAGGCAGTTTGCATTCTTGCACAGAGTTTCTTGCTGAAAAAAGCAAGAGGGTGATGATGTTGTGATAAGACCGCGCCAACAGCTATGGCGAAAGCGTCAGTGGTAACATCAAACACATCCGAAAAATTGGGCAACACCAGAGTAGGAAGCTGCATCATTGCTTGCTTCAGGGCACTGAAAGCTGCCTGTGCCTCAGGGTTCCAAACAAAACTCTGTTTGTGCAGTAAATCAGACAATGGTCTAGTTATGGCTGCGTAGTTCTGGACGAAACAGCGATAATACCCGGTCAAGCCAAGGAAGCCGCGCAAGGTAGTGGTAGAATGAGGGATAGGCCAGTCACGGATAGCCTGGATCTTGGAAGGATCAGCCGACACACCATCAGCAGAAATAATGTGGCCCAGGTAATCAACTTCTCTAGTCCCAAAAGTACATTTCGAATACTTAACAAAGAATTGATTCTGCAATAAGAGCTGAAGTACCTGCTGCAGGTGAACTAAATGGGAATTCCAATCCTTGTTGTACACAAGAATATCATAAAAAAAACAAGGACAAATTGGCGTAAGAAAGAGCTAAAGACTGAGTTCATAGTTGCCTGGAAGGTGGAAGGGGCGTTGGACAACCCGAAAGGCATCACGAGAAACTCATAATGGCCGTCAACTGTACGAAAAGCCGTTTTGAATGTGTCTTGCGGTGCCAACCTGATTTGATGATAGCCAGCACGAAGATCGAGTTTCGAGAATACCGTGGAGCCATGGAGCTCATCTAGCAGCTCGTCAACAGTGGGTATGGGAAATCGATCTTTAACGGTGATAGTGTTAAGAGCACGGTAATCGACACAAAATCGCCACGATCCATCTTTCTTTTTTACTAGAAGTACAGGTGAGGAAAAAGGGCTTGTGCTGGGTATGATGAGCCCTTCCTGCAACATGTCTTTTATCATCTGTGTCATAACTGATTTCTGACATTGAGGATATCGGTAGGGACGAACGTTGATCGGGGCAGAGTTGGGTTGTAGGTGAATGTGGTGGTCTTAGGGGCGTGGTGGAGGCAGGCCGTGAGGAGGCTGAAAGATAGATGAAAACTGGTGAAGTAAGACGGCTATATTAGGGGCAAGGGAAGTAGTGTCGAGGGTGTATGACTGAGGTGGTGGGGCATTGTCTATGGGGGCAATGGTGATTGTGTGGGCCGAAAGTACAGCATCTGTAAAAAAATAACGACAAAATTGTGAGTACGATGCGTGTGTAGGGGAAACAGATGTAGTACCTGTGAGTGTGACAGCCCGGGAGTTGTGGATGAATTGAATGGAAGGAATAGAGTAATCAGATAGGAACGGCCCCAGAGATTGAAGCCACTGAACACCCAGTACAATATCGGCGCCGTGGATTGGAAGTACATAGCAGGGTACTGAGAAGAGTTCACCTGATAAGGTAAGGGGGACCTCCTGACAACAACCCTCACAGCGAATCGAATCCCCATTCCCAACAATCACGGAGAAAGGATTCAGAGCCACGACATCTAAGTGTAGAAACTCAATAATACGGGGTTGAATGATATTATGTGAGCTTCCGGAGTCAACCAGTACCGTGACTGATAGTTCCCGCACAAGGCCATGGAGGCGAAGCGTGCGTGGGGAAGGGGAGCCACCCAAAGCAGCGGAAGACAGTTGAAAATGGGTGACGTCTGGGGGTGGGTCATCTGTGGGTGGGGGTGCCGGTACGTCCACCGGTAGAGTCACCGTAGGGACGGCAGTGACGTCGGTGACGGTGGTGTCAACGTCCGGATCGTCGGTAAGGAGCAAGAGAAACTGTTTGGCTTGGCATTTGTGACCGGGAACAAAGCGTTCATCGCAATTAAAACAGAGACCGCGGGAGTGGCGTTCCTGCATTTCTGATTGGGTCAAACGCCGGATCGGCAAGGATGGTGCAGGTGATTTACCCAGCAGAGGTGGTGCGGTTTTGGGTCCCGTGGAAGGTGCCGGTCCACGCTGAAGGCGGTGGATGCTGCTGCGAGAAGCATGAAATTTAGCCTCTACAAGCTTGGCTAAGCTGATAGCGTGGGGTAGTGAGTGTGGTTGCAGTATGGTGAGTTCGTGCTGAATTTCCTCCTTCAACCCAGAAATGAAGCATTTCAGCAGTGCTTCCGAAGGCAAACCCACCACACGATTTGAAATGGTCTCAAATTGTAACTGATAGTTAGTTACAGATCCGGTTTGGCTAAGATTGAACAAGGCCACCTGGTGGTTGGTAAACGTTGAAGGCCCGAAACGCTGTTCGAGGGCACGCGTGAAAGCCTCCCATGATGTGAATTGGCGGTTAGCGTGCATCCACTGATACCATCCTAAGGCATTTCCTTGCATGAAGAAGGCTACAAGGGGTAGGCGCTGAGCAGGTGGTGTCTGAGTGAGGGTGAAGTATTGTTCCGCCTGAAACAACCACTCCAGAGGTTTGGTGCCGTCAAAGTGGGAGAGTGAGATTTTGGGCATTTTGGGTATGATGGATAGGGGGTTGTTGGACTCGGAAAATTTGGTGGAATGGGCTGGGTGGTCACGCAGGTTTGCAATTTCAGAGGCAAGGGCGGAAAACTGGCGATCATTTTGCAACTACAGATCTTTGATGAGAGCTGCAAGCTCCTCATAAGATTTTTCGGATTTATCTGGCTTAGGAGGCATGAGGAAGGAAATGAAAGCACCAAAGTTGTTACGCTCACTGAATGTGAATCTTCTTTTAGGAGAAAGAAGGTAACCCAGAGAATTAAGGGAGGAATAAAAGGAATAATAAAATATCTCAATTCATTCCATATCCAATGCATGAGCTACAGTGAGAATTAAATAGGCAATTCAATTGCCACGAATACAGGATCTAATGCCAGGTGTAGGGATCTCCTCACCTAAAGCCTAACAGAAATTGGAAGGTCCTAGATTCTATTATTTCATCACACTCACGTGGCCTCAGCCTCTAAATCCCAATTGGGTTACAAACAAAATCATCTAGCCTTTTGGGCTTAGTCCTCACCCGCCTGGATAATGGGTCCATGGGTCCAATCTACTCTTTTGACCCAACACCATCCATGACTTGCTCCTCATTGGTCAAGCGCGTATCATCCCCGGAGAAAATCATCATTCTTCAAATCATGTTTGGTATGATTCAGAATGGAATGAATAATGAAAAGGAAAATAAACTCGATGGCATTGGAAATGTACGACCAACTTGGTTTGAGAAAACGTTTTTTGTTTTTATTTTTAATTGCAAAATTACCTATTGTTTTCACTCTGTGATCAAGGATACTAGCATTTACACTGAATATTACTAAAAACATAGTTTTCAATTTCATTCTAATCAGAGATGGCTTTTCCAATTCAATTTTGGAATTCATTAAAGGTTTCTAGGTTCCT
This sequence comes from Calophaca sinica, assembly GCA_037113605.1. Classification (NCBI taxonomy): domain Eukaryota; kingdom Viridiplantae; phylum Streptophyta; class Magnoliopsida; order Fabales; family Fabaceae; genus Calophaca; species Calophaca sinica. The sequence goes on along the minus strand of CM073733.1, from coordinate 33,523,152 downwards.
ATCATTTTCATTGCAGGGTTTCTTAATCGTCATATGATCTTTCTGCATATCTTCAAATTTCTAATTTCGTCTCTAAATTTTCTTCAATATGTACATCAGTTGTTAACTTGCTTTTATGTGGGCCTCTCTATTTTCCTTAAAAAAATGTGGGCCTATATTTGGGACTTGGGAGTCCCAACAATTTAATGACTGTATTTACTATTTAAAATCTGACAATGAACCTATTTGATGGGATTGCATTTTAAATCTTTGATTGTGAGATTCAACTATAGTGAATCCCCACCCGTTTGCTACTTTCCTTGGCAGGACTTTTATTGTTCATTTGTTCAAAATAATTCAATGTCTTTTGGCAATCTTTTTCAGTAGATGTATTAATTTTGTTACATTTAGATTTAATACGTTGTCTCCGACTTTTTTATAGGTGTCATATTATAACGGAGTGATAAATATCTTTGTATAGGCATCAAGGTATGCTACATAATTCCAATGTAAGTGGTTAATATATACAAGGGTTCAATTGGAGATAGTAATACAAAACCGCGGCCCAAAATATCCTAAAGAATTGTTAATTAAACATTAATATGTGCTTATAGGAAAAAGCAAGAAATAAGTAACGTTACTTAGTCTTATCTTCATCAATATATTGTTTTCTTTACATCTGTGATTTAAAACTGCGTAATGACGTGTCAATTTAGAGTTCTTGACGTTTGATGCCCCTCATTTGACTTTTACTACATTTGAGATATCATTGAGTTGAGTGAAATAAACTGTAATGGTTGCTCTGCTTATTGACTTTTACCACATTGTAGCTACTATATTGTTTTACTCATTAGCTTTACAATCAGGTTTTAGGATCTTTTATATTTCTTAATTTGGTATTAGGAGAAAATGGATGGATGCTTACTACTTTATCACAACCTATTTCTTGGGACCATGGGCTGAATTGTTTTGGGTGACATAATCTAGTGGTCAAGATTATTTGTCAGTGGTCCAATGGGTTTCAATCAATACATGATCTGTTTGGATTTTAAGGATTGAAAATGGGGACCAATCGAAGTATATTAATTGGTTTGTTGTGGTTTTAACTTTGTAGAACAGTACTGATGGTGTAAAAGATGCTTTCCTTAAATCCGATGGTAATGGAGCAATTCCATTTAAGCCTTAGGATCATTTAAAAACCTCATCAGAATGTTTGTGAAGTTAGTTATTCATGCATCAGTTTCACTTCACCCTTGAAAGAACAATAAGAAAGAAAGAAACTATTGGCACATATAGTGATTCAAACGGATTCACATATTCTGACATTCTAATGTAAACTCTTCTTGAATGTTGTATCTGCAGAATTTTGTGAAGGCAAGAATGTAGAAGAAAAAATATTGGACCTGAGTTTAAAATATGGAGGAGAAATTACATAATTGCAGTCTTGGCATTCTACTAGCAACAATTACAGTGTTATTGAGGCACATATGGTGCATGTGCTTTAAATATATTTTATCTATTTTATCTATTAAAATGATTAAAAATATTACCTCATAAACATAATTTGCCCCGTGCATCACAATGGTTGGTATTGATTTGCTTGCATTTATATGTCATCTTTTAATTGATTTTGTAGGTGCTCCTGAGATCTATTTTTATTTCACTAATTAAGGCCAAACCAATCAATTGGAGCAAGGAATAAAGCCTAAGCATGGAGCAAGCATTGTATCTCAAGTTCTGCTCATTTTAAAATATATATTTCTCATGTTTTTATTTTACCAATTCACCAAAATAATATTTCTGGAATGGCTTTGGTTACTCTTAATGTAAATTTTTTTGAGGTCTCTTACTGTCAAGGTCTTTTGCTTTTATTTGTTGACGGGATGACAATTTTCCTTTTGCCAACGTAACATTGAATGCTGATGCCCATATGATTTAAAATTTTGTTGTTTTTATTTTTCAATAGATAAAAAATGCTTCATCCATTTATTGTCTTGATAAAACTATGTTTATATTGAAAGTTTCTTTTGACAAATAACTGAGAAATAATTATCAAACTGAGAAATTATATTGATACTAATCGCGACCCACCAAGTACTCTTCATGTATTTTTAAAAGGAGCTCATTGTATCACCTTAATAACAATTTTTATCTAATATTTTCATATATTACAATTTATTTTCCAGAAAATTTACATATTAAAAAATACTAATAAAAATACTATTTTATTGTCAACAAAACTGTTTTCCCATGCATCGTACGGGCAATGGTCTAGTTTTTATTGAAGAAAAGATTTTAATTTTTACTCCTTGACAATTAGTTTCGAAAAAGAAATCTAATTCTTTTCCCAAAGCATTTTGAATTTCTATTATGCGATAGTTAATTAGGGTGTTACAAAAGACACCCTCACACCACCAATTATGTCATTTGACCAAAATATCCCTAAAAAAATACCAAAATTCGTGCATTCTCCCTTAAATTCGTATTTACGGTAAATTTTCCTACACCCATTGGTAATTTACGGTATTTGTTTACACAAAAATATTTACCGTAAATACGAATTTACAGTATGCATATTATATCGTAAATTCATATTTACGGTATAGAAATTTTTTTTCTTACCGGAAATTTGTATTTATCGGAGATGTGTGGGTTTTGATTTTTTTTAGGGATATTTTAGTCAAATGATATAAATGGGGGTGTGGGAAACAGGTCATAAATTTTTTCTTCTTACCGAAAATTCGTATTTACCGGAGATGTGTGGGTTTTGATATTTTTTAGGGATGTTTTAGTCAAATAACATAAATAGGGGGTGTGGGAAACAAGCCGAGGTGTCTTTAATTTGGGCAAAAATAATATTAATTCGGTAGCGGATCAACAGGAATTTTATTTTTTTTTTAAAGGAAAGGAACGGTGAAATTAGTGGAGTCCTAGTTGGAGGGTGTTGTTCTCGCTTCTCGTTGCATCTGAAAGAGGTTGTAGCCTTGTAGAATTGAATGTACCTAAAGCATAGGTGGTATCATCCAATCTAACACAAAGATTCAGCCTCCGTGTCTCCGATCCGAATCGGGAACTCGGTGAGTTTCTCTAGATCTCAAATACACCCCTAACATTAAATGTTATATGCCCACTATATGAGTTTCTAATAAACATAAAATTCATTAAATAGGGGGTATAAAAAAAATTCTAACAATTAATGTACCTTGAAATGAGTTTATTTTTCTGATAATTAGGACAAAAAAATACACCAAAAATTTTATCATAATAAGAATCAGAGATAGCATTATTTATACCCTCTAAATCCCCCCTCGGACCAATTGTCAAACTAACTAACTATTTCATCTAGCTAACTACAGTTGTCTATTCCTAACGGATACAGTTACTAAGTGATTCAAATAACCGAGTATCTAACATTTATATACTCTGTATTAATTACAAAACTTTACTTTTAATGGAAACAAGTGAGGGCACACTTTCCGTTATTGGCAAAAAGAAAAAAAAAAACTTGTATGAATATCACAATTTCATAAATTGGATCTTCCAATCACAAATATCAAGTCTTTTTTTCCCTCCTAAATTATATTAAGAACTCGCTATGACAAATAACAATCCCAAAGAAATGTGAAATGACTAGCACAGGTCATACAATTTCTACCACAATTCTTTATATATTTTAAATCTGGAAGCAAAAGATCTGCATTAATATTACTTTAAAAAAAATTGAAACACGTGCAAATCTCTTCCAGTTATTGTTGAACCTTTCCCTTTCAATAAAACTAGATTTGCATTTGCAACACTCAATATCCCCTGTACTCTCATTCTCTACCTTGAAAACTAATCTCTTAAACTATATATAACTTTGATTCAATTGGTAGCAATTTATATCCAATGTATCAAGTCCACTACTTGTGGGCGAAAATCAAAGGAAATTATGATAAAAAAAAAGTCACCATAGAAGGTATTTATGATAAAAAATACCATAACCATAAAAGCAGCCTTAAGAGCAGGTCCAAAAGCTGATTCCAGATTAACATTATCCCAGAACATAGTTAGCAAACTATCTTGGAAGGTTTCCACCACACTTCTTGATTCAGATAAGTTAACAAGAAGATCATCTGGTGGTGGAACAAATATGTCATCCAGATCTGAGACTACCAACATCTGTGGTTGAGTCAAGGATGACTGCAAAAGCATAGTACATAGAATAATTAGTACAAATCATGGCCAAATAAGAGGAAAAAGAGACATATTAACAGTGGTAATGCACTAATGCTAGTAGTACTACAAACCATCATATTATAAAAATGAATAGTGCTATCAAAAGTTGCAAACCCTATTTGTGTTCGTGGAAAGCCAGGCAGCTCATCTAAGCAGGACTTGATTGTTTGGGCCACAACCTGGATTAAGAGCAGTAACATCGGAAATCAAGATAAAGTGTGCCTAACACCTCCAAAAATAAAATGGTAGGGACAAGTTAGTTATTTGGTAAACCCAAATACAAAATGCATTCCGCAACCCAAAGTTGCCCAAAAAAATGTTTACCAAGAAGTAAATGTTTCTTCTGGCAAATTTCATTTTCAAATTTTGACCTTTTTGTATATTGGGACAAATTCATCCTTCCAAAACACAAACAAAACTCATTCCTGAAAATGTTACGTTCGGTAAATATTCCCAACATAATACTCATTCTAAAAGATATTCTACAGAAATCGCCCAAACATGCTCAAAAAGCATATTAACATTAACATTATATGGAAAGGCAAACATGCGACCCTCAAATACACATAAGAAATAAGGTCCAGCAGTTATCGTGAGTTCCAGATATCATTAAATTACTCAAAGAAGGGGAAAACTTTGAATCATTAAAATCATCTAAAAGATATGTATAAATTTAGTGAAAATGAAAACCACATTAATAAGCTTCTTAGTACGCAGACCACTTTCTTCTCTAAATGAACTACTCTAAGACAAAATACATTAGAACATAACTCACATAACTCTTTTGTTTATGGTCACCGAAACCAAATTCTATCAAACATATGTATCTAGAAGGGTCTTGACTCTATATTTCACACGAAAAATAAGGCCATATATCGCACAACAGTAAAATTTATTCATTTATTTATTTTTCAAGAAAAAAAACATATGGTTAAGACTCAGAATGTAGTACAATATATACATTGTGCCAGAAGTGAAGTGCTTACCCCAATCATGCCACTTCTAATTGCAGATATGGAAACATCGATGAGGAAGAAATATACTGGGGGCATAGGAGGTCACACCATATACTCAGCAGGGGCAACAAATTCTACAGTACCCTTTGTAAGCTCGGGTCGTTGATTCAAATCAACTTTTTTGCCAGTGGCATCTAATTGTGCATAATATTCACTAGGAACTGCACATAACACTCAATATATTAACATCTCAAGAAAGATAATATTCAGCCAATTACAATATGCATGATATATCTCACACAAAAAAAGTAGCTTTCATCACAAATTCTTAATTACGCATGCAGTTGAGTTGACTGTCTGGTTTAACATCGTAGCAGAGCTATGATCCACTTATTATGACAGTAATAAACATACAGCACAACTGACATGAATATACAGAGTCCGAAAAATCAGAGAGCAAATTCAGCTCCCATGACACTGACACCATAATCCACATCATATAGGTAAAAAAATCAAGTATCCGCATTCTTTTATCAAGTGCCCCTTTGGGCATATCCAATAGGATGCAACAATAGAAAAATTAATGAATTTTCAGAGCCTCTATAATGACTTTTAATTAGTAAGGCAAAAGACAAGATTAGGGGAGTAATAAGTACCATCATTAAGCAAGGTGCATACATTGCACCGGAACTTTCTTCCAGCTTCTGTAAATGTGACATAAGGATTCACATATGTGTGACATCTTTTGCAGCGTACAACACTAGCTGGAGCAAAACTAATTATAGGCACCTCTTCCTGAAAACAAAGAACAGTGAACAAAGGAAAATAACACGACCAGTAGGTTACTGCTCATCAAGTATGTAAAGAGAGACACTAACCCCATCAGGAGATTCAGCAAGCGGACATACAACAACTCCAAGAGATAGATGCCACCTTGAAGATAAGGACTGGGAGCTAGGATTGCACTGGTTGTGAATCATAGAAATCTGGGATTACAGCTCATGGGATACATCTCAGCCAATTTCTTTGGCTCCACATCACCATCCAACGGCCTTGGAAGTTCTTTAGCATCAAATAACGGATCCATTGTTCCAGGACGAGTTTGCACTGTGAGTGAACTGAAGTCCTCTGTCAAGCCCTGAATGGCACCAGTAGGGGGTACAGATCCTAGATGCTGCATTGACTGGATACCTAGTGGAGTAGCCACTGGGAATGATGAAATATAGCCTCCTTGATGAGGTGAAAAAGGAGAAGATGGTGCATGCAGTACAAGTCCATAATTTCCTTGATCAGTAGGAAGAGAGGAATGCATAGGTGGAGCTTGTATTTCAACACCAGGCTGCATACGGGCATATCCAGGAATAGATGGCTGATATTGAGGAGGAGGAGGAGGAGGAACATTTGAACCCATAGGTGGAGACCCCATTGGAACATAAGGTATCTGTGGCTGAGGTGGAAAAGATGAGGGAAAAGATGGTGCTCGACTTGCAGGAGGTTGAAACGACGGTTGTCCCTTGAGTGGAGAACGTGTGAGAGGAGGCTGGGCTGCTAAGGAAAAGGGTGGTGCTGGAAAATGCTGGAAAGGAGCAACAGCCGGTGCTGGCGTGACATTGGACGTGGATGATGGGGGAGGAGGAGGAGGAGGAGGAGGCACGGATGGGTCATTGAACCTGCCTGGTGGTGTAGGTCTAAAACTGGGTGCCCCTGGTCTAACTGCGGGTCCAAATGATGAAAATGGAGTGGGGGTTGGGGGGGGGGGAGCAGGAGGAGTAGGTTAGAAAGGAGGAGGCTGTGATCCAGAGGGAGTATCAACTATCAGCAATAAGCTCATCCGCTGTCAATTAGCATATCTTCTACTTTTGCCAAACATGTTGTATCGCATCTTTAGTTTTGAAGAATTTTTCGTATCCCCATATCCATGTCATATCTCATAGTCCCTAGGGTCTGATAATCTAATCCAATCTCTCTATGCTTGCTTACCCCTCGTTGACTTATTTATCGGAGTGTCTTCACAAGTATTCCATATTTCCATCTAAAGATTACCAGCATTAGAGATCTAATCGAGATTCCAAGATACACAGCCAAGGTACACCTCCCTGAATCTCCACCTCAGGTCAAAACCAAACTAAAGCATTAATTATTTATCAACTTCCAAGCACCAGGATGTCAGTAGCCAGTAGGGGAAGTGAGACAGTATATTGGATACGTTATTTCAAACTACTCCCTAGTCCCTCCGTCGCAAAAAAGTAGGAAATTTTTGAGTAATTCATTTATAAGACTCTTTTGAAATTGTCTCAATTAATTTTTTACCACAATACCCTTATGTAATTTACACATTGTTTTTGTCAATAAATAATAAATGAAGTGATTTATCAAGTATGAACTCTTTCTTGGGAAGATGAATAACCAATTTTACCCGTAAATTTAAGGATAGTTTGGGAAAAATAATACAAATAGTAAACAAAACAAATGCTTCTAACTAACTTAACTAACTTTTTGGTAGAAGAGAATTAGTTAAAAAGTTCTTAGATTTTGTGAATGAGGGAGTATATCCCCATTTCCACAGCACAATGTATGTGAGCGGTAGGACTGTTCATGGTTTGGTTCATGGGGAGAACTGAACTGAACCAAACTGAACTTGAAAGACAGTTCACTTGAACCAAACTGAACCTATTCAGTCTCATTTCGAACAAAACCGAACTGGTGCCTGTTGAGGTGCAACCAAAGTCCCACATAGACTAAACAAGAGGAAGAACAATGGTTTATAAGAAAGAAAATGTCTCATTGGTATGAGGCCTTTTGGGGAATATCCAAAAGCAAAACCATGAGGGCTTAAAGCCCAAAGTGGACAATATCATACCAATGTGGAGACATGTAATACCCCTCGGTACCCTACAAGTGGTATCAGAGCCGATGGTGTCGGCTTGGGCGAGTATTGGAATAGTTGTTGGGATCTGAGTCAAAGATCCTTGTGTCGAAAGTCTTCCTGGCGGTGTGGTGATCAGGCGGCGTGTCCCGGCGGTGTGGTGAGCAGGCGGTGTGTCCTGTTAGTCGGCGGTACAAGTATAAACAGACTAAATACTCGGAGGCTTCCGCTGGAGGGGAGGATGAACCATGGTCCTTTGTTTGAGGGGAGGATTGTTGAGGTGCAACCAAAGTCCCACATAGACTAAACAAGAGGAAGAACAATGGTTTATAAGAAAGAAAATGTCCCATTGGTATGAGGCCTTTTGGGGAATATCCAAAAGCAAAACCATGAGGGCTTAAAGCCCAAAGTGGACAATATCATACCAATGTGGAGACATGTAATACCCCTCGGTACCCTACAGTGCCTTGGTTTGGTGCACCTAGTTTTATAGTTTTCGAACCGAACTGTTAAAAGCAAACTGACTTATTAGCATTACTGCAGTTTCTAGCGTGACGATTCACTCCATCATGTTCAACTTTTACAACAGTGTTGTCAGTTGTCACTCCTTCACGTTATGTTTGGCACACATTTGCTTTTGATATTTTATTATAAAATTACTATAAATTTAAAGTGGTCTTGTACATCAATCAATCAAAAGATAAAAAAAATTCAATAGAAAATTTATCTTCTCTATATATGATTGTTCCATTTACGCAAAAGAGCTTTCATTTAAAAAAAATAATATAATCCACTTTTTCAAAACAATAAAATCCTCTGATATAATGAATAAATATTATTAGAAATTTTGTTAGGTACCAGAGTATCGGAATGGTGTCACACAACTAAAATAAGAGACGAGAAAATAAGGAAATGAACACACAAAATTTACGTGGAAAACCCTCAACAAATAAGGGAAAAACCACGGGGCAAGACCAGAAGAATTTCACTATATGGGAAAATATTACAAGAATACCTCTCACAAAATACCTCACAAATACTCTCACAATACTCTTGTTGAGTATAAGAAATAATAAAAAAGGAAGAAGAGAAATGTTTGGGATGATTTATAAAAGCATTACTAAGCCTCCTTATATAGGCTCCAAAGCCTTCACCAAAGCAAGACCCCACCGATGTGGGACTTGCTGTAACATTCTCCCACTTGAAGATTTTGATTGAGCCAATCATATCTTCACACCACTCTTTCTGTCTTGCCATTCCATGTCGCTACGTTTACGATAGGCCATAGGAGGATCGACACCAAATAAATTTGTCGGCATTGATCGGCCGTCATCACATCTGCTAGGTTATCTTTGGTGTGAATCTTTGCATATTCACGGTTCCTTTCTCTACCACTTCACGAACAAAGTGATACTTTGGGTATCTATATGCTTTGTCCTGGAATGAAAAGTGGATTCCTTGCAATGTGCAAGGCACTCGACTGCCACAATACACAGTAATCATCTGTTGCTTGTGCCCAAGTTCCTCCATTAAACCTTTAATCCAGATAGCTTCCTTGCAAGCCTGGGTAGCTGCCATGTACTCAGCCTCTGCAGTAGACAAAACTACAACAGTCTGTAACTTAAATAACCAGCTCACCGCTCCCCAGAATCGTGAATACATACCCGATAGTGGATTTCCTTTTATCAAGATCACCGCAAAATCTGAATCAACATAACCCACGACAATGAATTACGATCCTCCGTAACATAATGCAACATCCGAGGTTCCTTTGATGTATCTAAGGATCCTCTTAACAAGATTCCAATGCTCTACCTGGATTTGCCATAAACCGACAAACCGCTCCCCTTTGCTTGTGCAATGTCCGTCTTGTACATATCATGTCATACATAAGGCTTCCCACCGCTGATGCATACGGTACTCGAGACATTTCCATCCTCTCCGCTTCATTGCTAGGACTCATACCGAGGATAATTTAAAATTGACAGAAGCGGGGTAGAAATTGGCTTCTGAGTCTTGCATGTTGAAGCCGCAAGACCTTCCTTAGATAATTCTTTTGAGAAAGCCAAATCTTCCTATCATTTCTGTCTCGGTGAATTTGCATCCCTAAAATCTTGTTTGCGGGTCCCAAGTCCTTCATATCAAACTCCCTAGCCAACTGTGCCTTTAATTCCTGGATTCGATCTTTGTTGGGGCCTACCACCAACATGTCATCCACATACAACAGCAAAATGATGAAATCATTATCATCAAACCTCTTGTAGTACGTACAATGGTCTGAACTCAGTCTGTTGTAACCAAGGCTAATTATGAAGGAATCAAATCTCTTATACCAACATCTGGGTGCTTGCTTTAGACCGTACAGAGATTTGGTCAACCTACAAACCAAGTTTTCTTTTCCTTGTTTTTTAAAGCCTTCTGGTTGGAGCATATAAATTTCTTCTTCAAGCTCTCCATGAAGAAAAGCAGTCTTTACATCCAACTGTTCAAAATGTAAATCAAATGCAGCACACATTGCCAACACTACCCTGATAGTAGTAAGTCTGACAACTGGAGAAAACATCTCGTCAAAGTCTATCCCTTCTTTCTGAGCATAACCTTTGACTACAAGTCTGGCACGATACCGTTCCACTTGATCATTGCCGTCTCGTTTGATTTTGAACACCCATTTGTTCCCGATGGCTTTCCGACCCTTTGGAAGTTCAACAAGTTCCCAAGTCTTATTTCTATGTAGGGCTTCCATTTCTTCTGCATTCTTTGTCATCCATTGAGAAGCATCCTGAATCGTTCAACGCTTCTTGAAGAGGCGATGGTTCACCTTCTTCGGTCGAAAGACAAGATGCATCATGGCGAGGCCATAACATAGTCCGAGTGCCATGATGGTGCCGTTATCCGACGTGTTGATCGTCGAACTCCTTCATCATTGACCTCATCCGTTCTTGTTCTATGTGCTCGTTACGCCCGGAAGAATCATCTTCTTGAAGTCTTTCTCTCCAACCGCACTATAGCGATCTCCTTGGAAATCTTTGTCATTTTTACGCTCACTTTGCGGTTCATTTTACGCAAAGACTACATCTCTGCTAACAATAAGCTTGCGGGTAGTGGGGTCCCACAAGCGATACCCCTTGACATTGTCAGCATAACCCAAGAATATACATTTTCTGGATTTTGGATCCAATTTTGTTCTTTCTTGGTAGTTGTACATTACGTACGCAGGACATCCAAACACATGTAAAGAAGAATAATCTACCGGCTTTCCTTTCCACATCTCCATTGGTGACTTCAAACCAATCGCTGTTGATGGCGATCGATTTATCACGTAATGTGCGGTTTGATACGCTTCGCCAAAAAGATTTGGCCAATCCCGACGTTCAAAGATAGCTCTTGTTCTTTCTAGGAGAGTCTTGTTCATCCGCTCTGCTACACCATTCTGGCCGAGGTGTATGTGCAGCGATGAATTGTCTCGTAATACCCTCTTGCTTGCGTAATGATAGAAAGTTACCATCTACATATTCTCCTCCATTGTGCGTCCTCAAGCACTTGATTTTCTTCCCGCCAAGCTCTACTCGTGCTTTGAACTCCTTGAATACTGAAACACATCGACTTCTTCTTGATTGGGTACACCCACAATCTCCTGGAGTAGTCATCAATGAATGATACAAAATACTTTGCTCCCCCATGGATGTTTCCGCGACTCCCACACATCGAATGTATCAAGTCTAGTATCGTTTGCTTACGGTAGCTACTTTTGCAAATTTCAATCTATGTTGCTTACTTGTCACCACGATTATCTCACGAAGGGTAAGGTTCCCGTCTTGAGCCCGGGTAAGAGATTGCGTTCCGCAAGAACTTTCAAGCCACGTTCTGACATATGGCCTAGCCTGCGATGCCACATCATCGTTGATTCTTCATGGCTCGCTAATGCAACTGATGCATCCGCCTCTTGCAACGTATCTCCCAAAAGCATGTATAGATTGCTTGTGATCTTTTCTGCTTTCATCACCACAAGGTTGCCCTTCACTACTTTCAAGACTCCACCTTCAATATGGATCTTGCACCGAGGTCATCCAATTGCCCAAAGGACAATAGATTCCTTTTCAAGCCATTCACATGTCGTACCCCTTGTATCTTACGAACAGTACCATCTTGCATCTTTATTCTGACAGTACCGATTCCAACAATTTCTAAGGCGTGATCATTTCCCATAAACACGGATCCTACCGAGACAGGCTCATAAGTACAAAACCAATCACGGTGTGAAGTCATGTGCCATGTCGCACCTGAGTCCACTATCCAAACATCATTGAGTTTCCTTCCACCTTTAGGACTTGCTGCTCCGCTATACAGGATTTCTCCATCATCTGAGGTACTTGCAACACAACCTTGAGAGGTTGATGCTCCTGAGGTCTTCTCTCCATTCTTCTTGTTCCAACACTCCTTCTTCAAGTGCCCTCTCATGCCACAGTTGTAGCATTTGAGATTCTTTCTTCTTCGAGATTTTGATCTACCATGATCTTGGCTCCCACTGGGGCCACGTTCCGTTGATCTGCCTCTCGTCATCGATAAAGCTTCTGCTTGCTTCGAACTTTCTGACCTTTCCTCCTTATTCTTGCGCCTGGATTCTTCTTCAAGAATTGCACCGGCAACATCATCAAAGTGAAGAGTGTCAGCAACATTATTGTTTGTAATGTTGATGATGAGTTGATCATATGAATCTGGTAAACTCTGAAGTAAAAGTTATGCACGCTCATTTTACGCTATTTTGAAATCGATCTTTGTGGTGAGCAAATAGCGTGTTCAGGTGTTAATGTGATCCGTCACCAATGTGGATTCACTCATTCAAGAGTGTAGAGTTTTCTCTTCAAGAATATTCTTGTGTGAAGTGACTTAACCTCGTACAATTTGTTAAGTACATCCCAAATCTCCTTTGCAGTCTTCTTTTACGCAACACTTGACAAAAGCAATCCGCCATTGCTAGGTGCAAATTGGCAACAAAGATTGCCATCCTTCTCTTTCCACTTTTCATCACCATATCTGCAGTGCGCCTTCAATTGCTTCAAGCAATTATCCTTCCTCAAAACTCCCGCCACCTTCAATTTCCACAGGGAGAAGTTACTCCCGTTGAACTTCTCTATCTCAAATTTTGCTGACATGGTTGTACACGAACCAAACCGAATTATACTATTTCACCGTGAATAGTATAGATATCGTGAAACGATGTTATGCGTATCCGTATACCGTAACAAATCCGGATATGTTAACAATTCTTTGTAAAAGTATACAACCACACGTATGAATAGTAACCGTATATGGGAATAGTATCGTATCTTTGGAATAGTAGTGTAGACCGTAAATAGTACACCAGGTAAGTTCCCAGGAAAGAGAGGTGGGTCACCAATGGACACGCTTAAATACCAAGTCTTTCCTTAGTCAGAACTTTTCCTAGACATGCACTTCTACACTACCACACTATTTCCAGCAACAATTCTTTTCTGATGTGGAAGATCAGACAATGCTGCAACCACAGAGCATACTAAAAACCGACACCTTCCTAGAGTGACGCAGCGGAATAGTATCACCAACCTTGGAGCCTCGATACCACCGTTAGGTACCAGAGTATCGGAATGGTGTCACACAACTAAAATAAGAGACGAGAAAATAAGGAAATGAACACACAAAATTTACGTGGAAAACCCTCAACAAATAAGGGAAAAACCACGGGGCAAGACCAGAAGAATTTCACTATGTGGGAAAATATTACAAGAATACCTCTCACAAAATACCTCACAAATACTCTCACAATACTCTTGTTGAGTATAAGAAATAATAAAAGAGGAAGAAGAGAAATGTTTGGGATGATTTATAAAAGCATTACTAAGCCTCCTTATATAGGCTCCAAAGCCTTCACCAAAGCAAGAACCCACCGATGTGGGACTTGCTGTAACAAATTTGACCGCAAAAAACTTCATGAAAGTTTGTTAAAAATTACTTTAAATTTCATTTTTATAATGATTGACAAGAGATTCCCGTTAGTACAAATTTTTTTAATCTTACAATTTTTGTGCAGTATTTATAGCTTTGTGACATCAAATTTTGAGTCACAAAAAATATATGGCGTAGGCTTAAGATCGGATCACAACTTAACTGTTGAAATTAATTTTTATTTACCCGATGTGCTTGCTGATACATATTACATCCTTAACACCTGTCATGAGAAGAAAAAGAAGAGGATATCTTGTTGCCTACTGGCACTCTATGTATGGCTTATCACCCATGTATTTCATGATGGGCGAAGAGCACTATGCCCTATTATTGAGTCCAAATGGTGCTCCGTGAAAACTAAGAGCAAACCAGAGTGGGCTCAATATCTGCGCGACCTTAATGAGAAGACTATTCGTTGGTATCCCAAATGGCAAGAAGTGAACGAGGTAATCTACCAGTGTGGCAGTTTCCCAAATGTACCGCTCTTAGGAACGAAGGGTTGCATAAATTATAACCCCTCTATATCACTAAGACAATTGTGTTATCCCATCATGCATCCCCCAGCCGTCAATACCCTACTTGGCGTCGAACGTACCGATCACCGTGTCAGTACCCGACCTGGCGGTGATCCTTCTTTATTACTTCCCATCGACGCGTCAATATCCTACTTGGCGTCGAACCCTCATTATTGCTTTCCGATCACCGCCGATTGCGGGACGGCGGAGATCCTTCTTTATAGTTTTCTGATAAATGCGCCAAGCGTTAATCCCTCATTTTTGCTTTCCGACCACCGCGTCAGTACCCGACTTGGCGGTGACCCTTCTTTATTGCTTTTCGATAAACGCACCAAGCGTTAATCCTTCATTATTGCCTTTTGATTACCGCGTCAGTACCCGACCTGGCGGTGACCCTTCTTTATTGCTTTTCGATAAACGCACCAAGCGTTAATCCTTTATTATTGCCTTTTGATTACCGCGTCAGTACCCGACTTGGCGGTGATCCTTCTTTATTGCTTTTCGATTAAACGCATCGAGCGTCAATCCCTCGTTGTCATCCTTTGCCTATCCTGGTTCGGGACAAAATTAGTGTCGTTATCTTTACTTCTATTTTACGACGAAAATATGAAAACCTTTGTTGTTCACATTTTCTAATAAAATATAACTAAAGAGGGGCAGCTGTTATACCCCAATTTTGTCCACCTACCTCTGGTAATTTATTTTTATTTTTGTTTTTACTTTATTCTTAGTAACAAATTTTGGGTTCATTTTTGTGTTAATCATTTGGGCTAATTTCAGCCCAATTGCAATAAAAAAGGAGGTGCAAATAATCAAACAAGCCCAGAATATAACCAATGTCCAGTCCATTACATGTCCAAGATTGCCCAAATACAAACCAAGCCCAAAACAAAATTACAAAAGTTGGTAAGAAATCAGAATGAAGCAGCCGCACTTTGAGGAACAAGCCAATGGCCCTTTCTCCTTGTCCCTTTGTTTCTTTTCCATTTCTTCTCCAACCAAGCAGCTTTGCAGGCACCACTCAGAACCACCAGCCCTCCTCTGCATCACCAACCATACCTGCAACAAACAGCCAATACAAGTGTCAGCAACCATTGTCCTATTAGAGCCCCTTTGCTCTATAAATGCAACAACAGAACAGCATAAAGGGGGAGAAAAAAAATCTGGGCGTTTTTTTACCACCAATCAAAGAATTAGAGGCTCCACACTGAAGCCCTAATTCACCAAAAACAGAGAAAAAAACAACAACGCAGAAACAGAAGAAAAAAGAAGAAACAAAGAGAAGAAGAATAAAGTAGAATCTCCCTTCTCCCTCTCAGTCTCGTACCTCCCTCTGTCTCCCTCTCCCTCTCACGATCCCTTTCTCCCTCTCTCGCACCCACTCCCTCTTCCTATCAGTCTCCCTCTCTCGTGGCCTCCCCTCCTCGGTGTGACACCCCATTTTTCCTTTCTTGCACCCTCATCCCTTCCCCTTTCCTTGCTCGCGGCCGCGCGCGGCCAGGGGCTAGCTCGCGGCGGCCGCACGCCTCTTCCTCCTCTCCCTTTGTGCGCCGCGTCCTCCCCCCAACCTCTCTTCCCACGCTCCCCTCCTTTTCCTCTTCCCTATTCGTGACCAGCCCCTCCCCTCTCCTTCTCGATCGCGGCCGCGCGTGGCCAAGAGCTAGCGCGCGCCGGTCGCCGCACCCCTTCCTCCCTCTCTCCCGTTCGCGATCGTGCCCCCCTTTCTCCCATGGCTACTGCGCAGCCTTCTTAAAGCTTAGGGTTTCAAAAGGAAACCCAAATGAAATGCCCCTCCCCTTTTTGTTTCGATACATTCTGCTTCTTTTACCTTTTTTATTTTATTTTATCAATTCTGTCTTTTATTTTATTTTATTATTGGGCTTCAGCCCATTTCTTTTTTGTTTATTTCTTTAAATTCGATTTTGGGCTTCAGCCCAACAAAGACCACTTTTTTTCAGATGGGCTTCAAATTTCTATTTTAATCTACGCCCCTCCCCTTTTTTTTATCTTTTGTTCTTTTCTCTTTTTTTCTTTGTTTGGGCTTCAGCCCATTCTTTTTCTTCTTACGCCCCCTCCCCTTTTTTTATTTCTGACCCCTCTTATTTTTATTTTGGGCTTCAGCCCACTGGTTTTGACCCAATCTAGGGTTCCTAAAAAAAAACCATGTGAATGTTCCCCTCATCCCTTTTATTTATTAACCATACTTTTTTATTGTAAAATTCTTCAATCTTCTTGAATAAATATTAGTAGTGACAACGCCAAATCCGCTTTTGGTTTGGTCACTATGCAAACCCTTTAAAAAAAACTTAAAATCAATAACTACTCCAAATCCTCTTTTGGTTTGGTCATTATAACAATCTAAATAAAATATCTTAAAATATTAGTAGTGATTACGCCAAATCCACTTTTGGTTTAATCACTACACAAACCATAAAAATTAAGTCACAAATTGATTGATTAAAATCAACAAACACACAACCATTTTTTATCCAAGAACTACGTAGCATTTGATTTCTCCACTGCACCCGGAGATATGTAGGAGCAGGAGCACACTCCTGTCAAGCGCAAAAATAAACAACTTTTATTAAGCCTTTTTTTATTATTTCATCATTGTAAATCCTTGTCTTTTTTTAATAAAAGAGAAACAAATAATTTTTTTTAGAAAGTTAATATAAATTTTGCACAATTAATTAGAGGTAACCTTTTTTCGAAAGGATGTCGTGGGGTGCTAATACCTTTTCTACGCATAATCGACTTCCGAACCCAAATCCGGTCTCAAGGACCATTTTATTCAAAAAGGGGGTTTTTTCCAATATTTTCCCCAAAAAATAAATTATTGGTGGCGGCTCCATTAAACTCGAATAAATCCCACCGGATTTTTCGGTCGCTACAGTGGCCAATATTCTTCATCTCCAAGTGGGTGGAACTCATGTTGATAAACCTTGAAGATATTCTCTAGTCTGTATATTGGTCAATATAAACCTGACAATCCACATTGCAATAGGCACATGACGCAATAGCATGTGAACAAGGATACCTCAATGCTTAAAATTCTCCACAATCACACCACCAGTTGTTTAAATTAAGCTTGCATGTCATTGCACGTCGGCCGATCAGAGGATTTGTCATCTCTTCTACCTCGAACTCTGATGACACATTGGTATAACTATGAACACAATGAGATCTTGCTAGCCGCCTATTTGAAAGCAACGTTGTGGATAGCTCCTCACAGTAAATATGTCCTGCATTCATCATGCTAAGTGCTTTCACCTCTTCATCCACAAACAATGAAGTCAGGCTATAAAATGTAGTCTTCACTAGGGCTGTGATAGGCAACACTCGTGCTCCTTTTAAATTCGAATTCAAGCACTCTGCAAAATTAGTTGTCATATGCCCATATTTTTTTCCTCCATCATAAGACTGGGTCCATTTCTCTCTTAGGATATTATCTAGCCACTCAGCAGCTTGTCTGAATTCTGATATCATGGCAAGAAGTTTTGCCTCAAATCGTGGTTGCTGCATCTCATATCCTACAAAAATACAAGAATGATAAGTAAATCAATTGGCAAGATTAATTTTGGTTTTTTCTTTGTTTTAATATGAATAATGGAGGGAACCTGAAACTAAAACAAGACCATGTGTTGCACTTTAAGTCATGTTAAATCACTTTTGTTTTTTCCAACACATAATTGAAAGAATCTAGAATAGCTAGATATATTATGAAAAGAATCTTGCAAAGTCTTCATGCAGGAGAATCAAGTGTAACATGCAGTGAATTTTAACATTTTTTTGCAGTATACAATATTTCATTACCTTAAGAGACTTATTCACTCACCAAGCGCAAGAGCTAATAAGGACCAGCTGATAAACACTTTTGATAGGGTCGTCAATGATATGCTGAATTTTCAAAACGAGATCTATCCATCAGCTTACACAACGCACTACGAGGAAGCTCCCCTAACTCAGCATTTTACATTTCCAACTGAGTCTCCTCCACAGGCGGAACAACATGAGCCACCTCCACCAGAACCATAAGATTTCTCAACATATATGCCCCATGCCCCACCATCGCCACAACCCCAAGATTTCTTGACATACGTGCCTTATTTCTCACCACCGCAGCAACCGCAAGATTTCTCGGGATATGTGCCTCAATTTTCACCTACACCGTAATCCGAAGACTTCTAGGGATATGAGCCAAATTACTCACCGGCACCACGACTACTAGGATTCGAAGACTATGTACCCAGATCTTCTTTCCAACAACTCATCTAATATTTTTGCATCCATTTTGTTAGAGTTTGCTACAAATTATTCTACACCACCGTCTGCGTACTATCGTCCCACCTTACCCGATGAATTAAGGGACATGAGTGTTGGCGATGATGCCAACAACAATGATGATGACAACGACGGTGACAATACTGATCTGAACCAGCAACCACAAAGACAACGTGGAAGAAGAGGTGGCCAGAAACAAGTGGAACAACCTCAAAAGGTTTTACCACAACGTCAAAGAAGATGACCTCATTGTGACACTTCATCCCACCATTAGTTTATTGTCTTTTAATGTAATTTATCTTTATCTTAATGATTGTCACTATGCATTTTATGTAATTGCTATTAGGGTTTGACTTAATTTATGGTTAAATTAGGGTTTGACATTAAGATTTAAATTAGGGTTTACGGTTTTCATTCCGAAGATTTATTAAAAAAGAAAAAGAAAAAAAAAGTGGGAGTTGTGATTATCAATCACGACTTAGGTAAAAAAAATTAAAAATAAAAACAAAAAATATGTAAATCGAGAATGTAGTTCACGACTTATAAAAAAAAGGTTAAAATTGTGATTGATAATCACGACTCCCATTAAAAAATAAAAATAATAAAATACATAAGTCGAGAATGTTAGTCACGACTCATTTAAAAAAAAAAGTAAGTTACATCAGATAGGAAAAAAATTTCTAACTTACACCAATTCGACAATTTTGTGCTTAAACTACACCAGTCGGGTAAATATCCCAAAAATAACATACACACAACGCAACTCAACAAGGATTTCTAGTGTGTTTGGAAATTCTAATTTCAACAGTGTCACCGCACGATTATAGAGAAGCTACGATTTGTAGCTTCACAATATCACGGTCAAATCACATTGAGACGCGAGAATGACCATTTTGGTCGACTAGACAAATGAAGGAGCAATACACATCTTGTAGCTAACACAATATCTACTCTACTACATTCATTGATTAGGCGCCATCAACACCGATGTAAATATAAGTTAATCTTCTGAATAAACTTTTTTTTTAAAGAATTCTTATGAATAAACTTGGCATAGGATGAAGTTGATACTGATATGCTTATGCTTAGAATAAGTGCTCCAAACCAGGAATAATGTTTCATATATCAAATTTTGAATCTTTAATCTTAGAGAGAAAAAATGTACTCCCTCTGGCCTTATTTATAAGCAAAAATATACTTTCAACATTCGTTAAAAAATGTATGTATTTGGTCGTACGCATTCATTTGACAAAACAGTTTTTTGTTGGCTTATTCAACAAATTAAGAGGAGACCCGCAGAATTGTGCAGGCAAACGATGTTATATGCCTAAAATAATTAATCCTAATTACTAGTTGAGACTTTTTTTTTTTGAACAGCAATTAGTTGAGACTATTCGTATACCGGAATACTAGTAATATATGGGAAGAATAGAAGTACTAACATGGGTTGGAACTTGGAAGATAAAAAAAAGCATCCATTACTCTGGTCTATGCTTGACTGTTGGGAAAGTTCGTTGACAAATCATGACTTGCTAGACATGAATCAAAATTAAGGAGGACAACGTCAACACAATATTCATTGTTTGCTGACTCATATCATCAGCGGTACTGATTTAAAGCAAAAATTACTAGTACTCCACTGACCACTACTCCCTCTTGCCTTATTTATAAGTAAAAAAATACTTTCAACATTCGTTAAAAAATGTAGGCTTTTTCTATCCACACCCCCCATTAGACTAGCCACATCCTCCTGTCAGCTTTTTTGTTGATGAAATGACCCAAAAACCCTACCCCCAAATTTACGTTGTGACATATACAGACTTTACGTATGTTCTGCAAATTGAATTTACGAACGTTCCGCAAATTGAATTTACGGACGTTCCGCAAATTGAATTTACGGAACTTACGTTATTTGAATTTACGAAAGCAGTTTAAAAATTATATCTTTCTGTGAATTGAATTTACGTACGTTCCGTAAATTGAATTCACGGAAGAGAAAAAATTTTAAACTAGTTACGTAAATTGAATTTACGTAATTTACGTAAATTAAGTTCACGTAAGGGAAAAAAATTAAACTAGTTACGTAAATTCAATTCACGTAACGAACGTAAATTCAGTTCACGGAAGAGAAAAAATTTTAAACTAGTTACGTGAATTGAATTTACGTACGTTCCGTAAATTGAATTCACGGAAGAGAAAAAATTTTAAACTAGTTACGTAAATTGAATTTACGTAATTTACGTAAATTAAGTTCACGTAAGGGAAAAAAATTAAACTAGTTACGTAAATTCAATTCACGTAACGAACGTAAATTCAGTTCACGGAAGAGAAAAAAATTTAAACTAGTTACGTAAATTGAATTTACGTAATTTACGTAAATTAAGTTCACGTAAAGGAAAAAAATTAAACTAGTTACGTAAATTTAATTCACGTAACTTACGTAAATTAAGTTCACGTAAGGGAAAAAAATTAAACTAGTTACGTAAATTCAATTCACGTAACTTACGTAAATTCAGTTTACGGAAGGGAAAAAAATTAAACTAGTCGTAAATTCAATTCATGTAACTTGTAAATTGGTAACGTAAATTAAATTCACGGAAGAATATAATTTGTAAGCTGGTTACGTAAATTCAATTTACAGAAGAATAATATTTTTTGCCATAGTTCCGTAAATTCAATTTACGGAACGTACGTAAATTCAATTCACGGAAAGATATAATTTTTAAACTGCTTCCGTAAATTCAAATAACGTGAACGTCCGTAAATTCAATTTGCGGAACATACGTAAATTCAATTCACGTAACTAGTTTAAAATTTTTTCTCTTCCGTGAACTGAATTTACGTTCGTTACGTGAATTGAATTTACGTAACTAGTTTAATTTTTTTCCCTTACGTGAACTTAATTTACGTAAATTACGTAAATTCAATTTACGTAACTAGTTTAAAATTTTTTCTCTTCCGTGAATTCAATTTACGGAACGTACGTAAATTCAATTCACGGAAAGATATAATTTTTAAACTGCTTCCGTAAATTCAAATAACGTAAGTTCCGTAAATTCAATTTACGGAACGTCCGTAAATTCAATTTGCGGAACATACGTAAATCTGTATATGTCACAACGTAAATTTGGGGGTAGGGGTTTTTGGGTCATTTCATCAACAAAAAAGCTGACAGGGGGTGTGGCTAGTCTAATGGGGGGTGTGGATAGAAAAGGCCAAAAATGTATGTATCTGAAAAAATGTATGTATCTGACATATACATACATTTTTTAACGAATGTTAAAAATATTTTTTTGTTTATAAATGAGGTCGGGGAAGTATAAATCAGGCCTCTCAATAATAAAACATGGAAAAATGACGTTATCTCCAAAAGGACACATTTATTGATCCAAAATATTACTACTCTTTCCGTTTCTTTTTACTTATCGATTTTTAAGAAGAAATTTATTCTTTTTTATTTGTCATTTTGATAATTTAAGGTTACAATAATTACTTGTTTCTCAATTATATTATTAATTATTTATTGTAAAGAGAGAAATAAGTGTGATGGATAATAAATAATCAAGGGTATATATCATAGGAAAAAGACTAATAACTTTATAAAAAACAACAAAATTTATTGGTTTCATTGGTTGTGTAAAACAACCTTAAAAAACAAGTAAAAAGGTAGTACTATTTTAGATTTAAAATATTTTTTATTTCTATTCATTATTCTTATCATGAGATTACATTACCCCATGCCACCATTTGTAATGGCTAGAAGAATGGCTGGATTATTTGAGAACATGAAAAGAATGCTAGCTTTTGGGCATTTTGCAAGCTATTTTAAGTTTTGACATCCTCTGGGATTGTTGACCGATGACACTGGCAGTTGAAAGGCTCTCCTCAAATATGACTTCATAGCCATCACGGAAGTTATCCAATCCTTGGGCCATGAACTGCGAGAAAAGCCCACCAATACATGGGCCCCCATTAGTAGAGCTATTGTATACGAAATTGTATATCTTTCCAAAATAACTATTCCTTTTATCCACGCTATATCCTGAAGACTGAAGATTTTCCAAACTCGGTAATAAGAATTGGCTTTCTTAAAACATCATCTGAGTCCTGAATATGGGCTTGGACCCACTTGTCAACAAATGCATCTTGGGCTGCTTCGTCTGAGCTCGATACCCTACATCCATAATTCAACTTTGAGATTAACAAAAATTATTCATATCATATGCCTATAGTATATGTTGAATAAATGAAAAAACCTATATATATATAGGAGTTAGTTACCATTGTTCAGGGTAAAGATGAATGGTGGCGAAATCGATTTCTGGAACTTGGTTATTAGAAATGAAATCAGTACCAACTTGGTACCCGGGATTGAACTGCTTCTTTTTTGGCATTGATCCACCATAAAATCCTTCAAGTCCAACTTCTAGTAAATGATTACTATCGATTGACTTCACATAGGGAGCCATCTCACTCACCCAATTCTGTAATAGTTAACAAATTTTGATTAAAATATCACAATGATTTTTTTTATGATATATATATATATATATATATATATATATATAATATGAATTTAATGGGCATACGCTACACGACATCCAATTAGAGCTTACCGTATTGTCAAATCAGCTTATTTTGTAACTGCATTTTAAAATTAATTGCAGACTAGTATATTCTCGATGGTACATGTCCTTTTTTCTCAAGTATTATTACGCGTCCAAAGGCAAACAGAAAAATAGTACGGGGAGAAAAAAGACCTGGAAGGAATTCCCGGAGTAGTCATTTTGGGAACGAGGTTCATTTCATAAGCTCCCATGCAAAAATGGATGGGTCATCCTTATATGCATGCCAATCTAGTAATAGTATTATTTCTTGTCAACACAGCCTGCAATATTTCAACCAAACTTAAATTAGTTGGCATGTGCGTGTAGGTGAAAGGACCCAAAATTTGTCTTTAGCTTATTAGCTACATATATTCTAATTATATATACCTTGACATGGTTTTTGTAATATTGTTTAACAACGGGATGTATGAAGAAGTCATCATCGTTGTTAAGGTACTGACCACGTTCTCTCGCCCAATTTACATACTGACTTTTTCCACCATAATCATTCCAATTATTCACTAAACTTAGTATCAGTTGCACTCCATATTTCCCTGCTACTGATATCACAAAATCCAATCCCTACAACACATGCAATAAGAAGTAAGTCCTTTGTTCATATACTTTTTTTAAAAAAATAAAAAATAAAGTCTTCCATATGCGTACATATATGTGTATAAAAATAAAATTAGTTTAATTTCTACACACCTTCGATGTAAAAACTGTCATTTAATAATATGTTGTCACTTCATTTAATAAGTATAAAAATACATCACTTGTCAAACTCAAATGATGTGACAACATATCATTAGATACATCTGTATAATATTTTTAGAGTCACAGTACATATAAATTAAATTCAAATAAAATATGCGCACACAAGAAAAACAAAAAATTTGCTTAGATGAGAAATAATGATAATACCCTGAAAACATCCTCATCATAAGAACCAGGGAAAATTTGAAGGGGTTTATAACCTCCATCGTTGAAGCCCCAGGTTCTTGCTAGGTTTACACCATGCTGGGAAGCTTCCAGAAAAGTTGTAGTAACCTTGGACCTTGTAGATGGGTCGGATGCTATGTTCATTAACCAATAGGAATTGAACCCGTTTAAGTAGTATGGGTTCCCGTTCAGAAGAAAATGGGTGTCTTTTCGTTCAACGAAGCCACTACAATTCTCGTATTGTCTAACAATTACAACCATTGCCACCATAAAAGCCGTAAAAACCAAGTTCTTTTTGAAAAACCCCATCACCACAAAATAATTTAATTTAATGAAAATAAGGCCAAATTACGAAAATTTTAAAAAAAAAAAGAGAGAACAAAGAGCTAGGCAAAGCAAATTTAGTTTGAGATACGATGAGTTGTATGGGAAAATACATAAGAGAAAGGAAAGGTTTATATAGAGAGGGAGATCAAGAAAAATAAAGGTGGATAAGAGGGTGATGAGAAACAACTATGAGCGCCTCCATACAGTGATCCCACCATAAACTGAAGAATCGTGATTGGATTGGTGGAATTCTATATATCAAAATTCGTTCCATTGGAATTTGGACCCGGCCTCGCATTCGATTTTTTCTGGCCGTTGAGTTTCGTGCAGTTTTACATTTACTGCATCATTTGGAGTGGACTGGGTGAAGTGAAGTTCACGAAGAAAATAAATATGGAATGGAGCTCTCAGTCTCACCCATAACCTATTTCCTTCCTTGTCAAAACAAGACTGCTATTACAATGAAGAAGTTTTACGAATGCATATATATGTGCTTTCACAAATGTAACGGGCTCTTATAACAAATTAGCTGAGAGAACTCGTGTCGAGCATGTAGGAGTGGCAAAGAATAATATAACCTATAATATAGTTAGCATGCACGAGTGGCGAAGAATAATAGAACCTATAATAGAGTTAAATTTTGTTTGGAAAAATAGTTTTTGACGAAAAAACAGATGAATGAGTTTTTATCACGCATCCTTAGTGTAGCTAAGTTTCCTAGATAGATAAAAAAAAAATTCACGCTATCAATTTCATAGGAAATAGGGAGGATATAATTAAATAATAGAAGGGGAGAAAATAAGAAATGTTATAAGAAAAAATAATAAAAAAAATCACTTTTGAATCCTTAACCATCTATCTGTGTACGGGAATGGATTCCCTACAGTGAGAATTTCACTGCATTTTTCTGCGGTGTTAATCCTTACCTTTTCACACATTCTCTCTCAATGCATCGATGGATAGGATTTCACGGGAGAAAATCACTGGAGAAAATCACGGGAGAGGATCCCAATCCATCTGTGTACTCATGGTCTACTAGTAGATCACGCTCATCCTTAGTGAACGTGGATCCGGCTCCTCTAAAGTGAATAATTCACTTTAGAGAATAAAGTAAATAATCTCAACCATTGATAAAAAAATTAAGGGTTGATATTAAGTACACATACATAACAAATCATCCTTAATTATCTCATAAACGGTTGAATTACATACTTTATTTTTCTATTCACTTTAAAGGAGCCAAATCCGGTGAACGTGGTCCACTAATAGACCATCAGTTCAATAGTTGGACATTTTTTTTTTTGATAAGACAGTTGGACATTTAAATTTTAATAGACATGATCTATGCTAGATCATTGATAACAAATACTAAACTTATTTTAATTCAAATATTTATAAAAAATGTTACTCTATTCGTCTCATAATAATGGATCTTTTAGGTTTTTTTTTATACACATTAAGAAAAAACTGTAAATGAATGAAAGAAAATAACAATTTTATAAACTTATTCTTTTTAACCATTGAATATTAACCATTATCATAAGAGTTATGTTAAGTGGACAACCACTTTTTCCTACACCGTATGCAACAACGTACACCAGGGAGAGAGAGCATGATTTGTCGGGTTCCGTGTCAGTGAGAAAAAAAGCAAAAAAATGGGTCAAATCGTATAAAACTACGGTGTTGGACAACTTAATGTTGTCCACTAAATATTTCTATTATCATAAATTTATAGTGAAGTATAGTGAATTGAGAGTAATGTACACATTGTTAATTTGAGGATAAAAATAAAAAATAATAATTAATAGTATATTGAAAAGATAAAACTACTGTTTTAAAAACCGAACCGAACTGGACGGTTCAACTGGTTGAACCTTGAACCTGTCTTGTCTCCGGTCTAGTTATTTTGGCGGTTCGACCGCGGTTTCATCCCGGTTCGAGCAGTTTAAAACTGTTGAATCATGACCCAGAGGTCTCACCAGTTCAATGTTTGGTTCGGTTTTTAAAACATTGGATAAAATAATACTTATTTTGGAATTTTTTTTCCTTCTAATACGAGAATTATTATGAAACGGAATGAGTAATATTCCGTGATACAACTGTAAATTCTTAGTAACATGTACATATAATATATTAATATTTTAATATTTTAATAAATATTTAAATTTTAATATATTAAATGGCCAATTTTTACTATGATATATCACCATCATCTGTCCGCAAGGCCTAGCATAATTGACGTAAGTCGACATAGTTAGGCTTGATATTTTCCGTAGTTGCCCAGGTTTAAGCCCATAATCCCCACTTTGCGTGCAGTTTACGGGTGGTACTTATCACTCCGTCTGCGGATTAAAAAATACCACCATCATCTTTATGGATACCTGATATCTAAGATACAGTAAAACTAATTGTAAATATTGTCAAATCATCTTCTAGTGAAAATTAATACAATTCGGTATAAATAAAAATACGCCCAGGTCAATTACTTATTAATTTAGTGGTGAAGAAAATGATCTAATTCTTTTTCTTTTCTTTTTTTGAAAAAGAAAATGATCGAATTCTAGTGCGTATATATGTAAGCACATGGTTACAAGTTTTCATTTTATATAGTCAACCAAATAAATTATTATCTGCTCTATAATATTGTAATACTTTCTGTCAAAAAAATAAAAATACTGTTATATATACTCACTATCCATTTATGCCTTATTTTTTTATGAGACCCACTCTAACTAATTAGTCCTTTGGACCAAATTTCCTGAGTGTCACCACAACTTAAGTCTTTTAAACTCACTATGAGATTAATTTCAAGACAGCTGCTAAGACAGATGGATTTTACTACCAGCAGTTTTGGCAACCAAATTTCCTCCTTATATATTATTTGAACCTTTTATATGAAAATAATATAAATACATAAGTGTATGGTAAATTTCATCTTTATCTAACTAAGACTGAAATCTTCAAAGAAAAAAAAATAAGACTGAAATATAAGAATAAGAATATAAATAAAGTGACCACATTCTTAAGCTACGTCCAACAATTTTTCGTCAGTTACTTAAATTAAACTATAAAAAGTAGTACTAAATATTTTTCATTATACGACTAATTTAGTGAAATCTAAAAAATGGAAATATGAAAAACATAAATATTTTAAATTTGTGATTTAAAAAAATTAAAAAAAAAATTTAATTAATGAAAAGATTTTTTTTATACTAAATGAAAAGATTGTTTAATCAAAATTCAAAAATATTTCATTATATCTAATGTTAATTGATTAAAGAAGTTAAGTCTTAATTAAATGAATTAAAAAATTAATAATATGCATCAATTGAAATTAAAATATTATTTTTCTTTTGGTTGACCAATTAAAATATTAATTAATATTTATTTGATTTAATTTAAAATAAAATATGACACTCGTTAAAAAAATATAAGTAACTTTATAAGAAGAGTTAACATTTCACGACCAGAAAAAGACTCATATTAATATATTAAGATAATTTATTGTAATCTTTTAAACTACTTTAAAGAAATGCTTTTAATAAATATCGTGAAAATAAACTAATTAAGTTTCGTGCAAATTAAATGAGCCAAAAAAAGTTTCATGCAAATTAAATGAGTCATTTAGTTAATTTGCATGAAAATATTGACTCAAACTTTATTGTTATTATTGTATCAATATCAATATCATCATCAATATCAATATCAATATCAATATCAATTTAAGAGAAGAATAGGCTGTTGAAATGACCAAATTAGTTCTCTTATAATTATGCCACCTGTCCTTTTTTAAGGGTAAATTTGTCTTTTTGTGATTACAGTACCCAACTTTTCTGCTGTTTCGATTCAAAATTTGAACCCTCCATCTTATCTCTCTCCCGATCTCCCTCCTTTCTTCCTCCTCCATCTTGCTCTTCCTCCTCCCTTCACATCACCAGATTCGCCCCCTTTATCCTCCTCCGTAACCAAAAAAAAAAAAAATCCCTTTCAAAGAAAAATGAACCCTCAATCTTATCTCTCTCCTGATCTCCCTCCTTTCTTCCTCCTCCAATCTCCAAGGGCCCTGGACTTCACTTTCCTCTTCTTCCTCCTCCTTCCACTTTTCACTGCACATTCACTCTTCTGGATTGTATCAAAGGTGGTTTTTTGTAGGTTTTGATGCGTCACAGTGACAACAGTGTGTCGTCGGAGAACCTGATGCGTCACAGTGACGACAGGTTGAGCTTGATCTCAATCTGTCGAGATCAAGCTCAAGCTGTTGGTCCTCAGTCGCCGAAATCAAGCTTGATCTCGGCGGGTTGAGGACCAACAAAAGCTTGATCTCGACAGGTTGAGCTTGACATGAAGCTGTTGATCTCGACAGCTATTCACACCTGTCGAGATCAAGCTCAAACTGTTGGACCTCAAGCTGTCGAGATCAAGCTTGCTCTCGACAGGTTGAGCTTGATCTCGACAGGTTGAGCTTGACATGAAGCTGTTGATCTCGACAGCTATTCACACCTGTCGAGATCAAGCTCAACCTGTTGGTCTTGAGGTCGTCGAAATCCAGCTTGATCTTGACAGGTTGAGGACCAACAGCTTGAGCTTGATCTCGACAGGTTGAGCTTGACATGAAGCTGTTGATCTCGACAGCTATTCACACCTGTCGAGAGCAAGCTCAACCTGTTGGACCTCAAGCTGTCGAGATCAACCTTGCTCTCGAGAGGTTGAACTTGATCTCGACAGGTTGAGCTTGACATGAAGCTGTTGATCTCGACAGCTATTCACACCTGTCGAGATCAAGCTCAACCTGTTGGTCCTCAACCTGTCGAGGTCAAGCTTGATCTCGGCGAGTTGCTTGCTCGACGGGTTGATGTGTCACAGCTGACAAAGCGGTGTGTCGTCGGAGAACCCGATGCGTCACGCGGTGACGGCGGGTTGAGCTTGCTCGGCAGGTTGATGCGTCGGTGACAGCGTGTCGTCGGAGAACCGATCGTCACGCGGTGGACGAGTTGAGCTTGATCTCAATCTGTCGAGATCAAGCTCAAGCTGTTGGTCCTCAAGCTGTCGTAATCAAGCTTGATCTCGGCAGGTTGAGGACCAACAGCTTCAGCTTGATCTCGACAGGTTGAGCTTGACATGAATCTATTGATCTCGACAGTTATTCACACCTGTCGAGATCAAGCTCGACCTGTTGGACCTCAAGCTGTCGAGATCAAGCTTGCTCTCGAGAGGTTGAGCTTGCTCTCGACAGGTTGATGCGTCACTGACAACAGTGTGTCGTCAGAGAACCTGATGCGTCACAGTGACGACAGGTTGTGGATGATCTCAAACTGTCGAGCCGTTGGTCCTCAGGCTGTCGAGATCAACCTTGCTCTCGACAGATTGAGCTTGACATGAAACTGTTGATCTCGACAGCTATTCACACCTGTCGAGATCAAGCTCAACCTGTTGGTCCTCAACCTGTCGAGATCAAGCTTGATCTCGACAGGTTGAGCTTGCTCTCGACAGGTTGAGGATGATCTCAAACTGTCGAGATCAAGCTCAACCTGTTGGTCCTCAAGCTATCGAAATCAAGCTTGCTCTCGACAGGTTGAGCTTGCTCTCGACAGGTTGAGCTTGACATGAAGCTGTTGATCTCGACAGCTATTCACACCTATCGAGATCAAGCTCAACCCGTTGGTCCTCAACCTGTCGAGAGCAAGCTTGGAAAAGAGCAACCTGTTGCCCTGTTTTGGAAAAGAGCATAGGGCCATTTTGGATTTTCTCATCGAATGAGCCCCTCCCATTCAACCAGCAAGATCAACCTGTCGAGATCAAGCTTCATTTCGACAAATGAGGACCAACAAATTGAGTCAAGCTCGACAAAGTTGAGCTTGATCTCGACAAGCTTGATTTCTCAAGATATGTGAGATATACTTAAAACTCATTGGTGTTATTTTGTTATAAACATGAACCATTTCAGATCCTTCATCCAATGTTCTTATATTAAAGATTAACAACTCTTCCTGAATGTGTTTGGTTTTTTTTTTCTTCATCTTCTTCGGTTCCTATTAATCTTCTTTTCTTTCTGATGCTTATTTATATTTTCCCAGTGTTTGCAAGTAATAGAAGAAGCAACTCACACTTTTCTGCTGTTTTCTGCAAGTAATAAATAGACAAGTAAATAGAAGAAGCAACTCACAGTTTTCGATGCGTTTTTTGTAGGTTTTGATGCGTCACAGTGGCAACAGTGTGTCGTCGGAGAACCTGATGCGTCACATGATGTGACGACAGAGAAAATAGGGCTGTTGATTTTCCATATATACCCTTTATTAAGAAACTTACACGTGTCTATTTTGAGGACAAAATTGAGATTTACGATTAATTAATCAATTGACGAGAAAATATTGCTGCTGCTGCGATCACTTTCTGCTCTGTCACTCGGCCAGTCTGCAAGGAGAGAGCTTTTCTTCTTCTCGCTCTTCCCCATGCGCCTCGAGCTCCTCATTTGTCTTCTCCGTCTACTTCCTTCTCTATCTACCGGTCTTCTCCATCCGATTTAGTGATGTTCATTGAGTTACATTATTGGATGATTTAGTGATGTTCATTTGGTGATTATATATACCCCAATAATATATAGCTTATTGTCTTGGCCATTCTATTATAATTGATTTCATAGGTGTTCTGTGTTTTTAGTTCATTGTTCTAAATTTATATTGTCACAAAGAAACTTGACTGCCTAATTGTTGGTTGGTTTTGGGCGGAGGATTAACCTGAGCCAAGGCATCGCTGATTACGCCTTTGGTGCACTTAAACTCCTTTTTGCTTCTCTTATTGTGACCACCTTCATCAATTCTAATTTTTGTACCGCTGAAGGAATAACAATGTGTCATACTAGATGGTTGATCTTTTACATGGTTTACAATGAAGTTGTATTCTGCTCAAAGTAAGCTTGATAACATAAACATTGGTAGTGCTTTCAATTCTATGCCTACTCTTATATTTTGCAAATGTTGGTTTTTCTTCGTCACGAGATCAAGCTCACCCTGCCGAGATCAAACTCAACCTGTCGAGATCGGGATTGACTTCGTCAGCTTGACGACCAACAGCTTGAGTTTGATCTCGATAGGTTGAGCTTGATCTAAGCTGTCGAAATAAATCATGTGCGTAGCTGTCGAGATCAACCTGACGCGATCAAACTCAAGCTGTTGAGCTTCATCTCGACAGGTTGAGCTTTATCTCGACATCTAGAAGACAACTATCTATTGGAGCATCAAGACCCATCACAATCAAGTCAGTTTAAATAAATCATGTGAATATCTGTCGAGATCAACCAGTCGATATCAAACTCAACCGAGATCAAGCTCAACCTGTCGAGATCAAACCCAATCGAAATAAATCATGTGAATAGCTGTCGAGATCAAGCTCAACCGAGATCAAGCTCAACCTGTCTCAGGATTGACTTCGACAGCTTGAGGACCAACAGCTTGAGTTTCATCTCGACAGGTTGAGCTTGATCTCGCTTTAGCTTGATCTCGACAGGTTCATCTCCACAGCTATTCACATGATTTATTTCGACAGCTTGATTGTGATGGGTCTTGATGCATCAAGCGATAGTTGTCTTCAAGCTGTCGAGATCAAGCTCAACCTGTCTACATCAACCTCAACCTGTTGAGATAGTTTGTTTGTCAACGCAAAATAATTACCATAACGACGCGCTACCCGTGCGTATGCACGGGTATGTTACTAGTTAAAAAATAAAAATAATACCCTAACGGGAAAAAAAAGAGTTGCGTCGCCCCATCCCAATACGAATATACCATAGGTGCCGTCCTCATTTTAAATTTTGTCTTTTGTGACAATGCCGTGAATTCGCATAATCCCAAAAACTGAGGAGGATTTATTCAGAAACGTTAGCGAACTGAAATGAATCGCCTCTTATAAAAAATAAAAAATAAAAAATAAAATAAAGATGGGACTCGAGTTCAACGTGTGAGTAAAGTAAGCAATCTCAACTATTAATGAGAAAATCAAAGGTTTGTATTAATTACACATGCATAACAAATCATCATTGATTTTCTTATAAACGGTTGAATTACTTACTTTATTCTCTACCCACTTGAGATAAACCAAATCTGTGAGTAAATTAGTGGAAATTTAAATGTTACGTAGATAACTAAAGTTAGTGTAGTTTTTTTTCCGGTCATAAAGTTAGTGTAGTTAATTTTCTTAAATAAATAATACTCTCTCTGTCCCATTTTGAATGTCACATTAGAGGATTTCACATAGATTAAAAAGAAGCAATTAATGAAAGAGAGAACGATCATTTTACCAAATTAAACTTGTTATTTAAAACTTTCTAGAAAACGGAGCAGTTTAACAGCATAACTTTAAAAGAGATATCAGGGGTAAAACTGGAAAAATTTAATTAATGAGACTAATATGACACTTATTTTTTGACTAATTTTTTTTTACAAATATGACACTCATAATGGAACGGAGGGAGTAATATCCAAGTGATTGAACCATGAAAAAATATTGGGAAGCTGAAAAAAAGGCGAGAAAGGTTTTTGACATTTGAATGAGTTTTTGCCACGTGGCACAATCGTAGTTAAGTTTCTTAAATGAATAGCTGAGACTCAGCATGAGTTACAAAGAAAAACAAAACCTACAGTGTAGTTAAGTTTTTTATGGGAACATAAGTTTTTACATATGTTTTTAGCGTAGTTGAGTTTTTTGAAAACTAACGAAGGTTGGTCCAGTTGCTAAGGATACGACCCATATCCCATAAGAACATGGATTCAAATATCACTGTCGATATGAGAGCTTCGTTAGTATTTACTCCCTCCAGACACATTTATAATCAAAAAAACACTTTCAAGGTTCGCTAAAAAATTTATGTATCTGGTCCAAAATTTGGACCAGATATATAAATTTTTTAATGAACCTTAAAAATGTTTTTTTGCTTATAAAGTGTTTGGAGGGAGTAATATGTAAGTCTCTATCCCTCAAGACCTAATTCGTCTAAGCTTTTTATTTTTATCAAAAAAAGTCAAGCTTTTTAAAATATAGGCAAAATTGCTCTTTAGGTCTTTTAACTTATTTTCGGTTTTTGAATCAGTCCTTTATCTTTTTTTTTCTCAAATAGGTCCTTTATCTTTTTTTTTCCCGAACAGGTCCTTCAAGTTTTTAGTATATTTCAAAAAGGTCATTTAATGAATGGACACGTAAGCCTGTTTTTAGTGTGTTTTTCAAACCTAAAAGACCTATTCGGGAAAAAAGAAATATAAAGGACTGATTCGAAAACATTTTAAAACATAAAGGACCTATTTGGAAGGAAAAAAAGATAAAGGAGTGATTCGAAAATCGAAAATAAGTTAAAAGAGCTAAAGAGCAATTTTGCCTAAAATATATAAAAGATATAATAGATAGATAGATAATAGATGAAATCGTTTCTCTTTGTTCTTCTCCTTCAAATTGAGGTTATACTCCTTTTGGAATTAATTATAAACAAAAATATATATGTATTTAGTCCAAATTTATACCACATATATGTATTTTTTTTGCTTATAATTCATTCCGGATGGAGTATTAATAAGGGATCAAGCAAACGCGTAACTTTACTAATTAAAAAAATGCTAATTAGTGCCCTAAGGATATTGTTTAAGAAGTCCAAAAAAAATAAGTTTTTATAAAAAATTATGTATTTAATTTTAATACATTAGAAAGAGATTAATTTATCTTTTCAATAAACATTTACCTTATTTAAAATTCTTAAATAATATTCTTAGAGTACTTATTAGCATGAAACCCTTAACTAATTCTACCGATGCCATCACCTACGTAGAGTGCTAATGTTAGCAATATGGTAGTGGTTGTCTCAACGTGGTTGATGATATCGACGCCCCGCTTACCGGTGTAGTTAATGCTTTCGCCTTTTTTGTCTTAAATATGCCCATACACCATTGCAATCGCTTTGCTTGAGGTTTCCGTGAGACTGGTAAAAATGAGTTGTATTTGTCCTTACTCGATCTTAATTTTTAATTTAGCTAAATTTGGAGATTTGAATGTGACTTATGTAGTGCAATTAAGATTGGATCTAGACAAGACTGACCTGAATTAACTGATGTATAAGATAATTAAAATTATAATATAATCTTGCAGTAATAGTTAAAAAGTAATTCATTTGATAATTAAATATATATTATACATTAGAACTTATCCCAATGTAAGATCGATTATCTTTTTACTCTATTGTAATTTCAAAAATAGACTTAAATATATTTTTAGTCCCTCAAATTAGGAAAAAGTTTGGTTTTAGTCCCTCAAAACAATTTCGTCTGCCTTTAGTCCATTTAGTTTGAAAACGTGTCACATTTAGTCCCTGCAAGTTTGGTTTTAGTCCCTCAAAAATATTTCACCTGCTTTTGGTCCCTTAGTTTGGAAATGTGTCCCATTTAGTCTTTGTGTCTGTTTTCGTCTGCTTTTCGACTGATGTTGCTCAGAATAATAACATCGAACCTGGTGTTAGAGAGGTGCAGAGAGGAGGGAGAGAGAAACGAGATACTAAAACCAAACCAAAAGCAGTGACTAAAAAGCAGACGAAAACAGTCGCAGGGACTAAATGTGACATATTTCCAAACTAAGGGGAACAAAAGCAGACGAAAATTCTTTAAGGGACTAAAACCAAACTCTTAGGGACTAAATGTGACACATTTACAAATTAAAGGGACTAAAAGCAAACGAAATTTTTTTTGAGGTACTAAAACCAAACTTTTCCCTAATTTGAGGGACTAAAAACATATTTAAAACTTCACAATATTATCTTTTTACACGTATAATGTATATTCAAAATTCAAAATATATAACCGTTCAAAAACTAAAAATTGTGTGCGCGTTTGATAGCAAAAAAATTGTGTGCGCGCATGTGTGTCTGAATGAATCTATAGGA
This sequence comes from Calophaca sinica, assembly GCA_037113605.1. Taxonomy (NCBI): domain Eukaryota; kingdom Viridiplantae; phylum Streptophyta; class Magnoliopsida; order Fabales; family Fabaceae; genus Calophaca; species Calophaca sinica. The sequence goes on along the minus strand of CM073733.1, from coordinate 33,487,567 downwards.
CATAATAAGTCATCCAAACCGGTCTGAAACCTATTATGAAGTCATAAAATAAAAAAAATGTTATTTTTTATTATAAGGGAAAAAAATCCAACATTGAATAATTCACGACGGGATGGAGCCCTAATATTGTCTAATATGGGACAATGTATATTTGTTTTTGTCTTATTTTTTCTCTCTGTTGTTTGTATTTTGAGCCTCTCATGATAGTAGCTAGGAAATGGCATTGAGAGAGGTCTGTGTAACACCCTCAAAAAAAATTCGCTTCTAGAACTTAGAATATTTTTGTGTGTGCATGTGTGTATTTTGATGTGTGATTATGTGTTAAAATGATTTTGATTGATTATAAATTAATTAGAATCGATACGTGATACGACTGCGCGAGTTAGGACGCGAAATGGGCCGATTACACTGCACCAGGGGCGTAGGGCACCTGCTGCAATTCTGCAACTGCGCGTTTTTGCGTTTTACTGCGTTCTGGGGGTCGTTGGGACCCGTTTTATACCCATTCAAAGGGGATACGACTAGTGGGTTATAACCACTCTTAAACCCACCCATTATCAGTTCCTAATCCCATTTATAACTCCTCATTACCCTAAGCCAAAGTCTAAAATTGGTCTTTCCTCTCTCCTTTCTACATTTCTGCATTTGATGGTTCTTCCTTTGGACTGAATCTAAGGAACTCAAATTTTCAGTGATTCCACTAGCATTCTTCTACCATTTTGGAGGTGACTATCATAGGGTAAGTTTCTTTAATTAGGGTTTGTTCTTTCTTCCATTCCTAGGGCTTAAAACTCAAAAAAAAATTCCATTATATGCCCTATTCTTGTGTTCTTGAAGGAGATAAAGCACTCTTGTGAAGCAAGGAACCATTCTCTCCCCCTCTCCTAGGGATCACAGAGTTTATAAGGTAAGGGGGTAGATGAATGCGTGATTAGTGGGCTTATGGAGATAATTAGGCAATAGAGACGTCTCACGGTCCCTAGACTTGGCGCGATTGTGCATGAATGAGTACCATCACCAGTGTGATGTGAAATTCATGAATTTGACACTGCCATAGTGTCCTTGTTGAATTGAAATGCTTGATGTATGTTATTTGTGTTGATTTTATGATCATATGTTATGTTTGTATTAAGTGTTGCTTTGATTGCCTTGGATCAAGGGTTAGATGAATTTGTGATTGAATGAATACTAGAGTGAATGTGTTACTTGGCTTTACATGACTATTCTGAATTTGATGTATTATTTGGGGGCTAGGATATGGTTTGTTGTACTTAGGTTCACTAGGTGAACTAGTGTGTTATGCAAAAAATTATGAGCAGTAGAACTAAGTTGAAATTATGCAGAATTTTCCTAAGGTAAATGCGGTGTCTAAATGACTAAGTTATGGATTCAATGGATCTTATAGTCTAAGAATGATGATGGTTTTCATGTGATAATAGTTTAAGTGCGTAGGAGTAAGAATAAGAGAAGTTAGGTAACTTAGAGAAAATTTTATGCGGAAAAGTGACTGAAAAATTGACTAAGTGTTGACATAATTTTGTAGAGTTTCACTAATTGAATTTTTAAATTCAAGATAGATTAGATAATGACCCAAACCCTTTTGGTTAGTGCTCCATAATTATTTAGGAGTAGTACAGTACGTTCGGTCGTCCTCGAATGCGTGGGGACCACATTAAAATTAGCGCGAATGTTGGAGAGACAGAGGTGGGGTGGGCTGCCTTAAGGTGTCGTGTTCTCTTGTGTTTGTGATCGTTTCAGCTTAGGGTAGTGTCCTATCGTGTATTTCAAGGGTATTCGAGATGTACTAGGGTATTTTAAGTTGTGGTCAAACTTAGATGGATTTATTTGGGATGAATCACGTGAGAAAAAAGGATCAGAGAGTAAGTTAGATTAGCTTAAACTTAGTGTTGTGAGGTAGGATGATAACTTGGACTTGTTCCAAGGTTGGGGCAAACTTGTTGGTGTACTGACAAGTAGTACCTTGTTGATGATGTTGTTACCGATCACTTGATGAAATGGTTGGTGTTGTTGATACATTGTTGTTGTTGTTGTTGTTAGACACCATGTTTGGTTTTGTACTCATGCATCATAAGGTGTCTTGTTGTTATTGGCAGTGAGCAACGATGATGCAATATAGTATCGGCATTTATGGACAAGGTATCTGGCCTCAGGGTCGATCGGGTAGGTGCGTCTTATATAAAGATAGTGTATGACCACCACAGCTAGGGTGTTCCCATATAAACCGGGTCAACCTGACTAGACACTGTTCGTACTCAAGAGTGGCGACATTCTTTCACTCGCTTACCTAAGTTGTTTGGATCCACATGCATGAGAAGTAGACGTTGGTCTTAGGATTGCATATATACTCGTAGAGTCATGCATTCATCTTATGTGTTGTGCAAGTTAACGTTGATGTATGCGCATTGCTTAAGCAATTTCCTTTGTCGTTATGTGCTATTCTTGTATATGATGTATAACCCCTTTTGCTGTGGCTACTCATACACCATTGTGTATGTTTAGACGATGAGCTTGCATGTGAGGATGACGATGTGCCTGATGAGTGATTCGTGGATGTGATCATGCGTAGTTAGGATTTCTGTTTCGTTATTGTTGTTTGTTATTATTTTCCGATGTAATACTTAGGGTCAGTTCTGAGATATTGTGACATCAGGGTATTTATTGTTCTTTCAAAATTTAATTCTACATGCTTGACTTTGTTATTTCCGTAAGTTGTATGAGCATGATGACTCTATCTTGGTTTATGAAATTTTAAATTGACTTTATTTTCCACACTTTGTCATTTTACGTCATTTATTTCTTTAACGGTAACATGCGGAGTGAAAAGTGTTACAGTCTCTATATTGTGATTTATTTTATGTCTTGGATTGGATTTTGTATCATGTTCGTCTTGATGCAAGTGATAGTGTGGTTTTCTTCAACCCTTTCTGGAAGGTAAGAAAAAGATCACCACTGTGATGTTGAAGCTAGAGGTATTAATATAATTCTACTGACAGAAAAAAAAAATGCCTTACTTTTTTGTTCTTTACTCGGAATGATATCATGAGATTTGATGACATTTGGCCCACCGAAAAAAAAAGGTATTCATGACATTTGCTATGTCATATTACTGGGCCAAAAATTTGCCATTTTCGAAAGATTCATCTGCCACCCAATATGCCATAAACAATAAGGTTTCTCCCAAAAGAACTTCCCTTGAGGAGGTTCAGGTCTCCCCAAAACGGGTCGATGATCTGATTACGTGGGAGGAAGGTGAAGCACTAAAGCATGAAAGAAACTGGTCCTCCAAGTGATGTTTCACATGGATCTGTGAAGCCTCTCCTACACCTCCTAACTCCATTCTTATGTGAAGGACGGCCCTTTGAAACCCATATCTAAGAGAAGGCAATCATCCCACAAGAGTCATATGCCAAAAGAGAAGCAGAAGCCCATCGCTTATGAGCATGCATTTTTACAAAATCCAAGTGTGTTTGGTTTGTCGTTCACTGGCCGCAACAGACAACGTTCACCGGCTCTAAACGTCTGTTGCGGCCAGTGAACGGAATTCATCTCTTGATCGGCCACTGCATCAACTGGTTGCCCTTCCATAACAAGCAAATGTAAGGAAGCAACATGGAAAATAACCGACTCGGAGACCAAAAAAATGATTGCAGATAATTTAAGTCCAAAATCAGGAACAAAAAAGTTTCAAACAATAAATATCAAAATAAATAATAACTGTCACCAAACAAAATTCAATATTTGACAGACCCATTTTGACACGCCATCCCTTCTTTCTGTCTACTTCTACAAAATGAACGAATCAAACATGAGCTGACAACAAAAGGGAAATATGAGAAAAACTTATCTCACAAGGACTCACGAGGAAAAATACAGGGAAAAAATCGTTTATTTACTTCTTATTCCCTCTTATCAACGACTGAATGACATGAAAGCACGTTTTAATCCAATCACACTATGGTAGAGTGCATCTAATTGATACATCCAAGGACGGAGTCTCTCATAAGCTTCCTTCTCAGGGGTCACGACCAATTAGCCAAGTCAAGAATCCACGCTTCACCATGCACCCCAAAGGCTAGATTCAATCTATTCCCAATGCAGAAAGAAATGGTCCTCACTCATGAGACAGATAACAAAAATCCTGCTTATCTAGCCAGGGAAGCTGGCAAAAGAGAATCATCAGTATATAAAGTAAATATACGATTATATGTTCAGAATCTTCAGATCGCTACATATATAGAAATTTCAGACCAAAAATAAAAAACAAACCCTGCCTTCATAAGGTGAAACCCAAACCCTGCCTTCAAGTCACTACTAAAACAGAAAGTTTCAAGGAATTGACTACAGTTTCCCAGTCAAACATGCAATAAGATATTCATGAGGTAAAATGCAGTGTCCACTGATCATCCATGTAAAACCCGTCAGATTTACCTAATACTTCCTACTGAAGATTACAATCCGTACCTATATATTATGAGTGTTGCACTTGTCGGGATATCTGTAGCATCCAATCAGCATACCCACTGTTACTACCCATCTGGTCCTCGACAAGGTTTGCAAGAAAGAGGAATCCTTCTTTGGGTTGTTCACCTTGCCTCACAAGGTGGCACAACTGGTAGTATGCACGATCATTATTTCTCAATTTTTCAAGTACCCTCATCAGCCTCCTTGACATTTCATTATTATGCGCATGGAGAGTAGCCTGTTAAAAGAAACAAAATATACACATACTTCGTAGACAAATAAAGGAGGAATAAACATGCATATCTACTCTACTATGTTTTGATACTACGAATTGACCATAGGAGAAGTTATTCAATGGGTTGAGAATAATATCCATCAACAGCAACGTAAATAAAAGTCAATCTTATGAAAAATCTCACCATAGGATGAATGTCACAAAAACTCGCCATTGAATTAAGTGATTTATCATGATGATGCTGATAGAATTTAATGTTAATTGTATGACTCTGTTATACTTAATTGAAATATTTCAAGGATAGCATATAATGTATTTTTCAATTCAACTATGAAAAAAAACAAAGATAAAAATTGGCAAGAAAGACCAATGTGACAATTATTTATAATACAACAATTGTCTATACATGCATGCATGCGCGCACATAGAGAGAGAGAGAGAGAATATAGGATTTTTTTTTTCTAATTAAGAACCAAAAAGCAACCAATGTAAATTTGAACTAGAGATTAAAGTTGAAAAAGAGGATAAAACAGCTTGACATGACAACAACCTATAATAAACCCTTATTCTCTCTAGTCCTCACTCCTTCTCTACCTAGAAAAATACCTATTATGAACCTATTTTTGTACTGCGGAATATACAATACCTTTGATAATTCTGCCGCAAAGTCTGCCCCAAGTAAATTCTTTGCTATATCAGGTGAAATCACCGTACCAAACCATATAATGAACCGGAAGCCATCGTCATATAAATAAAGGCCCCTAGAGTCTAAGCTCTCCCCAGTCAAAGGTAACCTTCTCTCGATACTTTTTAAGTCATCAGCCTGTACGGATGCCTGGAACACAAGCAGAAATAATTCAAGGATCTGGCAATTTAACCTTTTTATTGGTAAATTTCCAAGGGTGTGCATACCTTCAGAAGATAATCATCAAGTCGAATCAAGCTGGGATAGAGAAGTTTCAACAATCTTTTTATTGGTAGAGTCATCATTGTATGCCCTGCTGCGCATCGTTCATCCAGTGGAACATCACCATAACCTCCACGTAGAGCTGTTGATCTACAAAGAGCTAATCCATACAACATTAGAAACTTTAAAGACTCGGGATATATCATTCTGTTGGCCAAGCGATGTTGCACAGCATAAAGATTTCGATACTCCTTGAGGGCTTTCACAATTCTTAGTTGCAAAGTATTCCGTGCATCTTCCAGTTTCTGGGACAATGTTTTCTCAATTGCTGCAAACATGAAGTAACTGTATAAGAAGATAGAAATAACTAGATACATCACATATGATGTCACAACAACATAAAGTCTAGAAGTCCTGTTTAGCCTACCTAGCCTACTAAATAGAGATACAATTGCACCAGTATCAACCAGGCGATAGATATCCGCCAAGTCTGTAACTACCGGCAGTGCCATTGTGTGTACTCTGATACGCCTTTCTCCACAAGAAGCAGTATATCTATTTTGTTGTTAGGGATGAAACCCATTTTAAAAGAAGTTCACATTCTAGATATCATGACTTACCGAACTTAACTGAATATCAAGCATGATAGACATTCCATAAATGTTAAACAGTGGAGGAGAAATAATAAAAAGAAAGCATGATAAAGATGAGCTGAATGGCCTACAAAAAAAAAAAATGAAAAGGATAAAATAATGTTAATTTTTCAAAAGAAAAATATACTTTCCAGGAAAGGTTCAAAAGTACAGACTCCTTTTAAAAGAAAGCCTGTGTTTTCCATTTTGAATAGTAGTATCGTAATAAAATATAATTAAATACTATCATCGACACTATATCCCGTGTATATTAGAACACATCTTAAAAAATATTGAAGAAAGGATACAACAATGCAACTTGAAAGTAGATTGTCTGAGTCGTCAATAATGTCTCTTCAAGTGATAACTGCATGGCAAAGGCTTTATCACAATCTACAGCTGGAAGTGCTAACAAATCCGTGGACCTTAGCATGAAGTTTCCATGATAAGTTGTGAAGCGAACACCTAGAAACATAGACAATTATCAAACAATTGTATTTCTATTTGTGTATGTGGTCGATATTATATGTTAATCTTATATACACGTTGACGGCAGATAAACAAAAGGAGGCAAGGAAGGTAAGTATTTCCAAGACATAACGAATGCACAGACCTTTTGCACACCTAATACGCATTACAGCTTCCCATGCAGTCTCTCTAATGAGGTCTCTCCTTAATTCGTGTCTCAATTTCTCCCCATGAATGGCTGATTGGAAAGCCGGATAGTAATACACTTGACCAGCAGTATACTTTGCCAGAGTCCCTAAATAGACAGTAAATTATAAATACACAATTTACATCATGTATAAGATCATTAGCCTGCAAGAATATGTGCTTAGAAGACCACCAATGCTGAGAGTATACTATCAAAGTCAAACAGAATTACATCAGGGCAGGGGATGCATTATTTCCAGACAATAACATTTACACATCAACACATAATTTGTGAATTCTTTTTGAGAATTTACAGGGCAGTTTTTTGCCAACACTCTCAGTTGATATTCCACACATCTATAATCACAACACCATCAGTGGAAAATATGGCAATCATTCAATTAATATATTCAATAGTCGAATTAAAGTGACGAACTAATTACTCAACGTAGAACTCTTGACGGGATACCAAAGCCATCCTGTCAAGTATAAAGTGCAAAGCACTAACGTGCAATATAAGGTACTCAAACATTTGCAAGGTCACAAAACTTCAAAAGCATTTTAAAATGAACATGGATCAAATTAAAGTTTAACATAGTTAAAGCCCATTAACTTATGGCATCAAGTCACCATAAAACAATGCCGCAACTAAAGAATCATCAGGTATATCAATCAGAAATCTTCTAATCCAGAGCAAGAGGTTTAGCACTAGTATGGCACGGTGAAATTAGAAGGAATTGTAAAAAAAATTACCTAAGGAGGCTATGTCGGTGTACTTATCACTGAATGCATACACATTTGCTGAGATTTGGAACTTAGAAAACTCAGCAGCCATTTGCTTATAAAATGGATCTTCCGGCAGTCTCAGTCCATGTTCTTTATCTGTCCCATAGACACGAGAATCATCTCCGCGTAACTTTAAGCGACCAACACCAAGAGATGGAAGCGAGTTTTGAAAAATTAATAATTTCCCTCCGAGTTGACTCTGCACAAAGAGGTATGGAAAGGCCACAACACAGTAATGCATAAGAAAAATGAAATTGTCAAATACACAGGAAAACATGTCTTAAAAGCCAACAAATTCAAGGCAGATAGTTTTCTTTGGATAAACATAGGTCCCCCAATTCTGCAAGGAACGCAACTTGCTTCTCTAAGGTTTATCTGATTTATTCAGTGACTTTGTGATAGTTTAGTGTTCACACTCACAGCAATTCATATTAAAATATGCAAGTCTGCACTTGGTTGTTTTAACATAAGCACAATTGTTTATTAACAGAACTGCATCAGAGTTGAGGGAAAAGAAAACAACAATCTTCATTAGAGAAAGAATGTCCTCTGAGAAGTATCAATTTGATCCAAGTTCTCAGATCAAGAATGTATGATAGAAATGCATCTCCTTTCTACATCTCAGGTATTTGAGAGCCTGGTCTCTCCCACCCAAAATTCCTCCCCAAACCACAGACTCCTTCCCTCTTCCTTCCCTCCTACTACCTCTGGGCCTTAATATAAGGTGGGGAAAAAACAAAAACCACCAAGACCAATAAACACTATTAATGTTATAAAATTGAAATCTTATCCCAAATACACCCCTAGCATTAAATGTTGTATGCCCACTATATGAGTTTATAATAAACATACAATTCATTAAATAGGAGTATAAAAGAAATTCTAGCAATTAATGTACCTTGAAATGAGTTTATTTTTCTTGTAATTAGGACAAAAAAATACACCAAAAATTTTATCATAATAAGGATCAGAGGTATCATTATTTATACCCTCTAAATCCCCCCTCTGACTAACTGTCAAACTAACTAACTATTTCATCTAGCTAACTACAGTTGTCTATTCCTAACAGATACAGTTACTAAGCGATTCAAATAACCGGGTATCTAACATTTATATACTCTGTATTAAATACAAAACTTTACTTGTATAGAAACAAGTGAGGGCAGACTTCCCATTATTGGCAAAAAGGAAAAAAAAAAAAAAAAAAACTTGTCTGAATATCACAATTTCATAAATTGGACCTTCCAATCACAAATATCAAGTCTTTTTTTCCCTCCTAAATTATATTAAGAACTCGCTATGACAAATAACAATCCCAAAGAAATGCGAAATGACTAGCACAGGTCATACAATTTCTACCACAATTCTTTATATATTTTAAATCTGGAAGCAAAAGATCTGCATTAATATTACTTTAAAAAAAAATTTGAAGCACGTGCAAATCTCTTCCAGTTATTGCTGAACCTTTCCCTTTCAATAAAACCAGGTTTGCATTTGCAACACTCAATATCCCCTGTACTCTCATTCTCTACCTTGAAAACTAATTCTAAAACTATATATAACTTTGATTCAATTGATAGCAATTTATATCCAATGTATCAAGTCCACTACTTGTGGGGGAAAATTAGCAAAGGAAATTATGATAAAAAAAAGAGTCACCATAGAAGGTATATATGATAAAAAATACCATAACCATAAAAGCAGCCTTAAGAGCAGGTCCAAAAGCAGATTCCAGATTAACATTATCCTGGAACATAGTTGGCAAACTATCTAGGAAGGTTTCCACCACACTTCTTGATTCAGATAAGTTAACAAGTAGATCGTCTGGTAGTGGAACAAATATGTCATCCAGATCTGAGACTACCAACATCTGTGGTTGAGTCAAGGATGACTGCAAAAGCATAGTACATAGAATAATTAGTACAAATCATGGCCAAATAAGGGGGAAAAAGAGACATATTAACATTTTGGTAATGCACTAATGCTAGTAGTACTACAAACCTTCATATTATAAAAATGTATAGTGCTATCAAAAGTTGCAAACCCTATTTGTGTTCGTGGAAAGCCAGGCAGCTCATCTAAGCAGGACTTGATTGTTTGGGCCACAACCTGGATTAAGAACAGTAACATCAGAAATCAAGATAAAGTGTGCCTAACACCTCCAAAAATAAAATGGTAGGGACAAGTTAGTTATTTGGTAAACCCAAATACAAAATGCATTCCGTAACCCAAAGTTGCCCAAAAAAATGATTACCAAGTAAATGTTACTTCTGGCAAATTTCATTTTCAAATTTTGACCTTTTTGTATATTGGGACAAATTCATCCTTCCAATACACAAATAAAAATTGTTCTTGAAAATGTTACATTCGGTAAATATTCCCAACATAATACTCATTCTAAAAGATATTCTGCAGAAATCGCCCAAACATGCTCAAAAAGCATATTAACATTAACATCATATGGGAAGGCAAACATGCGACCCTCACATACACATAAGAAATAAGGTCCACCAGTTATCGTGAGTTCCAGATATCATTAAATTACTCAAAGAAGGGGAAAACTTTGAATCATTAAAATCATCTAAAAGATATGTATAAGTTTAGTGAAAATGAAAACCACGTTAATAAGCTTTTGAGTACGCAGACCACTTTCTTCTTTAAATGAACTACTCTAAGACAAAATACATTAGATCATAACTCACATAACTCTTTTGTTTATGGTCACTGAAACCAAATTCTATCAAACATATGTATCTAGAAGGGCCCTGACTCTATATTTCACATGAAAAATAAGGCCATATATCGCACAACAGTAAAATTTATTCATTTATTTATTTTTCAAGAAAAAAACATATGCTTAAGACTCAGAATGCAGTACAATATATACATTGTGCCAGAAGTGAAGTGCTTACCCCAATCATGCCACTTCTAACTGCAGATATGGAAACATCGATGAGGAAGAAATATACTGGGGGCATAGGAGGTCGCACCATATACTCAGCAGGGGCAACAAATTCTACAGTACCCTTTGTAAGCTCGGGTCGTTGATTCAAATCAACTCTTTTGCCAGTGGCATCTAATTGTGCATAATATTCACTAGGAACTGCACATAACACTCAATATATCAACATCTCAAGAAAGATAATATTCAGCCAATTACAATATGCATGATATATCTCACAAAAAAAGTAGCTTTCATCACAAATTCTTAATTATGCATGCAGTTGAGTTGACTGTCTGGTTTAACATCATAGCAGAGCTATGATCCACTTATTATGACAGTAATAAACATACAGCACAACTGACATGAATATACAGAGTCAGAAAAATCAGAGAGCAAGTTCAGCTCCCATGACACTGACACCATAATCCACATCATATAGGTAAAAAAAAATCAAGTATCCGCATTCTTTTATCAAGTGCCCCTTTGGGCATATCCAATAGAATGCAACAATAGAAAAATTAATGAATTTTCAGAGCCTCTATAATGACTTTTAATTAGTAAGGCAAAAGACAAGGTTAGGGGAGTAATAAGTACCATCATTAAGCAAGGTGCATACATTGCACCGGAACTTTCTTCCAGCTTCTGTAAATGTGACATAAGGATTCACATATGTGCGACATCTTCTGCAGCGTACAACACTAGCTGGAGCAAAACTAATTATAGGCACCTCTTCCTGAAAACAAAGAACAGTGAACAAAGGAAAATAACATGACCAGTAGGTTACTGCTCATCAAGCATGTAAAGAGAGACACTAACCCCATCAGGAGATTCAGCAAGTGGACATACAACAGCTCCAAGAGGCAGATGCCACCTTGAAGCTAAGGACTGGGAGCTAGGAATTGCACTGGTTGTGAATCGTAGAAATCTGGGATTGCAGTTCATGGGATACATCTCAGCCAAATTCTTTGGCTCCACATCACCATCCAACGGCCTTGGAAGTTCTTTAGCATCAAATAACGGATCCATTGTTCCAGGACGAGTTTGCACTGTGAGTGAACTGAAGTCCTCTGTCAAGCCCTGAATGGCACCAGTAGGGGGTACAGATCCTGGATGCTGCATTGACTGGATACCTAGTGGAGTAGCCACTGGGAATGATGAAACATAGCCTCCTTGATGAGGTGAAAAAGGAGAAGATGGTGCAGGCGGTACAAGTCCATAATTTCCTTGATCAGCAGGAAGAGAGGAATGCATAGGTGGAGCTTGTATTTCAGCACCAGGCTGCATACGGGCATATCCAGGAATAGATGGCTGATATTGAGAAGGAGGAGGAACATTTGAACCCATAGGTGGAGACCCCATTGGAACATAAGGCATCTGCGGCTGAGGTGGAAAAGATGAGGGAAAAGACGGTGCTCGACTTGCAGGAGGTTGAAACGATGGTTGTCCCATGAGTGGAGAACGTGTGAGAGGAGGCTGGGCTGCTGAGGAAAAGGGCGGTGCTGGAAAATGCTGGAAAGGAGCAACAGCCAGTGCTGGCGGGACATTGGACGTGGATGATGGGGGAGGAGGAGGAGGAGGCACGGATGGGTCATTGAACCTGCCCGGTGGTGTAGGTCTAAAACTGGGTGCCCCTGGTCTAACTGCAGGTCCAAAGGATGAAAATGGAGTTGGGGTTTGGGGGGGAGCAGGAGGAGGAGGAGGCTCTGATCCAGTCAGAGGACCGGTTGATGAAAAAGGTGTCATAGTCTGGGCAGCAGCAAAAGGTGAGGAAGCAGGTCTTGCAGGGAAGGTTGGACGACCGGGATTTTCAGTCCCCATTGATTACAGAACGATCCAAATCACTCGGCTTTTATTTGATTAAAACCTTTGTTCCATCACCAAGCCTGTTAGTAGATAAAAATATATATATATATATAAATTGATGTGTGCAATGCTTGATACAGAGAAGCAACAAAATGCATTACAATTCAGAGCTCACAACACAGTTCAAATCAACAATAATAATCAGAACTCAAACGAATTGGAAGCGCTTTGGATCACTTTTCAGCGCTCAACTAGTCTTTAGATGCTTGTCCTACATAAATTATTGGCAACTAATACATTGGAAATAGCACAAGTAGTAATAAGAATTAGAATAGAGCAGAAAATTAGTTTAACTTACAGGAAGACAAGGTAAGAGAAGAGGGACCAGATTCATATACATACAGAATTATTAGGGTTCTGATGAAGACTGGTATGAAAGATAAAAAAAAAACGTATAAGATTAGTTGGATTTGAGAAGAATTAGCAAGTGGTCGACTTTTATCAACTGTGGCAGATCGAGAAAAGGAGGGCATAAGAACAAGAAGAAGTTGAAATCGAGATCGAGAGAAACTCACCGAGTTCCCGATTCGAATCGGAGACGCAGAGGCTGAATCGTTTTGTTAGATTAGATGATGCCACCTATGCTTCAGGTACATCCAATTCTACAAGGCTACAACTTCTTTCAGATGCAACGAGAAGCGAGAACAATGTGCCTGTTTTCAGAGCCGAGCCGGTGAGATCCATATCCAATCCACGACTAGCTCTTGTCCGGTCCAATGATGAAAATGGGCCTAAAGTCGTGGCCCAGTTTAAAAGTTCATAGGAATTAAGGCCTGGTAACGAGCCCAAAAAAAAATAAGGCCCATATTAAAGAGGTAACACCACATTTTTCGTACATTTTATATTTTTTTTAAAATGTATTTATTTTCGTTAATTATGATGATTTGTAAATTTAGTGATTCTAATTTCCATATAATTTTCCTATGTGTGTTTGAATTGTTGGAAAGTGTTGAATTGATATTTATTTATATTTTTGAAAATATTTGTGATATTACATATAATTATTTTATTTTTATAAAATAATAGTATTTGAAATATTATTATTTGTCGGGTTTTATTTTGTGTACAAAGAGTGTTAAAATGAGTTTGTGGGATCAAAAGGGTTTAAAAATACATAAATATGAGTTTTAGACTCTCCTACTGCATGCACCCTCGTTTTCTACTCATACATCCCCTTTTCCTTGCTATTCGCACCCCATGATTTTTGCGCACACCCCTTGGACTAGATGGCCCAAGCCTAAGTTTCCCTTCTTCTTCCCCTAATTTCAGAAACGTGATTCCCCTCTCCCAAAATAAGACCTAGCAGCGCCGCACCCCTCACTGGAACCCTCTTCCTCAGCTCGCTCTCTCTCACCACGGTGGACCACCATGTGGCAGCCTCCCAGGCGCCATGACCGGCGATGGACCACCCTATCTCAGCCGCGGGATGAGCCGCGACACAGACCTCAACTCGCGAGCTATCCCTCTCACATTTGAGCTTTCTTCCTCACGTTTCCTCAGCCATGGCCGCCACCTCTCAGTCGCAGTCCAAGAAACCACCATGGCGAGCCATTCCCAGATCTTTCCTTCTCTTCCCATTCTCGCATTCTTCTCCCTCTAGCTTTGCAAATCAGCACCACCATTGCAAGGGGTGACGTTCCAGCCACTGTTTCGCCGCGAACATGTTCTTGCAAACACTGTTCCAACAACGTCCTTCTCCCCCCGATCTACCACACCTCCGTTCTGAACAACCGTGGTAGCCACGATGACTTAGCCGCTGTCGTAGCCTCTTCTTAAACATTTGTCTCCTCCGTTTGAGTGAATTGCTTCCATTGTGATTGTAGTGATCCTTGAGGTAAACCCCTTTTGTCTATGATTTATTCCTGTTTCAAGAACTTGATTAATTTGCTTAAACAAGTGATTCAGTATCTACATTATTATTTTAATTATTGGTTAATGAATCGATTGGTTTGGTACTGGTTGTTGCGGTTGCGAGTTGTCACCTTGACGGGATAATGATAGTGACCATTGACGAGAAAAGAGAATCAAAGTTGTGGAATGGGAGCTGTATGGCTTGTTGTTGGACTGCTTTCAGATGTGATTGCAAGAAAGAAACTACGTTGATAATGGCTAAATTGAGAAAGGTGAGTGTTTCCTTGTTTGGGTTACCCCATGACCCCAAACGTGTCTCTATGTGCTTTGTGTGTACCATTGTATGGACAATGGTGTGTTTTTATATGACGACGTGAGTCCTGGTGTGTGTTCATTGCAAGAGCAATGAACCAAATGGAATCATTTGTGTATGAGTGTGTGTTGATCATATTTGACTGAAATCGGATGTGAATATGATTGACGACTTTGAAAATGTTTTATGTCTAAATATGTATAATTTATGATGTAATATTGATTGTGATGATGTTTGATGTGGTTCTTGATGGATGGGTTTCTTTGACAAATAATATGTGGTGGCTAAATGTCAAATTGAACTGTGGAATTAAATGTGCTATGGTGTGCATCTAAATTAGTTAATATGCTAAATTTTATTGTGGAATAATCCCTGCCCTAAATATCATGGGATGAGTTTAGGTGATTGCCGAATGAACTTGTATTTTGTATCAGATTAGATTTTGTGGCTTAAGTCGAATGATAAACTTTGTGACATCTTTGTGACTTTGTGATTACGTTGTGACAAGTCCACCGTATGTGGCAACTCTTTGACAAGTCCACCGTAAGTGGCAACAAGTCCACCATAAGTGGCAATTACTCTGTGACAAGTCCACTCGCGTGTGGCCATGACAAGTCCACTGACGAGTGGTAAATTGCTTTGAAAATTGACTCATGCGCAGGACGTTTAGAAAGAAAGTGAATAGTCGTACTTCAAGTATGAGCTTCTGTGTTATTGAGATTGGCTGACTTTGTACTTGTATTTATACGCTCTTAAGATGGATTGACCTTGTACTTGATCTTGTGCTGGTATGAATAAGAACTTTGCTGCCATTGAAATTGTGTGGGTTGTCTTAAGTGCTAAATGACTCAAGTTATTTTATAGCTTTGTTATGTGTGTTGCATGAACACTTGTCTCATTTGCATGCTTTGCCTGTTATTTGCTGGGTGCGTGCGTGTCGGTAACACTCGCTGAGATTTTTATCTCATTCCTCTCCATTTTCTTTTTTTCGGTTAATTAGCTTGGAGAGCTGAAGATGTCCTTTAAGTTTAATTTTGATATTTAGAAAGGGTATTTGTAAATGAAGTCTCAAGTTTGTAAATTGTATTTATATTCACGAATTATTTACATTGAGTATTGTAAATGTATTTTGGACTAAAATGTAATGTCTTACAGTGATTTGCGAAGGCTTAGTTTTAAACAGTCTAATTTCTTTTAAAAACTTAGGGTTTGGAAAAAGTTGCTTATACGTGCACTAAAAGGACAAAACGAATTATCATATTTATCACGAAAAGAACGATGTTTTATGAAACACGGTTTTCAAGTTGGTAGTAATTTGGAGTTTAACCGCGAAAATGAATTTCATACGCATTATTTTTATTAGTGAAAGAATTTTATGAACGCCATACTGATTTCCCTCCTAACCTCTGCAAACTTTCCCTCCTAATCTCTTCCAGTCCGCCAAAAACAATGGCATTTAATGCTGGACTTAATAGTAGATTCTATTCTTTCCAATTAATAGTAGGTTATTTAGTACAGATCTCTTCATCTTTTTTTTCTTTTATTACTGAAAGGAGTAATCACTTGGGGGGGAAACTGGCGCCCAAACTGCATCCTCATTTGCAAAGTTCACATTTAATGCAAACTCCACCTACCCCCTATGTTGGTTTTGGGCTTAAACCACTGCTCCATTACAGCTTCTGGTTTATCAGCTTCTGGTCTACCAGCGTCTGGTCTCTTCTGGTCTACCAGCGTCTGGTCTCTTCTGGTCTACCAGCGTCTGGTCTCTTCTGCATACCAGCGTCTGGTCTCTCCTTTTGCATACCAGCGTCTGGTTGATGGGCGTCGATCTCACTTCCGCTGTTGGGCTTCGTTTATGAGCCTTAGTTTAGTTCAGTTACTTTCTGTTATTTGTTGTTCTGGTGAAGTAACAGAATTGCTTCCTCTATTTGTTATATATAGAGGATGATAAGCAATTGAGTAACATACTCTTGTAATCTGAATTCATAGTGAATTTCTCTCTTCTCCTGCCCGTGGACGTAATCCTCACACTGAGGGTGAACCACGTATATGCTTGTGTTGTTTTCTCTATCTCTTTCTCTGTGTGTTCTTGTGAGTTTGAGTGCGATTTCCCAACAAACTGGTATCAAGAGCGAGACTCGATCCAAGCCTCCTCGTCCGCTCTTCCGCCTTCTCGGTGGATGTTCAAGATCCACATTGCATTCTCGTTAATCTTGTGACTCGGTGTTTGTTCAGTTTGTGGTGCTTCTCGGTGAAGCGGCATCACTCCCGCTTCTTTCTTTCTTCATTTTTCTGATGGAGTTTCTCCACCGTTTGTCCAAGAAAGATGTCAAACACAATCAAGATGGAGAAGTTTAATGGGAGGAACAGTTTCAATCTCTGGCGCATTAAGATGCATGCACTTCTCGAAGAAGAAGGGGGTTGGGCCTCTATCGACCAAACCGAAAGGTCGCCAAAGATTCGTCAACACAACATGAGGAGAAAGCTCACTCGTTGATTCTCCTATCCCTATCCGATGAAGTCCTCTATGAAGTTCTTTGAAGAGGATCTTTGCTACTGAGTTATGGCTCAAATTGGAGAACCTATACATGACCAAATCTTTGAGCAACAAGTTGTTGCTTAAGAGGAGGTTATTCAGTCTTCAAATGAAAGAAGGGTCAAAACTGAAAGAGCATCTTGATGAATTGAATTCAATCCTGCTTGAATTGCGGGACATTGATGTCAAGATGGAGGATGAAGACATTGCCATGGTTCTTTTAGCTTCTTTGCCACCATCTTATGAAACTTTGTAAGTTCTATTAGTGTTGGTAAAGAGAGCATCACTCTAGAAAAAGTCAAGACAAGCTTGTATTTTAGAGAGCTTCGATTGAAGGCATCTGGAACAGGTGATGATTCTGCCTCGGGTCTGTTTGTCAAGAACTCAGCAAATTCAGCGAACAATCAAAACAAGAAGAAGGGAAAGGGGAAGAATTCCAAAGGAAAGGTTAATCCGAAATATATATGCAACTATTACAAAGAACCTGGACATTGGAAGAAAGACTGTCCTAAGAAGAAGAAGAAGGAATCATTGCTCTTTGCTCAAGAAGACTGCTCATCGGATTCTGAGTATGCTCTCACTGTTAATGATGATCAAACTCAGTCAGAACAGTGGGTGCTAGACTCAGGATGTTCTCATCATATGTGTCCTCACAAAGATTGGTTTGTGACGTATGATGAGAAGCTTGGAGGAAATGTGCTCATGGGAAACAATGAACCGTGCAAGACAATTGGTATAGGTTCTATTCAAATCAAAATGCATGATGATGTGATTAGAACCTTAACCAATGTCAAGATGTTCCTGGATTAAAAAGAAACCTCATCTCTGTTGGTGCTTTGGATTCAAAGGGCTTCGTATGCAGTGTTCAAGGAGGGATTATGCAGATCAGAAATAGGAAAGGGACTGTGGTGTTACAGGGCTCAAAACACAGAAATCTATACATTCTTCAAAGGGACAACTCGATTAATGCGAATCGCTTCGCGGGCGTAAAATGTAAACTCGACATCCGCACTGTGGCACATGAGATCGGGGCACATGAGTGAAAAGGGCTGAAAGTTCTCGTTGATCGAGTCATTACAAGGTCGAAAGGAGGAGCATTGGAATTTTGTGAACATTGTGTTTTTGGTAAGCATCATAGATCCAAATTTGAAGGCTTCACACACAACCAAGGCTACTCGGCAAAGATACACTCAGATTGTTGGGGTCCATCAAAGGTTCCATCTATAGGTGGAGCTAGGTACTTTCTTTCCATTATTGATGACTACTCTCGCATGACTTGGGTTTATATGATGAAACACAAGTCTGAGGCTTTCCAATGTTTCAAGAATTGGAAAACTTTGATAGAAAATCAAGTGGAAAGAAAGATTAAAAGACTAAGAACCGATAATGGTTTAGAGTTTTGTTACAAGAGTTCAATAAATTACGCACGGTGAAGGTATTGCCAGGCAATATACAAATGAGGAACACACCTCAATGTAATGGCATAGCGAGAGAATGAACCTGACCTTATTGGATAAGGCTAGATGTATGCTATCCAATTCAGGTTGAAGAAACATTTAAATTTGAAAAGTTGTTGCTCTGACATGCTACATTGTCAACAGTCTCCCTCTCACCCATTGACAATAAAACTCCAATCGAGGTATGGTCTTCCAAACCTGGCGATTATTCTAGGCTTAAAGTTTTTGGTTGTCCGCTTATTACCATGTTAGTGAGGCAAACTTGAACCTAGAGCTAGAAAGGAATTTTGTTGGATATGGTGAGGGTGTCATGGATATAGGATTTGGTCACAACTGAGAAAAGGGTGATTTTGAGTAGAGATGTAAACTTTGATGAGAGGTCTCATCGCATAACAAAGCTGAAATTGCACAATCACCAAGTCGTGACAAAACCTATAAGCGAGTGGAGTTTGAAGAAATTGAAGGCGTAATGATCAAGTGAGAAAGGCACCGATCAAGCGAGAATCGGGTAGTCAGCGGACCAATCGAATCATCACGAATTGCAAATTCCTGCGGCCCAGAAGCGAAAGCGAAGCAGTCTGAGGCATCGAGAAAGTCTCAAAGGAATAGAAAGGCTCCAGAGGTATGGTTATGAAGATATGCTCTCATATGCATTTCAAGTTCTTTGAAGATGTTGATGCACAAGAGCCAAGAAATTTCCAGGAGGCTATTACTTGTTCGAAGCGAGAAAAATGGCTCACACCATGCATGATGAAATCTGATCTCAGCACAAAAACAATACATGGCAGCTTGTGAAGTTGCCTGAAGGCAGAAAAGTGGTGGGAAGCAAGTGGATTTTTAAGAAGAAACCTGGAATCTCCAAAGTAGATGGAATCAAATTCAAGGCCAGATTAGTTGCAAAAGGTTTTAGCCAGAAGGAAGGTGTGGACTACAATGAAATTTTCTCTCCAGTTGTAAGACACACTTCCATTCGAGTTCTCCTTGCCTTAGTAACTAATATGGACTTGGAATTACAACAACTTGATGTAAAAACAGCTTTTCTACATGGGGATTTAGAGGAAGACATTTACATGAAGCAACCAGAGGGCTTTGTAGAACAAGGAAAGGAGAAATTAGTTTGCAAGTTGAAGAAATCATTGTATGGCTTGAAACAATCTCCAAGGCAATGGTATAGGAGATTTGATCGCTTTATGATTCACCATGGATTCAAAAGAAGTCCTTATGATTCATGTGTGTACCTCAAGATGGCGAAAAATGATTCCTATGTCTACCTATTGCTCTATGTTGATGACATGCTCATTGCATCTCAAAACATGACTGATATTAATAGGCTCAAGTTTCTTCTTAGTTCAATTCGACATGAAAGACCTTGGTGCGCGAGAGGATTTTGGGAATGGAAATCTGAGGGACAGAGATAAGAAGAAGCTTTTCTTGTGTCAGAAGTCTTACATTCAGAAAGTGTTAAACAGATTTGGCATGACTACAGCAAAACCTGTTACCACTCCGCTTACTGCAACCATCAGAATCAGTGAAGTGTTTGAGACTCGATCGGAGTGAAAGGGATTACATGGAGAGAGTTCCATATGCTAGTGCAGTTGGCAGCATCATGTATGCCATGGTTTGCACTAGACCCGATCTTGCACAAGCTGTAAGTGTCATAAGCAGATACATGAGCAGGCCAGGAAGCAACCTTTGGATTCTTTGTCAAGAGAGTTTTCGGATATCTCAAAGGAACAAGTGATGTTGGTCTTGTGTATGGGAATGATTCTACTTGTTCTCTTCTTTGGTTTCTCGATTCGACTATCTTTGGGGATCTTGATGGTAGAAGGTCCATTATCGGGTTATGCTTTACGGTTGGCAAGTCTTTAGTAAGTTGAAAGCTACATTGCACCTCACAGAGCATTATCAACCACGTAGCGAGTACATGGCTCGACAGAGGCAAAGAAAGAAGGCATTTGGCTTAAAGGCCTTATCGGTGACTTAGGCTTTCCACAAGATAAAGCCATCATATTTTGTGACAGCCTAAGTGTCATTTGTTTGGCAAAAGATCAAGTGCACCATGAGAGAACCAAACACATAGATGTTAGGTATCACTTCATTCTGACCGAAAATGTAATAAAGGTGCTCAAGGTTGATACTAAGGACAATCCAAATTGATATCATGACCAAACCGGTTCCCAAGAGCAAGTTCATGCATTGTTTGGACATGCTCAATGTTGATAATGGAAATAACAGCTTTGAATGGCGATTGCGGAAGATGAGAATTTGCTAAATGTTTCGATAGTGGTTTGACCCCAAGGTGGAGATTTGTTGGTTTTGGGCTTAAACCATCGCTCCATTACGCCTTCCGGTTTATCACCGTCTACCAAATACCTGGTCTCTTCCTCTACTACTGGTCTCTTCTCGCATACCAAGCCTGGTCTCTCCTTTTGCATACCAAATACCTGGTTGATGGGCGTCGATCTCACTTCCATTTGTTGGGCTTCGTTTATGAGCCTTAGTTTAGTTCGATTACTTTCTGTTATTTGTTGTTACGGTGAAGTAACAAAATTGCTTCCTCTATTTGTTATATATAGAGGATGATAAGCAATCGAGTAACATACTCAGAATCAATTCATAGTGAATTTCTCTCTTCTCCTGCCCGTGGACGTAATCCTCACACTGAGGATGAACCACGTATATGCTTGTGTTGTTTTCTCTATCTCTTTCTCTGTGTGTTCTTGTGAGTTTGAGTGCGATTCCCAACACCCTACCCAAAAAAGAACGCGTAATGCTATGACATTTATTGCAAAAAAAAAAAAGGTGTAATGCTCAGCGTAATCCTTCCTCATTTGCAAAAAAAAACGCGTAATGCTCAGCGTCTCTCCCTCCTTCCCCGTCGCATTTCTTCTTCTCAGATTCAACAAAATTTGAATAACTCTTCTCTCTTCCTCTTCATCTTCCGCCGCGAGCTCCCACGAATCAAGACTGTGCCGACCGCAGCGACGAAGATGTCGTCCTCCGCCTCTTCTCACCTCAGCGACGCCGTCCTTTTCTTCAGCGACGCGTCCATCGCAGACGTCGTCCTCCGCCTCTTCACCGACGCCGTCTCCCCGTCCTCCGCCTTCGTCGACTCTGCATCAATCTCCGATCTCCACGTGTACCTCCACTCAAACATCCTCCGCCGCTCCAAATACTTCTCCGCCCTCTTGAGGTAAGATGCTTTTTTATCCAGTTGTGTTTGTATGCTTGAATGATTTAACAACTGTTTCGTGCTTTAGTTGTGTTGATCGACCTTGATTTCTTCTCTATACTGATATAGATGGGTGTTCTGTGTTCTCTCTATTTTGCTTTTTTTCTCTCCATGGTGTGAACGACATTGTGTGGTTTTGTTTGTAGTTATTCCAGTTTGATTTTGTGGAGAGGATTACAGCATGGTTCACTAATATTTTGTGCGTTTTTTCACAAGGATAATACCCAGGGTGTAGATTGGGTTCACGAAAGAGGAGGTAATTTTTAAAAATTCTCATATTAATGTATATTTTTTCTTTAAATCTCTGGTGACTAAAAAAGATGTTTTAAAATTATTTTTTTTACCTTGGTTATTTATTGAAGCTTAATAATAATGTTAATGTTAGCTACTGCATATTATGAGATTTGGGTGTTGGATTGGCGTTCTTTGATGTTTTAGGTTGATTGTTTCAGGGGTTTTAATTATTGATTATCATGTTAAAGCAATGTCATTGATTTTGTGTGTCTTTTAACGGGGATAATACCCAGGTGAAAAAAGCAATTCTTTATTATGGTTTTTTTTTTACATTTTCTTTTTAAATGAACTGATGAAAAAACACTCAAAATGATAATCAACCATATATTTAATCCCATTCGAGTCTGCAACATGCTACCAAGACAACTCCAGCTAAATCTGAACTTGCCAATTGGTAATTGTCCCTTTCATTAGTTTTGCTATAAATCCCAGCTTTTGTTTTTTATTTTTATTTGAAGCGGTGTGTTTTCGGCTGGGGCATGCCACCCATTAATGGTAGAGGTAGTTGTTGGAGTATAGATTGTATATAGCGCAATAAGCTTGCATTTGAACTAGATTGTACCTTTCCTTTTAAGTTTATGTCGGATAAAATATTTCACACTTTATGTAATGATGGATACGTGCAGGCACTGCATGTTCATGAATTTATTCAAGACATTTGACTGACTCGAGAGCAATTTTAACCTGGGTAGATCATGGCATAGGTTCTCCATCAGGGAACAGTTTGACTTGAGGCAGAGCCTGATGTCCTTAAGGTCCTCTTGGGGAGTGGAATTGAAGTGATGGTTGAGCTCCTCCCTTACCATTTCTGATTTGTGTGTTTGCTAGAATGTTTCTGCATACTTGGGTACTAACTGTAAGTTCTTGAAATCTGCCTTTTGGAATTTGGGATTATTTGTTTCTGCATTGTCAGTATTGGTTTACATGTTTAGTGATCTCTGGACTTTAAAAAATTTAAGCAGTTGTAGGTGACTCTGGCAGCAGCTTCAAGAATGCTTTGTCCGCGCATGAAGCTCTTGAAAACTAAGAGAGAAGCTCAGGGGAGGAAACTCAATAGGGAGCTGGCAAAATTGCTCGAGTTTGGTCAGGAGGGAGCTCACTTTGATGTCCTAAAATATGCCCAATTTGACAAAATAATTTCAAGTTTCCTTCACAGGTATTATTTTATATGGATTTAGTAGTGGCAAGAATGAATGTTGTGTTTTTCAGCTATTGTAAAAGGAGCTGAAAGGGACCATCTTTGGGGAAATATGATATGGGGTCTTTTTTACCTCTCGGGGTTTGTAGCATTATCCATATATTTATTTTCCTGTTTTATTTCAGAAAATAATTTTTCAATTTAAGAGTATGAAGTGTGACTTTGGTTGTGGCGGCTTTGTGGGCTGCGACGGGCCTATACGTATGTTGCCTACCGGGTAGTGTGCTTAGGCATTATGTATTAAGGGTTGATATTTTTTGGATTTGCTTCTTTATAAACACAATATCAATGTTGCAGTTATAAATATGGCTTACTGATTTTGATTTCCTTTGTTGTATATATTTTGCCTTCTTTCCCCTTTTTGGTTGCAAGAAAACTGCACTGTCTTTTTGATTTCCTTTATGAATGTAATAGATGTTGGTGTTTCATAAATTTTGTTTTTTCTTCTACATTTATTTATTTTATTTTGTGAATTCTTCATTCTATCTATCTGACTGTGTTTGGGTTGGCAGCATGTATGGTTGGATAAGTTTAGGTTATTTAGTGGTGCCTAATCTTTTACTCTATTTTCTTATTGCAGTTTTAGTTCCATCTTCTGCTGTACTCTGCAGTTTTAATTTGGCGACTCTTTCCGCTGATTCAGAGCATTGGGAAGTGCAATTTCTATGAGGCTGCCTTCATCAGAATATGATCTATTTGAGCAGTCAATGCTTTGATCTATGTCATAGCAAAATGTCCAATCCACTTCAAAGCCCTCAGATATTGACAATTGGTCTTGGCATTCACTCTCTGATAGCAAATCTGGTGATGTGGTTAAGTAATTAATTAGGAACACGTGTTTGTTTGTTTAGAAGACATAAATAGAAATAATTTACACTAACAATATCTAACACATTGAATGCTTTTTAGCTTTCGCGGTCTTAGGAACCAGAAGGGGTAAAGTTCTTTGCTAAACGGATTATTATATCTATCTTTATTTGTTTAAGCTACGTGCACATATTCTAAGTTACAGAGGAAATGCGTAAGGTATTCAATTATTTTTTGGTTTCAGAGTTGGTGGTTCATGAAGTGTCCTTTAAATATCATTATGCTTGGGTTAATGTCCAATCTCATACTTTATTATATGGTAGTGTTAAATTATGAGTCCTTTATAGATATGATATCTAAAAACTTTCATTTGTGACCTGTGATGCCAAAGGAAGTTGCAAGTTGGATAACTCACATTTTATTTAGAATTTACTGCTATATATGTATGTGATACACCATGTATGCCATGCCATACTGCACAATATCCAAATTCAATGAGAAATAAATTGCAAAATAACAATGCAACGTAGAATTTGCATACATGTATCACGTACATATGCAACAAGATTGTTAGCAGACAAATAGAGGTGCACAACTTATTTTGCAACCTGGAAAATGGCAAATGGGACACTTCATTCTAACAAGCCATTTTGCTTTGTTTTTCTCCATAAGGATGTTGTCATTCTTACATATCAGGGTATAGTAACTGCTGGTGATATTTCATAGTCCATCTAATTAATATAGGAATTCCAACAATTTAAATGTTTTAACTAATTAATCATGTTGAAAGAGGGGTAATAGAAGTAGCATTAGCACCTATATAAACTACCCTGCGGGTGTGAAAATGTTCTGCTGAAGCTGTTCTGATGCATTGTTGATTTAAATTTTGGCTACATTTTGGTTGCATAATGACTAAAACAAGTCATGTTTCTTATGCAAGTAGTTCATGCAAATCTATGACAAACGTTGGGGATACACATGCTTATCAGAATTTTGTATTCATTCAAATGTAATGATTTCAATGTTTTAAGAGGCAAATTATATACGTTGCCCTTACAATGTGAAATTGTATACATTCTATCGCGAGTATATAATTTAGTTGCTTTGTATATTGAATGAGTTTTAATTTTATATCAACCTACTTCAGGTTTTTTGTTTCTTTGCAGAATTTTATTGTTGAAGCCACAAGGCGTAGTGCAAACTTCTATGTTCCTCTTTAAGTAAGTAAGTGTATGCAATTTTTTTTTTGCATGCGCTTATTGTTTCATAGTCTAGGTTTCTATAGCTAATTGTCTTTTGTTCCTTTAAAAAATAGTTGAAAGCAGTAGGACTAGTTGAGAGTTGGTTCAACTTGGTATGTCAATATTATTTTAGTTTAGGACAGTTCCTAATTTTCATTGTTATGCAAAAGAGGTCTATTGAATGTATCATGGTTGTTTGCTGACTTCTGTGAATAACTTGGATCTAATCCAAGCAATGAATGGTTATAAAATCCTACTCATGATGCCACATATAGATATTAATAGATATAGTGGGATTGCATGCTGTCTTAAAAACTGTCGTTGAGAATTTATGTACCTGCATTGAATAAGCAGTACCTGCATTGAATAAGCACATATAAATTTCTGCATATCCTGTTGTATTTATTAAGGTTGGCTCCTTTATTGGAGAAACCTTTATGAATAACCTAAGAAGTTTAGGCATTCTTTAATAAAGCATTCACTGTAGAAGGATGAATCTATCTCAGATATGTAACATAGCATCAAAGTAACTTCTCAATTCATGCCTATGAACCACTTGTATCATTGCAATTGAATATAGTGTACAGAAATAGATGGAAAAATCTGAGCATTCAATCAATTGCCACCACATGCTTCTTGCTCATTGGAAATGCATTCTGCTCATGTTGAATTTCTTATCAAAACATGAATCATACTCAAAATTACAATATCCAAATACTATTTCCTGCAGACAATAGCATACATACAAAATTGTTACCTGACAACTTTTACACACTTCTCATAGCATCTCTCAGTAATTGATCTTAAAAGTGATGTCAAAATCTAGAAGGTCACGATGATTATGGGAAAGACAAAAATTAAATGGAAATTTCCCATCTTAGTGATCAATTATTTATTCAATCATAGTTCTACTTAACATCAAAACAAGCAAGTAACCCATAGGAGTCATAAAATTGAATACAAATGACTAGGGGCCTGTTTGATTACACTTTTTAAAAATAGTTTTTGTTTTTTAAAAATTTAACAAAAACAAAATTTATTTTTTGTCTATTTTTAAAAACAAAAAAACTGGTGTATCAAACAAGCCATAAAAATCTTGTGCTTCCCTTCAGACATTGAAGGAACAGCTACTGTACATACACAATCACAACATTTTGGTTTCTGTGTTGCATGGACTTTTATGCCATCAAATGAACATGTATCAGCACAATAATCACAATAGTTTGGTTTCTATGTTGCTTCCCAGATTCTTTTGTTTGAGGGGAGGATTGTTGAGGTGCAAATAAAGTCTCACATAAGATAAATAGGAGAAAAAACATGGGTTTATAAGCAAGAAAATGTCTCCATTGATATGAGACCTTTTGGGGAATATCCAAAAGCAAAATTATAAGGACTTAAAGCCCAAAGTGGACAATATCATACTAATATGGAGACATGTAAGACTCCCTGGGTACCCTAACAAGACCCTTAATTGATCTTGAACCAATGCATGGGCACACAAAGAGAGAGTGCAATGAGACTGAACTTACAGAAACCTTCTTCAACTATTCCTCTTTGAGTTCCATGTGGAAACAAAAGAAATGTTCAAGCAGTTCACAGCAAATGAAAAAGAAAAGGTAGTTCGTTTTGTTTTTATTTCTGATTCTTTTTTTTTATGTTTTGAATGAATGGCATATTCTCTCTTGGGTGCGATTTTGTTTGTGGCATTTTCTTTTTGTATACCCACTTGTGTCTTGAGTATCAGAAAACAACAAAACTAAAACTCATCACCAAGTATCATTGCTTGTAAAATCAATATTTCGGTGGACAAAAATATTGCGCACACATGAAGGAAATTTCACACAGAGAACATATCAACGTGAGTTGTTCAAATGAAGTTGAATTATTATTGGGGTATTGGCACTTAAGTCCCTAAAAGTGTGACTCGGTGTCATTTTAGTCCCTGAAAGCATATAAACTCCAAAATAGTCCCTGTAAGTATGTTCTGTCAGTCACTTTGGTCCCTGCCGTTAACAATTTCATTGACTCCGTGAGTAGTTAGTCACATTGGTCCCTGAAAGTGTAAACTCGGTGTCACTTTGGTCCCTATAAGAGTAACAACCCCAAAATAGTCCCTGAAAGTGTTATACGTTTGTCACTTTGGTCCCTACCATTAGCCATTTGATTGTCTCTCGTTTCAAAATAATGGCTAACGATAGGGACCAAAGTGACAAACGTAAAACATTTTCAAAGACTATTTTGGAGTTTATATGTTTTCTGGGACTAAAGTGATACCGAGTTTATACTTTCAGGGATCAATGTGACTAACTACTCACGGAGTCAATGAAATTGTTAACGGCAGGGACCAAAGTGACTGACGAAGCATACTTACAGGGACTATTTTGGAGTTTATATGTTTTCAGGGACTAAAATGACACCGAGTCATACTTTTAGGGACTTAAATGACCAATACCCCAATTATTATTTAATGATCTAAACACAAGAACTGAATTAGAGTATAAAAACAACACCAATTGCCACATTTCATTTTTGCAATTGTTTGTTTTATGCTGCCAAATTTCTCGGGATTTCTTTTTATGCATTTGTTTATGTCTTAAATATGAATGTATAAATTTAAAATAAAAAATGTACAATACTGATTGCAATTACTTGAGAAAAAATCTTTCATATTTTTTAAGTATCACAAATTCTTATCTTTATTTAATAATTTTTATCATCTATTAATTAACATATATGCTTAAAGAAACACGTTAACCAAACTTTTTTTTCAGATTACTATTTAAAAGTTTGTAACCCAATTTAATCCTAGTTTTACATGTAAAATATTAAATAAAATGAAGTGTTCATTATACAATGCAAACTCTCATAATATAGTCACAACTAAGTACATATTTGTATTTAAGTGCAGCTAATTGTACTTAAATTTTCTATATCAAAAGATACAATTACAACTACGTACTTTGGAACAATAGTTAGTAGAGCAAAAATACTAATCACAGTATTATCACGCATCTTATACGCACACAAACTCTGACAGCTGTTAATTGAAGAATGATACCATCCAAACAATTTACACAAATAATAAAAAAAAACTCATCTTTTACATAATTTACGAGTGCATTGTCTAAAAACAACCAATTAAAAATTTAAAACACGTTATAAGAGAATAATAATAAATAAAAGACAACGATCCCCTCGCTAAAGTTAGTTAATGTAATCAAAGTTATTTAAGTTATTTTGATTGATTACACTTACCTTCTACAATGGCACGATCAAACACAAGTTCAGGAGCCGGCAACTTTTGAAGAATAACATTTGAAGTATATAAATAATATTACACAAAACAATTACACAATGTAGGATCAGAAAAATATGCACTTGTCAGAATTGTAGAAATCAAATTAGATCTCCTATAGGCCTCCCAAAAATTTCCCAGCAAGTGCAAATGACTGCTCCACCCTGGCCAGTGAACAATGCTTTTAAATCACCAAATGGCACTAAGGAAAACAAACAGGAGCCTTGCTTCAACTAAGACCTCTCAGCATTCCACAAGCATATAGAAAAAATTCTGTGCTTGACCATGATGTAGTATATGGTTAGCAAGAAAGACATTTCATTTTTCCACAACCTTTTGCACCATCAAATATCTAGCTGATCAAGATCAATCATGTTTGCAGAATTTCGTATCAGCTCCTTCCGAAAATCAACCTGATACAAATTAAAATAAAAAATAAGATTATGACACTACAATAATAACTAAAAAACTGACTGGTAATCAGTTGTTATCTTGTGACATTGTACCTATGAAACTACATGGTCAACCAAGGATAGCATTCAAGTTTTTTTAAGCTCACAGCACATGTCAACACCAAGTAGTGTAACCAAAGTCCAAGTCTATCTACCAGTCATCTAAGTTTATTACAGAGCTAGATAATATAATTCCACGTTGACCTTTCAATTGTATGGGGTGAAGGGACTCCACCCTAGTAATTTTGATAAGTTAATGTGTAAATGGATTAAAATACTAAATGCAGGGATGATTTCCCTTCGTTAAAGTTTTTTAAAAAATGTATTGAAAATTTGAAATCACAAATTACATGTCCACTTTGGTTTCTCAAAAAATATCTTAATGTTCAATGTAACTGTACTGAAACATACAGAAACAAACAAGTTGACGTGAAAAAAATAATCAAAATATGATGGCAATTGTGCACATTACCCGAGTACCCATAAGGGAGGAAAAAACAATATTTGCTTCAGCTGCATCCTCAACCGTCAATTGCTTCAATAACCTGCGTTCTGGATCCATGGTTGTCTCCCATAGTTGTAAAGGCATCATCTCTCCCAGCCCTACATTTATAAAACATACAAGAGCATACTATTATGATAAAAATATTGTGGAATAATTATCTCCCAAACAGTCCATGGGGTACTAGCTCAGTGGTAGGAGCTTGGTCTTGTAATCCCAAGAGACATGGTTCAAATCCCCTCGGGAACAGTTGTAAAATGGCCGTTAGTGCCACTGAAATAATAATATAAAAAGTTAAATTATCTCCCAAACAAAAACAATAATTCAGTATCGGGGAAACATACAAGTCTTAAATAATAAATGGGTAGATGTGCGTAAACTAGAAACATAAATCTTAAATTATTTTCTTAAACTCATATTGATCACCACAAGGGTCTGCGAAACACCCCATTGATGGCAGAGATAATCGTTAAATGATTGACTAAACCCCAAAGCATTTAGAGATTGGAGTACTTTTAGAGACACTGGAATAGCATTTGAAGGAAAGGGAATGGAATGAAATCATCATTCCTCATATCATGTTTGGTATGATTCAGAATGGAATGAATATTTCACTACATTCCTACTATTAATAAGATGCAACTATAGCAGGAATGATAAGGAAAATAAAATCAATGGCAATGGAAATGTTAGCGCTGGTTTGATTTGCGAAAACGTTTTCTATTTTCATTTCCTATTCTCACTTTTAATTGCAAAAAAACTTGTTTTCACTTTGTTTCTTGTTTTCAAAGATTTGTACAGAAAATGGTGAAAAAAGAAAACATGAAACAAAGTGAAAACAAGGGACATTTTTGCAATTTAAAATAAAAACAAGAAATGAAAACATAAAACAATTTTTTAAACCAGAGAGGCCCTTAATTTCTACAAAGATATTTGTAGAAGTTTCACAAAACTCATTAGGGAAACTACTACCTCCGTTCCTTTTTTATTTGTCTTTTAAGGCTGTTTACATAAACTAATGAAACCAATAAATTTTGTTATTTTTGATAAAATTATTAGTCTTTTTCTTATAATACCCTTGATAATTTATTATCCATCACACTTATTTCTCTCTCTACAAAAAATAATTAAGGGTATAATTGATAAATAAGTAATTAATGTAACCTTAAACTATCAAAATAACAAATAAAAATGAACAAATTTCTTATTAAAAACCGACAAATAAAAAGGAACGGAGGTAAGATGGGCGCTATTATTTTCAAAATCATTTCTTGCTTCGACCACCCATGTTTCACTAATGCATTCCCTCTTCATAGTCATATTTTTGTTAAACCCTTCGTGTGGAATAACGGTTCTCATGACGTTAATACATGAATTGAATAAATAATTTCATGTCTTATTTTTAATTTATTTTGTCAAATTTGTTATACAAATATAAATAATTCTACTACAAGAAGCATGCAACCAACCTAACTTTTCATCATACCTTTGAACCTTTGCATGTTGAATGATGCATTAGGAGGGAATGAGCTCTTAAGTTTTTTAAGATCAGCATCATCATAGCAATAGTGCACTTGTTTTCCCCTTACAACCTGGTTATTTCAGTAAAAACACCAGGAAGTTAGCTTGATTATATCTATTCTGATAAGCACTCCGTGTAACAAAAATTTAAGGCAAACCTTGTACAGTGGTGGAACTCCAACATATATGCAACCTTCATCAAACAGAGCCCTCTGCAAGTAAAAACCACTAAATCAATTTGATCATTTTGATTTATTATTCTTAAGGCAACCAGCTTGGTTTTCTTCTTCCGGGTAGGAACAGATTTTGCAGGCATTTCCTGTATATTTTACCTGATATCTAAAGAAAAACGTCAGTAGCAGAGTTCTAATGTGGGCACCATCTACATCAGCATCTGTCAAAATAATAATCTTATGATATCGGAGTGCATCCTTTTTAAAATCCTCTCCCTGAACCAAGAAAAACACATTTTTAGTTAAATAATTAAAAAAAATTAAAAAATAATAGTAAATGGAGTTCAGAGCATAGAATTCTAGCACGGGTGATCTATGAAGCACGGACACCTCTTCATAATGCCGTGTCTACGTGTCCGTGTCGTGTCCGACACCGACACTCGTCAAACACCGACACGACACGTGTCCGACATCCTTTTACGGTGTCACAATTAAAAAATATTTTTTTTGACTTGGACACCTCTGGACACCACTTGGACACTTCTCAGACACTCTAATCATAATTTTTTTTTTTAAAAAAAATAAACTTCTTGGAATCTTTTAAATTATTATAGAAGGATTCAAGCTTATCAACTTTGTTTTTAGAAGGTGAATAGATAAATGATTTATCTAGGTGGATGGATCTAGGCGAAACACTATTAATATATCTTGTTTTAGAATCTTTTTTTGTAATGAAACAAAGTGCTCAATTTAGATGATTTATAAATTTTACTTCTCAATTTAGATCTTTTATATTTATTATAAATGACGCTTATATTTTATTTTATTTAATTAATTAATATATATATATAGCAGTGTCCGTGTCCTGTGTTTTTTATATTAGCGGTGTCCGCGTGTCCGTGTCCGTGTCGTGTCGCGGTATCCGTGTCAGAGTCCGTGCTTCATAGCGGGTGATCAAGGATTTTCACTTCAATATATTTGTTTCAACTAGTATTTACACTGAATATTACTAAAAACTTAGTTATCATGCTAATCAGAGATGGCTTTTCCAATTCAATTTTGGAATACATTAAAGGCTTCTAACTTCCTATCATTTTCATTGCAGGGTTTTTTAATCGCCATGTGATCTTTCTGCCTGCCTATCTTCAAATTTCTAATCTTGTCTCTAAATTTTCTTCAATATTTACATCAGTTGTTAACTCGCTTTTATGTGGGCCTCTTTTTTCCTTCAAAAAAATGTGGGCCTCTATTTGGGACTTGGGAGTCCCAACAATTTAAATGCTGTATTTACTATTTAAAATCTGAAATTCTGGGTATAAGCAGGATGCTTGCAAGTTACTCTTCCTATTGGACTCTAAATCACATATCATTAGCAATTGGTTTCTTCAGATAGAAGAAAAAAATCACCAAGACAAAGACAAAACTTGCAATTTCATTATTAAAGAGCCTTCATGTGACAGTAGTTTGCTTTTCAGGTCTTTCATTCATCTATGTGTTCATTTCTCTCCTTTAACTTCTACATCAATAGCAAATTAATGAAAAAGGAATGGTTTTAACCTTCACTCCGAGACCAAGACCAAGGATTAAATTTTGGATCTCTTCATTTTTGTACATTGCTGCTTCATCCCTCCTTTCAATATTCAGAATCTTACCCCTCAAAGGGAGAATGGCCTGCAACATATATGATCTGATAAATACATAGACTTACACAACTCACAAATAATTGTATTGTTCATGTAATGAACCACCAATCTAACAAAGTGAAAACAAAAAGTGAAAAAAAAAAAAAAATCTAACAAATTAACTGCTCCACACGTCAGTTAACAAACAATATAAGTGAGTAGATTTAATAATTAGAAAAACGGGTATTAGAATACACAATCACGAAAATGTCTGGAAATATGAAAGCCAAATTTAAATGTGAAAATTTCACTCACAAAATAATTCTAAATTTCCTGCCATCACATCATAACCTTTGTTCAATTTTTTTACATTCAAAACGTGACAAACGGCTTTAACAAAAAAAAAAAAAAAAATCCCTGGACCATGGTAATCAAGACCGCGATCTTAATCGTAAGATCGTACGATTCTACGATCCCACGAGCCTCCTGCGAGTCGAAAAAATGAGCAAGATCACATTTCAGTGAGATCGGTCCGATCTTGATTACGATTCCACGATTCTGCGACGATCCTGCGTACGATCCTACCTGTTTTTGCTGGTCACCCTTTTTCGGGTCGGGTTTTTGGACCCGGTTGAATTAAAACGCTGAAACCTTAAAAATGTTAGGTTTGGCCTCTGCTTCTCCCGCGACTACTTTGCTCTCTCCCTCTCCCTCTCCAAAATCGCGATTTGAAGCTCTCTTCCTCTCCCACACTCAAGTTTCCGGCGCGGCCCTGTCACGCTTCCGGCGTGGCCCTGTCACACCTTCCGTGTGATCTTTGCTCGTTTTTGGCGTCTTACATTCTCCGATTCACATTTCTTCTTTGCTCTGTTTTTTGTGCTTAAACCGATTAGCAATAAGACTAATTTAGGACTCCTTTATCTGCTCTGCTCTGCTCACATTTGGAGTTTTGGTTGTGTTATGTTTAAACTTTAGTAAGCCTCATGTTTTGTATGTGCTTGTTTAAGACTTGTTTTGGATGTTATGAACTTGTTTTAGATGTTATGAACTTATTATGATATATGATTATGACATTTCAGTTTTAAGTTTGATTTAATGTTGTCATTTATAGGTCAATATCATGTTTTATATGTATATGTATGTATTAGTAATATAGTATAATTTTCATTTTGGTAGGATCTTACGATCCTAGTTACGATCTTACCATTTACGATCTTGCTACCCCCCTACCGATCCTAGGTAAGATCTCGATCTTGACAACCTTGCCCTGGACTCCCCGTAATTCAAAATATTAATATCTCTATCGAATCATCTGCATTCTGCTAAGGTAGCTATTAATGTCTACAGATGGTAAAAAGGGAAATATAATACAAGAAGGACTTGGCAAACAAAAATTTTTTCTTTTCCCAAAAAAAAAAAAAAAATTCGCAAGGGGTGACTCAACTATAGTTTTTTGCTTTTCAAGAATGCAATCGAGTAGCAATTTTTTAAAGCAAAACTCCTATTTTACATATCTTTGCTTCTTCCAAGTGAAACTCTAGCACATAAATTAGTCAACAAGTGTAATCCGGTAAGAATTAACAGTTTCTGTTACAAATAAAATAAAATCAGTTTTGTCTTTCACCTAAGAGTTTAAACTCCTAGGAGTATTATCCCTTGATATGATATGAGCGCATCATTGACGAGTGGTTAGGAGGTCGGTCCTGACTGCCTCCATTTCTTCTAATAAAAAGGTTAAATTTCAGCACAAGGTATAGTGAGGTTGTGCATTGTTTACACCTAGTGTAACACTTCAAGCCTAAAAGGTTGTTGCATGTTAGCTAGAGATATAATATCAAAAGCATTAATGTGTCTTTACCAAACAGTTTAAGCCTTTAGGACAGTTGGTTCATGACTTGGCATCAGAGAATCTACGACCAAGTGGTCTAAACCGCCCCCATTCTTCTAATAAAAAATTGAATTTCAAAACATGGTAGGGGGACCTATGCATTGTCCCACAATTCAAGCCAAACCTTTCGTGGGAAGGGGCATGTTAAAGATATAATAAAAATCATGAATGTGTTTTCACCTAATAGCTTAAACTTGTGAATACACACACATACAGAGGAGGGATCGAATTATATGTAATACTTAGGTACTATTACACCATCAATAACTCTAAATATGATGTAATTTTTTTCGATCCAACTGTTGAATAATAACTATTTGTTACATTGATTATTTGTGTCAAATCTCGAAAAATTTGGACAACAATAAGTTTATAATCAAATGGTTCTTATTTTCATACATTTTAAAGGTGTATATAACGTTAATCTTGACACATCTCAATGACATATTAAATAATTTTAGATTAATGTAAAATTTTACAGATATGATCTATGTGATAGTAACTTTCAATCCAACGGTCGATTTTGAATTACAATTATCCATTGAGATGTTACTAAATGGTGTAACAATGTCTTAATATTACACCGGTGTAATTTGATCCCTCCCCATAGTACATTCATATATATACACACACATACATGTCAGGTGGTTTCACTTTTGTAGGCTTTCATTTAAAAATGTGTACTTTACCTGAAAGCGCCTGTCACGACCTTGCTTAGCACTTCCCCCAGCTGAATCACCTTCAACTATAAAAATTTCTGCAACATGGAGATAAAGAACAAAGAGTTTTCCATTCAAAACACAATCCTATATCATTAAAAGATTAAGTCAAGAGGATCTCTCAACTAATTTGACATGAATCATTAAAAGATTAAGACAGAGAATCTCATTAAAAGGTTAACCCAGAAAGATCTCTCAGCTAACTTGACATGAATCAACTAAGCTGGAACAATCTCTCAGCTCTACAGGTGTAAAGTTGAGCATATTTTATAAATGTTGACAAGATGAAGGATAGCCGAGTAGTTAGAGGTAAAGGGAGACCAAGGAAAACTATAAGCCAAACCATTAAGAAGAATTTGGATTTGAATGCTATATAAATAGACATGGTTTATAATAGGACATTATAACATTGTTTGATTCATGTAGCTAAACTCACCTAGTGGAAAAAGGCATTGGTTGTTGGTTGTTGATCTAATTAAATGACTGTTATGTTCTGTTGTTTCTATTAAAAAAAAAAAGCTCTGTTGTATTAATCTCATTCTCCAGTTATTTTTTATGCAGTTAAGCTGATTATGAGATGAGCAAGCAACACTTCCAAGAATCAAGAGTACGAAAACATATACCAAAAAGATGACATTTGGGTAGCAACTTCAAATTAGAATGAAAGTATGAAACATATTAATTATAGCAATTCTTCGATATAGAAAGCTACTCGGAATTCATAGGAATAACTCTTTTCTAATTGAACTAAGAAAATGTCGCACAACTGTAGTTTAATGGACTGTCTTTCTATGAAGCAAAATAAGTTCCACAAAATAGAAGCAAGTATACCACAATCTTCAGGATTTGATGATGAACAATCCGCGAGTTTTCCTGGAAGAGATGAAGATCTCAATACACTCTTTTGTCTCACCAATTCTCTTGCTCTTTTTGCCGCCAAAGCTGCCTATCAAGACAAAAAATTCACAAGAGTAAATTTTGTTGGTTAAATTATATAAGAAAAATACAACAACAAAAAAAGCCAAATACTCATATCGGGAGCAATTGGATCTAAAAAACACACCTTCGAATTTGAAAATAGAAATGACTACCTTGAAAGCATTAAGAGCTTTAGAGAGCACTGAATCAAGAACATCTGGATGCAGTTCCAAATACTCAGTAAGATATTCTTGAATAGATTGATCAACCACTTTCCGCACCTCTGGATTTCCCAACCTCGTCTTTATGCAACAAAGAAATGAGGGTGAAATGAAATGCAGGGAAAGAAATTGGATGGTGAAAACTGTAATAATCCAGGTAACCTAATGTTGCAAGAATATAAGCACTCCAGTAAAATATATAGTAAGCAGTACCTTTGTTTGTCCCTCAAACTCTGGATTTGGGACCTTCACTGAGACAACACATGTTAAACCTTCTC
Organism: Calophaca sinica; assembly: GCA_037113605.1. NCBI lineage: Eukaryota > Viridiplantae > Streptophyta > Magnoliopsida > Fabales > Fabaceae > Calophaca > Calophaca sinica. The sequence continues at coordinate 33,450,546 of CM073733.1, read as the reverse complement.
TCACATGCTCGCCACTTAATGTAATATCCTTTTCCTGTAAAGAACAGAAGATGATACACAATTATGAAACTTAGAATCCATTTCTAACTTTTTTGAAAATAATGTAAATAGCATTATTTTAAGACAGAATAGTTGCACAATCTGCAGTATCATTTCTTCCTTTATCAGGACAGATTTAGCATTAATGGCATAAGCCATTTATTCCTAAACCCTCCAATAACTTGATATCTATTGAAGCTTACCAGAGACCAAAATTGTGAATAACCTTTTCCCCTTCTCATTATGTCTTTCACAATCTTCTCCCTAGAAGGACAATTGGAGTTGCTAAAGAACAGGAAGGGCTGTACTATCCTCTTAAGTCTTAATAAAAGAATTGAAGAGTCATGTTTAGGTGCTACTTTCCATCATCAATCTAGCTCCAAAACTCCTGCTTATCAAATTTGGCTTCAGCAAAAGTGTCTTGGCATCCTTCATTTTCTTAAGTCTCTGTTTCCATATTTATTATTACAAGAGTTTGTTGAGTCCCTTAATTGTGAAGTTTGTGAGTTTGCCAAACACTATGATGATACTTTCTCTCCTAGTTCTAAAAGGGGTATTGAACCATTTGCTCTTACTCATTTAGATGTTAGGGATCCTAATCCTGTTTCTAATATTTCTTGTACAAGATGGTTTGTCTTGTTTATTGATGATTGTTGTAGAGTGACCTACTTCCTAAGATGCATTGAAATTTGAACCTATTTTACTAGTTGTACAAAGAATCAAACTACTTGGAAAGTGGAACATTAGTGTGATTCTATTTCCACTTCCTTATTTATTCTTGCATATTTGAGTCACCACTTCCTTTAGTATCTTCTGGTAAAAGAATTTATAGCGCAGAATACATCAAAACCAAACTAAGACTAAGGCTAGTACACCAAAATTGATGTACTCCCAATGAGTGGAATCATCGAATAGAAGAACAGAGGAGAGCTCCAAGGTTAATAGAACTTGGTATTAGAGATTAGTAGGGAGACTGATCTACTTGGCACCTACTAGAATTGATTTAGCATGTTTTCAGTGTTGTAAGTCAATTTATGCACGATCCAAGGGTATGATACATGCAAGCTGTAGATTGAATTTTATAATAAGCCACAGCGGGGAGAGGTCATTACGTAATTGCAGCAGTAGCACAAATAGTGCATGGAGAATAAAAGTATCAAAGTAAAACACTATAAACCAGAAGTCTTCTATTTCAGGAGTGGACAGGCATGACAACTGGGCAAACAGAGGAAAAGAGAAACAACAGTTGAGGAATACCTTGATAACTTTTGATTTCTTTCCAACACTATTCAGTGTTCTTGTTAAAGAAGCCTTCATGCCATCGATATGGGTGCCACCGTCGACAGTGCGTATACTATTAGCATATCCTAGTATTGTATCTGAGTATGCATCTTCACACCTAGTAAAGAAGAAATGAAAAGAATTACACATATCAATAAAAGGATTTATGAATAGTCAATCACATTGCAAAAATTTGTACAATCCAATTGTCCATTTGGAGCTTTTACATTTACAGGATAAAAATGCTAACCCTTAATTTGACAAGTTAATCCTTAGTCATACTCACAAGGAGTGAGGATCAAGTGCCAAATAGAGACAATCAAATCCGAACACTTGATGAAAAAAAATTCAGCTAATAGAGATGTAAGACGTGAAGGACTAAGCGTCATTGGAGGACTTACCATTGCAAAGCTATATCAACTGTGATTCCATCTATTTCTTTTCTGAAACTCAGAACATCATGAAGAGCTTTCTGCAACAGGTCATTATAGTCAAAATCGCTTTAAAAGCCAACAAAATATCAAATCCAAATATAATACATAATAAGCTGTTTTTGCATTAAAATGAACAAATTAAAACAAAGAACAATTTTTTAATACAGAAAAACAATAATGATAAAATCGTGTTGCAATACATGTTGCAATACTTACAAGACCAAAAGACAACACCATTTACACACAACGAAAACTCATCCAATTGTAGAGAAACTCAATTATATACGATATCAAGCCAGAGATATAAATGCCCATGCTGCATATATGGGCATAATGCTACCCACACAACGAACAGTGAAATATAAAAACACCTGTGCAGGCCATTTGATCATCCTGCATGGGTCATGAATTTGACAAACTGCAGAGATCTAATGGCCCCAGTTGCTAGAAGCCCAGAAACAAATATCGAGTTTACAGAGAGAAAAAGAAATGAGAAAAAAGAAAAGGCAAAAGATAAAGAATAATGTTTTATTGAAATTACGGGAACCTAAGCAGAGAAGTCTCTTCCCCATCACAAAGGGTTTTACCTTTCAACAAAGGAGCTAGTGCTCAGTTCCCAAATGTTAACAAATTACAAACCTGAACACCCCTCTTTTAGCCTTTTTTACTATTTAAGCTGATTCCCTACTCCCAACAACTTTAACCACCCAACCATTTCATTTCTATAACTAAACTAAGTACCTACTCTCTGGGCCCTAGGCCTTATCACCAGCACAGGGGTGTGTTCAACTGTGACTCAACTGGTTATTTTAGAGTAACATGCATGTGTGTATTATGATATGATTTTGTTATGGTCAGTTAGCTGTTAGCACTTATTTCAGTTAACAGTGAAAGCCATCAGACAACAGCTCAGCCAACAGATTCTTTGCCATTTGGTTTAGATTCCCCTCACCACGAATGGGGGAAAAAAAGCTTCCCAAGGAAATTTTTATAAAAGCTACTCCTTTCTTCCTTTGAGAAAACTCCGTTTCAGAGCCTTCAAAATCTAAAGCAAACATACTATATTTGGCTGTCCTATAAATGCAACACCACTCGCTAAAAAACTTGTTTATCTTGAATTAGTGCCATTTGAGCACTGAGCAGGTGTTCAAAGTGGTGAGCTTAAGAGTTGTTTAGTAAACATTATATGTAGTATGATGGATATTTTATAGAAAAATGCATATGTAGATCATAACTTGTGAGTTATATACAACTATAACAGAGATTTACATTTTAATTGAAGAAAGTAAAATGAAGGAGGACAAGATATCCTCCTTAAGCAAACCAACACCGACGGGAAAAAAAAGGATGACATTTCATGCACTACAACAATAAAGGTAAGAAAGTAGAAGACCTTATCTGTGTTAAGCCATTTCACATATTCGGCCAATCCCCCAGCATAGAAATACTCATTATATTGGACCTTTTCTGGATCATTGTCCTCTTTCCGAAGCGTGATCGTAAGCTACAAAGGTCAAGAAAAAAAGCCATGGTTAGATGGGAGTAGATTAAAAAATTGCTCTCTCGGAGATCTTTATTTGTAGATGAGGGCCAAAATTCTTTGGACAGCTCAGTCACACTCATTAGGTGTGCCAAAAAGATCAAGTCAAGCTAAAATGCCACCTAATTAATATGCAAATCCAAGCCTCAACATTTAATCAATTACAATGCATCTTTAATCTCATATTAAAAAACTCATTAAAGAAAGGATGTTTCTCAATTTTACCTCAACTTATTTCATCTATTTGACCTGGAGGAGTCCACTATGCTAAATTGCGCAGTATAATCTCTTATAGCTCCTTTCATCTATTAGAGGGACTCAACAAATTTACAGGCACAAAAAATAGCCAGCAATGGTATTGACAGAAAGGGCAAACAGCATTGGCAGATTCTCCAACAAGCAAAAGATGATGATTCTTGATTTGAGAAAGAACTCTAGAAGATCTTAAGGTACGGATCAAAGTAAAAGCTATTATTAGTCTATTAGAGTTATTTTAAAATTTATACATTTTTTATTTCCTCTTATATTACAACCAGGAACTATGCTACTGCACTGTGATCATGCTTTCTTAGTTCATACGTCTTTTCTACCTTTTTTTCCTCTTTCCATCTACTCTTATCATCACTCTATTTCTGTCAAGTTACGTGATTTTCTGCTTTTCCTTTTACATATTTCAGACAAAATTTTATGTCCCATTTTAGTGAGTGATAAATGTCCCTTTTCTTGTACAATATCCAGTATTGAATTGAGCATCATAAATTCCATCGCTTCCTCTGAAGTTGATCCAAATGATGTCATTGATACATAAAAGTGACAAAACATAGAATATACAGCTCCACCAAGGTAGTATTTACCACTTCAGTTATAAACACACTTTTGGATCCAAGTGCCACCCCTACAACACTCCAAAATGACCATCACTAAATCTCCCAAAACCTTAAGCTATTAAGTGAAGGCTCGTGAATGGCTTTATATCTAACATAAAAGAATTGTTCCTTCTTCTAGTTAAGAAAGGAAATTATGTCGCTGATGAACATAATCACAAATTAACAAAAACCCATGGATAAAATGTCAAAAAATTATCCACATTGAAGACCATTTCTGATGTGAAAAGTGAATGTTATATAAGACATCACCAGTAGACGTTATTTAAAATCAACAACCTCACCTTTGGGTTAAGGAAAGCCAACTCCCTAATGCGTCCAGCTATTGTGTTGTAATCAAACTGAATAGCGGTGGTGAACACTGCATGTTAAGTAGAGACAAAAAATGAAGCATATGTAAGACTAAAATTTGAACTTTGAAGTAACAAAAAAAACCATAAACTAGGAATGCATGACCATATGAACCTTCTTTGTCAGGCCAAAATCTGATGCGTGTCCCTTGATGATCTTTCTTTTCAACAGGAAGCGTAAGGTATTTCAGAATTGTCACTGGCTTCCCACGAGAATATGCTTGCATGTATTCCAATCCATCACGCCAAACTGTTACCTCTAGTGCCTGTCAAGTTAGACAGCAAATAGGATCTTAAGGAAACATCGATAACTAACCAGAACAAGCAACCTCTGACTGAAAACAAAATATGAAAGTGATGGTAATATTTGTTATCTTCTAAATATATGATGGATAAAAGTATGCCAAGATGTCTTAAAATGTAAGGCATTACATCAATACATGTATCAAATTTTTTATCCAAAGCTTTTCAGATACGCGTTGCAAAGTCCAAGACAGAAGGGGAAAAAGACAAAAATGTTAAAGAAGACATACCTCAGACAAGGCATTAACAACAGATAAACCAACACCATGTAAACCTCCTGAAACAGAGTATCCACTATTGATGCCACCAAATTTTCCACCAGCATGCAAGATCTGCAAAGTTCATGAAAATAAATAATCTTTATCCAATTAAAACTGTTGAAAATAAAATAGGATCTTTATATTTATTGTATAGGCAAATCATATCATGTAATTAGGAATATAATATCTTGTAATTAATTGTTTTGATTTCTTTATAAGCCTATATAAAGAACCTCCGTTATGTAGTTGAAACACACGGTATTCAACATATGTCTCTCTCTTTTCTCTCAATCAACATGGTATCTAGAGCCTAAAGAGAGGCAACCCTAAAACCGTGCTTACTCGGTGGACCCACTGTCATCCGGTGACAAATTTTTTTGGCAAACCGTGTCTCAACTCCGGTTTGTCCCTTCTCCACTACCGTGACCCATTCCGGCACCATTTTTTGGCCTAAAACAGCAATTGCCGCCGTCACCTGCCCTCATCTCCAGCGACCTTTCCGGCAACCGACCCCACCACCATACTTGCCTCCACCAGACCGGCCAACCCCCTGAAGATCACCTCCGGCGGACCCTGCACGCGCTCTCACGCGCGCTTTCTCCCATTCGCAGTTTCAAATTTTTCCAGTCGTCGTCGCCGCCGCGAGTGGCAGCACGTCCGGCGGTTTTTCCGGCCGCCATTTCAGCTCCGGCGTCGCCCTTCCACCCCGGTTTTCGATTTGGTGTTAGTTTTTTGTTTCGGTACACGGTTGACCACGTTCCAATGCAAACAACCCCGTTTTCTCTCTTCTGGACGTGTTTCTCTCTCTCCTGTGACTGAAACATGGGATCCTCTGCTACTGATGCTTCGAAGTCGCATTCAAAAATTTTGTCACTTCTCCCCTCTCTACAGAGAAGTTGGACGGTTCCAACTATGAAACTTGGGCTTCAGACATTCAATTATGGCTTATTGGTCAGGGGTATAAGGACCATCTCATCAAAAAGGCTGAATCTGTGCTTGACGAGGCTGAACGTACGAAATGGGAGAAGATTGATGCTCAGTTGTGCAGTCACATCAAGTCCACGCTTCGTCCCGCCATCAAATCGATTTTCTATCCCCATCTCACGTGTGAATCGGTTTGGAGTCAGGCTTAGGCACTCTACACCAACGATATTTAGCGCCTCTATGGTGTGGTTCATGATGTGGGCACCTCATTGGACCAAAGAAGTTGGATGGCCCTATGTCTGCCTATCTTGGTCGTGTTCATGCTGCACTCCATCAATTGAATGAGCTCCTACCTTCGGCTGCATCTGCCGCAGATGAGAAGAAGAAGGAAGAGCAACGAAGCACACATTCTTTATGCTCCGTGGCCTTTATGGCTTACCTCAGGAGTACACTGCCATCCGTGATCAGATTTTGGAGTCTACTGTTATTCCCACTATGTCTGCCGCTTCTTCTGCCCTTCTTCGGGTTCCTTTGAAGTCCACCTCTGAGCTTTATGTTGCTCCTGGCACTAGTGACACTGCTGCCCTTGCGTCTCAGCATAACAATCAGGGGCGTGCTCGAGGTTCCGCATCCAACACTAAGAATCGTCTCAAATGTAATCATTGCAACCGTACGGGACATACTATTGATCGATGTTGGAAGCTACATGGGCGCCCTCCACGTCCGGTAAATTCAGCTCAGACCACTCTGTCTGACACACATCAGAACTTGGCTCAGCCTAAGCCAACTCCACTTATCTATGAAGAATTTCTCCAATGGTTTGAGAATCGCCAGAACTCCGGATCCATTGCTTCGGTTGCACACACTGGTAATTCATTTGCTTACATCTCTTAGCCTAATTCCCTTGGCCCCTGGGTCCTTGACTCTGGTGTGTCCGACCACATCACTGGTAATAAAGTTTTTTTATCCTCTCTTTCTACATCTGGTTACTTACCTAGTATGACTTCAGCCAGTGGTACTGAAACCAAATCCCAAGGGATTAGTACTGCCAAACTCCTCCCTTCCCTGTCAGTTAATTCTGTACTTTACGTTCCTGAGTGTCCATCTAATTTGCTCTCAATCAGTCGTTTGACCCGTTCTCATAACTGTGATGTTACCTTTACTAATAACAATGTTACCTTGCAGGACTGGAGTACGGGACGGACAATTGGAATCGGATGTGAGTCTAATGGCCTCTACTATCTATCCTCATCCAGGGTGTGCTCCGCCACAGATTCCCCTCTTACTATCCATGCTCAGTTGGGTCATCCAAGTCTTCCAAAGCTTCATAAGCTGGTGCCTAGTCTTTCCAAGTTATCTATTTAAATTGTGAGCCGTGTCAGTTAGGGAAACACATTCGTAGTCACTTTCCTGATAGAGTCAATAAACGGGATTCGTCCCCTTTTGTTTTAGTTCACTCCGATGTTTAGAGTCCTTCAAGCACTAGTACTATTTTTGGGTTCAAATATTTTGTTACTTTCATTGATGACTTCTCGCGTTGTACTTGGTTATTTTTAATGAAAAACAGGTCTGAGTTGTTATCTATTTTTGAGCAATTTTATCAAGAAATTAAAACTCAGTTTGGTGTTTCTGTTCGCTCTTTGCGTAGTGACAACGCCCGTGAATACCTGTCCCAACAATTTCAAAATTTTATGGCATCGAACAACATTCTTCACCAAACATCCTGTGCTCATACACCTCAACAAAATGGGGTACCTGAACGCAAAAATCGGCACCCTATTGAAACCACTCAGACTCTTCTTCTTCATAGTAATGTCCCAACTCGTTTTTTGGGGGATGCTGTTCTAACAGCTTGTTATCTCATAAACCGCATGCCCTCATCTGTGTTTGATGATCGAGTGCCCCACTCGGTACTCTTTCCACATATCCCTTTTTATTCACTTTCGCCTCGTGTCTTCGGGTCCACATATTTTGTTCACAATCTCACTCCTGATCTTGACAAACTCTCACCTCGTTCACTCAAATGTGTCTTTCTTGATTACCATCGGTCCCAAAAAGGTTATCGTTGTTATTCACCTACTCTTCAACGTTACCTTATATCGGCTGAAGTCACCTTTTTCGAGTCTGTCCTTTACTTTGAGCCGACTCACTTGTCTCCCGAGCCTCTTTCCGCAGTCTTCCCCGTTCCCCCTGCGATTGAGCCTACCGAGTTCGTCACTCCACACTCCCCATCTGTGGACCCCAAAGCTGTGCGACCACTACAGACTTTTTCACCTGTGGCCAAAATAGCGTCTGTTAGGCTCCTCCTCTCCATTGCAGCCATCCGTCGTTGGCCACTTCGCCAACTTGATATTAAAAAAGTTTTTCTGCATGGTGATCTCAAAGAGAAAGTCTATATAGAGCAACCGCCTGGGTTTGTTGCTCAGGGGGAGTCCTCTAACATGGTTTGCAGGCTCCACAGGTCTCTCTATGGTCTTAAACAGTCTCCACGAGCTTGGTTTGGCAGATTCAACTCTATAGTGCAGCAGTTGGGTATGATTCGTAGTAACGCTGATCACTCTATTTTCTATCGCCATTCAGCTCAAGGATGTGTTTATCTGGTTGTGTATGTAAATGATATTGTGATAACTGGTAGTGATCAGCAGAGTATAATCCAGTTGAAGCAGTATCTCTCTCACAAGTTTCAGACTAAGGATCTTGGTAAATTCTGTTATTTTTTGGGTATCGAGGTAGCCCAATCCAAAGATGGTCTAGTGATTTCACAGAGGAAATATGCTATGGATATTCTTGAAGAAACGGGTTTATTGAATGCCAAGCCAGTTGATACTGCTATGGACCCAAATGTCCAACTTCTGCCTAATCAGGGGGAGCCCTTTTCAGATCCAGGGAGGTACAGGAGATTGGTTGGTAAATTAAACTATCTCACAGTCACCCGTCCAGATATTTCCTTTGCAAGTTAGTGTCAATTCTTAAATTCTCCTTGTCAGGATCATTGGGATGTTGTGATACGAATCCTGAAGTATATTAAGTGCTCCAGGAAAATGTCTCATTTCTGAGGATAGAGGTCATACTCGAGTAGTTGGTTACTCAGATGCCGATTGGGCAGGCTCACCCATTGATAGGCGATCCACTACTGGGTATTGTGTACTAGTTGGAGAAAACTTGATATCCTGGAAAAGCAAAAAGCAGAATGTAGTAGCAAAATCTAGTGCCAAGGCAGAATACAAAGCCATGGCAGTAGTGAGTCAAGAGCTCATGTGGTTGCAATTATTTATCAAAGAACTCAAGTTTGGAGAGGCTATGCCAATGACAGTAATATGTGGTAATCAAGCGGCATTGCATATTGCCTCCAATCCCGTGTTTCATGAGAGGACTAAGCATATTGAGGTGGATTGTCATTATACCAGAGAAAAGATCGAATCGGGGGACATAATCACTAGCTTCGTCAATTCCAATGACCAATTGGCAGATGTCTTCACTAAATTTCTAAGAGGCCATCGAATCAGTTATATATGTAATAAGCTTGGTGCATATGATTTATATGCTCCAGCTTAAGGGGGAGTGTTGAAAATAAAATAGGATCTTTGTATTTATTGTATAGGCAAATCATATCATGTAATTAGAAATATAATATCTTGTAATTAATTGTTTTGATTTCCTTTTAAGCCTATATAAAGAACTTCCATTGTGTAGTTGAAACACACGGTATTCAACATATGTCTCTCTCTTTTCCCTCAATCAACAAAAACGTATACAAAAAGATCAAGCACAAAAAAATATACTCCAAAGGCCGGGCAAAATTCTGTTGCGGCATATGACCCCAAAAACCTTTTCAAAAGGGTAGATTTTATCTTTTACGGAACTGCAGTAAAATGATAAAGTCCATCCACAATACAGATTTACATATGAATGACTATATTCATTTCTTTGAATATTTTTTAACATTGTCGGTGAAATTTGCAGAATAATACTAAGAGGAGAATCTCATCTCAAATTCTCAATCACACACATGCAGAAGATCAAATGATCCTCTCATCAAATTAGCATAGACAAGCTAAGACATGCATAAACACCAAGTTCAATTACTCATTAATTTTCAAATGGTCAAATGCATTTCCTTACAAGGCAACATAATCTACTTCGTTGACAAAATAGCGTAACTGACTTAATTGGAATTTAATTGTATGGTATCTAAAGAACTATGCACCATTGACCTTCTGAAAATGTTCAAAACATATCAATCCTTTATATTCAAGTGTGTGTGTGTATATATATATATATATAAATAAATACCGTCAACACTGTCTCTAAGGCAGATTTCTTTGTAACTGGATGCAAGTCGGTAGGAATCTGCATTCATCGAGGGAAATTAGTATGTAAAGCAAAATCAACCAATAGTAAATGTAGCATAAAAAGCCCTTGTCCTGAAAAATAATATTCAACTGTCAAATTCCTTAAACTTAAGTTTTCAACGGGGAAACGATGATCAATAGTACATGTACATGCGTTAATAGCTAAAAACTTTGAAAGATGTGTTGCACAATACTTAATTCCATAAAAAGAACCATCGTTAGCATTGCCGAATAATTGGTCAAATATCATATTTAACTCCATCAAACCAGGGAAACTTGAAAACGGTTACAGATTACAATAAAAAAAAATAGTATAATTGTGATATGCACAACTCTGAATTGCAATTTCTTGAGTCTAAAGTTTAAATCTAAAAGGCAAAGGTCCATACTTCAAATTAAAATTACATTGCATTGCATTGCATTGCATCAAAGCTTATACAAAAAGGAAACACAGTGAGGACATAGAAGATATACACTCAAAGAACAATCAACCCATGAGAAAAATCAGACAATAAAGCATACCCCGCGACCATTGTCAGTGATGCTCACAGAATCATCTTCATGTAAAACAACATCAATCTTCGAAGCAAATCCAGCTTGAGCTTCGTCGACAGCATTATCCAAAATTTCATACACCTAATATAGGAAGAGAAAAAAAAAAACTCCGCTTTGATCAGAAAAATCTCAGAACAAAATAATATAAGAACTTCTGCAAAAATGAAAATCAGATAAAGATACCAAATGGTGCAACCCCCGCGGCCCAGTGCTTCCAATATACATCCCAGGTCTTTTTCTTACAGGGTCCAAGCCTTCAAGAACCTACACATAACAAACAGCCAATGAGGGGGAAAAAAACCAGCAACCCATAAACTATAACAAACTACCTATGAATTATAACAAACCATAACAAACTATAACAAACCAGCAACCCATAACTATAAAAAACCAGCAACCCATAAACTATAACAAAATCTTCATCACAATAACATTCACAACATGTCAACATACAATTTACACTCAAAACAAGTTTCACCAAATTGTCTACAGTCTATACAATATGATCCAAAATTTACAAGATGGAATAAAAGAGTCTAGTGACAGTTTAACAGATGTCCAATCATATTTCACTGTCTTAGCACGTCATAATATTATTTTGAATATGATGTGATGATGATGTGAAATATGATTAGATATACACATAAAACTTGTCATATTTCATTGTCTCGCCATGTCATATGACAATACATTACTTTAAATATGATGCGATAAGAAAGTGAAATATGATTAGCTATACATGTAAAAATTGTTTACCTTATCAGTATAGTTATTAATATAAAAGAAAAATTACCTGAATTTGATCAGAACCATAAGCTTTGGAATACTCATTCTTCTGAATATCTTCAGCTGCCGGAATAGACGACATATACGCCCTTGGAGTGACTGCATTTGGTACCAAACTGGGAGCTGAAAATTTTCTCAGACAAAATCTCGCCCTGAGAAGACCAAACAAAATCGTTACAACATTCCTCAACAAAGACCAATAAACCCCTTATTTTGCTTCTATCAGCAATTCGGTATAAAAAGAGTAGCACCAACAACCACAACATCCTCATTCCTAAAACCACAGATAAAACAATAAGACTAAAAAAAATCACATTTTTCAGCTTATAGAAACACAACTACTACAACCTCCTGCAATCCTTACTAGAAAGCACATGTAACCAAAAAAAAAAAATCATCCCTTTTATTAAAAATTGCGAATTTTTTTAATTATCAGGAACAAGCAAAAAATAATAGAAAGAGAAGTTATTTATATTATATAAATACCTGCGTTTAGAGAGGGTAGAAAGAGGAAGAGATAAAGAGGAGGAAGAAGAATGAGGATAAGAAAGAAGACGGATGGAAGAGGCGGTGAAGAAATAGTGAGAGGCCATGAAGCGAAGGAGAGGAGGGCGACGTAGAAGCACAAGTGCCATCACTCACACTCGCATTGAAATTGAAATTGAAATCGAAATCGAGATACACCCAACGCTCTTTTCCGTTCCACTCTAAACTCTTCTAATTTCCCTCCTTTCCTCTCTATCTTCTTTTCTTTGTTTTTGCTTTTGTCTTTTAAACCCTATGTCTTAGCGTACCTCACTAGCAAACTTTTCCCTCCACATGAAGCACTGTTTTTTTGTGAAGAAAAATGTACACACACAGGTTTGTACTTATATTTAATTTAATTTAATATGAAATGAAATTACACATAAATTACTTTATAGTTATATATTAAAATTTTAACATTTTTTTAACCAATCAAGGTCGATTTAGTTGGTAAGAATTCAGCGCATATGCTATGAGGATATGGGTTCGAATTTCGCTGCCGACATGAGAATCGTTGGTAGGTAAGTATCTCTGTAACATAAACTTTTCCTTATCAAAAATAAAATAAAATTTTAACATTTTTGGTCAAAAAATATTTTATCATTTAATTATTGTAAGTCATACTTTAAGGTATGAAAAGCAAGTATGAAATAAATGAATAACACACAAGAAATTATACTAGTTCACCCTTAAACCTAGACTACATCTAGTCCCCACTTTCCAAATGAGATTATCCATTATGAATAGTGTAACATCCTCATTTTTCCTAACCTTGTTTAGAGTGTGTTTACGTGTGACTAAGTGTGCTTGTGTGCCCTAGGTAGAGATTTGTGTGCTTTTGACTGTGTATTTGACTTTTCGGCTGTGTGCTCGGTTTATGTTGGCTAGAGAGTATGTGTTGAGAATTGGCATGTTATTTGGGGTTGGAATAGTGTTTGATAAGGTTTTGGTGTGAGTCTTAGAAGCCTAGTAAAGTTTGAGAACAATCGAAGTCAGAATTAGGGTTTTGTTTGTTCGTGCCCGTAGTTGAGTGTGAGTTTTCGGACGAGTGAATGAGACTTTGAATCTTGATTCTTGAGTCCATTTGATGTCCTTATATGTTAGAAATCATGTTTAAGTGTTAGGGTATCGAGTTCTGGATCGTATGGATGTCGAAATCGAAGAAATCTCGCGAAAACGGACAGAAGCGCAGGAGTGCGCGTGAAGCGCACTTAAAGCGCGTGGAGCACACTTGGGGCTTACGTGACGCGCGCTAGATTACAGTGGACCATCAGATCTTTATCTGTCTGTGACACGTGGCGCTGTGATCGGTCTGATCGTTGGCACTGACACGTGGCATGCATGCAGGATTGCTTCACCGTGAAGTAGTGCGCGCGAAGTGCGCGTGAGCGCACCTGTGCACATGGGGCGCGCTTGAAGCGCGTTTGGGGTGCATAGAAACAGGGAGGCCTAAAAGGCCACGCGTGGAGCGCACGCGGGGCGCGTTTGGAGCGCACCCGTGACACCAATTATTCTATTTAAGCCCATTTGATGGTCTTAAATCCGTTTTCACTCGTTCTTCTTCCTATAATTCGACCAGAGAAGGGGTTTCAACCTGAAACCACCATTGTTAAGGTTTTCAAGCTTTGTGGCCTTGATCCAAATCAATCTTGTTCATCCATTCATCAATCCGACGGTGTAAACCCGTCTGTTACCGTTCGGGCATGTTAAGGCTTATCTCCGATCGCCGTTTCATTGAGGTAAATCCTAAACCCATCTACTGTTCATCCTTGGTATAGTTTGCAATTATTTATTCTTGAATTGGTTCTAGTTCTTAGCCTTAATCAGACTGTGTTTTGGACACCGGTTTGACCGTACAGGTACCGAACGAGCTAGGGTTTTGTCAGAACTCTTGGAGGAGATTCCATGGGTCACGAGACAGACGCCAAAGCCTCTGTTATCCATGTCCCAATTCTGATTTTGTGGTTCCTTGGTTAGTTTGGATTGTCCCTTATTATCTGTTCTTCGTATTTTAGGGTTTTGGCGATAGTGCGGGTACCGGTTGACTGTGAAACATTGTCTGAAGCTATTTTTGGGTAAGTGTTGATCTATGGAGTCCTAGGCCAGCCCCTGGACGTGGATATCTTTGTGTTTTGGTTAGTTTATTAGTTGCCCTAATTTTAATTCGAATGCGTTTCTTTGTTTCCGGTTAACTGTGGACTGTTCTGGCATAATCAGTGAAATTGTTGGATAACTCTGGACATATTTATTGTTGTTGGATGAACCTGAACATAGGATAGGAGTGTTGGTGTGTTGTTCGTGAGTTCATGGGTGAGTCTCAGTATCCAGTTGTGTCTCAGGATTCTCCGAATACCAGGTGGGAGAAATAATGCACTTTCATTGGGTTCTGTATAGGAGATATGATTGTTTGGTATGTGTATGGTGACCTAAGCCCCACTAGGGGTTGATGTCAGTAACACCTAAGGATAGGGGTTACGGTGTGCCACATCTAAGGATAGGTGTGGTAGACCCTTCAACCAACTTAGGATTATTTTATTATTAAATGTGATTGGCTGATAATATGTTTAATTGTAAGATGTGATATATGTGCTCTATGTGTGAATAGTAATATGCTTAGGTTAATATGGTTAATTGTACTGTATATGTGGAAATGTGTTATCTGTTGCCTTAGCATGTTTAAATGATTAAGTTTAACCTGTTGATATGCATGAATATGAAAAAGGGTATTTTGGAAATGTGTGCATAACAGGATGTGAGGCATATGCTTATGAGATGTTGGATGCATGCACATGATATTGCATTAGTAACCACTCCATTCTTGATGGGAATGTGACGTGGAGAGAATCCCTAACGGGAAAGGGGGATATCTCGCATAGTAGGTTAGATCCACTCTGTTCCTTATCGAAAAAGGGGAAACGGACGTCCCTAACAGGAAAGGGGGAGGAGGATTCCTATCGGGAAAGGGGAATACCTCGTGGATTAGACTAGTGTCACCCCGTGCTCTATCGGAAAAGGGAGACGGGAGTCCCTATAGGGAAAGGGGCTTCGCGAATAAGTATTTCTAACGGGAAAGGGGAGTACAGTGACAATAGTAAAGAAAAGATGTCGTAGTGCACAAACTCATCGAGAGACACGGGATAAGTGGAAGAGGGTAGTTAGGTCATATCTGTATATATGTGTTTATCTATCTGGATTATCCAACATTCATTCTACTTGTACATTTCCCGCTTTTTGATGGATGTGTTGTTCTTATCTCCCTATGTTTGTATGTTTGCCTGTATATGCATTATATCTGTATTAGACTTTGTTGAGGAAGATGTAGCAGCTGTTGATGAAGCAGTTCCTTGTGATACCGCCGAGGTCGAGGCGGGCCTCGAAGATCAGTGTTTGGGAGAGTTCTGAGTTGTAGGCGAGCTGGATTCCAGAGTAGGAACTTTTGGCATCTACCTCGCTGATGGTCTTCGGTCATTTTGGCCGGGAGTTTTCGTATTGTTGTCCTGTTTGGTTTTTGGTGTGTTTAGTTGAGGCACAACTTAGCCTCCTAGCTTTATATTTTGGGATGACTGTATTGTACTGTTTACACTACGCTTACTTTTGCACTCTGATAACTTAGGCTATACTTATGAGGCCATCTTTTGAGAAAACCTATATATGTATTTTATGACACTAGCTACTTCACCGTAGCACGTCGTCGTCTTATTCGAGTTTCGATTTTAATTCCTTCATTTTTTATTAACGCTAATTACGCGAGTTAGGCTAATTATTAGAGTAAAGTATGAATAGGACTGCGGGGTGTTACAAATAGTATCAATACAAGTGTTCAACTTAGTGTCTCTTTAGGCCACCTAAGTACTATTTTTCCAAGCCTCTTCAAGCTAATAATCCAAGTATTATAGTCACAACTGAACGTGAACACAAGAAGGGGGGTTGAATTGTGTTCAAAACTTTTTGCAAACTTTAAGTTAAAAACACTTTTCTTTGAAAATGTTTGTCATCAGAAGCTGAAGTAAGACCAGACGCTGGAAATAAGTTTATGAAAACTTGTTTTTCTTTACAAGAAAAAAGTGAATGTAAAGCAGTAAAGCAAGAGACACAGAGATTTATACTAGTTCACCACCAAACTGGTAGCTACGTCTAGTCTCTTCGTTCCTGAAGGATTTTCACTATAATCAACTGATTACAAATTTCCTTAAGAGTATTCTAATGTCACAAACTTGACAATACTCTTAACTTCTCAAAACGACTTAGTACGTTCGAGCCTTTGAAGAACTAAGCCTTAACTAGGCAATACAATTTTCACAGAGTAATTTTTTTTTGAATACAATCAAATAACTCTCACAGAGAGGATGAAAAGATTAAGCTCAAAAACAATAACTTTCTAAAAGAAAGAATATAAGACGCTGAAGTTCAGTTATTAGTTTCCAGAAACTTGGCACGAAACTTGATTGTTCACTCAGTAATAGCTCTTTCATAATGTAGTTTCTAGCAACCTTCTTCAATGAATACCTTGAGGTATTTATAGGAGTCCTTGAGGGTATTACCGTTGCAGTAAATTTCAGCTCCAAATCATTGACTGGGATAATTTGAAATTCTGTCATTTTCTTCCTTTCCAGAGAATATCAGAATAGTATATATTACCGTTTTTGTACTATCTGCTTTTCACAATTACCTTGTACGAATTTTGTCTTATAATAAATGTGTCACCTTTGATACCTCGTACATAAAAATGAGCGCACAAAATCAAATTCGAAATCCGTTTCAAAATAGCTAAGGTAGAAGAGCATAAACATGACCATTACGTGTTTCATTAATAAGATCAGATGCTCGCTCAGAATTCAAGACGGACGCTCGCAGCAATTGAGTAATCCACGTGTCAAAAGATAACACTACCGGACGCTTGCTATACACAAGACGCTGGAGTGAATCGGATGCAGACACACATGGAATGTATTCAAACTCTTGTGAATTTCTTCTTCTTGCTTGAGTGAGTTATAAAACATAAGTGATTTTAATACCTGCACACTTCAAGACTTATTAGAAGATAAATTGTTCACTTGCAAGTACTTTGTTATCATCAAAGTTAATGAGGGTCCAAACTTCTCAATCATTTAGGTTCCAACAATCTCCCCCTTTTTTATGATGACAAATATCCAAAGTTAATGAACAATTTAGTTTCAAAAATAATTTCAAGGGTCTCCCCCTGAGTTCAACATACTCAGATATAATTAAATATTTTCAAATAAGAGCATTTTCAATTATCAGAGCATTTGTATGATTGTATAATGCATACATGTATCAGAGCATATATTCAAATAATCATTGAGATCGGATGCTGAGAACATTGTACCAATAAATTGACGATCAGATGCTAAGATCATTATACCAATAATAAATATAATTGCACCAATGAATATCAATGAGTATCAGAGCAATCCATGAGTATCAGGGCAACTCAAAAAATATGTTATGTATGAATGAATGATGCATGTAATGTGAAACTTAAGCACGTTCATCAGACCTTACTTTTACTTCCCCTTTTGTCATCGGACAAAAAGAGTGCAAAACACATCATAGTCAAAACGTAATAATAATAAGAAAAAATTGAAAGTAAAGGTCAGATTATTCAAAAATATAATTGTACAAAGTGCAAAAGGAATAATTGTATCAAATTAACACATAATACAAAAATATGAAAAAAAATTAAGGTGGAGGAGGAAGGATTTGATTGAGCCGCTCCACGAGGAGGTTTATAGTATTCTCCAAACTATTCACTTTCTGATTTGTAGCCATGATAGCCTCATATTCAGCTCTTGACATGATGACAAATTCAACAAAATTGTCAGTAACTTAAGCATTTAGAAAGCTTTGTAATTTGTTGCTGAAGGTTTGTCATAATCAAAACTAAGCTTATGAGCTTGATGTTAGGTTTCTGAACCTAACATATATATCTTTTTTATATGGGTAGCGCTAATTGATTACTTTATTCCTAACTTGCACAGTATCTGGATCTCTTATGTTCTAGTGTATATTTGGTTCATTCATGTGTCCTTTTACTAGAAGCCTGTCAAGCCTCATGCACCAATAATCACTTCCCTACCTCACAAGTCTTGGGTGTCATAAACATTGTAACGATCCAAAAGTTTGGGAGCCGCCACCAATTTTATTATATTCAGGAAAAATTGAAAAAATCTCAAAAATAATGATATTTGAAAACCATACT
Organism: Calophaca sinica; assembly: GCA_037113605.1. NCBI lineage: Eukaryota > Viridiplantae > Streptophyta > Magnoliopsida > Fabales > Fabaceae > Calophaca > Calophaca sinica. Next base: position 33,432,093 of record CM073733.1, on the reverse strand, counting down.
GAGTTCGGGAATCGATTGCGAGTGGAGAAGGGTGGAGACTAAACCCCACAACACCTCCATCACGCCTGTCCTATGACAGTTACCCAAATTGATTATGCAAACTAATAAGTTTTTAAAATATTTGCTTCACCTCAAAATTAAATAAAAGTAATATTAAGTGCAGAAATGAATATATATAAAAAAAGGAAACTAAATTAGAAAATTTTTAATTTGACTTGACGGAGTTGACCCGCTCATACGTATCATCTGGTGCAATGAAGAACTCAAAAGTCACGTAGTTCTTCTCATATATGATTTGTTTGTTGGTTGATTTTAATTAATTATTTATTTATTTATTTTGTAAATGAAACTTGATAGGAACAAAATTTAGAATCACAAAGTTGTCTCAACTCAGGCGTTCTAAACTTAAGGTTAACAAGACGTCGCGTCTCAGCCAACCTTATTTTCATAAAATATTTGATTTTGCCAAAAAAAATATTAGCACTTAGTCATAAAATATTTGAGCATTAATTTGATTAAATATTAGAAACTTGAAAAAAAAACGTTCATTTGGTTTTAAATTATTAACAACATTTGCTCTTCTGATTTATTATTATAAAAAATTTTGATTTGTGCCAAAAATAATAATATTTGCTTAGGTATAAACATTTAAAGATGTTATAGAAGGAAAGAGAGAAATCACTATTATTTTTGTATTATCACTTTCATTACCATTAAAGGTATTAATTAAATTTGAATCAAGTATTAATGCATTGCCTAAATAAAATTAATAGGTGACCAACCCATAAATGAATTCTAGAAAAGAAAGAAAAAATAAAATATATGCAAGACAATCTTGTTTTAATTGTAAGGAGAAAATGTGACGAAATTATACTTACAAATAAATGATAATTATATCATGGATCCTTAAATTTTATTTTAACACTAGCAATTTGTTTAACAGCACAAACTCATTCCTCGGTTGGAAACATTTATCACTAATGTTCCTTTTATATTTTTTTTCTTTTTAAGAAATGGGCAAACACAAAACACAACAGGGGAAAGCACAAAAGAATCAAGCCACGATTTTGAGCACAGACATAACCAAGATAGATTAGTGTATTAACACTCCTTTAAAAAAAGAAATCAAAACAGGGGCTGACATCTAAACTTTAGCAGGGCAAATATTTCATATCCTACTAAATAATATTTTCACATCTTATTTCAGATAAAATGAAATGAACCAAATTACAACTATTTAACATACATGGACCAAAACTAAGAGAGGAAAAACAACACAGGGGAATTAGGAGGCATCATAACACAGTATCATCTTTCCAAATTTTTGACTGAGTTGCAAATTCAAAATTAAAGGGAAAAGGTAAAATTTACCAAATGGAGACACACACAAAATGGCTCAGCACCTCTACAGGGTTCTTCTCCACAAAAAAATGAAAACAAAATCCTCTTGCAATTTTACAGAGAAGAAAAAGAAAAAAAAATTATGTTCTCTCCCTTACTCAGAAATTCGATCTTGCTCCCAAAAAGTTGATCACAGCTTCTCTGCTTCTAACCACTCCAAAAAAAAATCCCCCCTCTTCTGTGCGTCTTCTTGGTATTTATAGGAGAACTCCAATGACTCCAGAACGGTTGCGTGCTCGTGGCCTCACCTCCATAGAGCCTTGCGCGGACATGACGGGGATGACATGAACGAACCGAAATTGTTGCGATTTGTATGTAAAACTGAAATGTAAAAACGATTTTGTATGTTAACCGTTGGTTCCTTATGAGGTTGGGGTCTGATGTGAGGGTGAGTGACGGTTGCGTGTACTGTAGAGGCAGCTTGGCAGAAAGACGAGACGATGGAGGAGATAATTGTTGAGTAAGGCAGAGAAACGTGGTCTGAGGAGGGAGAAAGAGATGGTTGGCGGCTAGGGTAGGAGAAGAAGGGCTACGGTTGAGTGAGGAAGAAGAGAAAGAGAGAGAGAGAGAGAGAGAAATGTTGGCGGCCAGGGTTAGAGAGGAGAGGGAGAACGGCTGGGAAGTGATGAGATGAGGAGGATCAGGTTTTTAAAAAATTAGGGTTGTGTTTTTGGGGTTAAATGGGATTTGGGCTTAAGTGGAGATGTTGGGCCGCGCGGGTGTGAGATAGAAAAAGGGAGGTGCAGCGAAGCAAGGGAGTGCTGGAAGGAAAAAGGGAGGTGCAGCGAAGGGAAGAAAAAGAGGCGCTGGGAGATGGATCAGGTAGGGGCGTGGTGGAGAAAAGCAGGGGGTGCGCCAGTAAAAGAGAAGAGGGAGTGAGGCTGGGCCACATGCTGGGCTAGGGGAGAAAAACAAAATAATAATGGAAGGACGCTGGGCCTGGGGTGTTTACTAGCAGATTGCTAGTGGCACCCCCATCATTACTACTTGCACCCTATTTTCTTTTCTTTTTTTTCCCTTATTTTATTATTATTATTATTATTATTTATTTATTTTTTGTATATTTTTTCTTTTAACAAAATAAAATTAAGGGTAAATAAAAATTAAACTAAGAATAATTCAACGAGCTTAAAATTAATATATTTTTTTTTCAAAAAATTCAAAAGTGCCGGGTAAAATTGGGTGTTCACAAACATGAATTGGGATAGTCATTTGTGATGCTTAACTTGTACTTGAGTGTTATTCCATAGTTCCACTTTTCAGGCTATGGTCGTTGATCATTATAGTTATAAAATCAAGTATATGCACAAATGCATAAGATTGCAAATTGGCGTACCTTAATCACAGATAAGCTTACAAATGTTTTCATCATCATAACCATTTCATTTGCATGTGGATGATGAGTTCATTGAACAAACTACTAGAGTAAAGATGATTTTATTATTAAAAGAGAGTGGGGAGAATCCAATTTAAGCTAAAGTATTGGCTAGGCACAATACAAGAGTAGGTTGACATGGACGAGTCAGAGATATATGTATATGGGTGGTTAGTCAATTGAGCTTGTTAGGAAAGACCTTGTGGGTGGTGAAGATGAGCTTTTATTGGTTGCAAGTCACTTGATTGGAGCAAGGGTTTTCCATAACCAAGGACAATATCATATAGGGTACTTAAGAATTTGTTTGTCATATAGTTTCTTTATAGTGCCCCTATCTTGATCAAGATATTATGCACCCATTATTGTAAAAAAGTATGGTAACAGTTTTTGTAAAAGATCTTGAAAAGTACGATTGATATTTCAAAAATTATTGAGTTGTTAGACATTTTATAGCAATATGCGGATTTTGCATGCAGCTACTTGGTTATAATGTTTGGAGATGAATGTCATTATTGTCATTGTCTCATGGAAGAAAGGAGATTGGTATTCAATACTCGTTGATCCAGGTTGCGTGAAGTGCGACTATGTCTTGACCCAAAGGAGGTTGTTGTTGGTAAGTATAAGATGGTTACTGATGAAGGTGAGGAAGTTGATAGGTGTAGAGAGGTGGTTGTTACTAATTGAAATGAGAGGGTCATCGCTAGTGATTGAGATGAGAATAAGGGAGATTGTCGTTGTGAGCTAAGTCACGATGGCTCTCATTGTGAGCAGTGTGTTGTGTACCTGTCATTAAGAAACAAATAAAATTTTAAATGGTTAAATATGTTTTTGTTTCCTATAAAATACCTATCATCAAACTTTAATTCCTACAAAAAAATTTCTCGTAAGTCTGATCCCCCACTTATTTCACGTTTCAATAGGTAGTCTTTTTTCAATAGGTAGTTTTTTTTTTTTGGGGTCAGAAATGCAGGGTTTCATTGACAGCAGGGCAAGGCCCAAACCACTTCAAGTCAAAGGTAAGGCCCAATGTCCAAACGACAGCAAAGCCAGGAACGACAACGCACTCGTAAAAACAAACACGGGAATCAGCCCACGAGGCCAACAACGAAACGAGACTAGTTATACCAAATAGTAAGGTTACAAATTTTACCCCAAATAGGGTTAGGGCAAACTAGATCTAACCATTCCTTCTGGAAACTACCAAATTAATCCATCGCCATTTTCAATGCTGAGCTTCAATAATTGCAAGCAAAATGATCACCCACCTTAATTCTTTGAAGATGATCCACCAACCAGGAAGCAACCCACGCAACCGCCATCAATATCAGACCAGAGGAACCAAGTGAAGGGCGCAAATCGAAGCGATCGAATGCTCCTCCTGGCCAATTAATGGATCCTCTCAGAAGAAGCAAGCATGGCATCTCTAACAAGAGCTACTCCCAGGTCATGTGGGAAGTTCCAACACCAGCTACTAGAGATAGTCGCCTCAGCACTCAATCGGGCCAAGGTATGAGCCACTTCATTCCCTTCTCTTGCCACCAAGTGAACCCACAAGCAGAGAAGCTAGCTTCAATCGGGCCAAGGTATGTGTCGCTTCATTCCCTTCTCTTGCCACCTAAGTGAACCCACAAGCAGAGAAGCTAGCTTTCAAAAGAGAATGTCAGAGACAATATGCTTAATCTCACCTCTGTTCAAATTATTTCTGCAGGTTTCAACAAGATCCAAGCAATCACTTTCAAAAATAACAAACTGCAGCTCCAGATTACGAGCTACTGACACAGCTTCACGCAGCGCTAAGGCCTCAGCCATTAGAGCGTTAGGAGCCAGAAAGACACAAGTATGACCAAACACAACTTACCCTTTGCTATTCCTTGCAATGATACCTGCTAAAGCTTTACCATTCGCCAAATTAAAGGAAGTGTCCGAGTTTACTTTGATGAAATCCCCAAGGGAATGTCTCCACTTTCCTTTGATCTTCCTGTTTTCCCCAGAATTAGGCTTGTTGTGTCCCACCTCTGCTTGGTGGAGCCAAAATTCAGAAAACTTGACCTGCAAACAGAGGTAAGAGTCCATAGGTCTAGGGGGTCTGTTATCAAAAGTAGTGGTGGACCCACGTTGGGTTCAGTGTGGGCACATGCCCACACTCAATTTTTTAAAATAACATTTACTACTTTATTTTTTTTTGAACCCCCTAAAATTTAAGATTTGCACCCACTGTCCCAACAATCTCATGTCTCTCTCACTTGACACACAGGTGCACAACATCTCTCTCCCTCCCATTCTCATTTTCGCACAACGTTCTCTCTCTCCCCCTCTTGCGTTCTCTCTGTCTTTGTCGTCCAACCTCTATTCTGCCACAGGTGCGCAAACCCAAAAAAAATAGTGAAGAACTATATACACAGAGGCATATCTACGGGTGTGCACTTGCACCATCTGAAAAGTTAAAAATACTATTTATCCCTATAAAATTTATATCTTGACCCTTCTCATTATATAATTTGCACTCAGTATCCTCACTTAGTCATCTCTTTCATCTCATTCAGTCAAACTCAGTCATCTCTCACTCAAAATTCAATACAACTGCTCTCACATCTCGACCCACCCTCCCTCATGTTGGTGAATGTCATTTTCCGTATTTGTTTTCTCCTTTTACTAGGTTCAGATTTCCCTCAATTTTAAACTAAAATCCTAATCTGATTCCACTATTAATTTTCTCTTGTATTTTTTCCTATTGTTATTGGGTCTTTGTTAATTCAATCTATGTTGTTTTGTTATTTCCTCTTGTAATTTTTTTAATTTCGAAACTTTTTTTTTAAGTCTAAAAACCTGTTTTGTGTCATCAAAAATCATGCTCTTGTTATTTTGCAAGAAGAATAAACATTTGCTATTGTTATTTTTTTTTGTATAAAAACATGTGCTAATGCTCTTATTATAATTTTTGTGATTTTAAAATTTTATGCACCCACTTACCCAGGGTCTTAGGTCCGCTACTGATCAAAAGTAGCATCATTTTTGCTCTTCCATATCTCCCATAGAGTAAAGACCACTCTAGCCAGAACAAATTGTTGACCCAATGGATTAGAGGTAGCTTCTAGAATAGTATTAAGGAGCCATTGGTAGAAGTTAGTGATGGTCTCTCTAGAAGGCATTTCGATAACCTGTACACTGAACCAAAGAGGTTCAGTCCAAGCACACAGCAGGAAGCAATGTTCCACCGTCTCCTCTTCCATAGAACAGATAGGGCAAAGGGGGTTTTGGGCTATTCTACGCTTAAACATGTTGTCCTTGATGAGAAGAGCATTATGCAGCACCTTCCAAAGGAAAGTCTTCAACTTTTGGGGTACTACTGCTCCCCACAAGTCCTTCCAGAGGGAGGAAGGAATTTCAGTAGAGCTAGAGGGATTAGAATCTAGCACAGTCTTCATATCGTTACACTTATAGTAGCCAGATTTCACTAAATAAGCCCCATCTTTTGCTATTGGCCACCAAAGTTTATCCTGTGTTGTTGATCAACTCAAGGGGGTTCTTAGGGCTGCTATGGCAGATTGGGGTGAGAGTGATGACTATCCAATTTTCATGGTTTGTCAATCTTTGTGCAATTCAGTTGCAATTCACAATATTATAATGGAAATGATAAAACTGACAATGAATTGTAAATTGCAAGAATTTAAATGACAAGAAAATGTAATGGCTGAATAGTAAAGAACCAGAATAAGGAAATTAAAACAAAGAAGAAATGATAAAAATGGAGTAGAAAGAAATGGGGGGCGCCACACTCTTGCTTCTATGGAGAAGAAGAAATGATAAGCCTTGGAGAATGATTGCCACAAGAAAACTTGGTTTCTTGATAAGATCAAAAGGGAAGGTTCAATGAAGAACCCAAGAGAGACATACTCTCAACAATACACAAGGTATCAATTTTCTGAAAATTCCAAGCTAACATTTTATTGATTTGGGCACAACATATATATAGAGGGAGGGATCCTCTTTGCTGAATTTACAATGAAGGAGACAAGCCACATAATTAGCATTATTCTTGGTGGCAATTGTAACCTCCCTTTTAATGACTTTGTCTACTCTTAATGGAATGGTGGTTACAAAACTCTCAATAATTATTCTTCAGCAACGTATCTAAAAGGCATCCAAGAACTGATTCTTCTAACACCAAATAAGTGCTCTTGCACCCCCTTTGTAGCTCCATGGCACCCCTTCCTCATGCTACACCCCAATCTTCATTCAATCCAAAAACAAACAAAAATAACTCAACATTTTGGGCTTGGGTAGCACATACCACATGTAGCAGCCCTTGCTCCATTTGAAATAAACACACATGAAAAGTAATCTTAAGTGTTGGGGCCTAATTAAATAAATATTATGCACCCACACATTTTATGACAACTTAATCCAACCAAACATAACTTAAAATGAAACCTTTTATTGTGCCATGCAAATTCTTCAAGCCATCCATGATCATATCAGAGAGGGTTTCCCTCCGTTTAATCACATTCCAGCACTGACTGAACTGATTAATAAGAACCCTCACTCTTAGGTCTTGAACACCTTCTTTAGGAATAGCTTTGTCTCCAAAGGCCAACCATAAATCATTACTCACACTAACACTGTCACATAATCCAATGGACCAACGACAAGAGGATTTTAGGAGATCCTTGCCATGTAGAATGCTTCTCCAGTCCCAAGAATCACCTCTTTTTACATTGATAGACCAGAAATCTGTTCTACTGCAGTATATGCTCAAAACAGTTTTAGCCCAATAGGAATCAAAATGTTGAAGAAGCCTCCAAGCTTGCTTGGAAAGAAGAGAAGAGTTCATGAGTTCAAAGTCTTTAAACCCAAGACCCCCCTTAAGCTTGTGCTTAGTAAGAAGTTGCCAATGTTTCCAATGAATCCCCCTTCTATTATTGGTGGAGCTCCACCAACATTTAGCCACCTCCAAACACAAAGATTGACAAAAAGTCCTAGGAAGTTTAACAAGAGACATCACATAGCTAGGAATTACTTGAATAACTGATTTAATTAGCACTTTCTTCCCTGCTTGATTTAAAAGATTTTCCTTCCATCCCGCCATCTTATACTTAACTCTATCTTTTATCCACTAAAGGGCAGCAGTTTTAGAACGCCCCCACTCAGCTGGAACCCCTAGGTAGTTCCCCGGTTATCCCAAATAGAGATTTGAAGAATAGAAGCAAGTTGTTGCTTATGTTGCCTCGGGACAGCTTTGCCAAAGATAATACTAGATTTTTGCAAATTAAAACGCTGCCCAAAAAATGCATCTTCAAAAACGCTTACCACTTTTTCTCATGAACAAATAGATAAATCACATACATGTACTTGTCACGAGACACATTCAATTACTAGTTAGTACTGTCTTTTTCAATATAGCAAGAGAAAACGGATATATACATACACCAGCACACAGGTCAATGGAAGCATATGTGCAACCACAAACCATCAAGCGGGAAAAGAAACTAAAAGAGAGGAAAATCCCCCTCAAATAAGCTTGATTTCTGGAATACAATACAATGAACAGCTGTAACCTAAAATACAAATACTATTTCTACGTTTTCCCCTTCAAATCTATCTATCATACACCTATATAATCAAATTATTGAGACTACTTTTAAAAGCACAGACAAAGCTTGAAGAAAAATGTTGTACCAAACCAGCAGTAGGCGGAGGAGAGTAGAAAAATCACTAGTATCTAATGTTTTACAGCACCACAGCTAGGCTTCTTTACAGGAATTCATTGCCAAATGACACCAGCTTAATGCACAACATTTAATGCTCAAGTTGAAGATGGAGTCAGGCTTGAAAGAACACCATAAATAGAGCTTTGAAACACTTTTCACTCCCTAGGCCGTGCGAGCCATAGAGAACTCAGGGCTCGCAGCCGGGAGAAATAATCGCTTATTGCAAGAAGAGCTCGAGCTGATTGCCTGGTTGTTAATATCCGAAGCATTTGTTGCAATGTTTGCTGCCGCAGATTATCAGCCTAGAAACATGAAGAGGGAAAAAATGAACTGATAATGAATCAATTAGTCACATGTGCATATCATTAATTACTTCTATGCCCTCATTTAAAGCATCTTCCCCCTAAGGCATGCATTGAATCCTTTTATATTCTCCATCATTCTTCTTTTTCTGTTGTAATTTTGAGGTGTAGCAATCGGTGTTTGAGAAATAGCTTGTATGCAGCAAGACAAAACAATCTCCACAGGCCAGTCAGATTCAAGTAATTCATTCTAGGGTTAAGGTATGTTTCTGTTCCCTATAAAATGAGCAAATTTTGGTTTTGATCCCTGCAATTTTTTTATTTTTTACTTTTTCATCCCTCCAAAATCTCAAATCACTATTTTTGGTCCCTACCGTCATGTAACGTTCGTTCACTACTTATTGTCTAACAGAAGGTCACTTGGCCATCTCAGGTAGCACCGAATAACGTTTGTGGTGTCATGTAACATGCTAGCATGTGATTCCCCCAAATTTTTTCCTTGAACCCCCCCTAAAATGAATGCTAAGGACTAGAAACAGTATATTCCGATTTTCCAGGGACGAAACCAAAGAAAATCTTACATGGACCAAAACTAAAATTCGCTTATTTTCTAGGGACCAAAATCGTATTTGATCCTTCATTCTATTTATTTGATAGCTTTTGTCTGTCTCTTCAAAATAAATAGACGATTCTTTCCAAGCTGAAACATAATCTATCTTTCACTTTAAAATTGAGGATCGACAACATGAAATTCTATGTCCACCTAAAATTCAGTTAATATTCAGTTCTAAGCTTCCTGACTCCTTGCTTTAAAAAAGATGAAAGTGGAGACAGTTAATTACCTGGCGAAGAAAGCCCTCGAGAGTACCGAGCTTTCCCATGGCCATAGCCATTTGCCCCATGTAATTCGCCACATTTCCTGAGGAACCTGATGGATTGGGTGAACCATTAGCCAATGTCTCAGATAGTGATTGCTGCAATGCATCCATTCCTTGGGAGAGAGCATCTTCAGCCTGTTGGGATGATTGTTGCAAGTTGTAGATGCCCATCAATTGTTGCTCAGTTAAAGGCTCCAAATGACTTGCAAGAAGCTGCAACAGTGTCAATCCAGTTTTAGATCGGCATAACTTGACAAGAGAAAATAAACCTTGAAATTCAACATCTCGATCAAATCATTGTCAGGATGAAACAATTACGAATGTTATTACTTCAACAATTAAAAAGTTCAATAAAATTATCTTCAATTTAATTTTCAATAACTTCGCTAATGTAGGTGCCAGTGTGCCACCTCTCTTGAATCCCTTGTGCTCTTCTCTCACTTGATGTTTTACTTTTTTGGCGACGGCATATGTGGAGGGTGTCCAACCACATTAGTAAAGTGATTTTCAACTCAAAATAGAAATATGGGGAAAACAATCCAAGTTAAAATAGTTTCCGCAATTTTTTTAAATGATTATGGACTTCAAATTTTTGAAGAATATCCGAAAGGCCCTCCTAAACATTGTCATATTTAATCTTCAATTAGACTCGTAGGAATTTTTTCTCATAACAGAGCAAAGAAAGATTTATCATACATTCATACCTCTTATTCTACCGAAGATCTAAATAATGTGAAAAAGGAGCAAGCAGGATCATTTCTTATGTTACAACCACCTACAAGCCTTTTAAGGATAATTAAACACTAACAAAAGGTAAACCAGACTATTCTCGCATAGATTGATGTAAAACTGCCATATGCATAAATCAAATGAACTGAACACATATAAAAATGTTTCCAAGAAATCATAATGAATATATTACCACAACACTACAAACCAGGGAAAAAAAAAATCTAACATAAATCATAGAAGATGAATACATGAGGAAGTTCTAACCTTGAGAAGTTCGGATGAGCGGAAGCCTCCAATCCACATGAAACATCTCTCAGCTGGAGTCTTCCACATTCCTGACAGAATGTGGAAAACGTCGGCTTTTGCTGCAACACCTTTCAGCCTGTATAAATCTTCAAATTGAGTCATGAAATTGTCGACAATGGTACGTAGTTCAATATCTCCAGCATGAGAATTTATTGCAGCCCTTAGCTCATTGGTTTGCCTATTATGCTCTTCTAACCACCGTGCGTATTCTACATCAAATGCCATTGCGCCTGCATAACAAGATCATTGACACAAATTAGGTTCTGAAATACAGCACAAACTACTGTAAAACTCTGCCCACGACCATCCATGCTACCAACTACTATTTTGTCAAGAGTTCAAAATCATATCACAGTCTAGCAGTTACCGACATACATATTATGCTGTCCAATCACAGCAAGTAAAACCAAGTTCTAACATGCATAATGAACAGCACGGTATGAAGTGCAAGAGGCACGATGCAACCAAATTAAATGTTTGCCAATGAAAAATTGGAACCACTGTAAACATAAACCAAATGAGAAGGTTCCATACTTTCACAGGAAAATTTGGTTTGTTTCATGAAAAAAGAAACATATCACAGAAAATATCACGGAGCCCTTAGTACAAAAATAGATTTGCTTGTAATGACAAGCAACTCAATAGCAGTTCCTCATCTGCTTTCTGCCAAGGCAAAAAGAAATTTACATATAAACAAATTTGAGAATTATGTATTCTTAAATGAATGTCAGGCCAAGTGTTAATGACTTTTGCATTGGCTATAGTCACAGCTTTGAATTTAACATTATCAGACACAAAACATCACCAAAAACTGCTCCAAGTAGAAGGGATTTTGATACAATAAAATTTTCCAAGCCTGAGCCACACAATTGGAGGTAAAGAAGATTAAATACCATTTCCACTCATTGAATGGGCCTGCTCTCCAGAGCTTGAAATAAATATTCCCTAGAAAAGATTAATAACCGAATCATAACACATAATATGGTAACATAACCAGATTAACAATAGTTACAAAGAAAGGGGGCTTCAAAAGGATAAGTATCAGATTTTGAATGGAGACAGTGAATAAAATAACACAACCAAACCTGCTGGCGTGCTCGCTGGAGCTCTTGCTCAAGTTGGGTCAGTTTCAGCCTACTGCTCTCTAATTGTTGCACATATGCCTGAATAGACAGAAAGAGGAATTTAAAAAATCAAAAATAAAAAGCATGCAATATATTTTTTAAAATAAAAAAATGACAAATTAATAGGTCTCAACAATATGGCAATGCTACATTCAATAACTAACCAAATTACAACAGAAGGAACAGTTTACAAGTTCATTTACAATTAACAGAAAAAGGCTGTACCTTTTTCCTCAGTCGGCTTTTTCTGGCAGCCTCGCGATTTTGAGCTAGTCGTCTTAACGTCTAAATGAAAAAAGAAATTTAACATATAGTAACAAAAACTTGTGTTATGTGAATATAGTTACTTCATATAACCTTTTGATCTGATTTATCTTTCGATCTCTCACTGGATTCTCCCCTTTCAAGCTGCAAAACAGCAATGAAGCGCCATACATATTTTAGAGTATGAAAAAGCATGCTTTTAATTCTTTGATAAAGTTCAACAATTAAGGAAATATTATTTTGAATAACAAGGAGGCATTCAATTGATGAATAAATTAAATTCCAGATTCAGAATAATCTGTATTATTAAAGTAAAGCATATCACCCCTTGATTTTTGTCTTCTGTATCATCTGTAGAAGTATCAGTCCTTGGGCTTCCATCAGCCATGTTGGACTCTCCCCAGTTCTCACGATGACCAGCTGATGTTGAAGCCAGATTTGGTTGCGAGTCTTTTTGTAATGGAAATGTCTGAGACCCAGCAATTGCAGCAGAGAGGTTTATATCCGAGGTTGCAATTGACTGTATCTTACATGCAAGAGAAGAGTGTGAAATGCAGGAATTCATTACATTTTGCAATTTATTGATTATTGGAACAAATAACCACACAAAGAAAATACTATATTACCTTATTTAAAGCACCAAATTGAATATCGGCACCTAGAGCTTGGCTATTTGATTTCATTTGATTGAACACTGGATCTGAAAGATAATATACAAATAAACAGGTTAATAGAGGTTTGATGAGGTGCCATCTGTAACACCCCGGGTTTTAATTCCACTAGCTCAGTTGGTAGCAACAAGGTGCTTCCCGTGTACTTAAGCCCTCCAAAGATCACGGGTTCGAGTCTTGCGAAAGGCAAAAACTTCCTTGAAAGGGGGGGAAAAGTCCTATGAGTGGCACGCTCGGGAATTAAAACCCGGGCTGTTACAATAAAAAACGCATTTTATTGTAACAGCCGGGACTATTGACCAGTGGCCTTGTGCCACGTGGCTACCCGTACTGCCACTCACAGGACTTTATTCCCCCCCTTAAGGAATATTTGGGTGTGGGTTTGAAACCTCCATAAAGCAAAAATATTCCTTAAGGGGGGAATAAAGTCCTATGAGTGGCAGTACGGGTAGCCACGTGACACAAGGCCACTGGTCAATAGTCCCCGCTTTTACACCATCAAGGGGGGCTCGCCTGTTCTAATACCATGAATTTCTATCATCACAGTTTTTTTTAATGCGTTTTCTGTGAGTTTCATATAACTTCCAGTTTATTTTGTTCCAACAACATTCCTAAATCTTCCAATTGATTTTGAAGGATCATAGTCATCATATTTGAGAAAACACATTTCTTCAGCAACATTGTAGAAAGTAAATATTTTAAGGTAGAAATAAGATGAAGACTCGTGTTAATAACAGCTTAAGAACTGTGAAAAACGTTGGAGAAGATATGATTCATTTAATTTACAAAACAAATTATTAAAGAATTTTAAACCATGGAGAATTCACAATGTAAAGCTTAGGAAAACAGCGATTCACAACAAACATCAAGACATCAAAGATTTCCTCCATGAGGTACAAATAAAAAGATAGGCTTATCCTGAGAGACTGACACCAACAGTTTATGGAAACAACTGGAAAGGATATCATATTATAGCTCAGTTGTATACAACAATCTAATTTGGCACAGAAGCCTAAAAAAAGAATACTACGTACTGATCAACGGGGTACACAGTCACACGGAATACTGCATAAAGAGAAACAGCATCTTTCAAAGAAAAAAAGATTTTATTACCCAAAGGAGTAGAAAAAGAAAGGAAGACCTAAGTTACCAGCAAGTTACAAACAAATGCAACCAGTTGGATAAGTTCAATTCTGTTTCGAATACACGACACCTCGCAAGCCCAACAATATAAGCAATTAAAGTATGAGGCAAGTATTGAATTCGTAAAACAGTCCAACCGTTAAGAGAACAAAACATGAGCAACATACTTCTGCTTAAATTCATGGCATCTTCAACGCGGAATCCAAGAGATTGTTCAAGGGTTCCAAATTCAGAAATTCGAGAAGGGTGTATATTATTTGTTTCCATGCCCCTGAAAACCAAAAACATGACATGTAAAAAAAAAAGAAAAAAAAAAAAAGAGTTGCTGAAAGCATATCCAATTATCCACACAAGGATCAGAAAGCCATGCAGCCCGGATGAAATCCATGTTTACAAGCTAGAAAAAGGTCCAACATGGATACTTAAGATCTAACGACAAATCCATGAGAAAGTTTGAACACCAAAAGTAATAGCAATCTTTTAAGAAAAAGGTAAAGCCACAAAAAAAAGTGCCCACCATGTATAGTTTCAACTTTAACAATTAGAAGAAACCATGCCACTCTGGCATCGGTGACGACGGTGAGGATCAATTAAATAGCAGTAAATGAAGTAAACTGGAGTGCTTGTCTCCACTCTAAAATTATGAATTCCCAATAGACACTAAAATTAAAACGTAATAATTTTTATCATTTTCAACATCCATGTTTTCCTCTACAATCTTGCAAGTCGCAACCAACAAGGCCTAACTTCAACAGCATAATTCTCCAATAACAAGAATACTTTCCCTAAGTTATACAGAAGTTATTACACTACTATAGTAGTATATTGACAATATAAACCATCTAAGCACATGACAAATTTCTTAAAGAAAAATTGATCCTAGAAATGTATTGTAAGACCAATCAAGAGCAAAATAAACACTAAATAGAAGGGTTCTCAGAAAAAATTTACATTGAACTAGAAGAAGGAGGAGGCAATTGAGGAGCGTAGCTTGGCATGCCGTTGACAACCTTGTTAGTCTCCTCAGTGTTAACGTTTACTCTTCTACTTCTACTACCCATCAATAACCATGTTCAGCACAACCATCATCTTATCTTATACAAACCTTATTCCAAAGAACCCCTGAAACCCATTTCACAAAGCACACAACTTTAGTCAAACCCACCTCAAAAAAGAAAAAAAAAATCAGCACAAAATCTTCAACAAGAAAACCACAATTCAACCAGCTTCTGAAAAGAGAAATTCCAAAAACAAACTAACCATAAGCTCAGGAAACAGGAATCAAGACAAAACAGCGAGAAATTCGGAAGCATAACATTGGCAACAAAATTAAGTGTCGGAAAAACAGAAAAGAAAAAAGAAAGGACAAAGGACAACCGCTGGAAACAAAGGACAAAATTTTGAAACTGAAAATCCAAAACGGTTGCACTTTGCAGAACCAAAAATAACACCCCACAGGAAAAAAAAGAAAAGAATGAATTTTGAAAATAAAAATAAAAGGCCCACCTTCTAAAAACAAAGCTCAACACCATGAACTTGAAAAAGAGAAGCTCCCCAAACTTGATACGAAAAAGGGTAAATATAAAAAAGTGAACTTGAACAAAAAATTGAAAAAATAAATGAAATTTCGACAGGTTTAAGCAATACCCAGAAGAAGAAACCGATGGGAAAATAGAGCTGCAAACCCTAACCAGTGACAAGTCGACGATAAATACCGAGACTTTTTGACTTTTTTGATCGAAATGGAATACAATACCACTTTAATATTTTATTATTGGTAATGATGCTACACAGTACAATTTCGTCTATAACCCTGGGAAAAAAATTATGTTTTTTTTTAATTATTTATTTGGTGATTGTTGCTTATGATTGAAAACAATTTTAATTTAATGTTTTTATTATTATTACCACACCGCATATTCAAAGAGGAGCATCATGTCCTCAAGTTGATCTTTTTGGTGCAATTATGTATATTTTTTTATAGGATAGGAAGGGTGGAGTAAGAGAGAGAGAGACTGGAAGAAGCGTGACGTTCAGACCATTCCAATTTCTTGCATACGTCCCTTTCGTCTGAAACTCTCGTCCATTTTCAAGAAAAACTAGCCTTTTTAAATTCTTCAAATATCTGTTAACCTTACCGCTTTTTTTTTTTTTTGGTTATTATCTTTCTTTTTACCTACGTTTACGTTTTGATTTGATCATCAGAACCGCCCTTTGTAACTTTTAAAAAATAGGTTTAATCGTATTTTTTTATTTTATTTTTGGCTATTTTAGTTTCCCAATTTTTTAAATTTATCGATTTTGGTCACCATATTTTTTAATTACACTTTTAATTCCAAAAATCTTAGATTTTAGAAAATAAGAAACCAAAAGTGCACAATTCACATTTTTTAGAGACTAAAAGTGCAATTAAAAAAATATAGAGATCAAAATCGCCAAATTGAGAAAGTTATGGACCACAATTACAAAAAATAAAATAAAGAAACCAAAATCACCGAATTAAAAAAATGAGGAAACCAAAAATGCATTTAAGCGTAAAAATATATATATTTAAGGCTTAATTGTACTTTTATTTCTCATTTATTGTGATTTTGAACTCTCAATTTTTGATTGTATCAATTATGCTCCCTAACTTTTCTTTTATTTACAATCAAGTTCCTTGTATGTGTTTCGCCCAATTGTTAACGTAAATTGTCTCCATGATACATAAATTGTCTCACACAAACAAAATTTGAAGCACGTGAGTTCCATGGCTGCAAAGTTCATCTACCAATTAGTATACTTCCTCCATCGCTAAATATAAGTCTCGTTAACCAACACACAAATTAAAAAAATTAGTTAACTCATTTAATTTATCTATAATATGTATTGTTTTTTCCAGAACTACCATCAATTATTGACTTAAAAGAGAGAAACAACCACCCCATTTACTATTGACTACAAGAAACAATATAAATTAATTAAGGACATTTTTGTGAAAAAAATAATTAATACATCTAATAATTTAGAAATGAGCTTATAAAAAGCGACATTTTTTTAAGAAAGGCTTATATTTAGCGACGGAAGGAGTATTTGTCGAGCAATGAGACTTTTCCTTAAATAATACTCGTTTGCAAAAACTTCATGGGCTCACCTGTCATACTTATGGCTTTGCTTCGCAACAACCCAAAGAGGTGAACATTTTCTAAAGTAGCATGTAACTGCTACAGCTCGCCATATGACGATGTGTTTGCTGTTAAATTTTTGCAGATTTTCACCTTATTTCTTCGTACACTCTCATAAATTACCAGCATGTGTCATAATACAAGTTCCAAAATAAAATTAAAATGCACTTTATGATTCCAAATTGAAACCATGATCAAATTTCACATAAGTACTTTCATTGAAATGGAAATGAGTTTTACATTGCCATTGGATACCACCAAAGACATATGAGTACAACGATAAACTTGACATATCCTTTTTTTTTTTTATAGAAAACTCGACATATTCTAGCATTCACCATAATCTGACGAGTAATTAGTTATATTAATACTTCAAAATATAACTCAGTGTCACTTTGGTCCTTGAAAGAGTGAAAACTCCAAAATAGTCCCTGAAAGTGTTCAACGTTTGTCACTTTGGTTCCTGACGTAAACAATTTCATTGACTCCGTGAGTAATTGGTCACATTGGTCCCTAAAAGTGTAACTCAGTGTCACTTTGGTCCCTAGAAGAGTAACAACTCCAAAATAGTCCCTGAAAGTGTTCTACGTTTGTCATTTTGGTCCCTTATCGTTAACCATTTGATTGTCTTTGTTCCAAAATAATGGCTAACGGTAGGGACCAAAGTGACAAACGTAGAATACTTTTAGAAACTATTTTGGAGTTGTTACTCTTCCAAGGACCAAAGTGACACCGAGTTATACTTTCAGGGACCAATGTGACCAATTACTCACGGAGTCAATGAAATTGTTAATGGCAGGGACCAAAGTGTCAAACATTGAACACTTTCAGATACTATTTTGGAGTTTTCACTCTTTCGGGGACTAAAGTGACACCGAGTTACACTTTCAGAGACCAATGTGACTAATTCCTCATAATCTGACATAATAGTATTTTGTTACAATGACAATTACAATGGAGAAAAGGTCATTGGGCTTTTTCGGATTTTCCACAAAATTAGCTTCCTCAACTTGGGCTTAATCTTTGGTTTTTAATAGATTTCATTCTATCATTTGTCTTTTCCATGTAACTAGCTAAAACTCCCATACATGAGTGTCCAACTTTTTACATGTATTTTAGTAGTGCATCCTTCACATCTGGTTTCATGTCTGAACTTTTTACTAAGTTGGCTTCTTTAAATTGAGCGGACCAATAGTCACCATCATCACGAGAAGAATTTGGTTGAGACTTTGTTAACATAGAGATTCCAATTTCTTGCTCACTGCCTCCTTAGCTTCCAAAGCGGTATTAGCTTCCACTTTGTACGTCCCAACTTGTTGAGGCTTCTTAACCACATGTCTATCTCCCGTTGACCACTGGGAATTATTAGCAGCTAATTCCCCCATAATTTCATAAGCATGTGTCTGTGTTTTCTTTCCCATGGACCCTCCACAAGTAGCGTCAATATTGGCTCTGTTGTTAGCAAAGAGTCGTTATAAAGAATTTGTACAAGCTGCCATTTGACGAAACCATGGTGTGGGCAACTCCTAAGTAAGTCTTAAAATCTCTCTCAGGCTTCGTGCATAGATTCGTTCTCAAACTGGGCAAAATTGATAATATCAGCTTGGAGTTTGGAAGATTTTGTCGGAGGAAAGTATTTGTTCAAGAACTTAGTTTTCAACTCCTCCCGGGTATTAGTTTTCAATTCCTCCCAGGTAGTTATGGAATCAGGTGGTAAAAAGTCCAACCATTTTTTAATTTTCCCCTGCAAAGAAAACGAAAAAAAGTCCAACCATAATTGAGCTTTCCCCTGCAAAGAAAACGAAAAAAATGAAAACAACCTTAGTCTAATAGCATCAGCAGAAACACCATTATATTTAATAGTATTAGTGATTTCCAAAAATATTTTTAGATGAACATTGGAATCTTCAGAATGTAATTTTGAAAATTGCACAAAAGAGATCACGAAAATCAGAGCAGGCTTAGTCTCAAAGTTGTTTGCATCAACCACCAGATTGACGATACTGTCAATTAAATCAGCATCTGGAGTAAAGTACTCCACAAGAGTGTGTTCTTCAGGTTCTCCCATTGTCCTTCTTTGCCTTTTGAGTGTTCTGAGAGTTCTTTCAATCTCAAAATCAAATTGTAATTCAAGATTGTGAGAACGCGTTAGTATAAACTAATAATAACAAAATAAATAAAATAAAACAAACAAATATTTTTGGATTTTTTTTTGAATAATAAAAAGAAACAAAGATAAAATAAAACAAACAAAACAAAGAAAAAAAGTCTAAATTAGCAAAGAGCTTTTTAGTTGAATATTGTTAGGCGCTCCTTGATAATGGCGCCAAAACCTTTGCTCAATTCGTCACTTAAGGGCAAGTGCACCCTATCGAAAAAGTAATAAAGTGGAGTATTTTAGACTCCAGAAGTCGAATCCATAGGGAGAGCTAATAATTACCAAACTACTCAATATAGTTTACTATTTAGACAAATCGAATTAATTATGAGAATTGGTTTGAGTGTGTTTCGAAAACAAGAATTAAAGTTGTCACAAGAAAACATAGAAACAAATAAGGAGAAGATTCAATTATGGAAGCCTAGGGTATCCCAGTTCACTCAAGCCAAATTCTTATCATTAATTAATTGCTCAACACATGCATCATTTTCCTATTTGATTGCCAACCATTTACTCTAATGTTATTAACACCCAATGATCATGCAATGTTAACAGTCTTTTTCCTAAGTTATCCCCAATGATCATGCAATAGAAAAAGTCAAAAAAATCATTAAACATTAGAGGTTTGTTAATTCAATAACTGGTTGAAAACAAGCAATTACCCTTGATCCGGCGTAATTAACGAATCTAATTATTCCTATATGTCTGTTATTGCCAACAATTAAATTAACTATGCTAAGGTTGATCAGGCCTTAATTAGATTAAACATAATACAAACAATTCAATCATAGAAAAATAGGACACGCATCTCATAAACAAGTCGTGCTTACCTTTATGTACGGCCATGCTGACTTGTGTCAGGCCACACTGAGCTCTGTCAGGTCGTGTTGGCTTCATTTTTTGGCGTTGGAACGGGCTTAAAAGCAACAGGGACATACACCATGCATGTAAGGACGTACATAATTTATGTAAGAGCGTACATAATGTCCAAAATCTAATAACTTCAATTTTAAATACCCAAAATGCATTCAAAGTGTCCAAAAGTGCTTCAAAAGTAATTTTTCTCACTTATCTACAAAACCAAAGGTAAAAAGAGTGAATTGTAAATAAAAGCACTTAAAAAGGATATAATTTACACTTAAAAACCTATAAAAATACATTATTTTGGGACTTATAAAAAAACTACCATGTCACGCCTATGAGCTAGAGGATGTGTATACCGTTCAATGTGACATCCTGAGAAAATAAAATAGACAAAGAAATATTCAGAAAAAGTCCTAAAACGATAAAAATAGGCTAAAAAGAATTCAAAAGGACGAAAATACCCTTAGAAAGCCATCCCTAGAAACCAAGAGATTAAAAAATTTCGGAAACGCGACTATTGCGACGCGAGGGACTCCAGAGAAAGGTGTGTCGTGACGCGATGGATGTCGGTTATCATAACCGTTCAACCACTGACACGTGGCTTTATCGCGACGCGATGGAGGCTATGTCTGTGGCCATCACGATGCGATGGACCCTTTCCGCACCTATAAACACTACAATATGAAACGAAATAGATAACGCTTATTTTTTGCCTTCGCTAGCGCTTAAAAGCGCTTTCTATTCAGCCGCTAGTGATCCTGCTTCAAAAAGACAGCGTTTTAAAAGCGCTAGTAAAAACTGGAATCGCTAGCGCTTCCTTAAGAAAGCGCTATCTATTGTTGAGAATAGATAGCACTTTTTCAAGGAAGCGCTATCTATTAACTGAGAATAGCCAGCGCTTCCTTGAAAAAGCGCTATCTATTCTCAAAAATAGATAACGCTTTCTCAAAGAAGCGCTAGCTATTCTCTTTTTTTTTTACAGTAGCAGTATATTACAGCTACTGATAATTCTTAAAACTCGGCCAATACAACATTTCTACCGAAATTTTGGCAGAATCACCCCTAAACATGGACATTCCAAAATAACATAAGTACATGTATAATTACAACAAACAATGCCAACCAAAATAATGCCTCACATGGGCCAACAACATACATCTAAATACTACTATATATTAATGTATATACACAATGATCATGATTTTAAAACAAGAATCAAGAACACAATCATAGTTTCAACATGCATAATTCTTTAGGCATTACTCCAATTAGATTGTTGCCATGCAAATTTCTACAAACATAAGAACCAGAAATTAGCATCAACCATGATATCTCAGAACCAAGACACATACATGGTAATCACAACAATTAAACCAAAATTTTCAAGATGACATGTGGCTAAGAGAAATAAGGAACATACAGTTCTTGCAAATAGGTGATTTGCCCTAACTCTGGTGCAAGAAACCCTTTAATGATGAACCTGAGATGTTTCTGCAAAGAAAAATCCCAATCTATAGTATAAGATATGTACCAACTTAGAAATTCATGTCAAATAGCAACAATACTGTAACACCTGAGGACGAGATCACGAGATCGACCTCGTGTCGAGACCTCGTACCAAGACCTCGTGTCGAGATCGCGTGCCAAGGTCATATGTCGAGCTGATGAGGTCGCGTACCGAGCTGAGGAGGTCGCATGTCGAACTGAGGAGGCCGCGTGCACGAACTCGTGTTAGAGCCTTGTGCGCTTGCACGAACACCCTGGTCGACATCGTGTCGAGATGATATCACTCGTATTTTTACGAACGTTATTCAGCGTTATGATTATTTTGTTTGTAATATTTATATATTCGGTTTGCAGTTCTCGACGCTGTGCTTCTTTTTAGGTCTGTAACCTATAGAGTAGAGGGTAATCATGAGAGAGGAGAGATTAGATGGGTAGATTGATTGATGGGATTAGCATCTCATAACTGTAGTTACGATAATGCCCTTCTCTCACCAGCTGTATATCACGATCAGTTTCCTCAAACACTCACTTTCTCTTTTCTTCTTTCTTCTTCCTTCTTCTCTGAGTTCCTATTCCTCTCCAAACCTCCATCGAAGAACCTTGAGTTCCATCGAGCTTCTGCATAAACTTTCTTCATCAATCTTGTTCCTCATCATCCTCTCGACATATCTCACCATCTCGACCACCATTTGAGGTATGAAAAACAGATTCTCTTCCTTCATGCTACTGTTTAGCGCCATTTCTTCTTTCCATTTTAGCTAGTTTTTATGCTTCCAAATCATCTCATATTGATGGGTTTTCTTCTTCATGACATGACCGACCTTTCTAACCGATTATTTGAGCTTGTAAAACAAATTTCTTCCTCTGTTTTCTGCAATAGGCAGTGCCCAAAAACCCTTTCTTTTTGGTTGTTTTGATTTCTTGTTTTAGTTTGTTGTACGTTGCTTCTGGTTGTTGTTGTTGTCGATTTATCTGTTGTAGCATCAGATAACCTTTTTCATGAACTTTTGATCGAAAACCCTAACTTTGTGTTAGAGGAAAAATGGCTTTGTCTGGTAATGTATGAAAGAAGTTTTCAATAAAATTTTAGAGAAAGGAGTTATTTTGTAATGTTTACTTGGGTTGTGGTTAAGATTGGGATGAGAGCTAAGTGTTATTAGAACCCATAGATGGAACTAAGTTATGCTTGTATTAGGAAGTCTGACTCCCGAGATCGTGTGATTTCCGAATCGAGGTGTACGGGAGAGCAAACCCGAGAACGTGGGAGCAGTGGGATCCAGATCGAGAGCTGTACGTGTCGAGGTCGACTAAGAAGTATACGTGTCGAGATCGAGTAAGAGAAGTCGTTGTCGAGCTCGTTTGAAGACAGCCGTGTCGAGGTCGTTGTCGAGCAGCATTAGCTTGGAGTTCGGTAAGGGCACTTCATATTCTACGTGTTTATGTTCTGTGCGTAAGAGCACTTCTAAACATTTTAGGATTTTTATTGTTATATTACTATGTATGGATTCCTTGATTTGTGTCGAGCATGTAATGTTGTGATATGATTGGGTTTTTGCATGTATTTAATATGTGATTGAATATATGTTGTGGATTATGTATTGACTGTTGAATTGCGTTTCTTCATGTCGAGCTTGCTCTTTTTATTTGACATGCGGTTGAATATCTTGTGTATAACTCTTTGGATATCGTATGCGGCGAATTGTTCATCGAGTGAGCGAGCTAGGCGAGTCGTTATGACGTTTTGAGCCGTGACCGGATAACTAAGGGTGCTAGGTCCCTTTTGTTTACGGAGATTGACTAGACGCCGCCACGCTTACGGGACCTGAGTCGACCGCCCTAGGGAGAGCGAAGATCCCAAGGCTACTACCGACTTCTGACATCTGATGCAGCGTGTGCATTCCGGAATAATTGTCGAGTCGAGAGAAAATGGATTGCGAGTTGAGTCGAGTTTAGAGTGAGATGGTCGAGTCACGTTTGATGAATGTTATACATTGTCGTTTGGCTTATTTCTTTATGACGTGTTTATCTTGAATTGTTGAGAAGTTGACCCTTTCCCGTGGTACCTTCAATCCATGATGGTTACCCAGGCGATGTCGAGGGTGCAGGGAACTCGACAGCAGACGATGGCGAGGAGGAGCTCGACGAGGATCAGGGCGACGACCTCTACCTGTCGTGATTTGTTTTATCTATGTTTTGTGTCTGATGGCGTGACCCAGTTGGGCCGGTTATGTTTTGTTATTACAGGGTAGACTGGCGGTTTACTTTTGGAGCAGCCCCCTGCGTGGGTGTCTGCCGGAAGTACCCCCAGGGTATGATTGCGCTCTTGAAGTCGTCATACCTTAGGTGTATTTCTTTGTGCATTTATTACTCTGTTATTTTGTATACATTATCATTTCGAGTGGTATATATGCATGTATGTTTTATTAGAATTTAAGTCTTGTGTCTTAGTTGCATCATGTTTCGAAAAGCTGTAATTACTCTGATGTGTACGAGCTGGTTTTATAAAAAAAAAATATAGACCGTACTTTCTAAAAGGCACAAGAGTATCGTTTTAAAACACATCGCATACAGGGTAACTTGAACTCGATGTGTTGAGCTCGGTAACTCGAGCTCGCTATGTTGAGCTTGGTAGCGGTCCGAAAACGGGTCGTTACAAATACACCTCACAAAAAGAAGGGAAAAAAACACCAGCCAGAGAAGGATTGATAGTATATCTTACAGCTTGATAACATGATCTTGAGCCAAAGTGCATGAGACGCCAAGCCAATTACAAGGATCTGATTCCAACTATCTATCTGCTAAAAAAATTAGACAAAAGTAATTAGACACACAAGTAATTTAACAAGTACATAATTCATAGTCATTTAACTAAAAAATCACAATCTACCTTTCCTTTTTCTTTTCCCCCGACTGATGCAAAGCCCCTCTTTATGATCATGTCTAATATATGTATCATCCTCTCTTGATGTACTTTCCTCACCAAACAGTGATTGTATCACAAAGAATGGGTCATCTTCAATATCAGCATCTTCATTCGCTTGATCATCAATCCCATTAACAATTTTTATTTTGTTAGTCAACAAAACAACAGGTCCAATTCATATAAGATGGATCGGTGACATAAAACACTTGTCGAGCTTGCGATGCTGAAATATGAGTGTCATCTTTATATCCCAACTTATTGAAATTCACCTGTACGAATCCCAAGTCATTCGATTCTACATCGTAATTATTGTCAACCCACTTACATTGGAACATAGGCACCCGAATTCAATACTCAAATCTTTTACCTTTTCAAACAGTTGTGCACCTGTCAAAGGCAAAGGAGCTCTACGTTCTTCAGTATTCCCATTAAATGTTTTTCCTCCACGACTGATAATGATGCTTTTGAGGCAAAAACCTACGATGCCCAAGGAATTAAGACATTCTTCTTACCATGTTCCAATCGCATCCAATCAGTACCATCATCACATATAGGGCATGCACATTGGCCTTTGGTACTGTATCTAGACAAATTACTATATGCCAAAAAAATCATTAATTGTGCCAAAGATCACAGTCCTCAAGGTGAACTTTCTTCTCTGTACCCATCGTACACATCTATACCCGTCTCCCACATTTGCTTTAAGTCTTCAATTAAAGGCGCCAAGAATATGTCTATATCATTTCTAGGTTGTTTAGGCCCAGAAATTAACATAGACAACATCATATATTTTCTTCATGCATAGCCATGGAGGTAGGTTATAAGTCACCAAAATCACTGACCATGTACTATGAGAGCTACTCTAAACACCGTGCGGGTTAAATCCATCTGTACACAATGTAAGTCCTAGGTTTCTTGGTTCTTTCCCAAAATCAGGATACTCAATATCAATTTTTTTTCCATTGAGGAGAATATGCCGGGTGCCGCAGCATGTCATCCTTAATCCTTTCATCCTCATGCCATGTTAAGTGTTTTGCATCTTTTGAACTATGGTACATGCGCCTGAATCTGGGAATTACAGGAAAATACCACATAACCTTTTCTGGAGCCAATTCCGATTCCTTCTTCTTATACCTTGAGACTTTACATTTAGGGCATGACTTTAATGATACATATTCATTTCTAAATAAAATGCAATTGTTAAGACAAGTGTGTATCCTCTCATAGCCCATGCCAATAGAGCGTAACATTTGTTTAGCCTCATATGTCCGACCAGGAAGCACATTATCATCCGACAACATATCTTTCAATAAGGTGAATAAGTCCGTAGAGCTCTTATCAGTCCTTCCATTGCCCGATTTCAAGTTATTCAACTTTAACATCACCGACAATCTCGTGAATTTAGTACAACCCTCATACAACGACTTCTCCACATCACTTACCAACTTCTCAAACATTTGAGGACAATCACATAGATCTTCTTCAACCGCATTTGTCATCTCTTCAAAACGGTCGTCATAATATGTATTTGTACCGGCGTCATCTGACGCATATCTCCCACTCTTTCCCATATTAGAAGATTCACCATTTTTCTCACTGTGCTTTGTCCAACAGGTATAACTCTAATCAATTCCATTGCTCACTAAATGTTCTTCCAATTCCTGAACATTAACTTGCCCTACATAACAACAACTCAAACAATGACATACGATTCTACTCAGGTCTAGTTCTTTTTCATGCTGAACTACAAACCTAATAGAATCTTGCACTCCATCCCTATATTTCTTTGACAAACGATTGGCAAACATCCACTTTCGATCCATTCTGACTTCAACATTTACAAATTCAACAATCATTCCCATTAATATAACATCATATTAAACGTATTTGTATTCTCAATATTTCACCACTAAACATAGTCAAAACTTGATAATCTAACGCATAGGACTATAGCTAATGCTATGCCGTCAATCCACAATTCACAGTTCGTATTCAATTCATTGTTTGAATTTTTAACAAAAATTTGGCAAAGTCTCCCAAAAAATATGGACATTCCAAACTATATCCAACCCAATCAAACATAAAACACTTCAAAGTTCAACACACATTCAATCTTTTTACACAATTAGTCCTTTTGTAAACCACCACCAAGGTAACCAAAACTTCCTATTCTTTCAACCCAAAAGAACATTATAAGCACCAGCAGAGCAACAAAATCAAAACAGCCCCAGCATCAAAATAAACTCTACTATAAAACCATACAAATCAAACAGCTAGCACTTAATTTTTTCTACCTCACAGTGAGATGCAAAAAAAAAAAAAGCAGCAGAAGCAAGAAAGAGGAGAAGGAGGACTTACTAACAGGAAAAACTAAACAGAGCCTTTCTTCCAAAACAGAACCAAGCAAAACAGAGAGCCTTTAGTGCAAAAAAGAATCGAACCTTTCTTCTTTAGTGCGAAACTAAACCCCGAACCCAGAGGAAGTTCAGAAGAGACAACCACAGTAGCAGGCTTAAACCTACACAAACAAGGAAACACAAGAAAAACAAAACCCTAAAGAACAAAACTAAATAAAGAGACACGTCGCAACTTCAATTCAATGAACAGAACAAAACCTTTATCAAGCTAATAATGAAAGAAAACGATTTTGAATCCCTCCAATCCAATGACAGAGAGACGTGTCGCAGCGGCTGGACGACGGTGAAGGAGCAAAAGAAGCAAGTTGCGAGAAGAAGGAGCAATGCACGCGGAGAAATAGATGAACGATGTGAGAGAGAAAGAGAGAGAGCAAACGATCGAGTAACAAAACGAAATGCTCAAAAGGAGAGACGGTGACGACGAGCTCAACGGCGACGAGAGAGAAAGAGATGGACGTTATGAGAGAGAGCTAGAGAGAGCAAAATATCGAGTGAGCAAACTGAGTAACAAAGACAAAATATGGGCACATTATATATTTTTTTTAGGGAATAGATAGTGCTTTTGTTAGAAAGCGCTAGCGATTATGGTTAAAAGATAGCGTTTTCCTGGAAAAGCGCTAGCAAATATTGATAAAAGATAGCGCTTTCCTGGAGAAGCGCTAGCGATTTTTTAAGCTCCAAAATTAGTAGCGCTTTCCTGGGAAAGCACTAGCTATTAACGAACCTTCAGTAGTGCTTTCTTAGGTAAACGCTAGTGAATGTTTTTCCGCATTTTTAGCTAGCGCTTTAGTTTGAAGTGCTGTTTAAAGTGACGCCATATTTTACAAAATCTGGTGTAGTGAATTAGCGCCCTTCCCCTCCCCTCAAACCACCTTCTTCGAAGGCTTCCATTGGAGGACGTGGGAGAGCTCCGGAGGCGCGGCAGGGACGTGGCCGATGACAGTCTTCTAGTCAGGTATGGGGAGATCTAAACCCTATACACTAGGGATAGTAGGAATAAGATAGGTGTACAATAGGAAAGTAGGGTGGCCCAAGCCTTACTAGGGGTTGATGCCTAACACCCTAGGAGGGGTGTTGAGACTACGATTGCTAAGGATAGTAGTCGCTAGTCCATCAACCATAGGAATAATTGTTGTGTGAAAACCCTAGGGTAGATGACTTATATTTGTCTAGTGATTATGTGTGTTGTTTGATAATATGTTGGTAGTTGGTCGCCTGAGCGACGTTAGGGTTAATTTATATGCTGTTGACTGTTGATTGTTTAACTATTTGGTTATTGCTGAATTATTATTGCTTATGCTGATGATGTGGGGAGAATAACTAATAAACTCTAAATACTGGCTGGGATAATAAATAATGAACTGTTAGGCTGAGCTGATAAATAATGATAAACTATTAAATGCTGAGTAATAAATAATCATATGCATAGCTTTACTGTAATCCACCGCCGTGCACATAGGCTGTGTACGAGGTCAGGTGTCAGAGTGCGGGCATGATGCAGTCAGTACAGGATGCACTGGTCCTTGAGAATAGTCTGGGTCCGACAAAGTCTACATGTGACCAATGGTTTGGCTGCCATTGTGTCGGGACGCCGGGTAGCCTGGTCATTGTTACAGCTCAGGCAAGTGCACCTGATCATAACTCGTAATAAAGTGGAGTATTTTTAAGACTCCGAATGTTGAACCCACAGGTAATGCTTGAGTACCAACATAATAAAGATTTTAAGTTCTTTAAGCTATTGAAATTGATAGATTGGGACTTAAACCGATGAACTAAGGAAATCAAAATAAAACTAAGTCACAAGCGCTGGGGTAAGATTGAATAGAAAAAGCCTAGGGGAACCGGGTTTACTAATAGTAGATCCTGAATCTACTTCCTTACTAGTACGAACTATATTTTCTTATTGAAAGCCAATCACTCACTCTAAACTACTAATAACTACCCAGTTAATATCCTTCTTCCTAAATAACTACTCCGTTTTGGTCCAGGAAGGTAATTAAAGGAAAGAGCATTAAGAGCAAGTGAGCTTGTTAATCTAATAATTGATTGGAAATAAGCAATTACCTCAACCGGGCATAAAAAGCGAATTCTATTAATCCTAGAGTGCCACTAACTAATTGTGGTCCTATTACCTCCAATTAACTAATTTATTAAGGATTAACTACTTTCTATGAGATTAAGCATGCTAGGAAAAACACAATCATAAGGATAATAAGAAGTTCATAATAGCAATTCGATAAATATCACGAACATCGTAAAAGATCATTCATCACCCATAGTGATGGAGTTAGCTACTCATACTGTTTCTCAACATGATAGAATAGAATAAATCCAAACATAAATACCTAAAATACATGATTAAATAGAACTGGGACACCCTTTTGGTATGACGGTGATCCTCTCGTTTGTTCCTCACTTCCCCAAGAGCTCCGACAGCGAAACAGAATCAACAGGAAGCTTCAATGATTCAACACTCACTCCAATATCAAGATGTTTGTGAAGAACTCTCAAAAAGGGGGCTAAGATTCAAAAATTCATCAAAAGGTTTTTAGCTTAGGCTAAGAGGGCCTATTTATAAGTTAGGATGCAGATTAGGTCATCTGGCTTTCAAATCTGCATAATCTGGGACGGGGTACGGCCGTACCGAATATATACACGGTCGTATCAGACTTTGCTTGCGACATTGGCCCGTTCTTGTGCGCTCTGCACGCCCTGACATCATCTGTGTATGGTTGTACTGCCTTTGGCATGGTCATACTGAGTTTTCTCATCGGCGCTAGGTGGTACTGACCAAGGAGGTGCGCCCCTACTGATTCTCTAATTTAGGTACGGCCGTACTGAAGTACTGTCCGGTCGTACCGCTCGTCTAGTAGTGCTAAAACTCTAAAAAAAATGTCAGTTTTCAGTTCATTGTCGCATCTTTTGCTCTGAGTGGTGTCTTTATGATATTTCTGCAAAATAGGACATAAGTGAGTACCTTTGTGCTTTAAATAGTGCAAAATGATATAGTTAAGTACTAGGAATGCCCTATAAAAGTAGACAATTTGGTGTGATATGATCATCCTGACAGTCTTGTCCATAGTCTTGATCCGACACCTATTCCTATCGTAGAAATTGGGGGCTTGATGATGCACTCTTAGTGGTCATATGAGCAGGATATGAGGATGGACAACTGAGTAGCTGAGCTGTTAACTACAAAGGCTATAGTAGGGCTGCTGCTGCTACTGTACTAAGTTGTGTGGCCATGTAGTCATATAGTTTTAGGTTCCATAAATAGGGTAGCTAGGTGTTGATCCCAACTATTGCTCGAGGATACTTGAACCTATTATATTCTCCTGCTTTCCCATTTGTTGGTGTGTAGTGTGTTCTCATCTCCCATGCTTTGTCTTGTTTTCTTTCTTTTCTATACTTTATGTGTTTAGATTTCGAAGATTCTCGAGAGCTTGAAGATGTCTCACTACTTCCACCCGTCGATGCTGGAGGAGCCGAGCATCCCGGTATGGGGTGACTTTGAGGTGTGTTACCATGACATGGAAGGGGATTGTTGGGAAATCGACTATAGCAGCCATGTCGTGATCTATACGGGTCTTGTTAGTGTCTTTTTCTGTCTCTTAGGGTCATCGAGGGCCTCCTTTATTGGTGATTTTTGAATTGCACAATGGTTACCATTTAACCGTATGTGGCGAGAGCCTAGGTCTAGGCAATATTACCCTACTGCTTCATCATCTTCAGGTTCCTATAGTATAGCTAGGGTTAGTGTTGGAGATTAGGAGGTTCGTCGTAGGTCAGAAATGACCATCCCTTCATCTCTTGTTTCCCTTCTGGTAGAGCCTTTGAGGGTCTATTAGTCTAGGCTCTAGGGACGTCCTTCCACTGGGGACTCCCGTCTTCTGCCACGACAGTGCGTTAGGTTTCACAGAACGGGCCAGTTGTAGGAGGCTTTTTGTTAGGTTTTGATATCTTTTGACTGATGATATTCTTTTGTATACCCATTATGGTTTCTGTATGTATGTATATTATTTTTTTGGTGGTTCCTAGGAAGAAACCCTACATGTACAAAACTTTTTATATAATGAAAAATTATATTTTCTTTCGCTGTACTCTGATATTGTTATTATTATTATTATTCGTAATTAAGGTATAATATTATAAACGGGGCAAAGGTGTCTCATTTTGGTGGTATCAGAGCAGTTATTTCCTAACCGGACTATGAGTCATAGAATCTGGCCCATATCCTAGTTGGAGTTCCCACCGAACGCCAACTATAAAGGGGAGTGAGAGGACAATTAGCAGTTATCTTACCTGAGTGAGTGGATATAGATAATTGCAATTGGCTATTCATAAGACTTGTATTGTGAATAAGTTTCAGATTTCCAGGAAAAGCTATAGTACGTACCAGGAACATGAACGGAGGAATGATTGAATCGACTGACTCTGGACCTACAGCATCAGGAGTTCGGAATGCAAGACACGATCAGAGGAACCCTGAGGCTAGGATCCTTCAGGATCTAGCTACGGCTTTGTTGCAACAGACGCAACAGAACGCTGAGTTAATTCAAATTGCATCGCGGCCACAAAGGGACAATAAAACTGATTAAGGTCTGGTGACCTTTTTTAAGGGAAACCCGCCACAGTTTAAGGGGGATTATGATCCGAAGGGTGCTGAGAAATGGATACAAGAAATGGAGAAGATTTTTACAGTAATGAGGTGTAGAGAAGAACAGAAGAAAGATTATGTTGCATTCCTACTGGTAGGGGAAGCGAAAAGTTGGTGGCGGGGAAAGAGAAGAGTATTGGAAGCGGAAGGTAGAGCTATCACTTGGGAGGTGTTTCGAGAATGCTTCCTAGAGAAGTATTTTCCAAACACAGTGCGGCAACAGAAAGAACGAGACTTTAGTTCACTGGTCTAAGGAAATATGACGGTCAGAGAGTATGTTACGAGATTTGAAGCTCTTGCTAAGTACTCCGACTACTATCAACTAAACCCTAGTGAAGAATGGATGTGCCGTCGATTCGTCGATGGACTTAGGGTGGAGCTCCGGAGGTCAATCTTACCTCTGAGATTGATAAATTTCCCAGACATGGTTGAGAGTTGTATAGAGTTGGAAAATGTGGAACATAGAAGAGAACCCAAAAGCGGGGGACTAATTAGGAACAATGAACCTTCACAAAAAGGGAAAGGAGACCGAGGAAACCCGTACGCAAGATCTGGAAAGAATCAAATAGAATATAAAGGGTATGCTCCCCGATGCTCTGACGGGATCTCACCTTGTTTTCGGTGTGGAGGGAATCATCTAGTAAGGGACTGTCCACAAGCAGACCAAAAGGGTTTGCTTTAGATGTGGAAAACCTGGACACGTTATTAAGGATTGTAGGGTGAACCTTTACCCAGCATCTGCGGGAACGGCAAATGAGAGTGGATCTAGTCAAAATCAAGAAAGGATGGTGGCAGGAAGAGGGCACGAGGCCGGGAGCAATAGGACAGGAGGAGCTAGGCTGCCCCGAGGACAATTTGATAAGCCTATTGCCACGAGAAGAGTGATAATGGTGCACAGAGCGGAATCGTCTCAACCCCCTGACATGATTCAAGGTATGTGCCTCGTTTTTGGACATCTTCTGTCTGTACTTTTCGACTCAGGTGCTACTCATTCATTTATTTCGAATGATTGCGTGGAACATCTAAAACTTCCTGTGTCATCCTTACCACGAACTTTAATTGTTTCAACTCCCACCAACGATTCTTTTCGTACTACCACTGTATGTTGCCAATGCCCTATTGTTATACCCCAATTTTGTCCATTCACCTCTTTTAATTTATTTTTGCTTTTGGGGATAATGGTTGGACTCATTTTTTTGTGTTATTTCTTTTGGGACAATTCCAACCCAATTGCACTAAAAAAAAGAGGTCCAAATAGCTGGCCTTTTGTATTATATATTACTATCACCAAGCGCAAGCGCAAAATACAAACCAAAGTCCATTACAAGTCGAAAATTTATAAAATCAGAATGAAGAAAAAAAACAAAAATACAAAAAAAGGGCAGGGATGCGCATGGCATCCTGCTAATAGCATCAACAGCAACAACAAGGTATTTTGAGGATGAAGCTAAGGTCTCTTTCTCCATGTTCTTAGCCTGTTTCCCATTTTTGCCAAGACCAAGCAGATTTGTAGGCACCATCCTGCATCCTTTGCATCCTTCAGACCCTTCCCACAACCCTGCAATAAGCAGGCCAACATTGTCTCATTAGAGCTCCTCAACTCTATAAATACAATTCATAGAAAAAAGGGGGAGGAATTCTGAGACTTTTACCACCAAGCAGAGAATTAGAGACTCCACATTGGGGTCCTAATTCAATTGAGTTTTGAACACAGAGAGAACACAGAGAGAGGGATAAGAAAAGAGCAAAAATAAAAAGAGAGAAAGAAGAGAAGAAGGTCGAGTTTTGACAGTAGAGCAAAGAAAGATACAGAGCAAAACAAAAGTCCAGAATTATTACCTGTTGAAGCCACAATCCTTCATCTTTCATAGAGCTTAGAATCCAGGTAACCCTTTGGGATACATGTTGATACAGTAGTTTCCACAATTTCTGAACATCGAGCTAAAATCATATATATATATAATGAGAGTCAGAAAAAATTGGAGGTTAAAAATGGTGATTTAGGTTGAAGTAGAAAAACTAAAAAAGAGGAACCTGATAAAAAGAAACAAAAGAAGGGTGGAGCCACCGCCCATCGCCACGCCGGTGAAAGACCACCACCGTGCGCGCGACCCTCTTCAGTCACCCACCGCCACGAACTGCCGCTCGCAGCCACACCAAGATCGTCGCTCGTATTCCCCCATTTCGCGACCTTCCTCTTTGATTTGCCTTCCCAGTGACTGTGGCTAGCTGTCCTGGCCATAATCACCGCGACCAGTCATGGTCACGCGCCACCTCTTTCCATTCGCGCTTTTTCTCATCCGCGCACCACCCATCTCTCTCTCGATCTCTCCTACCTTCGCCTCTCCCCGTCCTCCTCTCGCAGCTTTGCCGCTGTCATTCACAGTCGAAGCAAGGACAATGCGCTATGGCCGCACCCTCTCCCCCAACCTCTTCTCTCTCGCCGCCACATCCTTTCCTTCTCCCTCCATAGTTGCTCTCGCAGCTTCTTAACATTTAGGGTTCCCAAAATGGAACCTAATGTGAAGCGCCCCCTTTCCCCTTTTTTATTTTTATTCTGTTTGTTTTTTTTTCTTTTACTTATAATTTTTTTTATTTCATTCATTTGGGTTTTGTTTGTAAGTATTGGGCTTTTGCCCATTTATTTTCTTTGCAAAATGGACATAGACACCCCATTTCTACTAGTTAAACTAGGACAATTTTACTCAACTAAATTTCAATTTATCATACAAATTTTGAGACTATGTTTTCTTTTAAAAAAATATAATAAATTTATGAAGTTATTTTATTAGTAATGATCACTCGAGATTGCTTTCCGTTTGATCATTATGAACACCTTAATTCTCTAAATAAAAATGGGTTGTTAGTGAAGACCACTCTTGATTGCTTCTTGTTTGGTCCCCATGAAAACTTACCCTCTTTAAATAAAATCATGTTTATTTTACTAGTAATGATCACTCGAGATTGCTTCTCGTTTGATCATTACGAACACCTTAATTTTCCAAACAAAATAGGTTGTTAGTGAGGACCACTCTCGATGGCTTCCTGTTTGGTCCCCACGAAAACCTAGCTTTTATATAAAAAATATACAATTAGAATCAACCAACACACAATCATTTTCTACCCAAGAACTACGTAGCCATTGATTTCTCTGCTGCACGTGAAGTTACGTAGGAGCAGGAGCTCATTCCTGACAAGCGTAAAAATAAACAACTTTTATTAAGTCCACTTTTTTTTATCTTTGTTAATTCTTGTCTTTTTTTAATAAAAGGGAAATAAATATTTTCCGAAGATAATATAATTTTTGCACAATTAGTTAGAGGTAACCTTTTTCAAAAGGATTTCGTAGGATGCTATTACATTCCCTACGCAAAATTTGACTCCCGAACCCAATTCTGGTCTCAAGGACTATTTTCTTTAAAAAGGTTTTTTTTTACAATATTTTCCCCGAGGTAGTTATACTGACTACCGCTGTGGTGTTAAGACTAAATCTATACACATTTTGGGCCGCAAGGAGAGGCCATGATTTCAACTTTCTGCGCCCATTCTTGTCTTAAGCTTTGTTAGTTCTTATCCTCTTTGCCTTAATTCAAGTAATTTTGCTCTTCAAACACAATTAGGATTAATTAACAGGAAAATTAATTAGCCCCTGTAATAGTTTTGGTATCCTTTTATTGCTGACGTTGTTTCCACTGGGTAAGTTACCAGTGATGATCTATGGGTGTCTGGCATCAATCATATTTAGTGGCTACATCATATGTGATAAAGACAACATCATCAAGAGGTTCTCCTATGACGAGCACATCTGGGCTTCAATCTCATTGTATCTAGACATCATTGAGTTCTTTAGCTCTCTGTTTACTCTTCTTATAAGGAATATATAATTGCTACAGCATATGTTACTTAGTAACTTACAACATAGTAATTATGTTTATTTTCCATTTTTAAGGAACCTGGATGCTTTTTGAAGACATAGTTCTCATCAAGTTTTCTATAGTACGTAATTCCATGTGATTAGTTGGTCTTATTGCATAAAATATTATAACTTCAATATAATGTGGATTTCAATTTTCAAGCATTCATGTTCTCTGCTAGGTGTTATAATTTGTTAACGACTTCAATATCTTTTTAGTCTCTAAAAATATATGATAATTTTTCGCAAGGGAGTTGTTGAGAGTGGAGGGGGTGAAAGGCCCCATACAATGCTTGAGAACCCGCAACTGTGACAGTCCTTTATATGCATAGTCGTCCTTGAGATTTTAGGTGCTCTGTACGAATTATGAACTTGGTGTCCTATTTCTCATGCTTGCACACACGCCGCACGCACGCATGCACGCACACGACGCGCACATACACACATAGTTTATCACATGCAGATAGCCTTCAACATAAAAGAGATGCAAAAAGCTAGCCAATAAATTGTTTTAATAAATGAAACAATAGCACCATATTTTTGATTGTGGATTTTAAACCTCTAGTAAATAAACTTAAAAAATAGCAATAAGTGCCACAGTAGGCTTTGACTCGAAAGAGATTCAGATGATAAAAATTTCTTCAAGGTCCTGTTCCCACCAAAAAGAAATTATTGATCACTAGTATATTTGAATCGACACATATGACTGGGTCTGATTTTTTTTATAGAATGTGACAGGGTCTGCTAATTATATAATTTTTTATTTTAATACACACATACACACGCATATACACACACACACACACACACACACTAAGAATTTTTTTTGGCACCCCCTAAAAAGTGGGGCCCCGTGTGGTTGCACATCCCGCACACCCTCAAGGCCACCCCTGTTCATACGTAAAGTATACATCATTGTAACCGTTCAGTTCCTTCTCACCATAGCATTTGCCCTTATGGTTGTCTTCATTCGTCCTGTTGCTCTCTTCTTCGTCAGCTCCTCCATAGGCTTGGTTCTTTGCGTAGTCCTCATCTTTGTGCCCTTCATAAGTGTGTGTTTACTGCTGCTTGCATCTTCATCATTAGTTAA
This sequence comes from Calophaca sinica, assembly GCA_037113605.1. Classification (NCBI taxonomy): domain Eukaryota; kingdom Viridiplantae; phylum Streptophyta; class Magnoliopsida; order Fabales; family Fabaceae; genus Calophaca; species Calophaca sinica. The sequence continues at coordinate 33,395,497 of CM073733.1, read as the reverse complement.
TATTTTTTATTTTATTTTTATTTATAATACTCTAATTTCTAATTTTGTGGCATTTTACAGCATTATGTCCTCTTTACTATTATCACCAGAAATGCCCTCTCAATTACTGTCTCCTTTTCATTTTCACAGTCAATTTAGCCTTTACCAATGGGTTGGGATGTGCATTTGAAAGCAGTAAGTGTCCAAAAATATCTATTCTTCTTGTGTTTAAAAAAAATTAGATTATGAGATTTATGTTTTGTCATTAATAATTAACTTATGTTATGTGGTTTAGCCGTTGGATGAATATATTCATGCATATATGTTCTGCATTTGTAAATTGTAAGTCAACCTATGATTTTAAGTAAACATGATAAAAAATAATATGTTCGTGTTTTGTTTAGTCGTTGATTAGTTTTTTATATTTGATTTATTCAATAAATAAATTTGCTGAATTCTGACGACATTTCAAGCTGGGCGTAGGTGAGAAGGATGTCAAACGGCCTATTATTACTTATGTTTCGTTTATCTTAATTTAGTCTTAAATTTTAGATGAAGGCTACTGCTTTTATTTTTATTTTTTGCTAGCCATAATTTCATGTGGAAAATGAAAGGAAAAGATAATTTATTTATGTTGTCTTGTGAAACTTGGTTTAGATTTCATTTTTAAACCCGAATTTTTGAAAACAAAATTTCTAATATTGATGCTAGAAACTGGATACAGGGAAAGTAATTCTGGAGGCTGTTATACTGACTACTATTGTGGTGTTAAGCCTGACTCTATACACATTGTGGGCCGCAAGGAGAGGCCATGATTTCAACTTTCTGCGCCCATTCTTGTCTTAAGCTTTGTTAGTTCTTATCCTCTTTGCCTTCATTCAGGTAATTTTGCTCTTCAAACACAATTCTGCTTAATTAACAGGAAAATTAATTAGCCCCTGTAATGGTTTTGGTATCCTTTTATTGCAGACGTTGTTTCCACTGGGTAAGTTATCAGTGATGATCTATGGGTGTCTGGCATCAATCATATTTAGTGGCTACATCATATATGATATAGACAACATCAACAAGAGGTTCTCCTATGACGAGCACATCTGGGCCTCAGTCTCATTGTATCTAGACATCATTGAGTTCTTTAACTCTCTGTTTACTCTTCTTATAAGGAATATATAATTGTTGCAGCATACGTTACTTAGTAACTTACAACATAGTAATTATGTTTATTTTTAATTTTTAAGGAACTTGGATGCTTTTTGAAGACATAGTTCTCATCAAGTTTTCTACAGTACGTAATTCCATGTGATTAGTTGGTCTTATTGCATAAAATATCATAACTTCAATATAATGTGGATTTCAATTTTCAAGCATTCATGTTCTCTACTAGGTGTTATAAATTGTTAACGACTTCAATATCTTTTTAATCTCTAAAAATATATGATAATTTTTCACAAGGGAGATGTTGAGAGTGGAGGAGGTGAAAGGCACTATACCCGCAACTGTGACTGTCCTTCATATGCATAGTCGTCCCTGAGATTTTGGGTGCTCTGTACGAATTATGAACTTTGTGTCCTATTTCACATGCTTGCACACACGCCGCACGCACGCATGCACGCACACGACGCACACATACACACATAGTTTATCACATGAAGATAGCCTTCAACATAAAAGAGATGCAAAAAGCTAGCCATTAATTGTTTTAATAAATTAAACAATAGCCCCTGATTTTTGATTGCTGATTTTAAACCTCTAGTAAATAAACTTAAAAAATAGCAATAAGTCCCACAGTAGGTTTTGACTCGAAAGAGATTCAGATGATAAAAATTTCTTCAAGGTCCTGTTCCCACCAAAAAGAAATTATTGATCCCTAGTATATTTGAATCGACACATATGATTGGGTCTGATTTTTTTCATAGAATGTGACAGGGTCTGCTAATTATATAATTTTTTATTTTAATACACACACACACACATATACACACACACACACTAAGAAAAAGAATTTGGTACCCCCTAAATAATAGGGCCCTGTGCGGTCGCATATCCCGCACACCCTCAAGGCCACCCCTGTTCATACGTAAAGAATACATCATTGTAACCGTTCAGTTCCTTCTCACCATAGCATTTGCCTCTATGGTTGTCTTCATTCGTCATGTTGCTCTCTTCTTCGTCAGCTCCTCCATAGGCTTGGTTCTTTACGTAGTCCTCGTCTTTGTGACCTTCATAAGTGTGTGTTTACTGCTGCTTGTATCTTCATCATTAGTTTCTATTTTTTATCTTATTTTAATTTATAATACTCTAATTTCTAATTTTGTGGCATTTTACAGCATTATGTCCCCTTTACTATTATCACCCGAAATGCCCTCTCAATTACTTCCTCCTTTTCATTTTCACGGTCACTTTAGCCTTTACCAATGGGTTGGGATGTGCATTTGAAAGCAGTAAGTGTACAAAAATATATATTCTTCTTGTGTTTAAAAAAAATTGGATTATGAGATTTATTTTTTGTCATTAATAATTAATTTATGTTATGTGGTTTAGCCATTGGATGAATATATTCATGCATATATGTTTTACATTTGTAAATTGTAAGTCAACCTATGATTTTAAATAAACATGAAAAAAATAATAAGTTTGTGTTTTGTTTAGTCGTTGATTAGTTTTTTATATTTGATTTATTTAATAAATAAATTTGCTGAATTCCAACGACATTTCAAGCTAGGCGTAGGTGAGAAGGATGTCAAACGACCTATTATTACTTATGTTTCGTTTATCTTAATTTAGTCTTAAATTTTAGATGAAGGCTACTGCTTTTATTTTTATTTTTTGCTAGGCCATAATTTTATGTGGAAAATGAAAGGAAAAGATAATTTATTTATGTTGTCTTGTAAAACTTGGATTATATTTAATTTTTAAACCAAAATTTCCGAAAACAAAATTTCTAATATTGATGCTAGAAACTGGATACAGGGAAAGTAATTCTGGAGGCTGTTTTATTGACTACTGTTGTGGTGTTAAGCCTGACTCTATACACATTTTGGGCCGCAAGGAGAGGCCATGATTTCAACTTTCTGTGCCTATTCTTGTCTTAAGCTTTGTTAGTTCTTATCCTCTTTGCCTTCATTCAGGTAATTTTGCTACTCAAACACAATTCTGCTTAATTAACAAGAAAATTAACTAGCCCCTGTAATGGTTTTGGTAACCTTTTATTGCTGACGTTGTTTCCACTGGGTAAGTTATCAGGGATGATCTATGGGTGTCTGGCATCAATCATATTTAGTGGCTACATCGTATGTGATATAGACAACATCATCAAGAGGTTCTCCTATGACGAGCACATCTGGGCTTCAGTCTCATTGTATCTAAACATCATTGAGTTCTTCAACTCTCTGTTTACTCTTCTTATAAGGAATATATAATTGCTGCAGCATATGTTAGTTAGTAACTTACAACATAGTAATTATGTTTATTTTAAATTTTTAAGGAACCAGGATGCTTTTTGAAGACATAGTTCTCATCAAGTTTTCTATAGTACGTAATTCCATGAGATTAGTTGGTCTTATTGCATAAAATATTATAACTTCAATACAATGTGGATTTCAATTTTCAAGCATTCATGTTCTCTGCTAGGTGTTATAATTTGTTAACGACTTCAATATCTTTTTAGTCTCTAAAAATATATGATAATTTTTTCGCAAGGGAGTTGTTGAGAGTGGAGGGGGTGAAAGGCCCCATACAATGCTTGAGAACCCGCAACTGTGACTGTCCGTCATATGCATAGCTGTCCCTGCGATTTTGGGTGCTCTGTGCGAATTATGAACTTCGTGTCCTATTTCACATGCTTGCACACAAGCCGCACGCACGCACGCACACGCACGCACACGCACATACACACAAAGTTTATCACAAGCAGATAGCCTTCAACAAAAAAGAGATGCAAAAAGTTAGCCATTAATTGTTTTAATAAATGAAACAATATCACCTGATTTTTGATTGCTGATTTTAAACCTCTAGTAAATAAACTTAAAAAATAGCAATAAGTGCCACTGTAGGTTTTGACTCGAAAGAGATTCTGATGATAAAAATTTCTTCATGGTCTTGTTCCCACCGAAAAGAATTTATTGATCCCTCGTATATTTGAATCGACACATATGACTGGGTCTGATTTTTTTTTATAGAATGTGACTGGGTCTTCCAATTATATAATTTTTTATTTTTATACACACACACACCTATATACACACACACACACACTAAGAAAAAAAATTGGTACCCCCTAAAAAATGGGGCTCTGTGCGGTCGCACATCCCGCACACCCTCAAGGTCACCCCTGTTCATACGTAAAGTATACATCATTGTAGCCGTTTAGTTCCTTCTCACCATAGCATTTGCCTTTATGGTTGTCTTCGTTCGTCCTGTTGCCCTCTTCCTCGTCAGCTCCTCCATAAGCTTGGTTCTTTACGTAGTCCTCATCTTTGTGCCCTTCATAAGTGCGTGTTTACTGCTGCTTTTATCTTCTTCATTAGTTAGTATTTTTTATTTATTTATAATACTCTAATTTCTAATGTTGTGGCATTTTACAGCATTATGTCCCCTTTACTATTATCACCAGAAATGCCCTCTCAATTACTTCTTCCTTTTCTTTTTCACGGTCAATTTAGCCTTTACCAATGGGTTGGGATGTGCATTTGAAAGCAGTAAGTGTCCAAAAATATCTATTCTTCATGTGTTTTAAAAAAAAATAGATTATGAGATTTATTTTTTGTCATTAATAATTAATTTGTGTTATGTGGTTTAGCCGTTGGATGAATATATTCATGCATATATGTTTTGCATTTGTAAATTGTAAGTCAACCTATGATTTTAAATAAACATGATAAAAAATAATAAGTTCGTGTTTTGTATAATCGTTGATTAGTTTTTTATATTTGATTTATTCAATAAATAAATTTGCTGAATTCCGAGGACATTTCAAGCTAGGCATAGGTGAGAAGGATGTCAAACGGCCTATTATTACTTATGTTTCGTTTATCTTAATTTAGTCTTAAATTTTAGATGAAGGCTACTGCTTTTATTTTTATTTTTTGCTAGCCCATAATTTTATGTGGAAAATGAAAGGAAAAGACGATTTATTTATGTTGCCTGGTGAAACTTGGTTTAGATTTCATTTTTAAACCAAAATTTCCGAAAACAAAATTTCTAATATTGATGCGAGAAACTGGATACAGGGAAAGTAATTCTGGAGGTTGTTATACTGACTACTGTTGTGATGTTAAGCCTGACTCTATACACATTTTGGGCCACAAGGAGAGGCCATGATTTCAACTTTCTGCGCTTATTCTTGTCTTAAGCTTTGTTAGTTCTTATCCTCTTTGCCTTCATTTAGGTAATTTTGCTCTTCAAACACAATTCTGCTTAATTAACAGGAAAATTAATTAGCCCCTGTAATGGTTTTGGTAAACTTTTATTGCTGACGTTGTTTCCACTTGGTAAGTTATCAGTGATGATCTATGGGTGTCTGGCATCAATCATATTTAGTGACTACGTCATATGTGATGTAGACAACATCATCAAGAGGTTCTCCTATGACGAGCACATCTGGGCTTCAGTCTCATTGTATCTAAACATCATTGAGTTCTTCAACTCTCTGTTTACTCTTCTTATAAGGAATATATAATTGCTGCAGCATATGTTAGTTAGTAACTTACAACATAGTAATTATGTTTATTTTAAATTTTTAAGGAACCAGGATGCTTTTTGAAGACATAGTTCTCATCAAGTTTTCTATAGTACGTAATTCCATGAGATTAGTTGGTCTTATTGCATAAAATATTATAACTTCAATACAATGTGGATTTCAATTTTCAAGCATTCATGTTCTCTGCTAGGTGTTATAATTTGTTAACGACTTCAATATCTTTTTAGTCTCTAAAAATATATGATAATTTTTTCGCAAGGGAGTTGTTGAGAGTGGAGGGGGTGAAAGGCCCCATACAATGCTTGAGAACCCGCAACTGTGACTGTCCGTCATATGCATAGCTGTCCCTGCGATTTTGGGTGCTCTGTGCGAATTATGAACTTCGTGTCCTATTTCACATGCTTGCACACAAGCCGCACGCACGCACGCACACGCACGCACACGCACATACACACAAAGTTTATCACAAGCAGATAGCCTTCAACAAAAAAGAGATGCAAAAAGTTAGCCATTAATTGTTTTAATAAATGAAACAATATCACCTGATTTTTGATTGCTGATTTTAAACCTCTAGTAAATAAACTTAAAAAATAGCAATAAGTGCCACAGTAGGTTTTGACTCGAAAGAGATTCTGATGATAAAAATTTCTTCATGGTCTTGTTCCCACCGAAAAGAATTTATTGATCCCTAGTATATTTGAATCGACACATATGACTGGGTCTGATTTTTTTTTATAGAATGTGACTGGGTCTTCCAATTATATAATTTTTTATTTTTATACACACACACACACCTATATACACACACACACACACTAAGAAAAAAAAATTGGTACCCCCTAAAAAATGGGGCTCTGTGCGGTCGCACATCCCGCACACCCTCAAGGTCACCCCTGTTCATACGTAAAGTATACATCATTGTAGCCGTTTAGTTCCTTCTCACCATAGCATTTGCCTTTATGGTTGTCTTCGTTCGTCCTGTTGCCCTCTTCCTCGTCAGCTCCTCCATAAGCTTGGTTCTTTACGTAGTCCTCATCTTTGTGCCCTTCATAAGTGCGTGTTTACTGCTGCTTTTATCTTCTTCATTAGTTAGTATTTTTTATTTATTTATAATACTCTAATTTCTAATGTTGTGGCATTTTACAGCATTATGTCCCCTTTACTATTATCACCAGAAATGCCCTCTCAATTACTTCTTCCTTTTCTTTTTCACGGTCAATTTAGCCTTTACCAATGGGTTGGGATGTGCATTTGAAAGCAGTAAGTGTCCAAAAATATCTATTCTTCATGTGTTTTAAAAAAAAATAGATTATGAGATTTATTTTTTGTCATTAATAATTAATTTGTGTTATGTGGTTTAGCCGTTGGATGAATATATTCATGCATATATGTTTTGCATTTGTAAATTGTAAGTCAACCTATGATTTTAAATAAACATGATAAAAAATAATAAGTTCGTGTTTTGTATAATCGTTGATTAGTTTTTTATATTTGATTTATTCAATAAATAAATTTGCTGAATTCCGATGACATTTCAAGCTAGGCATAGGTAAGAAGGATGTCAAACGGCCTATTATTACTTATGTTTCGTTTATCTTAATTTAGTCTTAAATTTTAGATGAAGGCTACTGCTTTTATTTTTATTTTTTGCTAGCCCATAATTTTATGTGGAAAATGAAAGGAAAAGACGATTTATTTATGTTGCCTGGTGAAACTTGGTTTAGATTTCATTTTTAAACCAAAATTTCCGAAAACAAAATTTCTAATATTGATGCGAGAAACTGGATACAGGGAAAGTAATTCTGGAGGTTGTTATACTGACTACTGTTGTGATGTTAAGCCTGACTCTATACACATTTTGGGCCACAAGGAGAGGCCATGATTTCAACTTTCTGCGCTTATTCTTGTCTTAAGCTTTGTTAGTTCTTATCCTCTTTGCCTTCATTTAGGTAATTTTGCTCTTCAAACACAATTCTGCTTAATTAACAGGAAAATTAATTAGCCCCTGTAATGGTTTTGGTAAACTTTTATTGCTGACGTTGTTTCCACTTGGTAAGTTATCAGTGATGATCTATGGGTGTCTGGCATCAATCATATTTAGTGACTACGTCATATGTGATGTAGACAACATCATCAAGAGGTTCTCCTATGACGAGCACATCTGGGCTTCAGTCTCATTGTATCTAGACATCATTGAGTTCTTCAACTCTCAGTTTACTCTTCTTTTAAGGAATATATAATTGCTGCAGTATATGTTAGTTAGTAACTTACAACATAGTAATTATGTTTTTTTTCAATTTTTAAGGAACCTGGATGCTTTTTGAAGACATAGTTCTCATCAAGTTTTCTATAGTACATAATTTAATGTGATTAGTTGGTCTTATTGCATAAAATATTATATCTTCAATATAATGTGGATTTCAATTTTCAAGTATTCATGTTCTCTGCTAGGTGTTATAATTTGTTAATGACTTCAATATCTTCTTAGTCTCTAAAAATATATGATAATTTTTCGCAAGGGAGATGTTGAGAGTGGAGGGGGTGAAAGGCCCCATACAATGCTTGAGAACCCGCAACTGTGACAGTCCTTCATATGCATAGTCGTCCCTGAGATTTTGGGTGCTCTGTGCGAATTATGAACTAGGTGTCCTATTTCACATGCTTGCACACACGCCGCACGCACGCATGCACGCGCTTGCACGCGCACATACACGCATAGTTTATCACATGTAGATAGCCTTCAACTTGAAAGAGATGCAAAAAGCTAGTCATTAATTGTTTTAATAAATGAAACAATAGCACTGATTTTTGATTGCTGATTTTAAACCTCTAGTAAATAAACTTCAAAAATATCCATAAGTGCCACAGTAGGTTTTGGCTCGAAAGAGATTCTGATGATAAAAATTTCTTCATGGTCATGTTCCCACCAAAAAAAATAATTATTGATCCCTGGTATATTTGAGTCGACACATAAGACTGGGTCTGATTTTTTTTTTTATAGAATGTGTCTGGGTCTACTAATTATATAATTTTTTATTTTAATACACACACACACACATATATATACACACACGCACACTAAGAAAAAAAATTGGTACCCCCTAAAAAATGGGGCCCTTTGCGGTCGCACATCCCGCACACCCTCAAGGCCACCCCTATACATCACTGTAACCGTTCAGTTCCTTCTCACCATTGCATTTGCCTCTATGGTAGTCTTTATTCGTCTTGTTGCTCTCTTCTTCGTCAGCTCCTCCATAGGCTTGGTTCTTTACGTAGTCCCCATCTTTGTGCCCTTCATAAGTGTGTGTTTACTGCTGCTTGTATCTTCATCATTGGTTAGTATTTTTTATTTTATATTTATTTATAATACTGTAATTTCTAATTTTGTGGCATTTTACAGCATTATGTCCCCTTTACTATTATCACCAGCAATGCCCTCTCAATTACTTCCTCCTTTTCATTTTCACGGTCACTTTTGCCTTTACCAATGGGTTGGGATGTGCATTTGAAAGCAGTAAGTGTCCAAAAATATCTATTCTTCTTGTGTTTAAAAAAATTGATTATGAGATTTATTTTTTGTCATTAATAATTAATTTATGTTATGTGGTTTAGCCGTTGGATGAATATATTCATGCATATATGTTTTGAATTTGTAAATTGTAAGTCAACCTATGATTTTAAATAAACATGATAAAAAATAATAAGTTTGTGTTTTATTTAGTCGTTGATTAGTTTTTTATATTTGATTTATTCAATAAATAAATTTGCTGAATTCCGGCGACATTTCAAGCTAGGCGTAGGTGAGAAGGATGTCAAACAGCCTATTATTACTTATGTTTCGTTTATCTTAATTTAGTCTTAAATTTTAGATGAAGACAACTTATTTTATTTTTATTTTTTGCTAGCCCATAATTTTATGTCGAAAATGAAAGGAAAAGATAATTTATTTATGTTGTCTTGTGAAACTTGGTTTAGATTTCATTTTTAAACCAGAATTTCCGAAAACAAAATTGCTAATATTGATGCGAGAAACTGGATACAGGGAAAGTAATTCTGGAGGTTGTTATACTGACTACTGCTGTGGTGTTAAGCCCGACTCTATACACATTTTGGGCCGCAAGGAGAGGCCATGATTTCAACTTTCTGCGCCTATTCTTGTCTTAAGCTTTGTTAGTTCTTATCCTCTTTGCCTTCATTCAGGTAATTTTGCTCTTCAAACACAATTATGCTTAATTAACAGGAAAATTAATTAGCCCCTGTAATGGTTTTGGTAACCTTTTATTGTTGATGTTGTTTCCACTGGGTAAGTTATCAGTGATGATCTATGGGTGTCTGGCATCAATCATATTTAGTGGCTACATCATATGTGATATAGACAGCATCATCAAGAGGTTCTCCTATGACGAGCACATCTGGGCTTTAGTCTCATTGTATCTAGACATCATTGAGTTCTTTAACTCTCTATTTACTCTTCTTGTAAGGAATATATAATTGCTGCAACATATGTTACTTAGTAACTTACAACGTAGTAATTATGTTTATTTTAAATTTTTAAGGAACCTGGATGCTTTTTGAAGACATAGTTCTCATCAAGTTTTCTATAGTACGTAATTCCATGTGATTAGTTGGTCTTATTGCATAAAATATTATAACTTCAATATAATGTGGATTTCAATTTTCAAGCATTAATGTTCTCTGCTAGGTGTTATAATTTGTTAACGACTTCAATATCTTTTTAGTCTCTAAAAATATATGATAATTTTTCGCAAGGGAGTTGTTGAGAGTGGAGGGGGTGAAAGGCCCCATACAATGCTTGAGAACCCGCAACTGTGACTGTCCTTCATATGCATAGAAGTCCCGAAGATTTTGGGTGCTCTGTGCGAATTATGAACTTGGTGTCCTATTTCACATGCTTGCACACACGCCGCACGCACGCATGCACACACACGCACGTGCGCATACACACATAGTTTATCACATGCAGATAGCCTTCAACATAAAAGAGATGCAAAACGCTAGCCATTAATTGTTTTAATAAACGAAACAATAGCACTTGATTTTTGATTGTTGATTTTAAACATCTATTAAATAAACATAAAAAATAGCAATAAGTGCCACAGTAGGTTTTGACTCGAAAGAGATTCTGATGATAAAAATTTCTTCATGGTCCTATTCCCACCAAAAAGAAATTATTGATCCCTAGTATATTTGAATCGACACATATGACTGGATCTATTTTTTTTTTTTTTGTAGAATGTGACTGGGTCTGCTAATTATATAGTTTTTTATTTTAATACACACACACACACACACAAATATATACACACACGCACACTAAGAAAAAAAAAATTGGTACCCCCTAAAAAATGGGGCCCTGTGCGATCGCACATCCCGCACACCCTCAAGGCCACCCCTGTTCATACGTAAAGTATACATCATTGTAACCGTTCAGTTCCTTCTCACCATAGCATTTGCCTCTATGGTTGTCTTCATTTGTCCTCTTGCTCTCTTCTTCGTCAACTCCTCCATAGGCTTGGTTCTTTATGTAGTCCTCATCTTTGTGCCCTTCATAAGTGTGTGTTTACTGCTGCTTGTATCTTCATCACTAGTTAGTATTTTTTTTCTTTTATTTTTATTTATAATACTCTAATTTCTAATTTTGTGGCATTTTCAGCATTATGTCCCCTTTACTATTATCACCAGAAATGCCCTCTCAATTACTTCCTCCTTTTCATTTTCACGGTCACTTTAGCCTTTACCAATGGGTTGGGATGTGCATTTGAAAGCAGTAAGTGTCCAAAAATATGTATTCTTCTTGTGTTTAAAAAAAATTAGATTATGAGATTTATTGTTTGTCATTAATAATTAATTTATGTTATGTGGTTTAGCCGTTAGATGAATATATTCATGCATATATGTTTTGCATTTGTAAATTATAAGTCAACCTATGATTTTAAATAAACATGATAAAAAATAATAAGTTCGTGTTTTGTTTAGTCGTTGATTAGTTTTTTATATTTGATTTATTCAATAAATAAATTTGCTGAATTCCGACGACATTTCAAGCTAGGCATAGGTGAGAAGGATGTCAAACGGCCTATTATTACTTATGTTTCGTTTATCTTAATTTAGTCTTAAATTTTAGATGAAGGCTACTGCTTTATTTTTATTTTTTGCTAGCCCATAATTTTATGTGGAAAATGAAAGGAAAAGATAATTTATTTATGTTGTCTTGTGAAACTTGGTTTAGATTTCATTTTTAAACCAGAATTTCAGAAAACAAAATTTATAATATTGTTGCTAGAAACTGGATACAGGGAAAGTAATTCTGGAGGCTGTTATAATGACTACTGTTGTGGTGTTAAGCCTGACTCTATACACATTTTGGGCCGCAAGGAGAGGCCATGATTTCAACTTTCTGCGCCTGTTCTTGTCTTAAGCTTTGTTAGTTCTTATCCTCTTTGCCTTCATTCAGGTAATTTTGCTCTTCAAACACAATTATGCTTAATTAACAGGAAAATTAATTAGCCCCTGTAATTGTTTTGGTAACCTTTTATTGTTGACGTTGTTTCCACTTGGTAAGTTATCAGTGATGATCTATGGGTGTCTGGCATCAATCATATTTTGTGGCTACATCATATGTGATATAGACAACATCATCAAGAGGTTCTCCTATGACGAGCACATCTAGACTTCAGTCTCATTGTATCTAGACATCATTGAGTTCTTCAACTCTCTATTTACTCTTCTTGTAAGGAATATATAATTGCTGCAACATATGTTACTTAGTAACTTACAACATAGTAATTATGTTTATTTTCCATTTTTAAGGAACCTGGATGCTTTTTGAAGACATAGTTCTCATCAAGTTTTCTATAGTACGTAATTCCATGTGATTAGTTGGTCTTATTGCATAAAATATTATAACTTCAATATAATGTGGATTTCAATTTTCAAGTATTCATGTTCTCTGCTAGGTGTTATAATTTGTTAACGACTTCAATATCTTTTTAGTTTCTAAAAATATATGATAATTTTTTGCAAGGGAGATGTTGAGAATGGAGGGGGTGAAAGGCCCCATACAATGCTTGAGAACTCGCAACTGTGACTGTCCTTCATATGCATAGCCATCCCTGAGATTTTGGGTGCTCTGTGTGAATTATGAACTTGGTGTCCTATTTCACATGCTTGCACACATGCCGCACGCATGCATGCACGCACGCGCACGCGCACATACACACATAGTTTATGACATGCAAATAGCCTTCAACATAAAAGAGATGCAAAAAGCTAGCCATTAGTTGTTTTAATAAATGAAACAATAGCACCTGATTTTTGATTGTTGATTTTAAACCTCTAGTAAATAAACTTAAAAAATAGCAATAAGTGCCACAGTAGGTTTTGACTCGAAAGAGATTCAGATGATAAAAATTTCTTCAAGGTCCTGTTCCCACCAAAAAGAAATTATTGATCCCTAGTATATTTGAATCGACACATATGACTGGGTTTGATTTTTTTTTATATAGAATGTGACTGGGTCTACTAATTATATAATTTTTTATTTTAAAACACACACACACATATATACACACACGCACACTAAGAATTTTTTTTTGGTACCCCCTAAAAAATCGGGCCCTGTGCGGTCGCACATCCCGCACACCCTCAAGGCCACCCCTGTTCATACGTAAAGTATACATCATTGTAACCGTTCAGTTCCTTCTCACCATAGCATTTGCCTCTATGGTTGTCTTCATTCGTCGTGTTGCTCTCTTCTTCGTCAGCTCCTCCATAGGCTTGGTTCTTTACGTAGTCCTCATCTTTGTGCCCTTCATAAGTGTGTGTTTACTGCTGCTTGTATCTTCATCACTAGTTAGTATTTTTTTTCTTTTATTTTTATTTATAATACTCTAATTTCTAATTTTGTGGCATTTTACAGCATTATGTCTGTAACACCCCGCAATCCTATTCATGCTTTATTCTAATAATTAGCCTAAGTCGCGTAATTAGCGTAGATAAAAATACGAAGGAATTATAACTAAAACACAAAAAAGACTACGATGCGTTACGGTGAAGTAATCTAATGCCAACCGTGCATACAGATATATATAACATCAGAGTGCATAAGCGTAGTGTATAGAGTGTAGATACAGTCATCCAAAAAGTAATGAACCTACGAGGCTAACCTGCTGCCTCAACTAAGCCAAAACTTCAAACACAAACATAACATAAGCAAAAGGGGACTCCTGGCCCACATACAACAAAACACCTCAGCGAGGGGGAAACTGAGAAATCCCACTCTGAGACCCCGCCTCCTACAACCGTCTGTAGTCATGAGCTGTCATGTGGCGAGATGGACCAGATATCACTCCTCTCCCACGTCTCTATCTCCCACGGTAGCTAGACTGACTATGATGGCTATCATGTCGCATCGACATCGGCTGAGGAGGCATTGGTGGATAACCTCCATAGCCAAAACCTGGTGGAAACCCTGGCGCCTGCCACATCTGCTGAAAAGGAAGCCTCTGACAAATCCTGAAGTCTTCAGTGAAGCTGGCTATAGGAAGTCCTGGAATGCTGAAATAGATGGAGATGGTACCAGTATAGATCACTGCCTGACGCACATGGTCAATCTCCCACCCCATGTCGTCGAAATCATGATACTGAATCTCAAAGTCACCCCATACGAGGATCCGTGGGGGTAGGAGCATCGACGGGCGCACCAGCATGAACTGCTCCATCGGGTGCTGTTGCAGCTACATCGTCCTCCTCAACAAAGTCTAACAAAGCAATAATACATATACAGACAAACATACAAACACAGGGAGATAAGAACAACACATCCATCGAAAAGCAGGAAATGCATAAGTAGAATGAGTGTTAGACAATCCAAACAGATAATCACATATAATCAAATATAATATAACTACCCTCTTCCACTCACCCAATGTCTCTCAATGAGTTGTGCATCATGACATCTTTTCTTTATTATTGTCACTGTACTCCCCGTTTCCGTTAAGAATACTTATTGGCGAACCCCCTTTCCGTTAGGGTTGTCGTCCCCCTTTCCTGTTAGGGACTCCCGCCTCCCTTTTCCGATAGAGCACGGGGCGACACTAGCCTAGTCCACGAGGTATTCACCTTTTCCGATAGGAATCCTCCTCCCTCTTTCCCGTTAGGTACGTCCGTTTCCCCCTTTTCTGATAGGGAACAGAGTGGATCTAACTTGCTGAGCGAGATATCCCCTTTTCCCGTTAGGGATTCTCTCCACATCACATTCCTGTCAAGAATGGAGTGGTTATTAATGTAATCTCATATGCATGCATCCAACACCTCATAATCATATGCTTCACATCATGTTATGCACACATTTCCAAAAATACCCTTTTTAATCATATTAATGCATATTGGAAACTATACTTAGGCATATAGCATGCTAAAGCAACATACAATACATATTCCACATAATACACATTTAACAATGTTACCCTAAGCATGTTACTATTCACATAGAGCACAAACAACACATCTTACAGTTAAGCATGTTATCAGATAATCATATTTAATAATAAAATAATCCTAAGTTGGCTGATGGGTCTACCACGGCTATCCTTAGATGTGGCACACAGTAACCTTTATCCTTAGGTGTTACTGACATCAACCCCTAGTAGGGCTTAGGTCACCCTACACATGCCAAACAATCATATCTACTATACAGAACCCAATGAAAGTGCATTCTTTCTCCCACCTGGTATTCAAAGAATCTGGAAACACAATTGGATATTGAAACACAACTACGAACTCACGAACCACACCCCAACACTCCCACACTATGCTCAGGTTCAGCCAATAACAATAAACAAGTCCAAAGTTATCAAACAGTTTCACCGTGCATGCCAGAACAGTCCACAGTTAACCGGAAACACAAAAACGCGCTCGAATTAGAATTAGGCAACTAACAAATTAACTAAAGAGTGTCTCGGCCAGAGCTGATCCAAGGGGTCCAGAGACTCAAACTTACCCAAAAGCACAGTCTGAGAAGGTTCTACGGTCAACCGGTACCCGCACTATCGCAAAAACCCTAAAATATGAAGAACAAATAATAAGGGACAATCCAAACCATTAAGGCAACCACGAAATCAGAGTTAGGAAACGGAGAATAGAGGCCTTGGTTTCTGTCTCGTGGTCCATGGAATCTCCTCCAGGAGTTCCGGCAAAACCTTAGCTCGTTCAGTACCCGTTTGGTCAAACCGGGGTCCAAAACACAGTCTGATTAGGACTAAGAACTAGAATCAATTTAAGAATCAATAAGGACAAACTGAAATCAAGGATGAACAGTAGAGGGTGTTAGTTTTACCTCGACGAAACGGCGATCAGAGATAAGCCCTAACAAGCCCGAACGGTAACAGAAGAGTTTACACCGTCGGATCGATGAACCGATGAACGAGATTGATTTGAATCAAAGTCACAAAGCTTAAGATGTTTAACAATGGTGGAAAACTGATATAAACATCCCTCAGGTCGATTTTTATGAAGAAGAGAGTGAAAGAATCAGATTTAATGGAATTAGGGGCTTAAATAGGCAAAAATAAGACATGCGCTTCACGTGCAGCCTTCCAGGCGTGTCTATTTCTGTGCTCTCCAAGCATGCTCCAAGCGCGCCGCACACGCAGCTCAGCGCTGCTCTCTGTTCCTACGCGCTCCGGGTGCGCTTCCGCGCATCTCGCGCGTGCTACTTCACGCTAAAGCAACCTTGCATGCATGTCACGTGTCAGTGCATATGATCGGACCAATCACAGGGTGCCACGTGGTGCATAAGGGACAGGAGACGCTGGTGCATCATACACCAGCGCACGCCATGCGCACTTCACGTGCAATTGCACTGTTTTGTCCGTTTTCGCGCAAATTTTCCGATTCCGACGTCCATTCGATCCAGAACTCGATACCCTAACACTTAAACGTGAGTCCTAACATAAAAGGACATCAAATGGACTTAAGAATAAAGATTCAAGGTTTCATTCGTTCGTCCAGAAACTCACACTCGACTAAGGGCACGAATGAACAAAACCCTAGTTCTGACTCCGATTGTTCTCAAACTTTACCAGGCTTCTAAGACTCATACCTAAACCTTATCAAACACTATTCCAACCCCAAATAACACATCAATCCTCAAAATATGCTCTCTAAAAAACACAAAAAAGCGAGCACACAGCTGAAAGGTCAAATACACAGTGAAATACACACGAATCCCACCTAGGGCACACAAGTACACGTAGTCACACATAAACAAACCGCACCTACATGTTTGCACATATGAGTGAGGCCCTATGCCCGGGTCAGAGCAAAGCTTAAGTTGAGTAGAGGTTCGATAGTCAATCGGAATTTGCTTTCCTTTTGGCTATCGCGAGAATCTCATCTAGAGTGTGCTCCTTCTAGGTATTCCGCACCAGATAGTTATCTATCATTGTGGTTAATATTCTGGAGGAGACTTTAGCTCTAGAGGCCTTTGGTGAGAATGTGATTAGAGCCACCCGTGAGATCTATCACTCAATACAAGACTATAGACCCTTAAGTTAGAAAATCTCTAACTTAGGTTTAACCCACTTAAGACGCAAAGGAGCATCATGTCATTTTTTGTTCTTCCACCCAAAATTTGTTATATCATGTCAGTACATAAAAATGGTCTACTAAACCACATATATTCGTGCATGTTATACACCATCATCTGACATTATATCTTCACGCATTGATCAATGCATTTTAATGCATCTTTTATAGCTTTGCACTTGGTGTTCTTAATTGTATGTTTTGCCCAACAACTAATTTTTAACATGGTTTTATATCTTTGGGTCTTGATTGGGCTTTAGTGGAATTATTTGCTAATTTTCGGATTTTGTTACATCCTGACTCATGTCGCTTCTACAGGCCATAACTTGAGCTATACTTGTCCGATTTCAGTGCTCTTTATGGCGTTGGAAAGCTAAGAAGTAGAGCTACAATTCTTATGTTAGCACCGAAGCCCAGATATGCCGTTTTGAAGGTCAAAAATCCACTTTACTGAGGCTGACGAGTTGCACTACGGGTTTTGGACCATTCACTCATGTAATTAGTTGTTATTGGGCTAATTAAACCCTTTTGGGCCCTTCTCTTTGGTCTTAACATCTGATTAGTTAGGTTAAACCTAGGAGACATTATAAATTCGTTAGTTAGAGTCCTAGGTCGGGGATTATTATTACGTTTAGAATCTTGAGCCGTTTTTGGCAATTTTCAGCCTTTGTTTTATTTGGAGACCTCTTCTTGCTTTCTTAATTTTTGTTTTGTGATGAAACCTTCAATGGAAGGCTAATTCTTTTCGATCAATTCACTGGTTAAGAATTTCATAGAGGATCTTGAGGTTGGTTATTAATATTAATTTCGTTTTTGAGTTCTACTTCTTTCTCTTTTTGTCCTTCATCTCTTCTAATTTCTGTTTGCAAAATCGTTTTACATATTGATGCTTAATCATATAATTTCGGTTTTGCTCTCTGATTTGAGACTATTGGAATTAAACTTAACGCTTGTTTTGGTTTAGTTCGAATAGAGATCAATAGGGTCTATGATGCTTAGTTATAGGTTTAATGAATTTGGTTGTTAAATTGATTATATGTTTGTGACGCGTGTTCCTTATTTATAATCAATTGAATTCTGCGATGCTTAATCCAGTAGGAATTCGTATACGATTAATCACCCGCTTGATTGGTTAATTCTGTGATCAAACAAGATTAGAACACGAATTAGAATAATCTTTTGAACCTGTGATAGATCCGAAGTGAAAGTTCCCGTGACCAGTGGATTGGTTGTTGTTATCAAGTGATTTTTGTTATTAATTAAAACTGTTTTCACGAAACAACCCCCCCATTCTGTTCTTTGCGTGTTCTTGCTATTGATCATTGTTAATTAGAGATCCTTGTGAGACGACCAAGGTTAACTGCCTTGTTACTACATTCTTATTTTAATTATTTTGATCCGTCCGCGACAACGGATCAAATTGGTGCCGTTGCCGGGGATCTCTGATCAATATTTGCCAATTCAAGGACCCTACTAACGTCTCTAACAATTGGTTTTGTGTTTTTGGTTGTGTTTCCGGTCTTAACATCGGATTTGGCATTGATTAGTAAAAAAATCGGTTTTCGATCAACTTGCTCGGATTGCTCCGAAATTTGGCCAAAAAATCCGGAAAAAATCAAGGATCCAAAGTCCCATATCAGGGACTGATATAGGGAATAGAGGCTAAAAATCCGAAATTTCATCGTTTAGATCACTTTTTATTCTTTTGTTTTTTCGTTTTTTCAAAAAAATCCAAAAAAATTAGCGTAATATTTATTTGATTTTTAGAGATTTTTGGTACTGTTTTTAGATTTATTAGATTTTATTTGATAGGGTTTCTCGATTTCTTTAGTGTTTTAGCTATTAGGACATTGTTGGTATTTTCTGATTTGTTAGTTTATGATGCATGACTAGTAATAACATAGGTAGTGATCATATAGGAGATAGTGATAGTGATAATTATAGCTTATTTAGTCATACTCTCTTTGATTTTAATTTTGATTTTGATTTTGATTCTGATACAATGGCTGCTAGAATATTAAGGGAACTTGCTGCACCTGATGTCACTTATAATGATTTATGCATTGAATACCCTGATGTTGAGGTGCCTTTTGAGCTTAAATCTGGCTTAATACATTTGCTTCCTAAGTTTCATGGTCTTGCAGGTGAAGATCCCCACAAACATCTTAAGGAGTTCCATATTGTATGCTCCACCATGAAACCTCAAGGTGTCCCAGAAGACCACATCAAGCTGAGGGCTTTTCCATTCTCATTGCAAGACACTGCCAAGGACTGGTTGTACTACCTTCAACCAGGTTCTGTGATAAGCTGGAATGAATTGAAGAAGTTGTTTCTGGAGAAATTCTTCCCTGCCTTTAGAGATGCTTCAATCAGAAAGGAAATATGTGGCATTAGGCAGATTGTGAATGAATCTTTGCATGAATACTGGGAGAGATTCAAAAAGTTGTGTGCAAGCTGCCTTCACCATCAGATTTCTGAACAGTTGTTCATCCAGTATTTTTATGAAGGCTTGCTGCCTATGGACCGAAACATCATGGATGCTGCTAGCGGAGGAGCACTTGTGGATAAAACCGCATCAGATGCAAGAAGCCTGATTGAGAACATGTCCATTAATTCTCAGCTGTTCACTACCAGAAACAATTCAGTGGTGCTGACAAAAGGAGTCAATGAGATACAGGTTGTCGAACACAAGAACTTAGAGACCAAGCTTGATAAACTTGTTTCATTGGTGGAAAAGTTAGCTGTAACTAAAACTCAGGCAGCAAGAGTTTGTGGTATTTGTACTTCTGCAGAGCACCCTACAGATACAAGTCCTACATTGCAGGAGAGTGACAATGCCAATACTCCTCAGGCCTATGCAGCAAACATATTCAATGACAGGCCTCAACTTAACTATGATCTGTCTTCCAATAGGTACAACCCCAGTTGGAGAAACCATCCAAACCTGAGATGGGGAGATGCCTCTACACAGCAGCCCAGGCCGCAACCTGCCCCACTGCTAGCCCAACAGAAATCTGAACTTTCATTGGAAGACCTTGTTAAGCAAATAGCAGTCCAAAATCTCCAATTTCAGCAGAGAACAAATTCAACCATTCAGAATTTAGAGACAAAAATTGGACAACTAGCAACTTCCATTAATCAGATGCAGTCTCAGGGGTCGGGCAATTTGCCTGCTCAACCAGTAGTGAATCCAAATGTCAGTGCAAATGTCAGTGCAATCACTCTCAGATCTGGAAAAGCTGTTGACACTCCAGAACCTCCTCCAGCAGAAAATGCAAGTGGCAGCAACAGAAAAAAAGATAAGCCACCTTCTGCACCTACCTCTGCTGATGATGATGATGCACAGCCTATACCACTTCCTTTTCCCTAAAGGGCTGTGATAACTAAGAAGATGGATAAGGCAGATAAGGACAGGGAAATCTTGGACACATTTAGGAAGGTTGAAGTGAATATTCCTCTCCTTGAAGCGATTAAGCAGATTCCAAGATATGCTAAGTTCCTCAAAGAGCTGTGCACACACAAAAAGAGGAGGAGGCTGAAGGGAAATCAAAAGGTCAACATGAGTCGCAATGTTTCTGCACTCATACAACCCATGATGCCCCAAAAGTGCAAGGATCCAGGAATTTTTACTATTCCATGTACCATAGGCGAGAGTAAATTTGAAAATGCCATGCTGGATTTAGGTGCTTCCATTAATGTGATGCCTACATCTATCTTTAACTCTCTGGCTCTTGGACCTTTGCAGAGTACATGTGTTGTTATTCAGTTGGCAAACAGGAGCAATGCTCACCCTGCTGGACTTGTAGAGGACGTGCTTGTTAAGGTTAATGACTTGATTTTTCCTGCAGATTTTTACATTTTGGACATGGAGGGAGAGACACAATCCAGCAGGGCACCTATCATCCTAGGCAGACCATTCCTAAGAACAGCAAGAACCAAGATCGATGTCCATGTTGGAACACTCTCCATGGAATTTGGGGATAGTATAGTTAAATTTAACATCTTTAATGCTGCTATGAAACATCCCGTGGAAGAGCATTCTCTTTTTCAAATAGAAGTACTTGCTGACTTAGTTGAAGATACTCATTCTGACGTAACTCCATCCACCAGAATGCTTCCCTCCATTGAGCAGCCACAAAGAAGACTTAATCCCTTGATTTTGGATGTTGTGAAGAAGAAGAAGAAGAAAACCAAACACTTCCATGTGTTCCATTCTCGCCTTAAAATCATGGTGGGTAAGCTTCGATCCAAGTGGATTAGCCCTTTTGTTGCAACTAGCACTTTTCCTTATGATGCAAAGGGAATAAAAAGTGAAGCCACCAGTAAAGTCTTCAAAGACAATGGACACCGCCTCAAGCTTTTCCATGAGAGCCCCGCACTTGAAGAGGAGACTGTAGAAGAGCTCCACTTGAAAAAGCCACCTTGAAGAGGGAGTTTTCTTTCCTTACTCCTTACTCTTATTTTATACTTGTTGCTTACATTGAGGACAATGTGTGATTTAAGTGTGGGGAGAGATCTTTTAGCATAGTAGTTTGGTTTTTGTTTTTTTTTTGTTTTGAGTTTTTTGTTATTATAAAAAAAAATTGCATGCATTTTCATTGGATTTCTTGGTTTATATGAGTGGGGAGTGATTTCACTATTCTAGGACTATAGGTCTTGTGGCATGATATAGATGACTTCCTTGCATTCTTAGTGTGATAAGTTGGATTGGAATATTAAATTGTGCATCTTTTGTGATAGATCATTTTCCTTGGTGAGATTTGTGCCTTATAATGGATGAAATACATTTTCCCATTCTCTTTCTTTCTTATGTGATTTCACTCATGATTGTTGGTTACTCTAGAACTTGACTTGACTCTTGTTGAAACTTTTGTTCACATGCATGCATTGAAATGATCTAGGCAATTTTTGTTCTTTTTAGCCACTAGCCAAATAAGCCTACCTTGCAATTATCCCTTTGTTTAGCCCCTTTGAGCCTATTTATCCCATTCTTTGTTTTATAGCTCATTACAAGCCTAAAAGTGAAAAACCATGATATGACCCAATCTTAGGGGATAAAAGAGCTTTGAAAAAAAATGAGAATAAATTTTGCATAAGTGCGGGGGGGGCTCAAAAATGTGGTAGTGATAGAATATCTAATGTAATGTTGTGCTTCATTGGGATTTTGGCAAGTTTAAAAAAATAAATAAATAAAAAATAATAATAAAATAAAATAGTAGGGCACAACATTTGGTTAAAAAAAGTGTGAAAATAGAAAAATGGATTGAAATTTGGTTGAATTGCCCCCCATGATTATTTGGCAATTGTTTTCCATTGCTCATCTATCCTCTTTGATTTTATAGCCTAGTTACCCTTTCAATTATCCCACCTTGACCTTAGCTCCATTATAACCTTAATAAAGACATTTTGATCTTTGTGTGCATGTGTTTCAAGTGTGGATGTTAGAGTCTTGTCAAGCCTATGGTAGTGCTAGATTTCATGATGTGATTTGAGTGTAAACATTAGTCTAGACACTTGAGAGTTTGAGAGAAATATTTTTTGTGTGAGGATTCTATCACTTTTGATGCATTCCTTGGTTATTCTATCCTCTTGTTTGCTTTGAAAGTAACAAGATGTTGTTCATGATTGCCATGAGTCCTTGAAACCTTGAATGAACATTTTGCTTGCCACTATGCATCATTGGGATTCATTGGAAATGCATCTTTGCTTCGTTTTGACCATGAGTTTTGCTCGGAGTACAAAAGCTTAAGTGTGGAAAAATTTGATCAATGCATTTTAATGCATGTTTTATAGCTTTGCACTTGGTGTTCTTAATTGTGTGTTTTGCCCAACAACTACTTTTTCACATGGTTTTATATCTTTGGGTCTTGATTGGGCTTTAGTGGAATTATTTGCTAATTTTCAGATTTTGTTACATCCTGACCCATGTCGCTTCTACAGGCCATAACTTGGGCTATACTTGTCCGATTTAAGTTCTCTTTGTGGCGTTGGAAAGCTAAGAAGTAGATCTACAATTCGTATGTTAGCACCAAAGCCCAGTTCTGCCGTTTTGAAGGTCGAAAATCCACTTTACTGAGGCTGGCGAGTTGCACTACGGGTTTTGGACCATTCACTCATGTAATTAGTTGTTATTGGGCTAATTAAACCCTTTTGGGCCCTTCTCTTTGGTCTTAACATCTGATTAGTTAGGTTAAACCTAGGAGACATTATAAATTCGTTAGTTAGAGTCCTAGGTCGGGGATTATTATTACGTTTAGAATTTTGAGCCGTTTTTGGCAATTTTCAGCCTTTGTTTTATTTCGAGACCTCTTCTTGCTTTCTTAATTTTCGTTTTGTGATGAAACCTTCAATGGAAGGCTAATTCTTTTCGATCAATTCACTGGTTAAGGATTTCATAGAGGATCTTGAGGTTGGTTATTAATATTAATTTCGTTTTTGAGTTCTACTTCTTTCTCTTTTGATCCTTCATCTTTTCTAATTTCTGTTTGCAAAATCGTTTTACATATTGATGCTTAATCATATAATTTCGGTTTTGCTCTCTGATTTGAGACTATTGGAATTAAACTTAACGCTTGTTTTGGTTTAGTTCGAATAGAGATCAATAGGGTCTATGACGGTTAGTTATAGGTTTGATGAATTCGGTTGTTAAATTGATTATATGTTTGTGACGCGTGTTCCTTATTTATAATCAATTGAATTCTGTGATGCTTAATCCAGTAGGAGTTCGTATAGGATTAATCACCCGCTTGATTGGTTAATTCTGTGATCAAACAAGATTAGAACACGAATTAGAATAATCTTTTGAACCTGTGATAGATCCGAAGTGAAAGTTCCTGTGACCAGTGGATTGGTTGTTGTTATCAAGTGATTTTTGTTATTAATTAAAACTGTTTTCACGAAACAACCCCCCCATTCCGTTCTTTGCGTGTTCTTGCTATTGGTCATTGTTAATTAGAGATCTTTGTGAGACGACCAAGGTTAACTGCCTTGTTACTACATTCTTATTTTAATTATTTTGATCCGTCCGCGACAGCGGATCACGCATTCATACTTCAAAAAAAACATGTTGATTCTTTTAAAAAAATATGTCATTCATTCTCATTTCATTTTAGGTTACCAGAGAATCGTAGGAACTCAAAAGTTTGGCTGCAAGTATTTTGTGAGGTAATATGGGATCAAGCGGTGAAACCGTCCCCATGAAGAAGCACATACATCCGAGAATATAGAAGCCTGAAATAGAAAGCCTGAAGAAGTGTGCCAGTTTAATGACGACAAGCATTCAACGTATAACTTTCATTGGAAAGTATGGGAATCTTATCAAATTGCTAGAGGTGGACATACAAGTAGATGTCATTTCTGCATTTATCCAGTTTTATGATTCTCCCATGAGATGCTTCACTTTTCGAAATTTCCAAATGGCTTCCACATTGGAAGAATTTGTCCGGATTTTAGGATACTCGACAGAAAACATGAAACCCTACCAACATTCTTGAGATTTTGATCTCCTGCAAGAAATTGCTATAATTCTGAAAGACAAGGAGGATGAATTAAAGAAAAAAAAAGCTAAACCGAAATGGTGTCGAAGGGTTTCCGGTAGAGTATTTTGGAGAGAAGATGAGGCATTTGGCTAATGTTCAAGATTGGGTGTCTTTCATGGAAGTGTTAGCTCTTACAATTTTTGTAATTATGTTATTTCACGCATTGATGGTTATGTAGACTTGGCCTCGACTGATGTGTTCCTAGCCTTTAGAAAAGGGAAAGAGAGCCCAATATTAGCCATTCTCGTGGATACTTATTGTACCCTCACTCATTGTCATGAAAAGAAAGGGAAGAAGTTGTCATGCTGCTTATCCACTCTCTATGTGTGGCTTATCACCCACGTATTCAAAAATAGGAAAGTATCATGTCCCATTGCAGACTTTGTGATGTAGGGATTAAAGATGGAGATCAATGGGCTGTAACTTTGGCCGATCTTGATGAGAAGACGGTTCGATGGTACCCAGAGTGGATGGACATACATGAAGTGATCTATCAGTGCGGGAATTTCCCTAATGTTCCACTTATAGGAACAAGAGGGTGCATTAACTATAATCTTTCTCTGCTGCTAAGACAACTTGGCTACCCTATGATGAATCCACCGTTAGATCAGATGATAATCCTCTTTGTGGTATACGAGCTGGATCAAGGAAATAGTGGAATGCTTAAAAAGGTCTAACATGCTTGGGACCAAGTCGCTCGGAAAGGAAAAGTTCTCGGAATAAAGAGCATTGGTGCTACGGGTAGCTATCGCCAATGGATCGAAGATAGGGTTTGGGAAATCAAATTACCATTCTATGGTACACCCCCACTGGAGTAAGAAGCACCTGAACCTACCCCTATTACGAGTGAAGAGATGGAAGAGCTTAAAGTGGCATTGTCAAAATCTAATGAGGAAAAGGAAGAATTGCAAGTAAGGTTAGAAAAGGCACTTCAAGAGAACAAGTACTTGCAATTAGAAAACATTTTAAAAGGGAAGTTCATCGAGAGGAGCAACAAAAGACCAAAAGTAGAGGAAAAAAGTAAGCATGATATATATCTTTGTCTTAAGGGGGCGAATGAAGAGCTAGAGCTACGCAATCAAGAAAGGGATAAGGCAATTGATGATGCCTATATGTGAAAGGATTTGTGGACAAAATCCATGATTACTGAAAAGAATGCTAAAAAAGAACTTGAAGGTTTAAAATAACAGCTTAGGGAAGTGGTAGCTGAATATGAGAACCGAGTCAAGAATGAGAAGCATGACAAAGAAGAAATAAAGGAAATACTTGTGAAGTATCAAGGTGCATTGAAAAATGAGCAAGAAGACACAAGTGAGCTGAAAAATTATATTGGCTACCAAGAGAAGATTTATGATGACCTGAAGATTGAAAGCATGTACTGGGAGGATCGTTTTAAAAAATTGGTCAATCAGCTGGAGAATCATGAGATCATTAATGAGCTGAGAAATGAAGGAATACATTGGAGGGACTGTTTTTCAAAGTTGGCAAGGTTGGTCAATCAAGCGATCATAGATATCCCAAGGTACCTAGAGGAGGCTGATGCGGCAATGCACCCACTAAACACTCCAGTCAAAGTTTACGAATTTGTTGAATTTTGTAAGAATCTGATAGAAGAGTTGAGAGAAAAGGCCGGTTATCCTACTAAGAAAAAAAAGGGAGGCTAATTGATGAAGTTTTAGTTTGAACAAATTGTACTCTTTTCCTTCTCATCAATAAAGAATTTGTTACTTTGCTTATTGATCCCATTTTATTCTCCAAAGACTTAATGCTTTTAAAGAAATAAACGGGTAACTATAACAAAGCAATGAGGCCTACGGTTCCCTGGCAAAAAATGAATAGATTCATGCATCCACATCCATTCATTTTTTCTTTTTCTTACATACTTATGTCATTTTTTAAGATTACCAGAAAAATAATTGAACAAACTGGTTCCTTGGCACCCTTATCGAACTCGCTCTCAATCAAAGATCATGGATGACCAAGAAATGAAAGTTGACATCAACCAGCTGAAGGAACAAATGAGCAAAGTTTTAGAGCTTTTGCAGTCTCTCGACAACGACAAGGTCGTAGATGGGGAGTCTTCATCAGCGAATGATGAAAATCAAGCTACTCTTTCCCACCCACATGGCTTCAGTCCAATGCAGTTGCAATATGGTCTCAATGCTCTAGGGATGATGGTACCTTTTGCAACTTACCCACAAGGTCCTACACATTCACCAGCTAGCAACCCTTAGAATCAAGTACCGCAATTCCCACTTTACGGTCTCCCACCTGGTTATACGCCACCTATGGCCAGTGATGATTCTGCAAACCATAATTCTCAAGGCCCCCAAGCACAAATGTTCCCGCTATTTGGTCTCCTACCCGGTTACACACCGCCAGGTGCTAACAATAACTCTGTAGAAACTGATTCCCAAGCACTTGTTTTACAAGATGTAGCTCAGCCTCAAGGATCTGGTTCAGGTACTGAAACCATACCAGTCCAAAGCACAACTCCTGTCTTCATGACATACACCTTTTCACCTGGTTACATTCCACCCCATGTCGGGAATACTAAAGGAGTCAGTACATCTGTAGTGACCCCCGGTGAATCCCCGATCATTTGGTCACCCCTATTATGTTCATGGAAACCCATTAAATCCCCAGACTGACCGTGTTGCCTAGCCTCTAGCCACGGGGGTATCCAATTTGAGCGTCCCAATTGGGAATCAATTGTCTGATACAAAGTTGTAAATCCTTGAAGATAGACTAAAGGCCATAGAAGGAATGAGTTATCTCAGTTCAAGTAATGCTTCAGATCTTTGTCTCGTACCAAATGTGGTCATACCGCCAAAGTTCAAGGTGCCAGACTTTGACAAGTATAAAGGGCAACTTGCCCAGAAAGCCACTTGACCGTGTACTGTAGGAAGATGGCGTCCTATGCACATGATGACACACCTTGAGCGATCTCATATTCACTATTGGAAGGATTTGGCAGATGTTTTCTTGAAGCAGTATAAGTATAACATTGATATGGCTCCTGATAGAATGTTGTTGCAAAATATGGCAAAAAGGGACAATGAGACTTTTAAGGAATATGCCCAACGATGGAGCGGATTGGCAGCCCAAGTGGAACTGCCTCCGATCGAAAAAGAAATGGTGGCTATGTTCCTGGATACTCTTCAATCACCCTTCTATGACAAAATGATCGGAAGTGTGTCGTCAAACTTTTCGGCTATGGTTATCGTAGGGGAAAGAGGTGAAGGAGGAATGAGAAACGGAAAGATTGCCCAAAATTTTGCTGGAACCAATAATGCCAAGAGACCCCCTACAAACTTCGAAAAGAAGAAAGAAGAGGAAACCAATGCTGTGACAACAAGCCCGAGATGACAAACCCAAGGAAAACCACCTCAATTCTTTACCAATTTCCCACATCATTTTATGTACCCCTTCTTTCCACCTCCATACATTGCTGCTGCCTCTCATAATCCAACCCCTCGCCCAACCTTCCCCTATCAAATCACAAGCATAGCCAATTGCACCCACCCAACCTAACCAAAACCAGAAACAGCCAAATGACCAAGAAAAGAAAGCAGTCCAATTTGACCCTATTCCTATGACATATACAGATTTGTTCCATCACCTCATCAGCAACTCCTTGATCTCCCCGCACTCAATGAAACCACTTCAACCTCCCTTCCCAAGAGGGTATGACCCAAACGCTAAGTGTGAGTTTCGTGCTGGGGCAGTAGGCCACACAACTAAAAATTGCAAGGCCTTGAAATACGTGGTTCATGATCGGATCAATGCCAAATGGTTGAGTTTTAAGGAGGATGGTCCTAATGTAGGTAATAATCCCCTTCCAGGTCATGGGGGTTCAGCAGTTAATGCCATTATTGAAGAGTTTGAGGACCAGCCCCTCATAATGAAAGTGGAAGATGTCCGTACTCCCTTGAGGATCATTTATGCCGAACTCTGCAAGTTCGGTATAATTGAGATGAAACATGATGAGAGAGACTTGTGTAGCTTTCATTGATGGTGATCATTGCAAAGAGGAATATGAGGAATTCAGGCAAATCCTCCAAAAACTGTTAGACAAATACTTGATACAGGTGTGCCATGTGAAGAAAGATGAAAACATATTGACCCTTCAGTCAAGTGAAGATAAGAACATGACCTTCCCAAAGCCGTTGGAGATTCGCTACAACAAGGGGAATCTGAAGCCAGTTCTAGGCGTGCCTAAACCGATAACTATTCATGTACCGATTCTTTTCCCTTTCAAAAACATTAATGCAGTGCCATGGGATTATAGTATGAAGGTCTCTGTGGACGATTCAGGGGCTGAGCAGCTAAAAACGACGTCTGGCTCTGGCAATTCTGCTATCACTAACATCTCGGGAATCGGTGGGATGACCCGAAATGGACGAATCTACACCCCTATGAAAAAAGTCGAAGGAAGAAGAGGAAACTCGTAAGGGAAAGGGTAAAGAAGAAGAGTCTACTGATAAAAATGTGGGGTAAGAAGGCAAAGAAAGACGAAGAAAATAAGAGAATGGTGTCTGAAGAAGAGGCTTGTGAGTTCTTGAAATTTATGAAGCAGAGTGAATACAAGGTGGTGGATCAGTTGAATCACACTCCTGCGAAAATATATGTGTTATCACTGCTACTGAATTTCGAGCGTCATAGGGAATCATTGATGAAAGTGCTAAATGAAGCTTATGTCACCCACGACATCACAGTTAACTAATTCGACGGGATTGTGGGTAATATTACTGCTAATAACCACCTCACCTTCACTGATGAGGAAATTTCGGCCGAAGGAATGGGGCATAACAAAGCACTACACATTTCTGTGAAATGTGGAGACTATATCCTTGCTAGAGTACTCGTCGATAATGGGTCATCTCTGAATGTTATGCTAAAATCTACCCTGGCGAAGTTGTCCGTTGATGGATCGTACATGAAGCCCAGTTCCATGGTAGTAAGAGCCTTCGATGGGTCTAGAAGAGAGGTTATCGAAGTAATCGAGCTACCTATACAATTCGGCCCTCGCACATTTAAGGTAGTCTTTCAGGTGATGGAAATCGTGCCAGGATACAGCTGCCTCCTAGGGAGGCCGTGGATCCATACAGCTGGAGTTGTGCCTTCAACCCTACACCAAAAGCTGAAATTTATAATGGACAATAAGTTGGTGATTGTCTCTGGTGAAGAACAAATGCTAGTAAGCAAGCCATCCTCCACGCGCTATATCGAGGCTGTAGAAGAAGCTCTTGAGACGTCTTTTCAAACGTTGGAGATTGCGAATGCCATCTTTGTGGGGGAAGGAGTCCTAATGATGAAACCAAAGCTGTCTGAAACCTCCATGATGATCGCTAAAGTTATGATGAAACAGGGTATCAGGTCGGATGTGGATTGGGAAGATATGAACAAGGGATTGTGATGCTGGTAGAGCTTCCAGATAACAAAAACATATATGGGTTGGGATACGAACCTAACAGATTTGACAAAAGGAAAACTGCCAAAGAAAGAAAAGGAAAGAGGATAGCTAGATTGGAAGGCAGGGAGCCAAAAGATGAGAATATCCCCATCTGCGATATCAGTCAAAGCTTTTAGAGTGCAGGAATGTTGAACCCGAATCAGATAGCAGCTATCAAAGATGATCGCAGTGCAGAAAACGACAATGTCAACCTTGTCCACCCTTGCCCGCCGAATGAAGAACTTGAAAATTAGGAGATTGTTGAGTATTTTTTATTCAAAGTAATTATGTAATGCGAATTCTATTGCTCTGCCCAAGGCTTTAGGATAATTTATTTTATTGTCAAAAGGGCGCACATGTTTCATTTCAATATCATTATCAATAAAATGCACTTTGAATTTTCCAATCATTTTCCTTTTTTTTCATCTTTGCCATCTCTTTTCATCTTTTCCAGCTTTTCATTTCGTTATTTTTAACAAATGCAGATCCAAAAATATTGTCTTTGAAAATAACGATGCCAGTGACTCATATTATAATTTTGAATATCCCATTAATCATACTGAGGAAGATAATGAGGACAATTAAGAAACCCCTCCTGAATTAATGAGGTTGATGGAACAATAAGCTAAAGTGATTCAACCCCACGAGGAGGAAACAGAAACAATCAATCTGGGCACTGAAAACGACAAGAAAGAAGTTAAGGTTGGCACCACGACGAAAAGCAGTGAAAGAGAAAAGTTGGTTAAACTCCTATTTGAATATGTTGACATTTTCGCATGGACATACCGAGATATGCCTAGAATAGATACTAGCATAGTCGGGCACAAGTTGTCTTTGAAACTTGAATGCTCGCCGGTC
Organism: Calophaca sinica; assembly: GCA_037113605.1. Classification (NCBI taxonomy): domain Eukaryota; kingdom Viridiplantae; phylum Streptophyta; class Magnoliopsida; order Fabales; family Fabaceae; genus Calophaca; species Calophaca sinica. The sequence goes on along the minus strand of CM073733.1, from coordinate 33,364,362 downwards.
AAGCAGAAGTTGAGAAGAATGAAACCAGAGATGTCACTCGAGATTAGAGATGAGGTTAAAAAACAGTTTGATGCCGGCTTTCTAGCTATTGCAAAATACCCTCAATGGGTGGCTAACATTGTTCCAGACCCAAAGAAGGATGGAAAGGTCCGAATGTGTGTTGACTATCGAGATCTAAACAGGGCCAGTCTTAAGGATGACTTTCCTTTGCCACATATCGATGTCTTGGTAGATAGCTCTGCTCAACACTCTGTCTTCTCTTTCATTGATGGGTATTCTGGGTATAACTAAATCAAGATGGCTCCCGAAGATATGGAGAAGACCACGTTTATCACCTTGTGGGGAACTTTCTATTACAAAGTAATGCCTTTTGGATTGAGAAATGCTGGGGCAACGTACCAAAGAGCAATGGTGGTCTTGTTCCATGACATGATGCACAAAGAGATAGAGGTCTATGTGGATGACATGATTGTAAAGTCCAAAACAAAGGAAGATCATGTTATTAACCTACAAAAGCTTTTTGAACGACTGAGAAAGTATAAACTCCAGTTAAACCCAACCAAATGTAACTTTGGTGTAAGATCAGACAAGCTGTTAGGGTTTATAGTCAGCCAGAAAGGAATAGAAGTTGATTCAGCTAAAGTGAAAGCAATCCTAGAAATGCCAGTTCCTCGCACCGAAAAAGAAGTTCGTGGATTCCTAGGAAGATTGAACTACATTGCCAGGTTTATATCCTAGCCAACTGCTACTTCTGAGCAAATTTTCAAGCTGCTGTGTAAGAACCAGGAAACCAAATGGAACGACAATTTCCAGAAAGCTTTTGAGAAAATTAAACAGTACTTACAGGATCTACCGGTTTTGGTGCCTCCCGTGCCAGGGAGACCCCTCATTATGTACTTGACAGTGCTGGACGAATCAATGGGTTGTGTGCTAGGACAACATGATGAATCTGGTAAGAGGGAGCATGCTATTTACTACTTGAGCAAGAAATTCACTAGTTGCGAGACGAGATATCCGTTGTTAGAACAAAAATGTTGCGCTTTAGCTTGGGCCGCACATCGGTTAAAATAATATATGTTATCACATACGACTTGTTTGGTGTCCAAAATGGATCCAATCAAATATATTTTTGAAAAGCCTGCTCTCACAGGAAGAATTGCTCGCTGGCAAATGTTGTTATCCGAGTACGATATTGTGTATGTTACTCAAAAGGCGATTAAAGACAGTACGTTAGCTGAATACTTGGCTCACCAACCTGTAGAAGACTATCAGTCAATGTAATGTGATTTCCCAGATGAAGACATAATGGCCTTGTCTGAAGAAAAAGAATCCCCTAACAGTGAAAAATGGATCTTGTTGTTTGACAGTGCTTCTAATGCATTGGAACATGGGATTAGAGCTGCGCTGATTTCCCCATAAAGTCATTTCATCCCATTTACTGCAAGATTATGTTTTGATTGTACAGACAATATGGCAGAGTATGAGGCATGTACTATAGACATTTGGGCAACCATTGAATCAAAGGTCAAAATTCTCGAAGTATATGGAGACTCGGCCTTGGTTATCCATCAGTTAAAAGGCGAATGGAAAATTAGAGATTCCAAATTGGTTCATTATCACAATCACATCAAAGAATTGACGGAGCAGTTTGATGAAGTTACCTTCCATCACGTTCCTCGTGAAGATAATCAGCTAGCTGACGCCTTAGTTACTCTGTCGTCAATGTTCAAAATTAGTAACAGGGAGAACCCGCCACTCATAAAAATACAAAGTCGTGATCTGCCAGTGCATTGCCTATAAATAGAGGGGGAGCCTGACAGCAAACCCTGGTATTATGACATCAAACGATACATCACAAGTAGAGAATATCCTCTGAGTGCCTCAGAGAATGATAAGAGGGCATTAAGGCGGTTGGCAATGGGTTTCTTTTTAAATGGTGAAGGGCTTTACAAGAGAAACCATGACATGGTACTTCTCAGGTGTGTTGATAAAACTGAGGCAGAAAAGATTATGCGAGATGTTCAAGAAGGTTCCTTTGGGACTCACGCAAACGGGAATGCAATGGCAAGAAAGATATTGAGGGCAGGCTACTATTGGTTGTCTATGGACACTGATTGTTTTGGTTATGTGAAGAAATGCCACAAACGTCAGATTTATGCCTATAACATCCACGTGCCACCAGTCTCTTTGAACGTCTTAACAGCACCATGGCCATTCTCAATGTGGGGATTGGATGTTATTGGACCCATTGAACCTAAGGCATCAAATGGACATTGCTTCATTCTCGTTGCAATTGGCTATTTCACTAAATGGGTTGAAGCTGTTTCATATGTGAGTGTGACAAGGAATATGGTTGTCAAATTCATAAAAAAAGATTTAATTTGTCGCTATGGCTTGCCAAACAAGATCATCACTGATAATGGGACTAACTTGAATAACAAGATGAAGAAGGAGCTGTGTAACGACTTCAAGATCCAACATCATAATTCCTCACCATACTGCCTAAAGATGAATGGGGTAGTTGAGGCTGCAAATAAGAATATCAAGAAGATTGTCCAGAAGATGGTAGTAACATTTCGAGACTAGCATGAATGCTCCCTTTTGCCTTGCACGATTATCGAACTTCGGTTCGCACCTCCACGGGGGCAACCCCTTTCTCGCTGGTGTATGGAATGGAAGCAGTACTTTCCATTGAAGTCGAGATCCCATCGTTAAGGGTATTGAGAGAGACAAAACTGGAAGACGTAGAATGGGTTTAGGCTCGGCTAGATCAATTAAACCTCATTGAAGAAAAGAGAGTGATGGCCTTATGTCATGGACAACTATATCAGCACAAGATGAAGAGGGTTTAGAAAAAGAAAGTTCGCCCTCGGGAATTTCTATAAGGAGACCTAGTTCTCAAGAAGATTTTGTCCATCCAAAAGGATTCTTGTGGAAAATGGACCCCGAATTACGAAGGCCCATATGTTGTGAAGAAAGCTTTTTCCGGAGGATCCTTAATCCTCACAAGGATGGACGATGAAGATCTCCCACTCCCAGTGAACTCTGATGTAGTCAAAAAAATATTATGCATAAAAAAATATAAATATAAATATATATATATATATATTTATATTTTTTTATGCATAATATTTTTGATTACATCGAAATTCACTAGTGAGATCTTCACCGTATATATATATATATATATATATATATATATATATATATATATATATATATATATAAAGATCTCCCACTCCTAGTGAACTCTGATGCAGTCAAAAAATATTATGCCTATAAAAATATATATATATAAAGAGCCAAGCAAAAATGAGCTCGCTAGGTTGAAAACCCGAAAGGGCGACCTAGGCATAAATTAGAGCGACCTGTTGGATTGAAAACTTGAAAGAGCAATCCAAGCAAAAGTTAGGGTCTGGAAATTGGACATTAGAGTCGGATGATGCATCAAGAGGCTCAAGTTACCCAACCGGGGCAGTTTGATATATTTCCAGAAGTTGAGTAATGAGTATTCAAAGTTATGGATATAGGAAGCTGGCATTTATTCCTACAAAGACACAAACTATAAAAAATCTGCTTAGTTATTCTCTTTTCTTTGTTTTTCTTTCTTCCTGCATTTTTCTTGATGTACCTTCAAGTCTGTGTGACTTCAATCCTTGTATACATGACTCTTCTTTGAATACAAAAAACACCTCTGTTTTCCCTATAATATCATGTTTCAAAATGTTGTTTTATGATATTAGGCACTGAATTGTGAAACATGTAATTATATTGAAAAGCATTACGATTATTATATACGTTCTAAGAATCACGTGGGACGCGGAATCTCAACAAATAAATTTCAAAAGGCATTGACAAAGGGATTACCTTTAAAAAAAATAACTAGCACTGCATCGATAACCTGCACTTCCTCCCAGTCAAAAGCATAGTATGAATGAACCCAATGAACCTTGGTTCGTCCCATATCTTTAAACACTAGAGATCATACGGGCTGAGAAACCAGTGCAATAAAAATAATGGTCACATTGCATACATGCATCACATACCATATATTTATGCATCATCTTCATATCACCACCATTTAGCCGCTTTTGTTACACCTAGTCCATGCACCAAGTGTTGATCCTTCACTATTGTTTTCAAAACAATGCGCCGAGCATTGGTCCTTCATTTTGATTTCTAAGTGACGCGCCAAGTATTGCTCCCTCTTTATTGCTTTAAGATTACCGCGTCAGTACCTGACCTGACGGTAATGCCTCATTATTGCTTTTTGACCAATATATCAGTTCTGGACCTGATGGTGATCCTTCTTTATTGCTTCCCATCGACGCGTCAATATCCTACTTAGCGTCGACCCACATTATTGATTTCCGATCACCGCGTTAGTACTCGACCTGGCGGAGATCCTTCTTTATAGTTTTTTTTTTATAAACTCCCCGAGCGTTAATCCCCCATCATTGTTTTCCAATCACCGCGTCAGTACCCGACCTGGCAAAGATCCCTCTTTATAGTTTTCTGATAAACGCACCGAGCATTAATCCCCTATCATCCTAGTTCGGGACAAAATTAGTGTCTTCATCTTTACTTCTATTTTACGACGAAAATATGACAACCATCGTTGTTCACATTTTCTAATAAAATATAATTAAGGAGGGGCTGCTGTTATACCCCAATTTTGTCTAGTTACCTCTTTTAATTTATTTTTGCTTTTAATTTATTTTTGCTTTTTGTGTTATTTCTTTTGGGCCAATTCCAGCCCAATTGCGCTAAAAAAAGTACAAATAGCTGGCCTTTTTTGTTACAAATTACTATCACCAAGCACAAGCCCAAAATACAAACCAAAGTCCATTACAAGTCCAAGATTTATAAAATTAGAATGAAGAAAAAAAAATACAAAAAAAAGGGCAGTGATGCACATGGCATCCTGCTAATAGCACCAACAAGGTATTTTGAGGATGAAGCTAAGGTCCCTTTCTCCATGTTCCTAGCCTGTTTCCCATTTTTGCCAAGACCAAGCAGCTTTGCAGGCACCATCCTGCATCCTCTGCATCCTTCAGACCCCTCCCACAACCCTGCAACAAGCAGGCCAACAATGTCTTATTAGAGCTCTTCAACTCTATAAATACAGCTTCAATTCAGAGAAAAAAGGGGGAGGAATTATGAGACTTTTACCACCAAGCAGAGAATTAGAGACTCCACATTGGGGTCTTAATTCAATTGAGTTTTGAATACAGAGAGAACACATAGAGAGGGATAAGAAAAGAGCAGAAATAAAAAGAGAGAAAGAAGAGAAGAAGGTCGAGGTTTGATAGTAGAGCAAAGAAAGATACAGAGCAAAACAAAAGTCCAGAATTATTACCTGTTGATGCCACAATCCTTCATCTTTCATAGAGCTTGGAATCCAGGTAACCCTTTGGGATACATGTTAATACAGTAGTTTCCCCAATTTCTGAACATCGTTTTAAAATCGTATATATATATATAATGAGAATCAGAAAAAATTGGAGGTTAAAAATGGTGATTTAGGTTGAACTAGAAAAACTAAAAAAGAGGAACCTGATAAAAAGAAACAGAAGAAGGGTGGACACGCCGCCCGTGGCCGTGCCGGTGAATGACTACCACCGTGCGCGCGACCCTCTTCAGTCACCCACCGCCACGAACCGCCGCTCGCAGCCACACCGGGATCGTCGTTTGTATTCCCCCATTTCGTGACCTTCGTCTCTGATTCGCCTTCCTTGTGACCGTGGCTAGCTGTCCTGGCCATAATCACCGCGGATAGTCATGGCCATGCGCCACCTCTTTACATTCGCGCTCCTTCTCATCCGCGCACCACCCATCTCCCTCTCGATCTCTCCTACTCGCGCCTCTCCCCGTCCTCCTCTCGCTGCTTCGCCATTGTCATTCGCAGTCGAAGCAAGGACGGCGCGCGCTGGCAGCAACCTCTCCCCCAACCTCTTATGTCTCGCTGCCACAGCCTTTCCTTCTCCCTCCATAGATGCTCTGCGCAGCTTCTTAACATGTAGGGTTCCCAAAATGGAACCCAATGTGAAGCGCCCGCTTTCCCCTTTTTTATTTTTATTCTGTTTGTTTTTTATCTTTTTCTTTTACTTATCATTTTTGTATTTCATTCATTTGGGTTTTGTTTGTAAGTATCGGGCTTCTGCCTATTTATTTTCTTTGCTAAATGAACATATACACCCCATTTTTACTAGTTAAACTATGACAATTTTACTCAACTAAATTTCAATTTATCATACAAATTTTGAGACTATGATTTCTTTTAAAAAAAATATAAATAAAATTATGAAGTTATTTTATTAGTAATGATCACTTGAGATTGCTTCCCGTTTGATCATTACGAACACCTTAACTCTCTAAATAAAAATGGGTTGTTAGTGAGGACAACTCTTGATTGCTTCTTGTTTGGTCCTTATGAAAACCTACCCTCTTTAAATAAAATCAAGTTTATTTTACTAGTAATGATCACTCGAGATTGATTCCCGTTTGATCATTACGAACATCTTAATTTTTCAAACAAAATAGGTTGTTAGTGCGGACCACTCTCGATTGCTTTCTGTTTGGTCCCCACGAAAACCTACATTTTATATAAAAAATACACACTTAGTATCAACCAACACACAATTATTTTTTACCCAAGAATTACTTAGTCTTTGATTTCTCCACTGCACCCGGAGATGCGTAGGAGCAGGAGTCCATTCCTATCAAGCGCAAAAATAAACAACTTTTATTAAGTCATCTTTTTTTTATCTTTGTTAATTCTTGTCTTTTTTTTTAATAAAAGAGAAATAGATATTTTCAGAAGTTAATATAATTTTTGCACAATTAGTTAGAGGTAACCTTTTTTCAAAAGGATGTCGTAGGATGCTAATACCTTTCCTACGCATAATTTGACTCCCGAACCCAATTCTGGTATCAAGGACCATTTTCTTAAAAAAGGGGGTTTTTTTTCCAATATTTTCCCCAAAAATAAATTATTGGTGATGGCTCCATTAAACTTGAATAAAATCCCACCGGATTTTTCAGTCGCTACACCTATTAAGATCGAAAACCATGATTTCTTAGTAGACATAGTCTGCCTACCTTTACAACAATTAGAAATAATCTAAGGAATGGATTGGCTTTCGGCCAACCATATAATCCTAGACTGTGCTCGGAAAACCTTAACATTTTCCAAGGAATCTACCAATGCTGAGGCTAGAAAGGAAAAAGGGACCAGCAGGAAGGGACTCCCTAAACTTAAAGGACTCCCCAAACTAGAAGGAAAGGACTCCCCAAACTTAGAAAACATAACTATAGTGAATGAGTTTCCTGAAGTTTTCCCTGAGGATATTCCAGGACTACCACTAGAGAGGGAAATAGAATTTTCTATTGACTTTATCCCAGGGACAGGACCCATCTCCATAGCTCCTTATAGGATATCACCCTTAGAAAGCAGAATTAAATAAACAGTTGGATGAGATGTTAGGAAAGGGATTCATTCATCCTAGTGTTTCACCATGGGGTGCACCAGTTTTATTCGTAAAAAAGAAAGATAGATCACCTAGGTTGTGTGTAGACTATAGGCAGTTGAATAAAGTTACTATTAAGAATAGGTACCAATTACCTAGGATAGATGATCTGATGGATCAGCTAAAAGTGGCCTCTGTTTTTTCCAAAATAGATTTATGGTCAGGATATAATCAGATTAGGGTTAAGAAAGAAGACATCCCTAAGACTGCTTTTAGGATAAGATATGGACACTATGAATACCTAGTCATGCCATTTGGAATAACCAATGCCCCATCAGTATTTATGGATTCTATGAACAGGATATTTCGCCTATACTTAGATAAGTTCATAGTCGTCTTTATAGATGTTATACTAATTTATTCACGAACTCGAGAGGAACACGTAGAACATTTACGTATAGTACTATAGATCCTTAAGGACAGACATCTATATGCTAAGTTATCCAAGTGTGAGTTTTAGCTAGAAGAAATTCAGTTTCCAGGACATATTATAAATCGGGAAGGGATAGCTGTAGATCCAGCAAAAGTAGAGGATGTGTTACAATGGGATAGACCTACCACAGTTAGTGAAGTAAGAAGTTTCTTAGGATTAGCAAGATATTATCGACGGTTTATAGAAGGATTTTCTAAGATCGCCCTACCTCTAACCCAGTTGACTAGGAAAGGATCTTCCTTTGAGTGGTCAGAAAAATGTGGGAAAAGTTTTCAGAAGTTAAAGAATAGACTAACCACTTCTCCAATCTTAGTCTTACCCGATCCTTTAAAGGAATTTGAGGTTTATTGTGATGCCTCCCATAAAGGATTAGAATGTGTGTTAATGCAAGAGAGAAGGGTAGTAGCCTATGCATAGCTATGCTGTAATCCACCACGTAGTGCAGAGAGAGGCGTGTCACGCAGTGCAGTGCAGTGCGGCACGATGCGATCGATCTGACGCGCTGGTCCTTGAGGTTAGTCTGGGTCTGACAAAGTCCATAGGTGACCAATGGTTTGGCTTCCATTGTGTCGGGACATCGGGTAGCCTGGTCATCCTAACAGGGTACTGTTGTATCACTATCCATAGTGTCGATCCCGAGTGTCGTCCCGACACTTGTTCCTATCAGCCAAAATTGGGGAGCAGAGATGCACTCTTAGGGGTACGATGAGCAGAATGCGGGGATGGACAACTGAGTAGCTGAGCTGTTAACTACAAAGGCTATGGTGCCGCTGCTGCTGCTGTACTAAGTTGTGTGGCTACGTAGGCATATAGTTCTAGGTTGCATAAATGGGGTAGCTAGGTGTTGATCCCAACTGTTGCTCGAGGATGATTGAACCTATTTCTTGACATATTCTATTCTCTTACTTTCCCATTTGTTGGCGTGTAGTGTGTTCTTATCTCCCATGCTTTGTCTTGTTTCCTTTCTTTTCTATACTTTATGTGATTAGATTTCGAAGATTCTCGAGAGCTTGAAGATGTCTCCTTACTTCCACCCGTCGATGCTGGAGGACTCGAGCATCCCGGTATGAGGTGACTTCGAGGAGTATTACCACAACATGGACGGGGATTGCTGGGAAATTGACTATAGCTATCATGTCGTGATTTATACGGGTCTTGTTATTGTCTTTTTCTGTCTCTTAGGGTCGCCGAGGGCCTCCTTTATTAGCGATTTTAGAATTACGTAGCAGTTACCGTTTAACCTCATGTGGCCAGAGCCTAGGTCTAGGCAATGTTACCCTGCTGCTTCATCATCTTCAGGTTCCTATAATATGGCTAGGGATAGTGTTGGAGATTAGGAGGTTCGTCATAGGTCAGAGACGACTGTCCCTTCATCTCTTGTTGCCCCTCTGGTAGAGCCTTTGAGGGCCTATCAGTCTAGGCTCCAGGGATGTCCTTCCACTGGGGACTCCCGTCTTCTGCCACGACCGCGCGTTAGGTTTCACAGAACGGGCCAGATGTAGGAGGCTTTTCGTTAGGTTTTGATATCTTTTGACTGATGATATTCTTTTGTATATCCATTGTGGTTTCTATATGTATGTATATTATTCTTTTGGTGGTTCTTAAGAGGGAACCCTACATGTACAAAACTTTTTATATAATGGAAAATTATATTTTCTTCTGCTGTACTCTGATATTGTTATTGTTATTATTATTCGTAATTATGGTATAATATTATAAATGGGGCAAGGGTGCCTCATTTAACATCCCAATTTAAAATGAGCAATACAATCTATTTTTAGGCGTAATTACACTTTTAGTCCATTAGGTATCGCGATTATGCAATTTTGGTCTCTCATGTTATAATTGAGCTAATTGGGTCCTCCAAACAATTGTACGATTTTAGTCCCCTAGATTTTAATTAATTGAATTGGGTCGTCTATGTATCATAATTGTGCAATTTTGATCCCTCTGTTCAATTGTCGTTCAATTTGTAACTAAAAATGTTCTAAGGGCTTTTTAATTTTTAAGCCAATTAACATGCCACCTAGACCAAATCATGTGTCAGGCTATACCCTCATGTTTACATTATTATTTTTTATCAGAAATTGAACGGCAATGGATATCAAAATTGCACAATCGTAATAACTAAAGGAATCAAAATGCGCAATTGGAACTTTGAGAACCAAGATTGCACAATCGCAATACCTGAAGTACCTAATTTACACAATTAACACATGACATGAGGGACCAAAATCGACAGTTGCGATACCTCAGGTACCAAAAGTGTAATTTGTTATGAAATAAACTAAAACAAGAGCATGATATCATCTTTATATATAAAAGTTGTTGCTAATATGAAGGGAACCAAAATCCCGCCTAAAACTTTAGCGTAAAGCAAAGGCTAAATCGACACTTTGCACCACCCTATTTTCTTTCTCTCCCCTCTTTAATTTTATCTGTCTCATTTAATTCTAATTAATTCTCTCTTACTACACATGAAGAGAAAATAAAGAGATAAAAAACAAACAAACAAAAAATAAAAAAAATAAAGAAGTTTATATCTATCTAGATAGAAAAATAAAAAAAAGTTTTTTTCTTATTATTTGATTTAATAAAGAATGAGACAAAAGATGTTTATATTTAAAAACCTAAATTAAGGGTATTAACATAAATTAGGATTTGTTAGCCATTATTTTTTAATCTAGATTATTATATTATTATTTAGTATAAATTGACTACATGATAAATATAATATATAATAATATTTAATAATGAATAATAAAATACAATAAAAATAAAAAATAAAAAATTGAATTCAAAAAAGTGTAAAAATACAATTAACGAATTGCATTAATAGTAATTTTGCATGTTTGATTCCTATGTTTGATTTGATTTGAAAACTCGATTTTTTATTAAAAAAGTGAAAATACAATTAATGAATTTTATTAATAGTAATTTTGCAGATTTGATTCATATGTTAGATTTGATTGGAAGATTCGATTTGTTATATCAGTTTAATTTCAAATTGATATCATATTTTAATTGATTTGATCAACAATTAAATTAGCAGTGGATAATTTTGAATTTTATATCAGGACAGATTGTATGTTTAATAAATGATAATTATTACCTTAATAGTGAATCACCAAATATATATATATATATATGTATGTATGCCTTAATAGTATTTGCTTTTTAAAAAACTAAACTGAAAAGTATTAATATAGCTTCATACAAATTAATGTGAAATGTTATTTATTTAAAATATTCTGATTTGATGCCAGATAAATAAGGAAACACGCGCTTGATAATATAATTTTTCGTAACGGTATGCAATTGAGAAGATACGTTTCATTTTAATATTTGAAGTAAAAGTCATCTCAGGAAGCAATATTGGCCAGAAAGTCTACACTCCGAGATTGTCATTAACTTCATCTGATCCTAAGATTCCTTTCAGATTTCAGCGCAAACAATTTCCTGTCGTTGTATCATTTGCAATGACAATAAATAAGAGTCAAGGACAATCTCTTAGAAATGTCATTATATATCTTCCACAACTTTTTTTTCACATGGACAGCTTTATGCTGACATTTCAAGGGTTACTTCACGAGCTGATTTGAAGATTCTTATATGTGATGATGAAGGACATGTCTCCAATAAGATTATAAATATAGTTTACAAAGAAGTCTTTCAGAGTTTGAGATAGGTAAGACTTATTTATTTATATTTTTATGTCTGAAATATATGTTGTAAAATGAATTACATATAATTTGTAAGGTAAGTAACAATTCTTATTTTAATGTTCAGGTGCTCAATTAGATTGATTCGATAATTGTTGTGTTTATTGGATATAACTTGATGGATGACACAAATTTGGGCAGATTTTGTGATGTGCATTGTCATGTTTTTTAGTTTTTAGTGCTATTCCATGGTACGAGTATTATTAGGGACTCTTTTTCATATTTTGGAGTATTTTGTAATGAACGTGCAATTTTGACGCAATTTTATATATATATATATATATATATATATATATATATAGTTGTTGAAAATCATCGTGCTCCTGTTATTCTTTGCATTTTTATCGAGATACAATATTGTTCAATAACTTATTTTCCCGTGCATCGCACGTGTATATGTACTAGTAAAATATAAAAGAGTAAAGATAGGGGAGAAAGAGAGAAGAAGAGAGTGTCTATGTATTATGCTTTTATAGGTGCAATCTTTACCGTGCTACATAAGTCCTATTTATAGGACACAAACTTTGTAACTTATACAAGCCTATTAAGGGCCTAATATAACACTTTATCTGTCTCATTGTAAGTGTCACATTTGAAAAAATAATAATTAGTCCCAAAATAAATGTCATGTTAAGTTTTCAATCAATATTAATTACTTTTTTTCAGTTTTACCCTCAAATTAATAATGAGTACATCACTCTCTAGTCATTATACTCTACTGTGTATTTATGACAATTGTTAATACCCAATGATTAATAAGGATAATTTTAAAAAATTGTTAGACTCTATCGTTCACTTATATTTTTTTTTAATATTTATAAAATTTACTAATATGATACTTATAATAAGACAGAGAAAGTATTCCATTAATATAGAGTTAAAAGTAATAACAATGCATGAAAACTTTTAACTCAGAGAGTCATAGAGCATCTTAGAAAAAATGAAAAACCATGTACCAAAAAAAAAAAAATGAAAAACCAAGAGAGATGGCACCAATATTCATAATGTCTTTTCAATCTTTTTTTGAAAAGCACAAGGCATGCAACAACCACGTGTGCGGACAAGTAGAAAATCTAAAAAAGAACCATTAACAATCGGACGAAGTCAATAACATTTTTTTTTGTCTCATTCAACTATCTTTTTCAGAGATAATACTAATTAAGAATTTTCTTATAATTATGAGTATTTACTTTTGTAAAAAAACCATAATTATTATTTACCGATTTATATATATTTTTTTCTTAAACGGACATATTATTTTATATGTTAATAATTATATTTAAAAAAGTTGTAATATTATTTTTTTAGTTTGAAAAAACATAATTGTTTTCATGCTATAAAACAAATTTGACTTGTTTTTTATTTTTTTAATATGAGATTTTTCGTTAAGATATTTCATTGTGTTATAAAAGCTACAAAATATATTATTTAAACATAAAAACATATAAGTAATATGACAAACTTTATTTATCCCGTGTATCGTACGAGTCAAAAAACTTGTTTTTGTTTAAAAATTGTAGCGCTCAATGTCTATACCAATAATATTAAATGATAATATATTTTAATTATTTTTATTTTTATTTTTATTTTTTAACTACTATTCTCATAACATTCAATATCGATCTTTTCGTGACTATGTCTAATATGGACCACTTTGACAAGTGGTCCACCGTAGAAAAACATCAAAAACTTCAACAACGATTGACGTCGCTGCTTGGAAGCAGAAGCTCGTAGTCCTACTCGTTATTACGATTGAGACGGTGACTTGATTGGTGCTCGTTCGACTAAAAACAAGAGAAATAGATATAAGTTAAATTTTGAGACTCTAATATTCATTCAACTAAAAACAAGTGAAATGGATATAAGTTAAATTTTGAGACTCTAATACTCATTTCTCTTGTTTTTAGACGAACGAGCGCCAATCAAGTCACCGTCTCAGTCGTCATGACGAGTAGGACTACGAGCTTCTGTTTTCAAGCAGCGATGTCGGTCGTCGTTGAAGTTTTAGATTTTTTTTCACGGTGGACCACTTGTCAAGGTGGTCCATATTATAATTTGCCTCCGGGGCTACTTGTTTCAAAAAAATCGAGACATTTCATTTTTTTTTAAAAAAGCGAGACATTCTGGATGCAGTAATAAGTACATACTGTATTTTCAACATAAGCTGAACAATATCGCCCAACTCAATCCACACTTAGGGTCTGTTTGGGAAGAGATTTTAGGGGAGAGGGGAGAAGAGGGTCTTGGAAGGCTAAATCTATATGTTGATATATATTTGAGATTTTAAAAAAATTGAAAGAACAATTTGATAGATGATCATATAACGTTTCAATCACACTTCATTCGTTTTTAGAAACATGTTATAGCTTCCTTAATTTTGAAAAGAAAAATAAGTCCTCCCCTCCCCTCTCCTCTAAAATCTCTTTCCAAACAGACCCTTAAACTCTAACCGTGGTATTATTTTTTGATTAAAAAATCTATTAATTTATATATTTTGTGCATTTATAAATTTTATTGGATTAACATCGATTCATTTGCCGTATTTATTCACTAGTCACTAGCAGTCCACAAAACAGCTAAGAGCAATGATTTGCTTTTAGTAAATAATAAAAACAGAAAGTAGTGCTGAGGGTTTCATTATGCTTTTGAATATATGAATTCTGACCATGATTTACCTTAAATATTAAATCCAATCATATCATATTTTAAACATAATTGATGTGATTCACTTTCTTAAAAGTTTTCTTTAATGCAATTCACTTACTAAAGTTTGGATTCGTTAAAATAGCAACATTATATCTTTTTTTAATAAAGAAACAACATTATAACTTAGGTGTCTGTTTGGATTTATTTTTGGGAGAGTCAAAAGTGATTCTAGAGATATAAAAATATTTTTTACATATGTGAATGTTCTCGAGTGGAATTGATTTTGTCTCTAGAATTGATTCCGACTTGAAGCTGAGATTTGAAGTTTTTGTGTGTATTTGATTCTGCGGTAATGAAAATTGATTTTGAATAAATTGATTTTTTAAAATTGATTTTAGTTAAAAGTGGGTTGAATATAAAGTGATTTATGTTTGGATATCTTCATGTAAAAGTGAGTTGAACAATAAATTTGAGAATAAATATCATTTTTTGAGGCAAAAGCTATAAATTCTAGTTTCAAGTTATAATCAATTTTATAAGCAAAATCAATTCTACTCGAGAGCACCCAAACATGGAAAAATCAATTTTATGTATCTGAAATCACTTTTAGCTCTCCCAAAAATGAAACCAAATATGCACGTTGTGATTAAGAGATTTTGACTCTCAAATATATTAATCTCACTTTTACGTTAAACTCATTTTTAACATATGCAACATTACACACAACAAGAACTATTAATTGCTCATTTTTTCTATTAATTTTTTACTTTTTCTTTCAGTTCTATAGTTTCATATTTATATAATCTCTCTTCACTCACAAATAAAAAACTAAATAATTAATTAAAAAAATAAATAATTAATTATTCTTATAGTGTACAAGATTACACACATTAGAGAATCCCTTCGATTAAAATCAATCAATCAATCAAGTTTACACCGTAAAACCAATTAACGCGGTTACAGAATATCACATTTGTATGCAACACTAGATTTGTTTTCATACTACTTTTTACACAAAATGGATGAGACCTAACCCAAAAGGAGGAGGATGCGTAATGATGTGGCTGCTCGTGTAAAGGTCCCCAGTAATAAAATAGTATGGTCCCTCCTCACAATAATATACCCTTCCATGCACGTTAAAAAGGGGCCAGTGAGCACTCATTGCACCATGGCAGAGAGTGGTACTTCCGTAATTTCCACCAATAAGAAGGGCTTTTGGTTTAAGTTGTTGGAAACCGTGAAGCAGAAATGAATCTGGAGCAGTCTTTATTTCTCTACGGCGCCGCCTGCTTGGAAGGAAGCAAAGAGAGAAGTTTCGTTTGCTGTTTGGAATGACGATAATACCCCTTGGTAACAAAGTCAAATAGATAACTTGGACTCAAAAGAATTGGAATTTAATTCACCTCTCACCTGCTGATGCTGCTATGGATTGAAATTGGCAATTGTCATTGGCTTCTTTATCCTTTGTCATTACTTTGTCTCCAATGAGAAAAAGAATACACATCCTTTTTGTTGCATTTGAGGATAATTTCAGCGAACCACATGCGATAATTATTAGGGTATAGTTAAGAATATAAGCACTCATTAGCAAATCTCTCAATAAATAGTAGTAAAAATGATTCAAGTTTAATGAAATAATGATTTTTCTAATATGGACAATATTGCACATGAAAAGTCTTATTAACTGCCCGTTTTTTCACTTTCTTATTTGGTATGAATAGAGAAATTACATGGAGGTGAATCTACAAAATAAATAGGAAAATGTCCATTAAATAAGAAAAACAAGTGAGTAATTAATAAGGCTTATGTGCAATATTGCACAAGTTAAAAAAGTAATAAAATATACTATCTTTTTTTTTGACAAAAAATATTTTATCTATATTTGATATACTATCTATATTGTGTGCAGCGAGACCATCAAAAGTTGTGCTCTTTCTCAACATATTTTCCCTCTTTCTTTTATTTAAAAAATGTTTTGATATCTATCAGCTTAAGTATCGGCTTTTGTTTATCTTTTTATAATCCCCATTGCTGATTCTGTAACTAAGTTAACTTGATGCGAAATATGTGTGAAGGAATTGATTGGTAGCTCCTCTTTTTCAGGGTAGTTCCATATATTACTTATAGTGGATTGGTATTGTGATTGACCCGTGTGAAGGATTTGATGAGTATCTCTTCTCTTTTATTTCTAGATTTTTTGCATTTTAGCAAATTTGTCTTTTTATTCTGGTGAGAAGGAATCTTTGAGTTGGTGTCTCAAGGGTATTCTCTTAGTGCTTAGTATTTTAGTTTCCTGACGGATCCAATGTTATCTTATTCTCGAAAGATCTTTTATTGCAATGTAAGGAAACACTTGGAGAAGAATCTTTTCTCCTATTCTCAATCTTTCAATAAAATTGTTCTTTTCTTTTAGTTATCTTTGTCAAAATGAAAGGTTACATTTTTTGTGGTATTATTTAATTTGCTTCTCTTTCGTTATCATTAAGAATGTAGAGATATACTTCTCTTATGCCATTTCCTCCTAATGTCCAAAGAAATTGTAGTCTTAAGGACACATTTAATATAGATAGATGATTTGTTTTTCTTTTATTTGTAATATAATTCCCTCGCTCTACGTTTTTAAGTGGCTTTTATTACATGACCATTTTATTGTAGACAACAATAAAATACAAAAAGTAGACAATATTTTATTGTTTATGAATTTTTTTACAATTTCTTGTGCCAAGCAGCGCAATCGACCCGTGCGAATGCACGGGTCATATTACTAGTTAAATAAGAAAAACAAGTGAGTAATTAATAAGGCTTATGTGCAATATTGCACAAGTTAAAAAAGTAATAAAATATACTATCTTTTTTTTTGACAAAAAATATTTTATCTATATTTGATAGATCTCATTGATAATCATATAAGTGTTTCTAGATACATCTAATATTTTAACTAATTCGTGATTTTAAAGTGTAATTACAATTTTTGTAATTAACTTTATAAATAATTTTAATTACTAAATAAAAATGTATTGGGTTTTTGTTTTTTGAATATTTTTTATACAATTTTTTTAAAACTTAACAAAGAAGAAATTTTGTTCTTGATAAATTTTTTAAAACAAAAAACTGTTTTTAAAAAGTGTAATCAAACAAACCATAAAACAACCCGACGCGCACACAACTGCTAAAAAATGATAGATAGAGCTTCCATATTTCATTTTTTGTTCCTTGTATACTTTTCTCTCTTCACGGTCCGTCAGTTGCTTTTTTTACATATTCTTCTATTGTTCCTTTTTTCTCCACGTTGACAATAAAGACACGTTGCAAGTATTTTAGCTTGATTAATTAATTTAATATAATTAATTAATGAAATACTAAATAATAACTAAAATTAATTCTAGATAATCAATAACTAAAGTAATTATTATAAATCATTTAAATTAATATAATTAATTAAATTAAAAAAATAAATTAAGTAAATAAATATATTATTTTACTGAATTTAAATTAAAATAAATTAATTTTGATGGAAGGTTTTTTTAATCCACGGACATTCTCTTACTTTTGAAAATAATTGGCACTTTTTTTTCTTTATTTCTTTTCTTTTTCATTATTATATCAACTAAAACATCAAATATACTCTATTTTTCTCTTTCTACACTCTTCCTCACCTTTTTTTTTTCTCGTTTTTTCTCACAACCAAACACAACATAAAGTAATTATATTAGCAACAGTGCAACCAAAAAGGTTAATCTTTTTTGAAACTATATATATATATTTTGAGCGACTCAAGTGATAATATTTGGTTGTTGTTAAAATGATAACATTTTATTACTACCGTTAGATTAAAATTAATAGTTAAGGTCATGTAATTAATTATAAATCTCAATGATTTTTCTTTTTTGATTAAAGATTACATGAGTTTTAAAAGATTCCACATTGTATTGCTTTGTTAATTTCGAGTGAAATGAATAGTTTGGTTTAAATAAAAAAAAGTTATGGATGTAGTTACCTTTGTTAGAGTGTGAGCTACCACATTATACTTGAAAAACCTAGTTTTAAGTTTCTTTTCAAATCTAAGTTTTTTTTTGATCCAGAGGTCTTTGAGCCCGTTCCGATGTTCAGGGGAAAGAGACCCTAATTAATCCGGAGTTCAGTCGGCCCGTTCCGATGTTCAGGGGAAAGAGACCCTAATTAATCCGGAGTTCAGTCGGGAGGTAAGTAAAGTCTGACCCCAAATTGTTCCATTGTCAAGGATCGAATCCGAGTATTAGCCGAGCTCATCCCTTTAGATGGAGTGCATTAACCACTCAAACCCAACCTTGAAGTTTTTCAAATCTAAGTCTAAAAATATACCTTGAGTGAATAACTTGATTTCTTATTATTTTCATTTTTAAAATGACACCTAATTCTTAAATTTTTCGAAATTTCAAATATTTTTATTCAAAATATGACACCTTTTCGTTGGTAAACATTTTTTCGTTCTATCTAATCTTTTTTAAATCATATCTAAATTAGAAAATGCCAAATGGTGCTATGAACATACTCGGTACTACTTATGACAATTTTTTTTATATTTAAGTCAATTTCTAAACATAAATGAAAAGTAAGAAGTTTTATATAAAAAAAAAATAGTTTGCAAATATGACCTCTACACAAGGAGACAACACTTCAAAAAACAGTTGGGCTTTAGGCTGTGCTGGTGGGCCAAGGTATTATAGAACCCGATACTTTCTACTTATCCAAACAAGAGCACAAGGTCCACAAGGCCAGAACATTTTTCAGTGAGTGAAAATGATTTTTGAGCAATAAAAAAGAAAAAGATTTTAACCAAAAAAAAAAGTGAAACGGATGAAAATGAGTACTAATGATTTGACACAATTTTGACCCCGAAAGAATGAATGGGCTGTCAAAACGGATCATTACACATGGTGGATTTCTCTACCACTGTTAATTGGCCCGAAAAGTGTTCTTGGATTTCTTGCTAAATACCATGGGAGGAAGTACATTGCTTATGGGACAGAGTGGAATATTATTAGCAAAGTGACTAAAAATGGTCTCCAAGACTCGTGAAAATTAGGGGCTTGCTAAAAGCACCTTCCCTTTGAACCAAACAGTCCCTAGTCTTCCAAATTATAGAACCAAGCATCAAGTGATTAATTTGAGTAGTGATTTTGAACTTATGATTTTTGGTTCCTAGGTTTTCAAAAATTAAATAGGAGAAAACTAAGAGAGGGAAATGGAGGAAGAAGAAACTCACTAAGATGAGATAGGAAATGAGACGGTAGCGATCTAGGTTGATGACAAGGGTGAAAAATTGGCTCGAGGAGAGATAGAGAATTCACGGTTAGAGAGAGAAAAAGGACATGGGAATGACATGCAACCAAAAGTTCACTCCGGACTCACCTTGTTTCTTAGGGCAACAATAGTCTTTGTGGCAAAGCTTCGATAGACCTTCAACTGCACGATTTGAACAGTGACCAAGGTAGGGGAAATGAGGCTGGTTTGGCTAAATAGAGTCAAACTACGGTAGTGGAGGGTGGAGAAAGGGTGGTGCAGTGGCCTTGGCAAAAAGGTGTGGCGAGTTAAGAGATCAAATAGAGAGAGATTAATTTTTGTGAAATGAAAATGATTGGGAGGGAGAATGGGAATTGCGAGGGACGACGAAGGGGCGAACATAGGAGGAAGAGGAAGACAACTGAGTACGGGAGAGTGAAAAGATTAAAGGAAATCGAGTGAGAGGGAATAACACTAAGCGATATATTTTCCTTGTCCTCATTAATGATGGCTTAATCGTCGCTAAATTTCTCTTTTGCATACTGATAGTTTAGCCATCGGTAACTCTCTAGATTTATACTGACGACCATGTTGTATGCCGATAGTTGGCATCTGTCGAAACTCGAAACTACAGAAAAGACACTTGATACCCACATTCTTATTGGTGGATTACATACGTTAGTAATATTTTCATTTCCGCCGGTCGTGGGGGTTGTCGATAATAAGCCTTCAATGATTTGCATATTTATTGTAGTGAAATTCTTCTTCTTCTTCTTCTTTTTTCTATATTCAAATTAAGATATAAATTATGATATAAATATATTAAAATTGTGTTATAAAACAACTTAACCGATTTTATAACTACATTAAAATTGTGCTATAAAACAACTTTAATGGATTTTATCAAAACACGTTGAGGGTTTAAGGACAACTTTAAAGCGGTCCACCGATCATCTACTCTACCCATAATTTGGGTGTTATTATCACCACTCCCACATTACGGTACACATATTTTTAAAAAAATACGTGTACCGTAAACATCATATTTACAGAACACATTTTTTTTTTATAATATGTGTTATGTATATATGGTTTTTACGTTAAAAAAAAGGTTCCGTAAATTAAAAGTTTATGGAATACATTGTGAGGGTATTTTTCTCAATTTTTTGGGTTTGTAGGGTGGGGGTAATGGCGTTGCGGGTGGTGATAATAACACCCCATGATTTTTATCATTAACATTAAATAGAAACTTATTTATACTACCCAGCGAGCCCAATAGTTAAAATGCCTTTGTTATTGGCACCTCCCCCTTTAATTTTATCACCTCCCCTCCTCACTTAATTTCCAAATTTACCCCTACCTCATTTTCATCGCTTCCCTATTATCATCGCCTCCCTTCTCTCTCTCTCTCTCTCTCTCGATATCACCTCCCTTTTATCTCTGTTCAACAATCACCTCCCATCTCTCTCTCTCTCTTAAGTGCTCTCTCTCACTCACTGAAGCTCTCTTTGTTCCTCCCATCTCTCCCTCTGAAGCCCTCTCCCCCTCTCAAGCGCTCTCTCCTCCTCTCTGAAGCCCCCCTCCACCACCATTTACTGAACGGGTACGTCGCGAGTAGGAATGGCAATGGGTACTCTCTGGGCAGGGTACTATAGTGCCCGTCCCCATACCCACATTTGAAAAAAGTGCCCATACCCGCGTGGGCAGCAACTTTAGTGCCCATCCCCTTGCGGGCTGGGTACCTAAGTGCCCGTACCCGCACCCGCTACCCGCACTTTAACTATGAAAAATCAATAAACAACGAAAAGAACATCATTACTTAATTAAAATACGATCCAAAAATTTTTCAAATCAATTCTAAAATATTACAAATCATAGTATTTAGCCAAATATTGGACCATCCTACATTTAGTCTATGCTTCTTACTATTGCTTCTTTGGGTTGTTCAATACAGATCAAAATAAAAAATTCAAATTCAACTAGCAATAGTCAATTGATGAAAAACCCCAATAATAGAAGACAATATATATACCATCCAGAAAAATATTACTACAAAAATTGCAACAAGAATTTTGTGGTTCTGTTGTTGAAGGTTTTATGTCCGCTAAAGTATCCTTAAAATAAAGATAATATTACAGGTCATGAGATTCACAAAAAAAGGACAAAAAAAAACACTTCCATAAAAAGCCAAACAGATCCTGAGATTCACAAATGTAGGCTTGCAGAACATGGATATACCTGAAAGTGAGAAAAAGAGAGTGATAATCAAAGAAGCAGAAGAAGCGCGATCAGAAGAAACTCGTCAGAGGAACTCGCGACCAATGTGTAAGAACAGAAGAAGCGTGATCGTAAGAAGCGGCGCACGCAGTGGAAGCGAAGAAACGACGCAGCAAGTGGTCGATGGGAAGGAACAAAGAAGTAACAATGATGAGGGTTAGATTTTAGTAAATTTTTAGTTCTAGGTTTAGAAATATTGGTTTGGTTTTGGAATTGGAAGTAGCCCTAGGTTTAGAAATATATTAATTACTTAATATGACTATATATATATATGTGTGTGTGTGTGTGCGGGCCGCGGGGCGGGCTGGGCACTAGAGTGTCCGTACCCGCACCCATACTCACTCAAAATTGCGGGTAATTGCCCAGGCCCAGGCCCATAATGCGGGTAATTACCCTACCCATTGCGGGTTTTTTTTGCGGGTACCCAGTGGGCCTGGGTCTAATTGCCATCCCTAGTCGCGAGCTGCCATTTTTTTCTGCGTTTTTATGTCGCACGTCACCCTTGTTGACGAAGTCACACGTCAACAACGTGACGCCCTTATATTATGTTTTAGCATGTAATGTGCGCGTCACTAAGATGACGTTTACTCGTGTCAACAAGGTGACGCACGTGTTAGTAATTTGAAGTGGCAGCACTAACACATGCATCACCTTGTTGACGCGAGTAAACGTCATCTTAGTGATGCGTACAATACATGCTAAAACATAATACACGGGCGTCACCTTGTTGACGTGGGACTTCGTCAATAAGGTGACGTATATTGGCGTCAATTAGATGACGCACTTGTCACAGATTAGTTTTTTTCAAACTTTTATTTTGCTCCACAGTTTGATTACCATGGAAGATAACGAGGACACCCAAATGACGAATATGGAGGCCTTGGCCGTCGATTGTACTAGTGTATTTACAACTACGATGGTACTTACATCTTTTGTTATTTTTCTTTTTTAATCTATGACTTCTCATTTGTGACAAGCCCAATTTTTTGTGCTTTATCAGGTATTTCCTACCCGAGATGAGCTGTTGTCATGGGTAGGAAATATTGAAAAATCTGTTGGGCGTGTGGTTGTCATATCAAGATCAGACAATGGGCGATCAAACAAGAAGACATTTGTTATGTTTGCTTGTGAAAGAGGTAATACAAACCTGAAAATGTGAGGGCTGCCGGTACTAGAAAATGTGAGTGTCCGTTCAGACTGAAAGGAAGTTTAGTGAAAGCTTCTGGTGGATGGGTTTTGAAGGTTATGTGTGGAACTCACAACCATGCGTTACTCAAAAACTTTAAAGGACATCCATATGTTGGTAGGCTAAGTCCGGACGAGATGTCTATGCTTAGTGATATGACAAAGAACATGGTCAAGCTGCGCAATGCCTTATTTTCACTTCAACAGAATAACCCAGAGAGCCACACTACAATCAGACAGATTTACAATGCACATCAGAAGATTCGGTCTAGTCTACGACAGGGCAGGACGGATCTGCAATATCTGATGAACTTGATGCATCGTGATCATTATGTGCACTGGCACAAAAGGGCTGATGATTCTAATGTCATCAGAGACATATTCTGGACACATCGAGAGGCCATCACGCTTGCAAATTCCTTTAATATTGTTTTGCTGATTGATTCCACATACAAGAAAAATAGGTATAGGATGCCATTAGTTGAGGTCGTTGGTGTTACCTCAACTGAGATGACATTCTTCGTCGCATTTGCTTATGTGGAGTCTGAAAAACTTGATAACTTCGTATGGGTGTTGGAGAAGCTGAGGAGTTTGTTTATGAGAGACGATACATTGCCACAAGTGATAGTGACTGATAGGGACCTTACTTTAATGAATGCAGTGGCTAATGTTTTTCCCATGTCATATAACTTGTTGTGCCAATTCCACACTGGAGGTTGAAGAGGTTGTTACAAGATAGCAGAGAAGACTTGTGTAACTGCTGGGATGCTATGAACAATATGATCAAGCTGCAACACACTGAGATTTAGTCTACATTCGAGCATAGCATTAGTCGACAACAACACTCTTATAATCTCCCAGTGTACAAGATGTTAAATGGATTTGTGTCGAGAAGTGCCTTATACTTTATATCTGAGGAGCTTCTACGTGTTAACACTGTTGGTGTTGATTCTGCTGCATGTGGTTGCATTCTTAGATACACTCATGGTTTACCATGTGCATGTGAGCTTGCTAGGTACACCTCAAATTACATTCCAATCCTGTTGGATGTAATTCATGTTCACTGGAGGAGGTTAAGCTTCAACAATGAATGTGACACTGGTGACAACTCTGATTCAGAACTAAGTGTGCAGAGCTGGAAGCATTGGCACGTAGGTTTAAAGAGCTCGATGTTGCCAGAAAATTAATGTTGAAGGCAAAATTATGTGAGTTGGCATTCCCAGACACAACTTCCATGTGTCCACCACCTGATAAGGTGAACATAAAAGGAGCACCAAAAAAGGGCAAAGGGTTCAAACTAGATATTTCAACGAGGCGTGAGCCATCATACTGGGAACACATTGATGACTTGTATGGATCCCAACATGACAGTATATCAGCTCCACAATCCTGTAGAAGGTGTTGACCCACATCATCCAGACTGTCACAACCCCCTCTACTTGAGACTCCAGACCCCCATCCACCTGAGACCCCAGCTCCCCTTCCCCCGTTATGCATATAGTTTTAATTATGTGTAGAGTTTCTGGACTTTATTTAAATCACTCGTATACCATTGATTTATTTAATACTCCTTAAGTTTACAGATTTATTTAAAGGAAAGATCTCCAATACCTCCATCAGATAGAATGTGGCAATTGTGTAGAAGCGTTGAAGCCAGTGGATGGGAGACTCCATATTTCAGTCACACTGGAGATCGTTATTTGTAGGGACAAGAATGCAGGAGTGGGTAGACCTTACAGAGAATTGATGTATATAGAGTTGTTTTGATTATGTAAACATCACATTTTGATATGCATATTTTTTTATCGATTAAAATCAACATTGTGTTGTTGTGATATTTTTGTTTTTTAACATTAAACGTAATTAGATCAATAAACAAACTGGTGATACAATAAGAGATTAGATCGGGTTCTCTAAAACAAATATAAATATTATTCTGCAACACAACATATTACAGGAGGGACGACACACAAACATTATATTGGGTGCTCCAAAACAAATAATAATATTATTCAACAACACAACATGACATGGGGGACTTCAAAACAAGCACGTCATGGCCGAGCCATAAGATCAAGTCGATGAGTTTGGTTCACGGCAGCAGGCAATGATCTCATCAACGGTTCTAGTTCTAGGTTGACGCAAGTTGGAAAAGATCTCCTCAGTTGATCTAGACAATTGTGCATATAGCTCAACAGGGCCATATGACGCATGGTCACTGAATGCTACGAACATCCTTGCTATGTCGCCGACATTTTGAAGTTGCATTATCCAATATTACACACGACCGGATGCAACTGTCATAGGGCACCGATAATAGATCTCACTAACCCTTCGTGATCCAGGTCTAATCTTTCCATGAATCTTTTGCTTTAATTCTTCAATTGTTGCATCTTCCTTGATCCTATATATTTTTGGATCGTAACATTCGAACTTCACTCCATCAGCATTTGTTGCAATTTTTCCAGCGTAATACACAATGGTCATGGTCGTATCCATCGAGAACTGTGTTGACTGAGTGAGTGCCATATCTGTATAAAATGAAGTCGTTGTCATATGCAAGCAATGACACAAACTCAAAAAGCAAAAAGATGCAGCAGCATTAACATGTTGTCTCTGAGTATTCTAAAAAATTAATACATGCGTCAACTTATTGAGGCAAGTGAGCATCACTAAGATGACGCCAGTGCTAAATATAAAACAACAATGTTACAAATCGGGCGTCAACATGTTGACGCCTTTTTGCGGCAACAAGATGATGTACATGTTTGGTTTGCAGAAAAAAATTGCCTGAGTTGGGAACGTACCTGCGAAGGGTTGACAGTGTAGAAGTGACGGAAGGAGGCGTGATGGAGGTGGTGGAGGAGTATGGAGGGAGGCATGATGGAGGTGGTGGAGGGAGATGGCGGTGGTAGAGGGAAATATCGGATGGAGGAAGATGGGAGGCGTGACGGTCGCACAGAACAGGGAAAGGAGAAAGAAGTGAGGTAAGAGAAAGAGGGGAGGGGGAAGGAGAAGGTGATTTTAGGGTTTAGGGAGATAGGGGTATTTTTGTCTTTTCATGGGGGAGGGGAGGTGGGAAAATTAAATGGGGGAGGTGTCAATAACAAATCCCTAGTTAAAATTACATGTGACAGTTATTTAATGGACTTGAAAACAGTAAGAAACACTGTCTTAGCCTATTTCCTTGAAAGCAAATGACTTGGGTTTTTATTTTATTTATATTATGAATTAAAACAAATGCTCATGAAAATTGTAGGAGTTGCGTCTTTATTTTTTGTTTTTATGGGTTTGAGGACTAATACCTCCATTAAGCCAATCTTTAGTGTTATAACAATGACCCTCAATGAGTCCCTTTCAAATGGCTGCTATCATAGAGTGGAGCCTAGATTATGGACCATATATGATATATAGTTGAAGTGCCAACTTCTGGTGCCGTTTGGTAGTACAACGATTATTTGAAAAGATGTAGAAGGATAACAAATTGCCATGAGAGGTAGGGAACACTATATTGCACATAGGGTGGGGAGTGCTCCACCTCATATTGGTCCTCGTCCCCGTTCTCGATCCCGTCATGAGGAGTTTTTATCCACTATCCTCATCCCTGAAATCCCACGGATCCTGCGAGGTCTCCGTAAACATAAAAGATAGCAAATAAACAACATACCAGTATTTTACAAAGAAAAATTTATATTATATTCAAAATTTAGTATTTAATATATGATAAATTTAAAATTACTAAATTACATTTATAATATATATATATATATATATATACACACACACACACACATACGTATAAGGTCATTTTATTGTAATTTATCAGGGTCGAGGACCTCGCGAGGTGGATAGTATGATCGCCGTTACCAAAATGTTTTTGGAGGGATTTTCTATCTTATCCTTTTTTCTGTGAGAAAAATTTCCCATCTGCGTGCCCCAAACGAAACAAGCCCCATAGGGATCCCAACATAGGGCAGAAATTGACATCCCCAGTATTGGTCCGTTGCCTTGAAAGCAAACGACGAGGACCTTTTATTATTAGAATTGAAACAAACGCTTATGAAAAATTTAGGAGTTACACCTTTTTTTATTTTATTTTATCTTATTTTCATGAGTTTGAAGACTAATATCTCCATTGAGCCAATCCTTGGCGTTAGTAATTAGGAACACTGCCTTAAGGAAACGATCTAACTTAATTGACATAAATCGTAAAAGTCTAACAAAAAAGTAAAATAAAATTAGATGACCAATCTTTTTAATTTGAACAATTATCTTAAGAAATTATTTGATAATTATTGACTGAAATGTAACTTAGTCGCTGATCGGCTAACTACACAACAGTGATTCCATTTTCTTCAAGCTATTACGCCAAGGAAGGAACTATGTTCCTCAGCTATGGGTTCCTAAACTCACTCCAGAAAGGGTTAAGTAAGTGAACTAATATAAAAACGGAAACGCAAAGGTAAACATAAAGTGCAGCTGAGTAAAATTGAGCGAAAATAAGTTGTTTGTATTGATTGATCTCCAAAAACTATGTACAACTTGAGTATTTATAGTAACAATTAAGAACTACCCTATTTGCCACGTTCAGCTGGCTAACAATGATAATCTTCCTAGCTGACAGTTATTCGGCTGAGTAGTGCCTCATTCCAATAACCATGTCCTAAAATCTAGGCACACTATCTCTTCATGGCCACGTCCTCAGCTAATGTTCTTCTTAGCGTGGATCTTATCCTTGGTTCCCTCGCTCAGCTCCTAGAAACTTGGAGATAACCCTGATTTAACTTAATTTTGAATTTAAATTAATTCAAAATTATCCTCCACCTCATTCGGCTCATGGAGAAATTTCAAGAACCTGACCCAACGAGTGACTTCATGCTAGCCCAATGGGTCCAATATCTTCAATTCAACCCAATAGACCCAAGGCCCATGTCTAGCTCTTAATTTCCTGCTTGCGGCTCCATTAGCTGCAGATTCGGCTAACTAATGGCTAACAACCAATCAATTAGACTCCTTGCCTCAGCTACTGTTGGATTCGGCTAATACTTAAGAATACTTTTGGGTGTAAACAATTGCCCCCTACGCTGCTGTGGCAACCACACCAAAATTTAAATGGAGCCACCACCAATATTTTATTTTTATAGGAAACATTGAAAAACCTATTTTTTTGAATATTTTTGAATTTAATGAAAAAAAAAAGGTCTTTGAACCAGGTTTTGAGCTCGGGAGTTGGTTACGCATAGGGAATGTATTAGCACCCCCAAAACGCACATAAAAATGGTACCTTTAATTGTTTAAAAAAACATGTTTGCCTTATCAAGAATTATTTCATAAAGAAAAACATGAGTCTAAGGTTTCTACAAACAGATCGTAAATGAGGAAGATTAACCTTCATTTTACCTTAAAGCTAAATAATCGATCTAATGCCAAAATTGTTAATTTGAATCAGATTTAAAAATGTCTCCTTTATAAGAAAAAAAATCAAACTTTCTTTATTAGTTATAGTAATTATAGTAACTAATTTAAATACTCATGTTAAATACTCTTTCTCCTATAATTCGTTAAGAAATAAAAGGAAGCATTTTTGCCACTAAATTTAATAACAATAAAAATAATAGGTAAAAAAACAAGTTTACAAGAATCAAAAGAAATAATCTTTTTTTATTTACCCCTTTTACTTAACAGAAAATATTGGCGTAGAATTTAGAGGAATATATAGATTTTGAATAAAACTATGTAAAAAAAAACAAAATTAACCCTATCATACAGCAGCAATAAAAAATTAAAAATAAAATACAAAATCAGAAAGAAGCGCAGATAATGAAGATAATAATGTATTAGATCTCAAGATTCAATCTTTTACATACACAATCGTACAGAAATAGGAATGGTAGCAACTTGAAGCGAAGAAAAAAAAAGAAAGATAAAAACCTGGTTATAGTTATCTCAGCAACCAGATCGGAATTACACAGAAAAGAAACTGAAACTCTAGAAAAGAAAAAAAGTGTTTATATTTTCAGATCTTTTTTTTTTCTTTCTATTCTTCAGTCTTTTCTTCAAAAATTGCTGTCTCTCCTCCCTGCGTCCCTTTTCGTAGTCCCGAAGGTGGGTATTTATAGCCTTCAAGAGGGAGCCCCTTCACACCCAATCTTCTCATTTTAATCCCTGAAAAAACGAATCGAAAACACAAGTTAGTAGGAAAAGATAAGGATAAGAGATAGAGATTAGGATACTCCCTCCTATTTCTGAGGCCGATTTTCTTGGGCATAAATTCATGACCCTTCTTTGCTCTGCTCCATCTTCGTATTTGAAAAGATGAACCGGAAAAATGGAGTCTTTTTGAAGGGTTGAGATTCGGATTTGGTGGGATCAAGGTTGGGGTTTGGATGTTGGTTATAAGATAAGGTGCGAAAATGGAGGAAAAAGGGGGAGACTTGCGCCGCGACTGGGAGAGAAAGGAGAGAGCTTGGAAGAGTTTTTAGGTTTAGGGTTTTGAGAAGATAAGATGAGGAAGAGAGGGGGAGAGATAGAAGGGAATTGGAGAGAGAAAAATTAGGGTGAGAGAGAAGTGGAGATAGGGTAGAGAGAGGGGGAGGCGCGGCTGAGTAACAGAGGGTGAGAGGTGCGCAGGGGGGCATGTGGATGAAATGGGGGTGCGCGTAGCAGGGATTGGGCTACAGGTGCAGGACGCGCTGGGCCAGGCTGACATGTTGCTCATTAGCAAACCGTTAATTGCACCACCCTGTATTACTATTTGCAACCCTTTCTCATTTTCTTTTATTCATTTCTTTTCCTCTTTTCTTTTTCATTGCAAGACCAAAAAATATTATTATTATTTATTACTACTACAACTATTACTATTAATAAAATAAAAAGGCCGGACAAAATTAGGGTACTACAGCTGCCCCTCCTTAATTACATTTTACTCGAAGGTCTTCATGCATTCGTTGTAAAAGGTAATTAAGAATAGAGGACTCTAATTTTGTCCGAAACAAGTTGTTGGAGGATGTGGGATTGGCTCCCGGCTTTGCTTTGAGATTCTAGGTTTGATTCCTAGGGAATTCTCGGTAAGACATAGGTCTGGTTCCTAACTCTTACAAAATTGGTGAGAGATTCTAGGTTCGATTCCTAGTGAATTCCTGGTAAGGCATAGGCTTGACTATGATTCTTACAAAAATTGGCAGGAGATTCTAGGTTCGGCTTCCTAGTGAATTCCTAATAAGGCATAGGTCTAGTTCCTAACCCTCACATCTTTGGTATTGATTACTTCACTACTTAGGGTAAGTCTGGGGTGCGAGCTTCTTCGTCACTCGACACAAGTTTGGGTCAGATTCCCAAGGTGGTGGGTCAGATTCCCAACAAGGTATAGGACAGGTTCCTAACTCTTGCTAAAAGGTACGGATTGGCTACCCTATTTTAGGCAAGGTCCGCGATATGAGTTTCTCTGTCACTCAATATAGGTTCGGGTCAGATTCCTGGCAAGGTATCGGTCAGATTCCTAACTCTTACTAAAGTATGGACTGGTTTTCCTATTGCAGGGGAATATCCGATTAATACGAAGTTCTCAGTCACTCAAAGCAGTTGAATTGATTCGGACAAGGTGTAGGTCGATTCTAACTCTTGTTAAAAGGTGTGGATCGATTTCCATAATTGAGGAAGATCAGGACGCGGTCGTTCCCGACTAAAGGCTTGGGTCAGATTCCCAGCAAGGTGTAGGACAGGTTCCTAACTCATGCTAATAGATTGAATAGGTTGAGTACTAACTCTTATTGAGTAACAACAGACCAACTGTATGTGATATTTGAGAGGGTGGGTCAATGGACCCAAAAACTTTGATGATCATGCAGGATGCAATGAATGGTATGCCATGCATGAAATGAAATTTTTTATTTTTAGAGAAATGTTTT
Source organism: Calophaca sinica (assembly GCA_037113605.1). Taxonomy (NCBI): domain Eukaryota; kingdom Viridiplantae; phylum Streptophyta; class Magnoliopsida; order Fabales; family Fabaceae; genus Calophaca; species Calophaca sinica. The sequence goes on along the minus strand of CM073733.1, from coordinate 33,333,401 downwards.
TTTAAGGTGGGTCGTGGACCCAAAAGTATTGATGATCATGCAGGATGCAATGAATGGTATGCCATACATGAATGTTGTTTTGTTTTTTGGAGTAATGATTTTGAAGGTGGGTCGGGGACCCAAAAGTATTGATTGTTATGTAAGATACAATGAATGGTATGCTATGCATGAGAATTATTTTGCTTTGGAAGACCTTTTTTTTCGATTCCCCTGAATCCCTTTTCACTACAAGAAATAGTTAACATACCGACGGACATTCACCGACGGCCTTAGTCCGTCGCTAAAAAACCGGGATTTCCGACGGTCTTACCCGTCGGAAAATGTGACCCGTCAGATTTCAGATATTACCGACGTTAAGCCGCTTCGAAAACCGCTTTTTAGAGATCCGGACACATACCGCTTGCTAATGTCCGTTGCAAACCGTGAATTTTGGAAAATTCCCGCTTTTTTTGAATACCGACGGTTGTTGACCGTCGGTAATGGGAGTTTTTCTCCGACGGGTTGGTCCGTTTGCAATCCGTGTCGCCATCGACGGTCATACCCGCTTGCAATTTTAAAATGGCCGCTTGCAGCTCTTTATTTGGCCAGAAATGTAATCCTTCTTCTTCATTCATCTCCGGGCCGTAGGATCGCTTCTTCATCCTTCTACCTCTTCTTTCTTCATCTCCGCCGCAGCCCCTCCGCCTCCCTTCTTCATCTTCTGCCACATTTCTCCTCTCTTGTCACTGCCAAGACATTCGAGAAGCTTGAGCCACAAGCTTGGAGCCACCGCTTCGGTTGCAAGAACCCGCGTGATTGGAGCTTGAAGTCAAGCTTGAGATTGAGTCAAGATCTCGAGAAGCTTCTACTGAGCTTGAAGCTTGGAGCCACCGCACTTCTCCATCGCAGACTTCATCTTCGGGCCGTCAGATTCTAGATTCGGAAGGAGATTCGAGAAGCTTCCTCCGCCGCATCTTCTCCATCTTCTCCATCTTCGATTATTGCTTGAGCCACCGCAAACTAATCGCTCGTCGATTTGATTATCAAGTAAGTAAAGCAAACTCAACTCGCTTCTTCCTGCTCTGTTTTGATTATCACCGCAGCCATCTCCATATTTTGTTTCTTCTCTGTTCCTGTATTGTTCTTGTATTTCAGATCGTAGGGATTGTTCCTCAGATGTAATTTGGAGTTTGGGGATTCAATTTCAGTGTTATTGGGGATTGTTCATGTATGTCAGAATTTGGAGTTTGATTTTCAATTTCAGTTATTGAACTGTCGATGCTACATCGAGAATAAGAATTAAGAAATTGCTCATTATGCGTTATATGGTATTTGGACCGGATTTATTCATGTGAACTACTTAATTTCCAGATAGTTATGCCTGGAAAAATTTTCATACAATTAAAAAATAAAATAAAAATTCTAGACATGTTTTTAGGAGGAAGTATAAAGTGGAAATTTCGTTTTTCTAGAAAATTTGGTTTTCGCAGTGTGTGTGAGACAAAGGGAGCGGAATAGAGAGTAAGCATTCCACCGAAGAGCCTTGCTAGATTAAGATGAGTTTTGTTGTTGTTCACCATGTACATCTTTAAAAGCTTAAGTAGAAGCAAACCTTGCCTATAGCGCGAAAGATGTTTCCGCCAGTGTCGATAAACTTGCCTGATGCTGTCGACAATTTGATCAGGGTAACACGTCATTGGTGAAATAGTTGAAGTGGTGAGTCATTGAGTGAACTAGTTAAATCATACACACACAATACAAACAAACAACCAAGGTTTATGATACAATGTCACAATTAGAATTACAAGTATACACTACAATAGATAATAATACAATTATGTTCAAAAAGTCAAATTTGAACTCGTTTACTTTATTAAATAAACTTAAAAATTATCCCTTTTGTTTCTTTTTGTCATTTTATTATTTTGTTTGTCCTTTACCTTCGCGGAGATTTGTGCCTTTTTCCCTTCCCTTTCATTATAGCAAAACAAGTTTTTTTAATCCGCTTGGTCGATATTTTTATTCGAAAGTCAACCATCCTCTTTCGCATCATCTCCATGACTTTCTTCTTGCACCTGAAACTTCTCCAAGTTCAGTTGTATCTTGTGGCCGCACTGTAGCTTTCTCTGAACATCTTCTCGCTCACTATTGGATGCATTTGATTTTCCATGTTTATGTCACTTGCATGACTATCTCCTTCCAATGAATCATTTTCAAGCATGCTTGTTGTGTTGTTGGAAACTAACCATGTATATTTCTTCCTCGATCTCCGCCTCCGCCTCGCCTTCGCCTCCGTACTCATGGTCATGTCGATGATGCATGATGTGTAGCATCTCGATCATGATCGAGTACCAAGTCTATTAGTTCTGTTTGTACTTATATTTTTTCATATTTTTGGATATCATTTTTTTTCGTTTCGGATATTATTTTAGTTACTGATTTTTATTCGTTGAATTTTTTTATTTATTATGTTTTTTTTTTTTAATTTACTTTTTAGTTTACGTTATCACATTTTTATATATGGAAATCAATTAATAATTAAATTAAATTAAATTACAAGTAATTTTTAATTAAATTAATAAATAAATATTTTTAATATGAGAGTAAATTATTTTTATAATTAAACAAATAAATAAATTAAATTATTTAATTAATTAAAGAATAAAATTAATTTGGTTATTAATTAATAATTTTATTAATAAAATTATTTTTATAATTAAACAAATAAATAATTAAATTAATTAATTAATTAAAGAATAAAAATTAATTTGGTTATTAATTAATAATTTTATTAATTTTATTAATAAAATTAATTAAAGTAAATATTTTATTAATCAATAAAAATTCCGATTAAACGCCTATGCCGCTTGAACTAGATTGACCTCGATCAGCGGTCGGAAATCTAATCGACGGTTCGCCCGTCGGAATACAATCATTATTTACCGACGGTATAACCGATGCAATACCGACGACAAAGAAGAGTCCGCTTCGGTAATCCTTTGCGACGACCATATTTCCGACGGTTTTAGGCGTCGGTTATCCGTCGTAAATATGGTCTACCGACGAAGTGATGGATTACCGACGCGCTTAGGACCGCTTAATCCTGTTTTCTGGTAGTGCTCGAGGGACGCTGCCCCTAGACTCGTGGGATGATAACTTTCTGTCGGATTGCTTGTCCGAATGGTTGACTTTGTACTGCATTAGGTTTGCATATTTGCCCTTTGATAAATCATTTTATGGATCCTCAAATTTTCAGCTTCGTGCTTTAAATGCCTTTGGGAGGATTAGATTGACGACTTTGATCCATAGAGACTTTTCAATGTCCCTTTGGCTTTCGTCTAGCCATGTGAGGAAGGACCTATGTAGGGGACGCGAATCACCTTGTGTAGTTCTGAAACTGGAATGAAATCTTGAATGCGAAGCTTGTAGATGATAGGCACAGCTTTTGCCCCTAGCTTCTTGGTTTATGTTTAGATCTGTGAGGTACAGTCTGGGTTAACAAGTATGTGAATTTGACCCTAACTTCTGCCTAGGCTGCTCTTTGCGAGTTTTCAACCTAGCGGGTCGCTCTAATTTTTGCCTAGACCACCCTTTCGGGTTTTCAGCCTAGCGAGCATTTTATTTTATATTCTTTTTTCTCTTTTTTTGGGTAAAACAACTACACCGAGAAGTTTATAAGGATTTCATCGTCCAAAAATCAAGTTTTGAGAAAATATGAGCAATTGGACTTTGATCAGAATGGACTTTATTAGGGTTGTAACGTGGCCAAGGGTTAAGGGCTATGAAAGAAAGGATATTTCAGGCTCAAAAAGTATATAAGGGTTCATGAAAACAAGGACTTTAGTGCCAAGATGCACTTGGATGGTTGCTAGCATCATTGTCTTGTTTTGCTTTTGCATTTTGTATTCATTTTTTTTTTTGCAAGTGTTTTGATACGTTGCATTTGATATTTACTTGCTTGCTTGCTTTTTTTTTAACAGACAAAAATTTAATGGACTATTGTGCTAGCCTTCAATGTATAGGTGATCCTCGTTTAGGGTACTTGAAAGAAATTTTTTTGGCTCAAAAGGGGTAGCAAGGGATAAATATTTTTTTATATTTTTTGGATAGAGAAAAACGGCCAAACTTCATCTCAAAACCTTATTGCTCAAATTTTCACAAAAATTAATTTTTGATTATTGTGCATTTGCTTTACCATTTTATTTTATATTTTTCTTAACTACTTTTTTTTATCCCGGATTGACCATGTATCAAGAAGGGAAGTTGAAAAATTCAAATTGCATTTCCATTGATGTATTGAAAAGATGGGAACAAAGTGGACCCTTTACAAGATATGCCCCAGGGCTTCAGGCAAAGCGTAAAAACAAATGAAGGTTGTTTAAACAGTGCTATTCCTTGAAATTTTACCACTTGGTGTTGATCAGAGCCCAACAATTCTCAATGGAGTGGCCCACTGCCCCAGTGCATGTCGTGATGAGCATCATTTGTATTTTCTTCCCTCTCTTGACCTATAATGCGCAATGGCTGTTGAGCTTCGAGGTTGCCAATCCTTCCGCTTATTATCCCGGCTTCCACTCTTTCTTCGACAATAACTAGGTCTGAGAAGCTTGAAGAGACATTTCCCATCATCAGATCATAGAAAGGTTGTTGAAGTGTGTCAGTGAACGTGGTAACCATCTCTTTCTCAGATAGCGGAGGTTCCACTTGGGCTACAATCCCTCTCCATATTTGGGCATACTCTTTGAAGCTTTCATTGCCCCTTTTTACCATGGTTTGCAACTGGGAGCGGCCAGGAGCCATGTGCATATTGTATTTATACTGTTTGACGAAAGCTTTAGCCAAATCATTCCATGAGTTGATTTTGCTCCGCTCTAACTGTATATACCAGCGTAGGGATGCTCCGGTAAGACTCTCTTGGAAGAAATGGATTTGGAGCTTATCATTACTGGAGCAGGATGCCATCTTCTGGCAGTACATGATGAGGTGGCTTTTTGGACAAGTTAAACCTTCATACTTGACGAACTCAGGAACTTTGAATTTTGGAGGAATTACCACGTCCAGGACCAAACATACTTCTGAAGCTTTGAACCCAATATGATTTTCCCCTTCAATTGCTTTCAGCCTATCTTCCACAATTTGGAGTCTCTCCTGATCTAGGGGGTCTCCTGATGGGCCATTGGGAGCCTCTCGATACTCATTAGTGCTGGTGGAATGGTTCTCATCAATGGTCAATTTTGCACCCAAGTTCTGCAAGAGGTCCAATATCTTGTCCATCTTACCCTTGATTTGGTCGAGTTCTTCTCTCATCGCTTGCTGATTCTGTTCCAACAAGTCCATGAGTCTAGATTGGGCTCGAGTCCGGTAGGGATGCAGGGAAAGCTTATGTGTATCTATTTTCTGTGAAGGGGGAAAAATGAGTTACGTTATGAGGATGCCATGATTATGCATGTCATGAATTTTTTTTTTATGTGCATTATGCAAAATAATATGATGGATAATGGAGAAACATTTATTTATTTATTTATTTTATAAAAATAAAATGAATGCAAGGATAATGAGAAATGTCGCTAAAAAAGAGAAAATGTTTTTTTTTCGAAAATTTATTTTTTAGAGGGAAAAAGAATGAGAAGGGAAAATATTTTTTTGAAACTGTGTTTTTTTTTTGCAAAGAAGAATAACAAATAATATTTTTTGGAGAAACATATCATTTATTATCTTTCACAATTTTGAAATGTGAATGGAAAATAAATGGATGAAGGAAAAACGGGCAGAGTGTGCCCCTTGTGATGTAGGCCAGTATTTCCTAAGATCTTAGGTCATACGACTTTTGTCACGTGGAAAATGGGATAAGATATGCTCCTTTTGTGATATGGACCGGTAGCTTCTTAAAAGGACCTAGGGTTTATATTAAGTGCCTTTCCATTGGGTGGAGTTAAGATACTAATCTAAAAGGTCCCTAGAGCCAAGGGTCCCATTTGAAAATGTTACCACCAATAATAAGTATATTATTAAAGGATGATTTTTTCTCAAATAGAGCCAAACTCTAGGTGAGGCTTTCATAGGAACCCACTGGCTGTACGTCCAGCAGAGCACCCACTACATAGCCTCTCCTAACTTAAGATTCACTCGGGCCCGGGTATCGGGCACCCACTCAAAGTGTTTGTAGATAAAGTGTATAAAGTGAAGTGTGTGAAGGAGCAAACTTAAAACTACCCGCTGCAAAATAAATAAAACAATATATACATGGTAACTATCCTAATGTTCAATATACATATAATCACAATAAAAATAAATAAACTAAACAAAGATAAAAACAAATAAGATAAGATAAAAATAAATAAATTGAAAAAAAATAATAGTAATAAATAAATAAATAAAGATAAAAGAAAAGGAAACAATTCACATTGTAAGGCAAACAAACAATTCAAACAATCAAAAGGCCTAACTCTCTAAAGTCCCCAGTGGAGTCGCCAGTTGTGGCAACCACACCAAAATTTAAATGGAGCCGCCACCAATATTTTATTTTTATAGGAAACATTGGAAAACCTATTTTTTTGAATATTTTTGAATTTAATGAAAAAAAAATGTCTTTGAACCAGGTTTTGAGCTCGGGAGTTGGTTACGCATAGGGAATGTATTAGCACCCCTAAAACGCCCATAAAAATGGTACCTTTAATTGTTTAAAAAAACATGTTTGCCTTATCAAGAATTATTTCATAAAGAAAAGCATGAGTCTAAGGTTTCTACAAACAGATCGTAAATGAGGAAGATTAACCTTCATTTTACCTTAAAGCTAAATAATCGATCTAATGCCAAAATTGTTAATTTGAATCAGATTTAAAAATGTCTCCTTTATAAGAAAAAAAAATCAAACTTTCTTTATTAGTTATAGTAATTATAGTAACTAATTTAAATACTCATGTTAAATACTATTTCTCCTATAATTCGTTAAGAAATAAAAGGAAGCATTTTTGCCACTAAATTTAATAACAATAACAATAATAGGTAAAAAAACAAGTTTACAAGAATCAAAAGAAATAACCTTTTTTTATTTACCCCTTTTACTGAACAGAAAATATTGGCGTAGAATTTAGAGGAATATATAGATTTTGAATAAAACTATGTAAAACAAAACAAAATTAACCCTATCATACAGCAGCAATAAAAAATTAAAAATAAAATACAAAATCAGAAAGAAGCATAGATAATGAAGATAATGATGTATTAGATCTCAAGATTTAATCTTTTACATACACAAGCGTACAGAAATAGGAATGGTAGCAACTTGAAGCGAAGGAAAAAAAAAGAAAGATAAAAACCTGGTTATAGTTATCTCAGCAACCAGATCGGAATTACACAGAAAAGAAACTGAAACTCTAGAAAAGAAAAAAAAGTGTTTATATTTTCAGATCTTTTTTTTTCTTTCTATTCTTCAGTCTTTTCTTCAAAAATTGCTCTCTCTCCTCCCTGCATCCCTTTTCGTAGTCCCGAAGGTGGGTATTTATAGCCTTCAAGAGGGAGCCCCTTCACACCCAATCTTCTCATTTTAATCCCTGAAAAAACGAATCGAAAACACAAGTTAGTAGGAAAAGATAAGGATAAGAGATAGAGATTAGGATACTCCCTCCTATTTCTGAGGCCGATTTTCTTGGGCATAAATTCATGACCCTTCTTTGCTCTGCTCCATCTTCGTATTTGAAAAGATGAACCGGAAAAATGGAGTCTTTTTGAAGGGTTGAGATTCGGATTTGGTGGGATCAAGGTTGGGGTTTGGATGTTGGTTATAAGATAAGGTGCGAAAATGGAGGAAAAAGGGGGAGACTTGCGCCGCGACTGGGAGAGAAAGGAGAGAGCTTGGAAGAGTTTTTAGGTTTAGGGTTTTGAGAAGATAAGATGAGGAAGAGAGAGGTGGAGAGATAGAAGGGAATTGGAGAGAGAAAAATTCGGGTGAGAGAGAAGTGGAGATAGGGTAGAGAGAGGGGGAGACGCGGCTGAGTAACAGAGGGTGAGAGGTGCGCAAGGGGGCATGTGGATGAAATGGGGGTGCGCGTAGCAGGGATTGGGCTACAGGTGCAAGACGCGTTGGGCCAGGCTGACATGTTGCTCATTAGCAAACCGTTAATTGCACCACCCTGTATTACTATTTGCAACCCTTTCTCATTTTCTTTTATTCATTTCTTTTCCTCTTTTCTTTTTCATTGCAAGACCAAAAAATATTATTATTATTTATTACTACTACAACTATTACTATTAATAAAATAAAAAGGCCGGACAAAATTAGGGTACTACAGCTGCCTTTAGCCGTAAATCTTTAGGTTTAGGCTGATGCGGCGTAATGATTGCTGTCAAATCGCCACTTTAATAAAAAATGCTAAGTTATCCGTTTGCAACAATTTTTTAAATAAGAAATGGCTAACTTTATCTCATCCGATTTACTTGTAGCAAACCTCATCAACGGCGATCAGCTTTTCCTTTAAATACTCCCTAGCCAAATTAACATATTTCACTTTCTGAAAGCCCTAATTTCTTGTAGCTTTACCCCCTTCACTGTGATTTCTCTTTTACCTGCGATCAATATCAAAATGTCTACTGCCTCTGATTCCCAAAACCGTTCCTATGAGCACGATGACGAATAATCATCTAGTTCTGTGAGCCTCGAACGTTCACCAAGCCCTCTTGTAGCTCTTAATTCCAATTTTCAATCTCCTTTCTTTGAGATTCATGATTTTGTATCCTTGAATCCTTCTACTTCAAAACCGGAAGAATGAGCTATCTTTTTGAAGAAATATATGGCCGCTTCTTTATATGCTTTACCAATCTCTTGCAATTGGTTCACCACCAAATCCAAACCAACTGTCCTCCATTCCTGGCCTCGCTCGACTCAACCCTATGTGGAATGGGTTAAGCAGTTGAAGGAGGCCAAATCTGACAAGTGGAGGAAGTGGGGCCTCTATGACATGATTATGCTGACCACGTAGGACATTCCTCTCAACTTGGAGCTTCTTTATGGCTTCTTTGGCTTCTGGTGTGTCTCCACCAACACCTTCACTTTTCCTTGGGGAATGATTACTCCCACTCTTCTTGATGTTGCGGCTATTGTGGGACTCCCAATCACTGGAGATGATATTCCATCGATGTATTCTTTTCCAGTCCCAGAGCTAGGATTCAATTTCTCCAAGAGCACTTCTAGTTACTCGAACTTCCATGCCTATAATGCCAAGACAAGAGGGGAAGTGACTGATGCTGAGCACAATGCTTTTCTCCTCTACTAGTTCAGCAAATATTTTCTTTGCTCCAGTTCTATTGTTGTGGTGCAAGAGTTACAGCTGTATGTAGCCCTTGCCAACTCGGATAATAATCTCTCTTAGGGAACTCTCTTCCTCTCATACCTCTATCGCTGCCTTTTTACCATTCTAGATCGGCTGCAGAGAGGAGAGGAAATAAAAAATGTCCAGGGACCTCTTTGGTTCTTTCAACTCTGGATTATGCTTTACTTTTCGGAGTTCATTCATGCACATTTTAACCCCAGTTCTCTCCCTTGAAATGCAAGCATTTTAGGGACTCAACTTAGGCTCACACCTTGTGAGACTACATATGCCTTTAATGTGGCTGAGAAACTCTTTAATCTCACCCGTATATCGGCTGACTGGCGCCCTGTCTTAGAGAAGGGCATTGGGCCGTTTTGGATCTTTGCATCAGATGAACCCCTCCTAGTCGAACAACAGGATGAAGTGGAGCTGAACTGGCATGCAGTCTTTCAAGTCCACTTCAAGGAACAACAAATCATCTGCAGAGTTTTATTACCCCAACTGCGTGGCTAGGAAGTTTGGGCTTCTACAACATGTGCCCTTGCCATATGATTCCAAGGTTGGGAGTCTTCGTCGGCTGGTATTTTCAGCAAACAATGTGATAGAGGTGACTACCACCAACCTCACAAAAATCAAGTCTTCAAGTGGATTCCTTTTACCTCTGCTTCTGGTGAAACCTCAACTTTTGAAAATTGGTGGTCATCAGTGACTACCAGGTTGTTTCCTGATCGGTTAGAGAGGTATGTGGCCAGATTGGTTATCACTGATAGTGGTGAACTAGCTAGGAAAGAACCTAGGCCAGCAGGTCAGCCAAAAAGCACTCCAGCTAAGGCTAGGCCTCAGGTTCCAAAGAGGGCTTCCACCAGAACAAAGACTCCAGTGATTCAACCAAGTAAGTACTTCTTGATTTGACTTTTTTATTTCGTCTTGCTTTTCCTCAAGATTGTTCCTCACCGTTTCCTGTTTTTGGCAGCAAAGACCACTCCAAAAGTCATTTTAGTTGAAGATGATCCCATCACTCCCTTCCAAGAAAAGGACCAGGGGATCTGACATCACAATAGAGGAACCGCCTCAGGTTCAAGCTAGGCCCAAAGAAAAGGCTCCATTGGCTGACAATGGGAAACAACCAAAGGTAAATACTTATCCAAGATTTACCAAAGTTTTCTTTTTAAAACTTCTTTGTCAGCCTGAATCTAATTTCTCGTAATTTTTAGAAGCCATGTGTGGAGATACCTACTCCTTACGTGCAAGAATCTGTTCAAGGCACCAGTTCAAAGGCTCCCCCAATGGTACAACCGATTCTTACTCTCTCTTATGCATTCATGCTTATTGGTTCTATCGGCTAACCTATGGTTGATATGCATAGGCTCCTCCAACTTCTACTGATTCACCCCAATTTGAAGAACCTACCCATGAAGCTCCCCTTATGCCTTCTCCACCTAGGGCTCCTGTGGTGACTATCTCTAAAGAGGAAATGGCAAGATACTTTACCTCGGTTGATATCTTTGCGGCTAGCCAAGAGGTGTTCAATGCCCTTGCCCTTTAGCTCAACGACCTAGCTCACCAGTATGGACGCTCTAGGGAGGTTCATGACATGACTTCTCATGACCTCAAAAGGTTAAGGGAACTTCAAGAGAGGAAATGTCAGTTTCAAACCTCCTTCCAATCCTTGGAAACAAAACGGCAGGAGGCTTTATCTCAACGCAAGGCCATAGACGATCGGCTAGCTGTCTTAACAGTTGAGCTAGACCGGATCAAGAAGAAGATGAATATGCTGGCTCCCCAATCGACTGCTTTAACAGAGAAGCTGAATTCCCTTTCTAACCAACGCGTCACATTATACACCCAATCATCTTCACTGGATAATGAGATTGTGGTGTTATTTGCTCAGAAAGCAGGATTGGAGAAAGATTTAAAGACTAGTGGTGATGGTCTGGCAGAGGCCAACAGGACGTGGGATTCCTTCAAGCGGCAACTGGAAGAGGCAAAAAGAAAAGAAGTCCCTACAACAGCTGACACTTCAGCCACCCAACAAGGTGAATCTGTGGACCCGGTTGTCCCTGCGGTGGAAGCCTCGACTGAGCCTACCCCTAAAGCTACTGTTGCTTCGGCTACAGAGGATCCTTCTACATCTCAAGATCCTTCAGCCAAACCAGGCTCAGAGCATACTGGAGAAAATGCAAGTGATTTGCCTGGTGCAACAGCTACCTAGCCTCTTTTGAAGTTTTCTTTTTATTTTATAATTCCAAGTATTTTGGGCTAGGTGGCCGGCTTGTGGTCACCAAAGACATTATCTTTTTCCTTTTCTAATGCAATTTTCCTCATTCCTCCAATATACTTTGCCATATAGTAGGGTAGTATCTCTTGAGGTATTTTCCATTGATACTTCTATTTAATTCTTCACCTTGCATGTTAACTAGCCGATAAGAACCACCACGATAAGCCTTACTAACAATAAATGACCCTTCCCAGTTTGGTGACCATTTCCCAAATTTAAGATCTTTAACCCCAATAGGTAATATGGTTTTCCAAACAAGGTCACCTTCAACAAACCTTTTTGACCTTACATGTTTGTTGTAGGCTCTGGCCATCTTTTGCTTGTTGCGTTCAATTCTGTTTAAGGCCATGAGTCGATCTACATCAACAAAATCTAATTCCATTAACATGGTTTGTTGATACTCATCTAAACTTAACAGGTTTTGCTTTGCTACTCTTAATGAGGTCACATTTATCTCTAATGACAATACTGCATCTTGATCATTTTTTAGTCGATAAGGAGCAAACCCAGTTGCATTGCACTTGGAGTTCTTCACGGCGTACAATACCTCATTCAGTGTTTCATGCCATTTTCTGGGCTTGTCTTTAATATTCTTCTTGATTAGATCAATAAGAATTTTGTTAGTAGCCTTTGCTTGCCCATTGGCTTGAGCATAGTAAGAGGAAGAATAAATCAACTTAATCCCAAATTGTTGTGCAAAGGCTACCATCTTTTCCCCAGTGAACATAGTGCCTTGATCTGTGGTGATGGTCTCGGGAATACCAAATCTATAAATAATTTGGCATTGTATGAACCTAATCACCTCTTCTTGAGTCACACTCACCATCAGCTATGCCTTTACCCACTTGGTGAAGTAGTCAGTTGCAACTATGATAAACGCATGCCTCTTAGAAGAAGGTGGATAAATTTTGCCAATCAAATCCATTGCCAATCCCCTAAATGGCCAAGGCTTTATCACTGGGTGTAGATTTTCGGCTGGAACTCTTTGTATTAGACTATGCAAGCCTCACATCCTTTGGCATATTGATAGCAATCAGTCGTGATGGTAGGCCAATAATACCCATGCTTGTATATTAGCCATTTCATTGTGGGTCCAGCCCTATGCGAACCACAGATTCCTTCATGTACTTCCCCCATAACCTTCATGGATTCATCTTTATTGATACATTTAAGTAATACCTCGTTGATAGCCCTCATATAGAGTTCATCACCTACCAACACATACTTAAGTGCTCTCTGTTTAAGCTTGTAGTCAGTACTACTTGAAGGATCTTTAAGGTAGTCGATTAACTCTTGTTTCCAAGAGTCGACTACTCCTACAGGGGTACATTCCTATACTGGGTACTTCTCATGCTTCACTTCAACTATCATGTCTTTGTACCTTGAAGCTTGTTGGGCTAAATCATTAGCCTCCTCATTTTCTTCTCTGGGAATGTGGAATACTATAGCATCAGCAAACAGGCGCAATAACCAGCTAACCGTTTCATAGCATTCTTTTAAGTTGGGATTATTACACCTATACTCTCCAATTAATTGCTTTATGACTAACTGTGAATCTCCCATGACTTAAACATAGTTTGCTTTCATGGTTGCCAATATCTTAAGTCCCAAAATCAAGGCCTTATACTCTGCCTGATTATTTGAACAACCCAGATCTAGCTGACACATGAATCTCCAACTCTTACCTGTTGGACTAGTAATGGTGATGCTAGCACCTACCCCTTTTTGAGTTCTTGACCCATGAAACATCAACATCCAAGGCTTCAAGTTGATGCATGCAACTTGATCGGCTAAAGGATCATTGACTTCAACACAAGGGTGTTGAGCCAAGAAGTCAGCTACCACCTGACCTTTCATTGCTCTTAATGAAACATATTTTAGCGGAAAAACATTTAACTTAATGACCCACTTCATCAGTCGACCCTATAAGACAAGCCTATTAAGTAAATACCTATCAATATCAATTTTGCACAAAACCAATATTTCTTTAGGCAACAAATAATATTATAGTTTTGTACAAGCATAGAACAATGATAAACATAATTTCTCAATAGGGGTGTATCTAGTTTCTGCATCATTTAAGGTTCGGCTAAGATAATACACAACTCTTTCGATCCCATCACCAGTATCCTGCGCTAACAAGCAGCCGATTGACTCTTCTTCTGCAGCTATGTATAATTTGAGAGGTCTTACTGATACTGGAGGCGTTGGCACAGGAGGATTGGCTAACGCTTGTTTGATCTGCTCAAATGCTTTTTGTTGCTATTTTCCTCATGTCATGTCATCAGTATCCTTCAGTCTTAACAAAGGGGGAAAAGCCTTCATTTTCCTAGCCGAATTAGCTATGAATCTTCTTAGGAAATTGGTCTTGCCAATCAAACTTTGAAGCTCTTTCTTGTTCCTAAGAGGTCTAGCTTCCAAGACGGATTTCACTTTATTCTTGTCTACTTCAATTACTTGATGGTGGACCAGGAATCCTAACAAATTTCTAGCTACAACTCCGAAAGCACATTTGGCAGGATTCATTCTCAGCCTACGAGCTCGCATCCTCTTTAAAGCCTGTTCTAAGTCTACCAAATGGCTTTCAAAGCCTTCAGATTTGATAACCACATTATCAATGTATACTTCCATGGTCTTGCCAATCAAGTCATGAAAAATGGTATTCATGACTTTTTGATAGGTAGCTCCTGCATTCTTGAGCCTAAAAGGCATGACTACCGATTCATATATCCTCAAAGCTCCTGGGCACCTGAAGGCTATCTTGTGAGTGTATTCTTTTGCTAAGAAGATCTAGTTATACCCTGAGTAACCATCCATAAAGGTGAGAATACCATGACTCCATGAGTGGCTGCCGCATAGACTAACATGTCAGCCACAGGCATAGTGTACTCATCCTTTGGTGTTGCCAAATTCAGGTTTCTATAGTCAATACATACCCTTATCTGGCCATTCTTCTTAATCACAAGGACTATATTAGACAGCCACTCCACATACCTAGTCATCCTTATGAAGTCTGCCTTCAACAGCCTCTCATCTCAGCTTTGATCTGAGGCATCAATTAGGGATTGAACCTGCGAGGAGCCTGCTTGAAAGGCTTGTATCCTTCCTTAATGGGAAATTGTGTTCCACCAATTCTCTTGCCAAACCAGACATCTCATAGTAGTTACAGGTAAAGCAATCTTTGTACTGCTGGATTAGTTCGACTAACTTGCCTCGTTTGTCCTCCTCAAGTAACCCACTCACCTTGACAGTTCTGGGTTCCTCTGGTGTACCCAAGTTGATTTTGATCAAAGGATCCTCTGCCTCAAAAGCAGGTGCAGTTTTGTGAAGAGGAGAATCCAATTCCATAGGCTTGGCTGCATATGCCTTATTAGGCTTAGCTGTCGCACCTTTTTTTTCTGAAGAGCAAGTCCTCTTCTCCATCTTCACTTTCAGTGTCTTCTTCCATCATCGCATCTATCACCTTGGACTCGGCCTTAAAGATCTCTAGCCGACCCAATAGGTCTTCGAGCACTTGTGATTCTTTATTCATTAATCACCTGTGCATTATGCCATGATTCGGCCTGAGACCTTAACTCGAATCCTTCATTGGTAAGATTGCATGCCTTTACACACCTTCCTCATAACTTCTGGAACATTAATAGGACCTAGATGTGGAGAATAGAACAATGCCTCCAACATCTTTACCTCAGCTGAGAAGGGGCTTTTATCAGCTTCGACTGTCTCCACATTGTCTACAACCCAAAACATAAGCTTTTGGTGAAGTGTAGAGGGCACACATTGACAGGTGTGGATCCAATCTCTATCCAGGATTACACTAAAGGGAGGTTTACCATCAACCACAAAGAAAACTGGCTTGATGGTTCTGGGGCCTACAGTTATTTCGGCTATCAAGACTCCAAGAGTTGTAGATGGTTCCCCCCATGAAGTTGGACATTTTCATGTTGGTAGGGACCAAGTCCTTAAGACTTTTCCCAAGTTTCCTCATGGTTGCAATGGGCATAACATTTAGAACAACCCCACCATCCACAAAGATTCTTCCAAAGATCTTTCCATTAATGTAAGCCTTGATGTATAGAGGTTTTAGGTGTTTTACCATCTCCTCAGTAGGCTTCTCAAAGACCATCTTGGTAACCTCATCAGCCGATGGATTTGCTAACGTGGCCTATTCTGTTTCTTTAGCAAACACATCACCCTCCAAGCTTCCTAGTTGGGGGCTGTCTGCCCAAAATTCCCCAGGGAACAAACTAATAGCCTCTTTATCAGCTAACAGGCCATCAGCTTCTTCATTGAATAAGAGATCCAGTAAGGAATCCTCCATAGCATCATCTTATTCCCAATGCATCTCTGGGATCACTGAACCCTCTATGGTAATGGCTTTCTCATCCACATCGACTGAAGCAATTAGACCCTCAGCTTCAGGAACAAGACCTTGTTCACTGATCGACTCTATGCCTTTGGGCACTTCATCCTTCTTTGCTTCTCCAGTATCTAGCTTTGGAAAAGCCTTGTCCAGCATGTCACTCATAGTCTCCAAAGGAGTTTCCCTCTTTTCCCTGTTCTTGACATTGGCTAACATCTGTAGAGTTTGTTTCATTTTCTGAACAAACCTCATTCTCTGCATTCTTCTGTTTTGGGTTCTTGACAATACTGCTGGTATTGCCTTCTTGTCTTTGGCATACTTGTTCAAGAACCAATGCCCTTCTGTGACATTAGCAAGAGGCTTCAACATTCTCTGGGGCTTTAGCTTCTCATCATTTTTCACCGTTATTTTCAGAGAAGACATGCCTCCTTCCATGGTGAACTCAGACACCTTTCTGTTATCTTTGGGAATAGGCTCCTCATCAACTTTGGACAAAGATAGCCTACCACTATCTCTAATGGTCAGCCGATCTTTCCCCCCAGTTCCTACAATGGGTGCCTTTCCTTTCACCTCGTTAGGCCCCTCTGTTAAAGTTTGGCCATGTTTAATATACTGTTTGACTAACTCCTGGGTGAGTCTCCCTAGCTTAGGTGGTTTCTTCCCGAGCATGTGCTCAATAATCGGCTGAGGGTTTCCCAATATGTCAAACACATAGGTCCTGACAGCCTCATGTTTTAGCCGATCACTATGATTTGACTCGGCTAACCCCTTTTTGGGCTTCCAAACTTGCTGAACAGATATCCTCCGCCTGTGGCTAGGCTCTGCACCACCAGGTTTTAAAAATAAGACCATGTTCATTCCCAAAGTAGGGAATGGTTCAGTATCCGCTGTCAACTCAGCAATTCCTTTATCTGCAAGTTTGAACCTTCCTTCTTTTATTCCCTTCTGAATGGCCTTCCTAAAAACCATACAATTTACCGTTGCATGATTATAAAAGTTGTGCCACTTGCAGTATTTCTTATCTTTTAACTCATCAGCAGGTAGGATCTTGTTCCCATCCAGCAGCCGAATTTTCTTATTTTTGAGCAAGTAGTCAAAGATTTGATCAGCCTTGGAAATATCAAAGGAGTATTCTACCTTGCTATCTCCTGACTTTGACTCTTTCCCTTTGGCAGCTCTAAGGGTAGGGCAAGAGTAGCCTTTGCCCTTTACTATATCAGCTGCCATGATGTCTACCGTGAAATCGACAGAATCATCATCAGAGTCTTCAGCTTCGATAAGGGATACCAACTGAGGGCCTCTCCCTCTACTGGCTCGCCTCTTTTCTTTCTTCTGGATGAACTGTTCAATGCGTATAGCCTTGGAGACCAACTGGTTCATATCAGTGCAAGCTTGGCCAACTAGTTTCTCCTTGAGTTAAGGGTGCATGCTACTAATGGCCATGGCTGCATATTCTGTCTCAGGGAACTGTACTAAGCATTTTCCAGCTACCTTTCTGAACCTTTCCACAAAATCAGCAGCTGACTCATCTACCTGTTGTCTTAGGTTCATGAGATCAGCCGCAGTGACTTCATGTTAAGGCCAGTAGAACCTATCATGGAAGCACCTCTCCATGTCTGCCATGTTTGTATAGAATTATGTGGTAAAGAGGAATACCATGTGAATGTTGTCCCTTAAGTGATAAGGGAAACATCTACAATTTGTGGTACTCATTCTGGTTCCCTTCACCACACTGAGCAGTAAATCTGCCTACATGCTCCATAGTCGACTTGCCATCTTCTCCAGAGAAAGTGGCAAAATCCGGAGTCTTGTATCCCCTAGGTAGAGGCACCAATCTGTCTACCCACTCAGGGAATGGCTTCCTGTAGATTGGCCTATCCAAAGGCTTCAGTTGCACACCAAAATACTTCTTGATGGTATCTGCAATGACGGTTGGGTCTAGTAGCTGTGAACCCCCTTGCCTCACTTCTCCCAGGTTAGGAGTTGTTGCCTATGGCTGCTGTCTCCATGTTGGGGGATGTGCCTGGGATATTTGTTCTAGAGGATTGGGTAACCTGGTTGACCTGGCATTGGAGGTGGATGAACCCCCATGGTTGCTCCATGCTTCCTTCACTTGGTACCCTGTATTGAGTTCCAGGCACACTTGTGTTAAATGGTGGAGGTGGAATCTGTCCCCATGACTGCTCCATCATTAAACTAGGTGCCTTGGAGGAATTGACCTCATTTGAGCGCCTGCAGATACTTCAGGATAGGGTGGGTAGAATGGAAGGTTAGCCGATACAAGTGAATAATTATTCCATGGCTGCTGTCCAGCATAACCTCCAGGTGGTCTTATTCCACTCCCTCCTGCACCAAGAGTTTGCCCCCCAGTGTACTGTGGGTTAGTCGCCTGCATAGCAGTGCCATAGGGCTGCCCATATGGCATTACTTGCAGTATACCAATTTGTCCACTGCATCTGGTGGCCTCCTAGCCATCTGCACCTGTCCAAAATGAAGATTAGCCTGGTTAGCTGTATCATTTACCACTTGTTGACCTCCGGTGTTCAAAGTGGCAAAAGTACTAGGCTAGGAATTAATTGGATTAAAAGGTACCTATCCTATATTCGGCTGAACCCGAGGAGGCCCTGCCTACACATAGGTAGGCTGGACTTGCTATATCCCTGTCGGAGTTGTGCTCGGCTGAACTTGGATTGGTCCTACCGGAGCTGCATTCGGCTGGGTGATAGGTCCTGCCTGAGTAGTGTACCCAACTTGTGTTGGAATAGCAGAATTGATAGAGCTCTCACCTGAATGAGCCCTTTTAGCCTCTATCTCCTTGGCTTGTTGCGCCTCATTGTGTACCATGGGCTTCACAATATCAGCTAACTATCGTGACACATGGTATATGATATCATTGATTCCCAAATCGAGTTGTTGGCGTATAAATGAAGTGGACATCACTAATGGTTAATCATTAGGTTGAGGTTCAGGCTCTGCCTCCAAGTGCATTGGCTCTGTTGTTGGGGCAGGTACTCCGTGAGAAGGGCTCCCTTCAGTGGGCTTTCTAGGATTATTCTTTTTTGACGGAGGTTGTTCCATACTGCACAAGCTTTTGCCAAAACGCAAGTGCATATGCCAATGGTAATCCTAACCTGGGGATTCGAATGTGTTGATTCGTTCACCTTTGGTCCCACCAGGCATGCCAATTTTGTTGACTGGAATGTAACTTAGCCGCTGATCGGCTAACTCCACAATAGTGATTCCCTTTTCTTCAAGCGATTAAGCCAAGGAAGGAACTCTGTTCCTTAGCTATGAGTTCCTTAAATCACTCCAGAAATGGTTAAGTAAGTGAACTAATATAAAAACAGAAACGCAAAGGTAAACATAAAGTGCAACTGAGTAAAATTGAGCAAAAATTAGTTGTTTGTATTGATTGATCTTCAAAAACTATGTACAATTTGAGTATTTATAGTAACAACTAAGAATTATCCCTATTTATCACGTTCAGCTGGCTAACAATGACAATCTTCCTAGTTGACAGTTATTCGGCTGAGTAGTGACTTATTCCACTAACCACGATCCTAAAATCTAGGAGCGCTATCTCTTCATGGCCACGTCCTCAACCAACGTTCTTCTTAGCGTGGATCTTATCATTGGTTCCCTCGCTCAGCTCCTAGAAACTTGGAGATAACCCTGATTTAACTTAATTTTGAATTTAAATTAATTCAAAATTATCCTCCACCTCATTCGGCTCATGGAGCAATTTTAAGAACCTGACCCAACGAGTGACTTCATACTAGCCCAATGGGCCCAATATCTTCAATTCAACCCAATAGACCCAAGGCCTATGTCTAGCTCTTAATTTCCTGCTTGCGGCTCCATTGGCTGCAGATTCGGCTAACCTATGACTAACATCCAATCAACTAGTTTTCTTGCCTCGGTTATTGTTGGATTCGGCTAATACTTGGGAATATTTTTAGGTGTAAACAACAATTAATTAAAATTAATGCTCTAAATTAATCCTTAACCAAAATGTCTTTGTGACTTTCCATGAATTTGTCGTTGCAACAATTTTTCTTCAAACAAAACTTAGGTACAGTTCTTTGTGTGCGGTTTTATTGTTTTCCAATCACAATTCAACACATGAATTATATATTCAATTGGAAAAAATAGGATCATTTTAAATTTGAATTTAAGTAAAGAGTTTAATCCACGTGGCGTATTATAATCGGTGAACAACACAAATAATGCCTGAGTTTTTTTTTCTTTTCTTTTTAAATTTCTACCTAATCTATAGATTCAATCGAATTTAACTATAAACTTTTTCCAAAAAATATTTATCAGATTTCGTTTCACCTTTTTTATAAGAAATCCTAGCGGAAATTAACGGGGAAAATAAAATTAAAGTTCACAACTAATAAAATAAAATTGGAAGAAGTCAAGTGAAGGAGATGATGTTGTGCGTCCCTGCAGACACAGAGGGACCGGATTGCAATAATGTGTAATAATAATTTGACAAAGTAGTAGTAATGTGCTCATTTGGGTTGTTGTGAACAAGTTGACTAAATTTGTTCATTTTATACCAGTTAATATGGAATATTCATTGGGGAAATTGACTAAGTTGTATATCAAGAAGAAATTATCAGATTGCATGGTGTATGACCTCTAGTATTGTATCATATAAAGATCCTAGATTCTAGTCTAGATTTTGGGACAGCTTGCATGAGGTTTTTGGGACTAAGCTTAGACTGAGTTCAGCTTATCACCCACAAACCGAGGGTCATTTTGAGAGGACCATTCATTCCTTAGAGGAGTTGTTGAGAGCTTGTGTTTTAGAGAAGTGTACTAGTTAGGATCAGTTTTACGCCTAATAGAGTTCAACTAAAATAATAACTTTTATTCAAGTATTAGGATGACACCTTATGAAACTCCACATGGGAGGATATGTAAGGCATATTTGTGTTGGCATGAATATGATTAGAACCTTGTTTTATGACCTGAAGTAGTGTAGGAGACTATTGAGAAAATGAAGATGATTCAGAAAAAAGATGAGAATGACAAAAGTAGACACCAAAGTTATTTTGATAAAAGAAGGAAAATTCTTGAATTCTAGGAGAAGATCATGCATGTGTTTATGTGAGTTACTCTCACAATTGGGGTTAACAGGGTAATGAAAGCTTAGAAACTTACACTTAGATTTATTGATCCCTATCAGATTTTGAAGAGAGTCGGTGAAGTTTCTTACCAAATAACCTTACCCCCATTTCTATCCAACCTTCACAATGTTTTCCATGTATCTCAACTTCGTAAGTATATTCATGACATAACTCATATGACAAAGGCCAATACCATACAATTAAAGGAGAACCTTACTTTTGAGGCTTACCAATTTGGGTTGAAAATTGAAGGTCCAAGCAGTTGGGAGCAGGGGTGTTCGCGGTGTGGTTTGGTTCGGTTTTGAAGCAAAAAATCGTCTGATGCAAAGATTAAAACAACATATGATTCGGTTTGAATGACTTCCTTAAAAAAAATCCGAACCAATCTGATCCGATTAAATGCGGTTTGGATTTGATCGGATGATTCTGTTTTTAAAGCATTACATATTAATTATTTATATGACTTCAAATAACATATTTAGAGTTAATTTTTTAAAGAATTAATTTTTTTTGTAAATATTTAAAGCGTAGATTTACTTTGGTTTGGTTAGGTTTTAGTTTGGTAAATATTTAAAGAGTGGATTTGAAGAGTGTATTTACTTCAAATTCTCTTTGAATTTATTTTTTTAACAATATGCGGTTCGATTTGGATTGGTTCGGTTCTAGGTTAGCTAACCGCAATCCAAACCAAACCGCGCGGTTGATGAAAAAAGTGGCCCGAACAAATCCAAAAAATATCGATTTTTTGCAGTTTTCGATTTTTTTGGATCGGTTTGCGGTTTTTCCTTGAATCGGTTTGAATTTGAACACCCCTAGTTGAGAGGGAAAAATATTCCCCTGGTCAAAGAAGAAAGTGCTACTTGGGAGTAGGAGAGCAAGATGAAGGAGTTGTATCCACATCTATTCACTACAGGTTAGTAAAAATTTTGAAGGCAAAACTTTAATAAGATGGGTGGGATTATGACTCCCTAATTCTCATTTCTTTGTGTGTGGATGTGTTTATCCATCATTTTGCATGTTAATCCATGTCTTTAAATTCATTCTAGATGCTTAGGTACATGTCTAGGGTAATGTAGTCCTTAGAAAAGATCTAAATGGTGAAAACAGGGCACATAATCGCTTAAGGTTCAACCCCTAATCAATTAAGTTGCAATAGAAACTCTTTTTCTCAAAACAAACAGTCCTTAACCGATTAATCATCGAGGCTTAATCGATTATACTGCGTAAAAACATTTAAAAATTTGTGGGCTCTCTATTTTTGGCCCACTCTGTCATAAGCCCTTTTTAACTCGTAAAACCATGCCTTAAACTCTCAGTAGGCATTCTAAAACATTATGAAAACCTCTCATTTATGTTTCTCGGGGTTCCCTCTTGATCTCTACAATAATCATCAAGAATATGATTTCGTTTTACCCGTTTCTCGATAGAAAATTGCTCCTGCAATTACGAATTTTTTTTTCTTATTGTCTTTCGTCACTTGGTTCGATTTCTTTGGGCAGAGAATAAGTTAATTTCCGTGTGCTTTAAGTCCCCTCTATGTTTTTTTATTTTTATTAATTTTGGGATTGATTAAGGACGTTTTCAAGTGCCGTTGCTGTCGTATATGCATAAATGCTTGTGGTTTGTAAAATTTATTCCAGGTATAGGGGGAGAGTGATCATTTTATATGGAAGTCTTGGGAGAGAATTGAGATGGTTGGGGTTTCTCATTATCCCTATTGTGCTTTATGTGATTATTGGTGATCCTTTGTTTGGGCAAAGGATGATTATGAATGCTACAATGTTAAATTGAATTATATTCATTATACGAGCAATGAAATAAAATATGTATTGTGTGTATGCCTTGTAATTGTTGACTGAATTTATGTTTAAAGGCCCTATTGATGATTCCATGAGTGTTTGCTGAATCAATATGAAGAACTTGAGATACGGTGGGCTTAATATGGCTAGGTTGGACAGATGTCACGAATTCTGGTTTAGTATCCTAAGTATTGATTTGTGGAAAGAATAAATCTGGGACATTAGCTCGCTATGAGATTATGGGGATATGTTTTATGGTATAACGGTTTAGAAAGAAGATATTTTGATTGAATGAAGGATGATATTTTGAAGTGTGTTTTTTGGATTAGTGTAACTGGCCTTAAGGATGTGATTTGGATCATTAGAAGCGCTTAAGAGAGGACTGTAATGGTAGAACCAAGACATGGAGATGAAAATAGGTAAAAACAGACAATTAACCAATTAGATGCCTTACCTTAATCGATTAGTATAACATCAAAAAGCTAATACTTAAAGTTAGACAACCTTAATCAATTCTTGATTGTTGTCTAATTGATTAAATACAGTTTTCAGTAAATGCTTAAGCAAATTCCCTTAATCAATTATCCTTAATTGTTTAACCAATTAGGTACGCACAGTTTTCAGTAAGCTTAGGAAGATGCCCTTAATCGATTATCCCTAGGTGCCTAATCGATTAGATGTTTACAAACTGCTCTTTTGAAGGTATTTTAGGATAGTTATGACCTCAGGGGATTGAGACCTCGTTGTAGGACTTAGCAATGGATTCTTTCAGCCTAAGAATGTGATCAATTAGAGTAGGAACTTACGAAATAATTTGAGAATGGTTGTACCACATGTTGTCGTTGATGATGGGCATACGATATGTCACCTTGATGTTGTTGCTGATGGGCTAGACCCATGTTAGGGGAAACTTCCCAGATGAACGATGAAGTAGTATTTTGATAAAGATCGTCGTTGATAATGGATGATTATGATCAATGTTATTGATCATGTTTGTGGATGGCTGGACATATGTCTGATTGGTTGTGCATTTTATGCATCACAATTGATGTTGTTGTGGGAAAAGCAAACGACGAAATGCAACGGTAAAGGTGATCCGCTGTCGCGCGTGGGTCAAATTTAATAGAAACAATGAATGTAGTAACAAGGTAATTCAACCTTGGTCGTCTCACAAGGATCTCTATTTCAACAATAACCAAAGGCAAGAATGTACAAAGAAATAAAATTTGGGGGGGGGGTTTCGAAATTCAATTATAAAGAAAATAGATTGCAATAAGGAAGAAAATCAATTAATAACAAAACGACTAATCCACTGGTTTACAGGAAATTCCACTCGGATCTATCACGGGTTTCAAAGGATTATTCTATTTCGTGATTCCATTCTTGTTTGATCATAAAATTAACCAATCAAGCGTCAATTAATTTTATATGAATTCTTACTGGATTAAGCATCACATAGTTCGATTAATTATGAACAAGGAACAAGCGTCACAAGAAC
This sequence comes from Calophaca sinica, assembly GCA_037113605.1. NCBI lineage: Eukaryota > Viridiplantae > Streptophyta > Magnoliopsida > Fabales > Fabaceae > Calophaca > Calophaca sinica. The sequence goes on along the minus strand of CM073733.1, from coordinate 33,309,041 downwards.
ACAATTAATCTAATAACCGAATTCAATCAAACCTATAACTAAGCATTGTAGATCCTTTTTAATCTCTACTGGAAACAGATTAAAACAAGCGTTTAAAATGCTTTGAATAGATCAAATCAGATTTTGGAATAAGATTAGAAGGAAAAAACGAGATTTGGATGAATAAGCATCAACACAAATAAAACGTAAATGCAAACAATGATTAAAGGAGATAATGGATTCAAACGAAAAAGAATTAGAATCAGAAATCGAAGTAACAATAAAATCCAAACCTCAAGATCCTTTAAGAATTCCTTAACCAGTGAATTGATCTAAGGTCTTAGCCTTCTATGGAAGGTTTTTGCCAAAAACAAAATTAAGAAGATGGGAAGGACAAAAGATTTCTCTGGAAAAATAAAACAAAAGTCACAACTCAAAATGGCCGGAGATTCAAAAATTCAAAAGTTTTTTTTCTAAGACTTTAAAAATCCTATTTATAATTTCTCCTAGGTTAACCTAGATAATCCAAAGTTTCTGACTAAAGAGAAGGTCCCAATAGAGGTTAATTAGCCTAATAACAACTAATCACATGAGAAAGTGATTCAGAACTCGTAGTGATTCTGCCAGCCTTAGTAATTCGCATTTTCGACCATCAAAATATCTGAACTAGGCTTCGGTACAAACTTAAGAGTTGTAGCTCTGCATTTTAGCTTTCCAATGCCACCAAGATCACTGCAATCGGATAAGTATAGCCCAAGTTATGGCCTGCAGAAGGAGCATAGGTCAGGATGTAATAAAATCCGAAAATTAATTAAGAATTTCACTAAAGCTCAATTAAGACCCAAAGATATAAAAACATGTTAAAAAGTAATTATTGAGCATAACACATATTTAAAAACACAAAGTGCAATGTTATAAAAAGTGTATTAAAATGCATTGATCAAATTCCCCCACACTTAAGCTTTTGCACTCCGAGCAAAACTCAAGGTCAAGACAAAAAGAAAGTTTCAAAAAGGAAATGAACAAAATAAAGATGCATTTTCAATGAACCTTAAGGATGCAAAGTGGCAAGCGAAATGCTCGTTCAAGGTTTCAAGGAACTATGAAAATCATGAATAACATCTTATTACATTCAAAGCAAACAAGAGGATAGGTTAACCAAAGAATGAATCATAAGTGATAGAATCCTCACAGGATATAAAGTTCTCTCAATCTCTCGAGTATCTAGGTTACTGTTTACACTCAAAGCATGTCATGAAAGCTAGCACTACCATAGGCTTGACAAGCCTCTAATATCCACACTTGAAACACATGCACATAAAGATCAAAAGGTCTTTATTAAGGTTATAATGGGGACAAGGTCAAGGTGAGATAATTGAAAGGGGTAACTAGGCTATAAAATCGAAGAGGATAGAGGAGCAGTGGAAAACAATTGCTAAATAATCATGAGAGGCAATTCAACAAAATACGATTTCAGTCCATTTCTCCACTTTCACACTTTCGTTCTTTATTTTCACCTTATTCCTTTTTTTTAAGCACTTGCCAAATTTCCAATAAACAACATTTAGATATTCTAATACAACCACATCTTTGAACACCCCCACACTTATGCAATATGTATAATCAAAATTCTTTTAAAGCAAAGCTCCTTTGTCCCCTAAGATTGGGTCATATAATTATTTTTTACTTTTAGGCTTGTAATGAGCTATATAACAAAGAATGGGATAATTAGGCTCAAAGGGGCTAACAAAGGGATAATTGCAAGGTAGGCTTATTTAGCTAGTGGTTTAATAAGAACAAAAATTGCCTAGATCATTTCAATGCATGCATGTGAACAAGAAGTTTCAACAAGAGTCAAGTCAAGTTCTAGAGTAACCAACAATCATAAGTGAAATCACACAAGAAAGAAAGAGAATGACAAAGTGTATTCCATTCATTATAAGGCTCAATTCTCACCAAGGACAATGATCTATCACAATTGATGTATAATTTAGTATTCAAATCCAACTTATCATACTAAGAATGCAAGGAAGTCATCCATATCATATCACAAAACCTATAGTCCTAGAATAGTGAAATCACTCGCAACTTATTCAAACCAAGAAATCTAATGAAAAAGCATGCAAAAATAACAATTTTTTTTAAACAAAAAATGCAAAACAAAACAACTAGAATGCTAAAAGATCTCCCCCCACACTTAAATCACACATTGTCCTCAATGTAAGCATAAAGAATCACAAAAGAAAGACAAATATAAAATAAGAGTAAGGAGAGAAAACACCCTCTTTAAGGTGGAAAAGCTTGAGGGTAAGTAGGCTTTTCCAAGGAGAGCTCTTCTATAGTCTCCTCTTTAAGTGCGGGGCTCTCATGGAAAAGCTTGAGGCAGTGTCTATTGACTTTGAAGACTTTATTGGTGGCTTCACTCTTTATCTCTACTGCACCATAAGGAAAAGTGTTATTAACAAAAAAAAGGCCAGTCCATTTAGATCAAAGCTTACCAACCATGATTTTAATACTAGAGTTGAACAATAAAACTTTTTGCCCAATAGAGAACTCCTTCCTAGAAATCATCTTATCATTGAAGTGTTTGGTTTTTTCCTTATAAATCTTGGAGTTCTCATAAGCCTAGTCGAAGCTCTTCAAGTTGTTGCAATTGAAGCTTTCTCTCCAAGCCCGCTTGGTCAAATTGAAGGTTACAACTCTTAATCGCCCAATAAGCACGATGCTCTATCTCCATTGGGAGGTGGCATGCCTTACCAAACACAATAGGGAGACATCCCTATGGGTGTCTTGTAGGCTGTCCTATGAGCCCAAAGAGCTTCCTCTAGTCTGCGGCTCCAATCCTTCCTATTTGGCTGCACCATCTTTTCTAAAATCTGTTTGATCTCCCTATTTGAGATCTCAACTTGCCCATTAGTTTAGGAGTGATAAGGTGTATATACTCTATGCATAACCCCGTACTTCCGAAGCAAAGACTCCATGGTGCGATTGCAGAAATAAGTCCCTTGGTCACTTATGATGGCTCGGGGTATCCCAAACCTGCAAAAAATATTGTACCTAACAAAATCCACAATAACTCGAGAATCATTAGTCTGAGTGGCCTTGGCCTCCACCCACTTAGAGACATAATCAACAGCAAGCAAGATATAAGAAAAACCAAAAGAGACAGGGAAGTGACCCATAAAGTCAGTACCCCAGACATCAAATATCTCACAAAAAAGCATAGGTTGTTGAGGCATCTCACTCCTGTGAGTGATTGTTGTTCCTGCTATCTGGCATTGTTCACAAGTGCGAAAAGTCTCAAATGCATCTTTGAAGATAGTGGACCAAAAGAAACCGAAGTCCAATACCTTTCTCGCTATCCGTTGTGGTCCAAAGTGCCCTCCTACCTGAGAGGCATGACAGAAGTGAAGAATAGACTGAACCTCATGGTTGGGAACACATCTCCTAATCACCTGGTCACTATAAAATTTCCACAAATAAGGGTCATCCCACACATAATATTTAGCATCACTCTTAAGTTTATCTATTTGTGCTCTAGATGCATGTGCAGGTAAAACTCCAGCAACCAAGTAATTAACTAAATCAGGAAACCAAGGAGTAACATCTCACAACTGTAGAAGCTGCTCATCAGGGAAATCATCATGAATGGGGAGAAGATCCTCAACCCTCTCTATCCTGCTCAAGTGGTCTGCTACTAGATTCTTTGCTCTGCTCTTATCTCTAATCTCCAAATCAAACTCTTGGATCAGCAACATCCATCGAATCAGTCTTAGCTTTGCCTATGGTTTCTTCAATAGGAACTTTAAACCTGCATGGTCAGTAAAAACAACCACTTTGGAACCAAGCAAATATGATCTAAATTTATTAAGAGCAAACACAATAGCTAAGAGTTCTTTTTCAGTGGTAGTATAATTAGCCTGTGCAGAATCCAAAGTCCTAGAAGCATAATAAATAACATGGGCAGCTCTGCAAACTCTTTGTGCAAGGACAACCCTTAATGCATAATTAGATGCATCACACATAATTTCAAAGGGGAGAGTCCATTCAGGTGGCTGAATAATAGGAGTAGAAGTCAACACCTTCTTTAGGCAGTCAAATGCCTTCTTGCATTTATCATCAAAGGTGAAATTAACATCCTTTTGCAGCAAGTTTGACAGCGGAAGGGCTATCTTACTAAAATCCTTGATAAAGCGCATGTAGAAACCTACATGACCAAGAAATGAACGAATCTCGGGTATGCAAGATGGGTAAGGTAAATTAGAAATTACATCAATCTTGGCAGGGTCCACTTCCATCCCTTTTTTAGAGATCACATGTCCTAAAACTATGCGTTGTTCTACCATAAAATGACATTTCTCATAATTAAGAACAATGTTAGTTTCTATGCATCTATGCAAAACTCTATCCAAAATATCCAAACATACATCAAATGAGGAACCATATACAGTAAAGGCATCCATAAACACTTCTATACAATTTTCTATAAATTCAGCAAAAATATTAATCATGCACAGCTGGAAAGTGCCAGGGGAATTGCATAGGCCGAAGGGCATCCTCCGATAGGCAAAAGTGCCAAAGAGGCAAGTGAATGTGGTCTTTTCTTGGTCTTCTGGTGCAATATGGATCTAAAAGTAACCTGAAAAACCATCAAGAAAACAATAGTGAGATTTACCAGCCAAGCGTTCAAGCATCTGATCAATAAAAGGCAAAGAAAACTGATCATTTCTAGTACCTTGGTTGAGTCTCCTATAATCAATGCACACTCTCCAACTGTTTTGCACTCTAGTGGGAATAAGTTCATTATTCTCATTTTTAACCACTGTGAGGCCAGTCTTCTTAGGAACCACTTGGACAGGGCTCACCCATTGACTATCAGATATAGGATATATGATGCCAGCTTGTAGAAGCTTGGTCACCTCCTTCTTCACAACATCCAAAATCAAGGGATTAAGTCTCCTTTGTGGCTGCCTCACTGGTTTCGCTCCATCCTCAAGTAATATTCTATGCATGCACATGGAGGGGCTAATGCCAGGAATGTCAGCCAAGGTCCATTCAATGGCTCGCTTGTGTTTCCTTAATATTTCCAACAACTTCCCCTCTTATTCAACTTCAAGATTTCCGGAGATAATCATAGGTAACTTCTCACTCACCTCTAAATATGCATATTTCAAATGCCCCGGGAGTGGTTTGAGCTCTAGGGTAGGTGGCTGCTCAATGGAGGGAAGTATTCTGGTAGCTTGCAGTGCAGCAACATCATTTGTAACATTAAAAGGCACAACCATGCAATCTGTAGCATCAGAATGAGTATCAATATGTAAGGCAGCCTCAATCTCAGCGCACACATAACACAACTGGACATTAGTGCAAGTGTCACAAGTGTAAGTATCATCGAAGTCATACAAGGAAGGGAAATATGCAGTAAACACATCAGGATAAGTATCATCAACTAAGTCAGCAAGTAATTCTATTTGGAAAAGAGAATGCTCTTCCATGGGATGCTTCATAGCATCAAAGATGTTAAATCTAACTATGTTGTCCCCAAATTCCATGGACAGTGTTCCAGCATGGACATCAATCTTGGTTCTTGCAGTTTTTAGGAATGGTCTGCCTAGGATGATAGGTGCCCTGCTGGATTTTATCTCTCCCCCCATGTCTAGAATGTAAAAATCTGCAGGAAAAATCAAATCATTAACTTTAACGAGTACATCATCCACAAGTCCAGCAGGGTGAGCACTGCTCTTATTTGCCAACTGAATAACAACACCTGTATTCTGTAAAGGTCTAAGAGCAAGAGAGTTAAAAATAGATGTAGGCATAACATTAATAGAAGCACCTAAATCTAGCATGGCATTTTCAAATTTACTATCGCCTATGGTATATGGAATAGTAAAAAGTCCTGGATCCTTGCACTTTTGGGGCATCATGGGTTGTATAAGTGCAGAAATATTGCGACTCATGTTGATCTTTTCATTTCCTTTCAGCCTCTTTTTGTGTGCACAGCTCTTTAAGGAACTTAACATATCTTGGAATCTGCTTAATCGCTTCAAGGAGAGGAATATTCACTTCAACCTTCCTAAATGTGTCCAAGATTTCCTTGTCCTTATCTGCCTCATCCATCTTCTTAGTTTTCACAGCTCTTTTGGGAAAGGGAAGTGGTATAGGTTGTGTATCATCATCATCAGGAGGGGTAGGCACAGAAGGTGGCTTATCATTTTTTCTACCACTTGCATTTTCTGCTGGAGGAGGTTCACGACTTTCTGGAGTTTCAACAGCTTTGTCGGATCTGAGAGTGATTGCACTGACATTTGGATTCACTACCAGTTGGGCAGGCAATTTGTTCGACCACTGAGACTGCATCTGATTAATGGAAGTTGCTAACTGTCCAATTTTTGCCTCCAAATTCTGAATGGTTGAATCTGTTCTCTGCTGAAATTGGAGATTCTGGACTGCCATCTATTTAACAAGATCCTCCAATGAAGGTTCAGATTTTGCAGCTGCTGTATTGTTCTGCCGGGCTAACTGTGGGGCAGGTTGCGGCCTAGGCTGCTATGTAGAGGTATTTCCCCATCTCAGGTTTGGATGGTTTTTCCAATTGGGGTTGTACCTATTGGAAGACAGATCATAATTGGGTCGAGGCCTGTCATTGTATATGTTGCTACATAGGCCTGAGGAGTATTGGCATTGTCACCCTCCTGCAATGTAGGAAATGCATCTGTAGGGTGCTCTGCAAAAGTGCAAATACCACAAACTCTCGCTGCCTGAGTCTTACTTACTACTAACTTTTTCACCAATGAAGCAAGTTCATCAAGCTTGCTCTCTAAGTTCTTATAGTAGCTTGTATCTCATTGACTCCCTTTGTCAGCACCACTGAATTGCTTCTAGTAGTAAACTACTGACATTTATTGACATGTTCTCAATTAGGCTTCTTGTATCTGTTGGGGTTTTATCCACAGATGCTCCTCCACTAGCAACATCCATGATATTTTGATCCATAAGCAGCAAGCCTACATAAAAATATTGGATGAGCAACTGTTCAGAAATCTGATGGTGAGGGCAGCTTGCACATGACTTCTTAAATCTCTCCCAGTATTCATGCAAAGATTCTCTGTCAATCTGCCTGATGCCACATATTTCTTTTCTGATTAAAGCAGCTCTAGAGGCAGGGAAGAACTATTCCAGAAATAACTTCTTCAAATCATTCCAGCTTGTCACAGAACCTGGTTGAAGGTAGTACAACCAGTCCTTGGCAGCGTCTAGTAATGAGAATGGAAAGGCTCTCAGCTTGATGTGATCCTCTGGAACTCCATGAGGTTTCATGGTAGAGCATACAATATGAAACTCCTTAAGATGTTTGTGAGGATCTTCACCTGCAAGACCATGAAACTTAGGAAACAAATGTATCAGACCAGATTTAAGCTCAAAGGGTACTTCAACATCAGGGTATCCAATACATAACGCATTATAAGTAACATCAAGTGTAACAAGTTCCCTTAATGTTCTAGCAGCCACGGTATCAACACTAAAATCAGAATCAGAATCAGAATCAAAGAGAGTATGACTGAATATGCTGTAACTATCACTATCACTATCACCTATATGATCACTACATATGTTATTACTAGTACTAGCCTTATTCAGTCTATAGAGTGAATGAAAAGTTCTATCTATTTTTGGATCAAAAGAATGCAGAATTTCAGAATTGGACCTAGTCATGCGTTATGAGCACATAGGAAGGCAGCACAACAAATCAGAAAATACCAACAATGTCATAATCGCTAAAACAAGAAAGAAATTGACAAACTGTATCAAATAAAATCTAAAAAATAAAAAAATATTACGAAATCTCTAAAAATCAAATAAAGCTAACACAAATTTTTTTGGATTTTTTTAAGGATACGAAAAATTTAAAAAAATTAAAAAGTGATCTAAACAATGGAATTTTGGATTTTTAACCTATAGTCCCAATATCAATCTTTGATAGGGGAGTATTGATCCTTGATTTTTTTTCGGATTTTCTGGCCAAATTTCAGAGCAATCCGAGCAAGTTGACTGGAAACCGATTTTTTTCTCTAGCTTCAATGCAAAATCCAACGTCAGAACCTGAAACACAATAAAAACGCAAAATCAAATGTTAGAAACGTTAGTAGGGTTCTTGGGGTTGGCTAATCTTGATTAGAGATCCCCAGCAACGGCGCCAATTTGATCCGCTATCGCGCACGGGTAAAATTTAATAGAAACAATGAATGTAGTAACAAGGTAATTCAATCTTGGTCGTCTCAAAAGGATCTCTAATTCAACAATAACCGAAGGCAAGAGTGTACGAAAAATAAAATTGTGGGGGGGGGTTCCGAAATTCAATTATAAAGAAAACAGATTGCAATAAGGAAGAAAATCAATTAATAACAAAACGACCAATCCACTGGTTTACAGGAAATTTCACTCGAATCTATCACGAGTTTCAAAGGATTATTCTATTTCATGATTCTATTCTTGTTTGATCATAAAATTAACCAATCAAGCGTCAATTAATTTTATATGAATTCCTACTGGATTAAGCATCACATAGTTCGATTAATTATGAACAAGAAACAAACGTCACAAGAACACAATTAATCTAATAACCGAATTCAATCAAACCTATAACTAAGCGTTGTAGATCCTTTTTAATCCCTACTCGAAACAGATTAAAACAAGCGTTTAAAATGCTTTGAATAGATCAAATCAGATTTTGGAATAAGATTAGAAGGCAAAAATGAGATTTGGATGAATAAGCATCAACGCAAATAAAACGTAATTGCAAACAATGATCAAAGTAGATAATGGATTAAAACGAAAAAGAATTAGAATCAGGAATCAAAGTAACAATAAAATCAAAACCTCAAGATCCTTTAAGAATTCCTTAACCAGTGAATTGATCTAAGGTCTTAGACTCCCATGGAAGGTTTTTGCCAAAAACGAAATTTAGAAGACCGAAGGACAAGAGATTTCTCTGGAAAAATAAAACAAAAGTCACAACTCAAAACGGCCAGAGATTCAAAAGTTCAAAAGTTTTTTTCCCTAAGACTCTAAAAATCCTATTTATAATCTCTCCTAGGTTAACCTAGGTAATCCAAAGTTTTTGACCAAAGAGAAGGGCCCAATAGAGGTTAAATAGCACAATAACAACTAATCACATGAGAAAGTGATCTAGAACTCGCAATGATTCTGCCAGCCTCAGTAATTTGCATTTTCGACCATCAAAACGTCTGAATTGGGCTTCGGTGCAAACATAAGAGTTGTATCTCTGCTTCTTAGCTTTCCAACGCCACCAAGATCACTACAATCGGATAAGTACAGCCCAAGTTATGGCCTGTAGAAGGAGCATGGATCAGGATGTAATAAAATCTAAAAATTAATTAAGAATTTCACTCAAGCCCCAATTAAGGCCCAAAGATATAAAAACATGTTAAAAAGTAATTATTGGGCATAACACACATTTAAAAACACAAAGTGCAATGTTATAAAAAGTGTATTAAAATGCATTGATCAAAAGGTCACAATGGGTGGTATCCCGACCTTGAGGGCACGTGAGTCTGTTATGGGCATTCTACATAAAGGCAGAGGTAGTTACTCGTTGCTGGGACGTCCATTCAACTAAGTCAGACTACCCTGACGATCCATCATACATTCTCACGAATGGTGAGAGTATTCGGTAGGGTCACTGATGATGATGAATCACCCATGTTATTAACCAAATATGTTCTCCCATTTCGTCTTTCCTGAGTCAGAAAGATCCACATGCGTATAGTATAGCTGGAGATTGGTATTGCATTGCATTACATTGACATGTGTGAATCGTATGAATATATATATATATATATATATATATATATATATATATATATATATATATATATATATATATATATTCATACGATTCACACATGTCAATGTAATGAATGAGTGCGTGTGTGCTTGTGTGTGTGCGTGCGTGTGTGTGCGTGTGGGTGTGGGTGTGTGTGCGTGCGTGTGCGTGTGCGGGCGCGTGTGTGTGTGTGTGTGTGTGTGTGTGTGTGTGTGTGTGTGTGCGTGCGTGCGTGCGTGTGTGTGTGCGTGTGGGTGTGTGCGTGTGCACGTGCGCGTGGGTGTGTGCGGGTGCGTGTGCGTGTGCCTGTGCCTGTGCGTGTGTGTGTGTGCGCGTGTGGGTGTGCGGGCGTGTGGGCGTGTGGGTGGGCGTGTGGGCGTGTGGGTGGGCATGTGTGTGGGTGTGTGCGTGTGTGTGCGTGTGTGTGTGTGCGCGGGTGCGTGTGCGTGTGCGTGCGCGCGTGCGTGCGTGTGCGTACGGGTGTGGGTGTGTGTGTACGGTGCGTGTGCGTGTGGGTGTGTGTGTGCGTGTGGGTGGGTGTGTGTGCATGTGCGTGCGTCCGTGTGTGCCACACACACACACGCACACACAGCGTGTGTGTGCGTGTGTGCGCGCGCGCGTGTTTGCGCGTGCGTGTGTGCGGGTGCGTGTGTGTGTGTGTGTGTGTGTGTGGCGTGTGCGTGCGTGCGTGTGTGCGCGTGTGCGTGTGTGTGTCTATATATATATATATATACTGGAGATTGGTATTACAGTGTGTGTGTGTGTGTGTCTCTCTCTCTCTATATATATATATATACACACTGGAGATTGGTATTGCATTGCATTGCATTGACATGAATATATATATATATATATATATATATATGTCAATGCAATGCAATGCAATACCAATCTCCAGTGTGTGCGTGCGTGTGTGTGTATATATATATATATCAGATGCTGTTGTTATATGTATGCATGCACTTGTCTCCTTTGTGGTTCCATTATCCTTACATATAGTTTGAGTATGATCTTTCACCCAGTATGTGTGTGTTCTTCCTTCTATATAAATTGTCGTTTGAGTAGAGGAGGAGCCTTAGAAGACGATCTTGCGAGCACGAGCTTGCAGTTGAGGAGTGATCTCTGCACAGCACTCTAGTAGTAGTTAGGACTTACGTTTGGACTAGATGTTATTGTTATTATTATATTCCGATGTACTTTTAGAAGGATATCAACTCTGAGCATGTGACACTGGGATGTGTTTTATTATTTCTGCATGTTTCTTTCATGTTTTATGAGGTTTTAATTTACCTCAAAACTTATGATGTTTGAATTTAGTTAATAATGTGAAGTATGAATTTTTTTGACGCTATGGTTTCCTTTATTTGATTTTATTGGAACAACATGTATGTTTAAATTACGTTTTATTCCATGAGGGGTAAAGATTGTCACACCACCGCCTTCTCCCTGGTTAACATTATTCTTTGATCAATAGTAATGGTTTCAGAGATGTTAAATCTGTAAATGATTTGCTGCTGAATGAGTTTATAAGTTGTGAAAAAGAAAAAAAATTGTAGAAAAAGAAGAAAAGAAATTGTTAAGATGGCTGTTCATAATTGCTTGCTACAATTATTAAAAGATTCTTCATGTTGAAATAAACTAAAGTGTAGCAAATATTTACATTTTAGAAAAAAAGTGTAAATCTTAAAAAATAGAGACAAGTATAATTTGAGTTCTTTTAGTAGAGGATAGTGTAATTCACTCTAATGTGTGGTAAGATAAATCAATGTCTTAAAAACTGGATCGGCTGGTTCAACTAGTTGAATCGGGAATCGGTTTGTTTACGATATGATTATTTAGTAATTCAATCGTCGGTTCTTTTTAATTTGAGCAGATTAAAGAAATTAAATCATCATGGCCTTGAGGTGTCGCCGGTTCGATCGTGCGGTTCGATTTTTTAACGTTGAGTTAAGGCACTTAATTAAAATATATTATATAATATTTAGGTGACACTTGTTAACACTTTTTATAAAGATTTACAAAATGTATTGCATTTATCAGAATTTGAAGTTGAACCAAATATTAGGAAAACAAAACTTTCTTTTTTATGTGGCCAAATGCGACAAAAGGAGAGAACTTTTCCTCGTTTGTCTCCCCGCATTGGTACCTACATTACACACCGCAGTACACATCGCAGTCCACAGTTCTAAGTAAAGGTGGGCAAAAACCGTGTCAGCAAATCTCTACGCACCCGTGAACACCTGAATTCATCAACTTATCATCCTCGAACGCCATCAAGGATGAACTAGCTTATCCTTCGATGGCCATTCCCACAAATTAACGTCACCAGTGTAATTGATGTAATATACATTAGTATACAAAACATAAAATAATTGGGTCTTTTACATTGGTTTTGAATATAATCGGTGTCAAAAGTGACGCAGTGATATTTTTGAAATTAACACCGCTTATATGCAAACCTGGTGTAAAAAACTTGTTTTTTAAAAAATGGAGACATTTTACGCTGGTGTTCCATTAACCGGGGTCACACATGATGGAGTGATAATTTTGCAATTAAATTAAAACGTCACATTTTACACTGGTCGTGTACACAACCGGTGTTAAATCTAACCTTTAACATCGGTTACTCAAATAACCGGCGTAAAATGCTAATTATCCAGATTTAAAGAAGCGAGTCCATACAGAACTCATTCACTTCTGTTCTTAGCAAACCCTATCTCTCTCGACGAACCACCATCATTGAAGCTTCTTCCCGCCACAACATTCTCCATTATAGGTAAAAGCTCTCTCTCTTTCTCCACTATAAGAATTTACGCTATTACCTATAAATTTTTCCTAGGGCCACTAACCCTATGTAATTACCCAGGGCCAAAATAGTAGAAAAATACCCGTATACTAATTACCCATGGCCATTTATTAAAAACAGTCGGAAATTACCTGTATTTTTTTTTTAAAATTTGGCCCAAGGGAACATTCCGTCGGTTTTGTCAAACCTTTTTTTTTAAAAATTCGGCCCAAACCGAGGGGTGCCCTCGGGAATGGATGACATGTTTTTTTTTAATGTTTGGGATTTACGAGGGGGCTGCCCCTTGGTTTCCATTTTATTTTTATTTTTTTTAGTTTACCAAATCTGGACGTTGGGGCGTGGGGAATAAAAAATCAGAGTAGCATTTTTCTAGGGTGAGATGTGAAACGAGAGAGGGGAAGAACAGAGGAGAAAGAAGAGGGAGAGAAGGAGGTGAGAAGAAGAGGAGGAACAACAGCAGAGAAAAAATCAAACAAGGCGCTAACAGTCAAATAACACAGAAGAAAGCAGCTTGAAGCTCGGCAACCTCAAGCAGTCGTTCGGTGATCATGGCGGGGAGAGGAGCAGGCTGGAGTGGGAGGGAGAGAAGGCATAGATAGCTCAGAATCGCGAAGAAGGGGTAAAGTAAAGCTTCACCACAGCACGACGGAGGAGCCGTTCTAGTCTCTGCATTCTAATCCCTAACTTATCTTTCTATTTGTTTCTCAGCATTCCAATCCCTAATTTCTCCACTTCTCTGATTCCTGGAAGCACGGCGGAGGAGCCGTTCTGTCGCTGCAGAAAGGGGGAAAGAAGAGAGAGGAAGCTCTGCGTTGAAGGGTGAGGAGAAGGCGGTGTTTTTGGAATTCTTTAGATCTGTGTTTTTGGTCGCTGTAAAAGGGGGAAAGAAGGGAAACGAAGAATGCTTTAGTAGATGTGTGTTAGGTGATTTTGGAATTCAATTATTTTTTTCTGTTAATTTTTTAATTTTTTGGAAATCAATGGAATGGGGCGGGATAATTGTAGGGGACGTTAGGGCTGGACAATGGTAGGGGAGGAAAAATTAATTTTTTAATTTTTTGGAATTCAAATTATTTGTTAATTAGGTGTTTTCTATTTCTAATTAAGAATTCAATTATTGTCTTCTAATTAAATTTGAAAAAAATATTAAATTTAATCAGTTATTTAAACTGATTAAATTTAGTTTTGTTATTTTTTTAATAACCCTTGCAGTTTCCTTGGGCTTTGCCACTCGGAAATTTTCTAGGGGTTAGGGCCCTCGGAAATTTCCTAGGGGCTCTGACCCTAGGAAATTTTTGACGGACATTTCTTAAAAACCCTCGATTTCAATGTCATTTATTACCAGCGAATAACCTACTGCATCGTGGCCCTCGGTGGGCCCTCAAAAATTTGGTCATTTCCTACGATTTTTTGGCATTTTCTAGGATTTTTGGCCCTAGGAAATGCCAAACATTCTTGTAGTGCTTGTTGTAAACAACTTGTTCATGCTTTGTCTCATCGTTACTATCTCTCTCTCTCTCCCCCTCTCTCTATCTTTATCTCTTGTTCCAACATTCCTGTCGCCGTCATCATCGCCATGCGGTGATAGTTGCCATGCCATCGCCATTCTCTGAGTCGTAACCCATTACCATCACCGTCAAAGTTCGTTCATACTTGAGGTAAGGTTTTAAAATTGCTCATTCACGACGTCGTCGTTCTCAAAGGAACAAACTTGTTCGAGTTCATAGGACTTTTCGTGTTTATTTTTGTTATGGGAATTTGTTTTTTCAGTGTGTGTGGTCTCGTCATTCTGTGATTGTAATTTTCAGTTTGGTAGTGTTACATTTTATTTCTTTGGTTCTATTTTGGTTCTGTTTGGTAGTGTTACAATGTGTGGTATCGTCGTTCTATGTTGTGGAGGATTGTTGATGGTCAAAAATATTTATTGTTATGCATTTTTAGTTTGTTGCCACTATTATGCTTATTGTCATTCATTTTAAACTAGTTTGGTTTCTTATGATTTACAACTATTGACAACAGGCGATGAATGAAGAGGGTAATCAAGGTCGTTGGGGTGACATACTCGTATGGCATCGAGGAGGCCACCCGATGCCCCCTATTAGGATGTTGATGACCACAAGGGAGTATCGCGCAATGTTTCAGCATCGCAACGAGGATCGTATGCGAATGGTTTCGAGGAAACCACCCTCTCCCAGGAGGCCCGTAGCCGCCAGGGAGATTTGTCAAGAGCCGGATGTCATTCAGAGCAATGACCCCGAGATCTCAGAGTATACTCCTTCGAAATCGAAGTACTCTCCCTCTACACTAGAGTACTCTCCCTCGACTCCCTCGGGCGTATCTACAGCCCGATTTTGTCCTAGGGAGCCGTCCAGCAGTCACTCCTCGAATTGATTAATGTAAGAGGATTGAAGAGATATGTACTATCATCGTTCACTTCCTACATTATGTGAAGACGAATAGGCTTCAGGATTCTTCTTCCCATAATGCAGGAAGTGAAGGGTTAAAGCATTAGAAGAAAAGATTCGTGAGGAGGAAGCTGATAAAGTTGGGCACCAAGATTATGATGGTGAAACCATGAGTTCTTCTTTGGATTCTATGATGGTGATAAACTTCTCTGGATTCCAGAGAAGAACTCATGGTTTCACCATCATAATTTTGGTGACAAACTTAATCACCTTCCTCCTCGCTATATCTTTTCTTCTAATGCTTCAACCATTCACTTCCTACATTATGTGAAAGAATCCTCAAGCCTATTTATCTTGAGAGAAGCGGATAGAAGACATAATGAAGCTTTGAAGAAAAAGATATGACATGAGGACGAAGCTGAAGTTTTGTCATCATTGCATTGCTTGTTATCTAAAAAAAATGAATTTTGAATTATATAATTTTTTAGTTTTTGAAAAATTAATGGGTACTACGGTTTGTCATTGCTTTTTTGTGTAAAAGTTGAATAGCTTAAATGGTTTGAATTTTGGGCACATTTGGTGCCAATTTTTGGCAAATTTAGTGGCTGTTTACTATCGATCATTTAGAGTGCATATGGGCAGGAAAGAACAAACAAACAGATATTTAAAAAAAATCTGCACGTTTTACACCGGTTATTCTTAAAATCGGTGTAAAAGATAAACGTTTTACACCGGTTATCAACCAAAACAGGTGTAACAAGTGGGTCTTTCACACCAGTTTTTGTTTATAACCGGTGTAAAAATGCTTCTTTTTACGCCGGCTAAATAACCGATATAAAAAGCCCCAACATACAATATCGAGACTATTTACACCGTATCAAAACTGGTGTAAAATATCAAGTCTAACCAGTGTTAAATCGTTCATCTGCACTAATTATGTTGCCATGTTTAATTTTGTTGATGGCGACCTTAGGGCTAGTGGAGATGAGGTGGCTAGTGGTGGCTGTGTTGGTGTGCAGATGCTCTTTGTGTGCTGGAAATGGAATAGTGCTGTGGAGCTGATGATTTCTAAGTTGAAGAAAGATGGAGTGGAGGACCATGGTTTAAGATGTGTAATTAATTAATTTCTAAGTTTAAAACATATTTTAGTCCATGCATCTTATATTAAATTGCGTTTTAGTTTTAGTTTTTTTATTAAAAATATTCCCTTATATTTTTTTTGTTTACATTTTTGTTTGAAAGAGTATCAATTTTCATGTTTCAGTTATTTCAGTTTTATTTCGTCTACTTTATAATTTACTAATGGCATGAAATTATAGGAACTTATATTTAAAAAATAAACTTATAAGAATCAAAATCTAAATGAGAGAAATTAATAATGAAGACCAAAATTTATTTTAACATAGTTTAAAATATATTATACAATATTTGTAATTCATTTTATGAAACTAGATAAAATAAAAAGACTTCAATTTTTTTAGATTAGGTATTCCGTTTTTCGTTTTAAAGAAGTTAGAATTTATTAAAATATCTTGAAGTCAAATACTACTAGTAAAAGGAAATTAAAATATCAAACAAACAGATTAAAAAATATAAAAATTCTAGACAACTACATTTTCTGGTACAATATGTTCTAGAATACCAAAATAAATAAAATAAAATAAAATAAATAAAAGAGAAGAGTTATTTGAAAGGGTTTTTATTAGAGCTGACAAAACTGGTTACGCGGTCCGTATCGGGCTGGCCAAATCGGGCCATAGGCTTTGTTGGTCCGGGCCTAAAAGCCTGGGATAAAATTTGGGTTCGAAACTTGCAGCTCAAGTCTGGTCCTTTGCGGGTTGTGGGCTTATTTGGGTCAACCCAACAATAATTATTTTTGGTTAAATTTTTTTATTAGACATTGTTTTTCAAGGGAAAAATGCAATATTAGTTCCTCTTTTTAACAAAAAAATGCTTTTAAAATTTCAGAATATAATTTTATTGTAGTTTAAGAAAAAGCACCGTTTTGTGCTCAACGTTTTTAAATACGGTATCATTCGCGAAGTAAATGACAATTCCTAAAGCTAATGAGACTCACGTTTTGAAATCATTGATCCCATATACGTACATACATTATTATTTTTTTTAAAATGGCCAATTGGGATTGAACAACTAGTTGGAAGCACTCATAGAGTAGGCAGCCGAGTGGTAAACTGTTGCAGGATATTGGGAACGCGGATTCGAACCCGCAACGCTCCACTTCCCCCTCTCTACAACTATTTAAAAAAAAAAAAAAAACTAATTGGAAGCATATGTATCTTGTATCTTTAGAATTCAACTGATTAAGATATATTAGTTGTTGAATACATTAATCGCATTCAACTGATTCAACGAAATAGATATATTATTGAAGATATATTCAACAACTAATTGGAAGACTCACGGTTGAAATAACCTTAACATATATCTTAAATCAGTTATTGAATTTTTTGCCCAAATAGTTAGCAAATGTTTATGTATTAGGCTAATTAAAGTTAGCATAAAAATGAAAAAGATGTTGCTGACGGTAGGCACTAGGAGGTAACCAGTAAGTATACCAAGCGTGCAAGTTTTTTTTCTTATAATTTTTAGTAACATATATAGTTATATACGCGGCCAAGCCCTGCCGAGCTAACCCAGTTCGGTTCAGACTTTATTGGGCCGAGCAAAAAGATCCGGTTACAATTCAGGCTCAAAATTTTATGTCCAAACCCCTCATTTTATCGTGCTTTTTTGGGCTGACCCATTTTGTCGGCTCCAGTTTTTATAACTTTGATTATTAATTGTCCATTTTTTTTATTAATTACCTAGTTCTTATTTTGTAAGTGGAGAGAAATTTAAATGCGAATTTATAAAATAAATAAGAAAGCAAATACTTCATCCAGTCATTATTACTATAAGGAACAAAACATTAATTCACATAGACTAAGAAAAAATATTAAAAATAGTTTTTTTAATTAATACTCCTAAATATTTAATTTTTTCCCCAAAAATAATTATTTTATGAATTAGCCCACTTGAATAGAAAATAAGTGTATCTCATTAATATGTCTCACTATAAATAAGAGTATAAATAAAAAATAGGTATTTAATGTTGTTGAAAAAATAGACCACTTTATTCCTTACTAACCAGACCAGAGGGAATAATTAATATAAGGAAGTAGATAATTAATAATTTTTATAGTTTGTTATCAAAACCATTTTTGAAAATAGAGAAATGAAAAATGGAGGAGAAAGGGCTACATGGAGGAGTAGTGGCCAACTTGCGAATTGGAACCATTCGGCGAAGCCGAGCGAGCCCGGCATGACTCAGCTCCGTCGGCAGCTTGAGCGCGATGACCTCATCTAGCGGCTCACTCCTGACATCATCGCATTTAACTGGTTACTTCCTTGACTGCCACGTGGTGTCATCATTGCTTCTTTGCTTACATTCTTTCGCTCCCAACCGCGCGTATATTACACATCCAAAGTGTTCTTTATTTTTCCACTTGCATTATTTTCCCTTGGAATACTCCACAAAATTACATCAAATTAGCCCATAAAACCTTAACTTTTAAAACAACTTTTATGTATCGAAGTGTCTTCCTCTCGATGTAATAAAATACAAGTTGTGTGTACCAAAAAAAAAATACATGTTGCGTAAAACTTCTAATTATAGGAATTTAATTACTATATAATGATAGGGTTTACATATATATATATTTAATCGTACATCACCATATGCATAATATTGTGCAGATATTTTAAGAAATAATATTATAATTTACTTCTACCGTCTCATAATATAATAATTTTTTAACTAATTCACTCTCATTAAAAAAGTTAGTTAATTTAGTTAGTGATATTATTTGTTACTCAATTGTATTTTTTTCAAATTTATTGAGGCTCATTATCTCATTATTTCCATCAAATTAATTATCTGCCTAATTAATTTGTATTATGACTCATCACCCTACACCTCTTTCCCCATCCTCACAACAGAGAGATGATGAGATAATTAAGAGTATTTTGCCAACAAAATAATTAATACAGGTTCTTTTAACCAATGATTTAAAAACAGGACCGGACCGGACGGTCCGACCGTCACCCGGCAGTGTTAGCGGTTTGGTCGGCCCAATAGGACCGGCAATCATAGAGAACCGGTAAAAACCTAGTTGGCCAGCCCCAAACCGTTTTGAACCGGCGGAACCAAAGAACCGGGCCGATTTTCTCCCAACCGTCTGGTCCAGTGCAGCACCCCCTGATTTTCCATTTTTTTCTATCATCTTGTTTCTTCTCTGCATCCCTAGGATCTTTTGCAGAGATCATCCCCAGAAGAAGAAGAAGAAGGGAACAAAACAAGTAAAAACATGAGGACGCCGTTGCGCCGTGAGCCGTTGAGAGGTATGCCATGAGGGAGGGAGACCAAGGCATGCATTGAGCACCGCGGCTCGTTTGCATTTCGTCTCAGGTTCAACGCCCCTTCAGCGGTTAGTGTTTCACCGAGAAGGCCGCACCTTACGCCAGTGAGGGAGGGAGGCCTAAGCAAATGAGTGAGGGAGGGTATGGAGATGAGGGAGTAGGAGAGAACCCACCATGCTCAGAGCCTACAAGCATAACCATCCCTCTCTTTCGTTTCTCCTTTGATACTCGATATTTTGGCTGAGATGAATTTAATTGTCATTTCTCCTTTTCTGGTTTCCAGACCCTTCTATTCATTTTTTAATTTTTTGTTATACTGCTCTTATGCTTATGGCCATACCGAGGACTGACTCTCCGGCTTTTCCCGTTCCTAAAGTTTTTATTGATTACAATTCTTAATGAATTTAAATTAATTAAATAATTGTTATTAAAGAGATTGTATATTATTACTCTCGTTAAGCCATTTAAATTTTAATTCATAGTTTTTTTAGTATTCTTTCATTAATGGCAACGCGAAATTCTCGTTGAGTATTACGTCGATGTGATATTCAATGTTAAATATTCATAGTGACGTGGGTTCTTTGTTTGGTGTTGTAGCCCATTGGGCCATATCCTATTTCTTTTTGGAAATATGATGAAGTTTCTGACCAAAAAAATAAATAAAATTAATTATCTATGACTTGAATTACCTATAAGTTTATTTATTTATTTTATTTATTTAATTAATTAGCATCCGGTTCAACCGACGGTTCAACGTTCAACCAGATGAACCAATTGAACCATGACCCGGAGGTCTCACCAGTTCGATCTACGGTCCGGTTTTTAAAACATTGCTTTTAACATGCCTTATTCACCTCTAACATGTGTTGGCTTGAACAAACAAATTCACTCATTAGATAGGGCGAGTTCTACCATGCACAAGTTTCATAGGTGGTACTACGATGGACCACAACTTTTATCCGTTGGATTTATTATACTCACTGTAAAATGATGCAACCGCCCGCACCGAATTCTGCCTCTTTTAATCACTTCAACCAAATTAGGGCTATTGTATAGCAACTAGAAAACGACACACAAGTGAAACGACGCCAATAATGGGTACCTCGCTAGCCAGGAACCGCAGCCATGGTGGAAGCACGACGCAACAGGGGATTGCCTGAAGATGATGATGGGAGATTCGCACGCGACAGTGGGGTGACTCGTGCACTTCACGAGGCGGTGTGAAAGGAAGGACATCACAGGCAGCGTGAACTAGAGGGAATGGTCGACTTTGTCGCGATGAGCAGATCCACAGTGGGAGAAACATCTAGTGACAATGGCTCGTGGCTGAGCAAAACTTGCACTGCGAGGACGGCGCAATAAACGTCGTCGAGGTCTAGAAAAAGGCCTCGAAGTCGCTTGCGAAGTCCGGCTATGGTGATCGGATTCCGTTCAGAGAAAGTTCCTTCGATTTTCGATTATCCAGTGAGGTCTGCTTCTTGAGGTCGGCGAAGCTGCAACAAAGAGGTTGAGGGACAAATACATGGTCTGACTGATGCTGGTTTTGGTTTGTAAGGTGCAGTGGAGGAACCAACGGTTTGTTAGATGTAGGATGATATTATTGAGGACCTACAGTGGCAGTTGGTGGAAATATATCTGGAAATGGAGGGGTGGCAGTGTCGTAATGGGAGGGGATAGGAGAGATAGAAAGGAAGAGAGTTGTGATCTAGTGCGTGCAATGCATTGTAGGATCTATGAGCTTAATCATCCAGTGATTGAAAAAACTTGTGCACCATGATGTTACCTATATTACTTGTTCACGGTAGAACTTCCCCATTAGATAGTCCTAATACAAGTTTGCTTAAGTATGTTATCCTTTTTTTTTTGGAAAATAATATAAAAGTTCTATATTCAAAAGTATACAAAGTATTATTTTTAAAAAATTTCTTACCGAATGATTAAGCAATTAAAAATATTTTTTTAGTTAACGATCATAATATTTAATATATTAACTAGGTCAGAGAACCTGAGCTCAGTACGGGTGGTGAAGAAAAGCAGAACATACAGTGTAATTAAGTTTTTTATGGGAAAAATAATTTTTAACAAGAAAACTGATGAATGAGTTTTTTCTATGTGCCTTTAGTGTAATTAAGTTTTTCAAACTGTTCATAGATAAATTAAATATTAAGTTTTTTAATAAAAAAGATTTTATATATTAGCGGCGGCGTTAGGGTAACCATTTGCCTCTTTTTAAAATTAAGTTGATTCAAACACGTAATTAACAGTTTTAAAAGAGTGTACACGCACGCTCCCTCGTGTCGGCTGGAACTGGCATCATGCTATCTGCTTACGTCTCCTTCATATTAACTTTCCATTTGTCCCATCACAACGCCAACATTCATTTTCTCTCTTTTCCCGGATACCAAAAAAAAATCAAACACCCTTCATTTTACGTACAGTTGTTGTTTTCTTCAGCAGAAGAAGCAAACCCAACTGTACGTTTATTGTTATCCATTGTCAGGGAAGAACATGGACACTATTAGCAGTGTGCAACAAAGGACACCGACCAAAAAAAGCAAACCCAAGAACAACAAAAAGCCCATCAAGGTAGTTTACATATCCAACCCTATGAAGGTTAAGACCAGTGCCAGTGCCTCTGAGTTCAGGGCACTGGTGCAAGAACTCACCGGCCAGTACGCGGAATCGCCGCCGGATCCATCCAAGTTTCAGGTTTCCGGCGGTGATGATGGCGGCATCGGTGAGAATCGATTGGATTATGATAAAGATGATAACGCACTTGTGGTGCCTCCACCAGTGGATCCTGAAGGGCAATTCCCTGGTGGAGGCTTTTCTTCACTCGAGAATTTTGAGGCATTTGATGATGTTTTCACGCCTCATGATCAGATGGTGGAGAACATTTCGGCTCTGAATATTCCCGCGAGTGTATTCTATGAATCTCCCCTCCTTGGTCACCACTGGTGATGCTATTGCTGTTGAAGTGTAATAATAATATTATTCGGTAACGTCTAGCTTATTTTATCTCTAAGCTATTATCAATCTATCTAAATGGTATATATTGGATAGTTTGGTAATTGTCTTTAGTTGCTAATTTCGGACTAGCTTAAAATGTTACTTTTGTTTAATTTAATGTGTTCTCATAAATTAAATGGTCAAGAATATTGTGTTTGTATACAGGGCAGTGGATGGAAAGGGCTGCTCTGCAATTTAGGTTGTGAATGTGATAGGAATTTAAGTTGCTCGATTTGATCTTCATTCTTGAAAGAGTTTGTAGCAACAACACCCAGGGCAGTTTTTTTTTCTTTCTTTACTCTATAGATTAGCTTAGCTAGGCGCAAGAACTTATTTGTTTGGTTTATTTATTTATTTATTTTTTTATAAGCAAAGAATTTTTATTAAGGGAATACAAGGGGTACTTTAACCCGAAACAATATGGAGGTGCCTCACTAAAATCTCTCAGAGCCAAAACCCATGGGTGGACATGAACTTGATATATAAAAGGGGTGGAAGGAGAAATGGAAACATGTTGAGAGTTCCACTTCAACTAGTGATATAGTTGAGTTAGGCCATAAAGCCAAATTTTACGAGGACCCAATTCGTAAAAAACTTCAATGATGGATTACTAAACTAATAATTTAATAATAATTCAAAGGTTTTGTTGATGAAGAACATAGTGAAATTGATGGTTTAAGTTGAAATTCTGGTCCCTATATATATACAAAATATGAATGTGCCACCAGATGCTGCTACTTCTTTTTCTATTTTTGGGTACTATGAAAATGACTAGCAAAATATTGGTGTATTCTGGCGGTTGCAGTGAGCAGTGCCACGCCGCTTTACCATTTTGCGAAGATAAAACTTCAGCACTTCTTGTGCTTTTAGTTTGGCAACGACTTCTTAATAAAACTCATTTTGCCTCTAAAAAACACATTTTATGAAGATATGAAACTTTATTGTAACGGATCGATCCATGATATAGCTTCCAAATAATTTAGACAATTGATTAATTGAAGCAGAAAATTGTCTATCATGGTTTTAAATTTGAACAACCAAGTCTTAAGTGATATTAGTTATATAATATTCAGATATATGATTGCTTTTTTTTTAGTAGCAAAGAAATTGTATTAGTAGGGAAAATAGGGTTTTTTTTAATGGCAAACAAATTTATAAACATAGAGTATAAGGGGTACTCTAACCCGAAACCTACAAGATAACGAGACAAGAAAATGACCCAATGAGCAACACCTATAAGCCCACAACAAGGCCGACAAGCCTATTTCCAAACATTACATAATCAAAATCAGTTCACCAGATCACCCAAAGGACTGTATGTCAAATCAACGCTAAACCTTGCCTACATAACGGCCTACCTCTGAGAATGCTAAACTGAGAGAACAAGAAGGGAAGATCCCGTGGTAGCACTAATCAGAACCCAACCAATTGATAATAACATACCACGCTATGGATGAAAAGACACATTATAGGGAAAATAGGGTACTCCAACCCAAATGAGATATATGAGAGAAAAAATAAAGATATATGATTGTTGGTATAATGAGAGAAAAGATAGAAAAGAAAAAATGGATATGACTAACTTGTTTCTTATTATATAATATTCAGTATGATATATTAAGTTAAGATCATGCATGAGAATAAAGCAACCATATGTAGTCACCTTTTGGTTTGGAGTATTGGCTTAAAATTTGTATTGTCATAAAAATTGTGTCTATTAACTCACTTTATAAATTTTTGGGTCTAGGCTTCACTTGTGCTTTTTTTAAGAGGCAAAAAAGCTTTATTAATAACGATATGCAGCAAGGATCAACATAAACCAAACCACCTAAAGTTTTTTTTATAAGCAAAACAATATTATTTAATGGGAGTATAAGGGGTACTCTAACCCGTTACACAATTTCAAGACAAGTTACATTTCATCATTTGATAACAGCCCCTGAGGTTTGTACACCACTCTGGGAATGACATACCTGAAAACCTCCCCTCCATGTAAATAACCAACCCCAAGATAAAGCTTTAATTTGAGCGATTAATTCCGAAAAGCTAGCAATTCCACCTTGAAACATAATTCTGTTTCTCATCCTCCATATAGGCCATATTACCGCACACTAAATTAAATATCTGACCTTCTTCAAATGTCTACCACGGAATAAGGTACCATGTTTCCAGCCAACCATGAACAGAGAACCAAATTTTATAGGAGAAGAGACATGAAAAAAATAAATGATTCACCGATTCATCAATTTGGAAGCAAAATACGCAATATTTTTCATTTGGACGGTTATAACATTGCGTCAAACCACCTAAAATTTACAATTCAGATGCCGGCTTTACTTGAGCCTTGGTCCTTGTTATTAATAAAATTCTTTTTGCCTTTTGGAAAAAAAAAATTAACCATATGTAGTTAACGAAAATTGTTATACATGGTATATACAAATTGGATTGGATGTGTTTTGAAGAAAAAATCTAAATGAATCACATTAATTGGTTTTCTTATTGTATCATCCAATCAACTTGATTCTAAATTTATATATTATCCAATTCAATGTGATATATCTGAAAGGGTATATATATTAGATCAAATTTTTTTTGTTGATAAATCTTGGTTTTAGTCTTAACATTAATTCTTTTTCTTTTTTTAAAGATAGTACTAAGTAAATATATCTTTTTTGATTTAATAAGATACTATGTAAATATTACTCCCTCCGTCCCTGGTCTTTAGTTGTTTTAGCTTTTTTTTTTGGTCCCATATCTTTGGTTGTTTTAGAAAACCAATGCATAATTTGAGTTTTTTTTCCCAATATGCCCTTTAGATTAAATAAAAATACTCATTAATACACCTTTGTGGGGAATGCCTCTGTTTACCTTGAAAATCTAATACTACAATAAATGTACGTGGGAAATGCATTTGACCATAAATTTTAGACCATGCACTCCATTGGCCTTAAAAGGTGAAATAGAATGTGAGTTGCATACGTCCAGAAAAAAAAAGTGCAGATGGAAGAGAAAAATAAGGAGATAATTGAAGACTCATTTGAAGAGAGAGTTGAAGACTCATATGAAGGGATAGTAGAAGACTCACATGAAGGGATAGCTGAAGACTCTGTGTCCAGTGATTGTCAACATGAATCTGATGCAACTTTTCATGAGGAAGAGAAGGAAGTTCTGGACATTGATTTAAACCTTCCTGCTGATACTGGATTTGATTTGAATAATTTTCCAGATAAAGAAGGAGAGAATTTTGAAGAGGAAGGAGAAAATATTGTAGATGAAGAGTTAAAAGAAACAGTTAATAACATGTTAGAGGGGTTGTTTTCTTGAAGAGTGCCAAGAGACTCAACTTCTATAATGGCGACAGAGTTTCATAACTATGAGATGAGACATCTAATCATGTAATAAAGTTGCAGATTTCATAAATCGGTCTGGATTTTATTATTTCAGATGGTAAAAAAACATAAAAGTTAGTTTATTTTAACGAGAGAAGAGCGTTATTTTTAAACAGACACTAGCACAATAGCCGTATATACGCACGAGACTAAAAAATAAAATAATTATTTATAAATAATAAAATATTTCTAAAATTTGATACATGCTACAAAAAGATAAAACTATATCAACGAAATTTAATATTTTTCCGTCGGGACGTAAAAGAAAAGTAATCGTTTATACTATAATATTTTTCGATCGAGAATCAAAATTAAAAACATTATTTATATATTATAAAGACATTTATAAATTTTGATACGTAATCAAAGACAATAAAATTATACTGAAAACATATAAAATTTTCCCACTGGGACTTAAAAAGTTAATCATTTATCATCTATAAAGAATAAAGAAATTTACAAAGATTAAATATAAAAAAAATTAAAAAACTAAGGAAAAAAATAGAAAACATGAAATATAAACAGAAGAAAAATAAAAAATTAAGAAGTAAATAAAATTCTCCGTAGGGACTCAAAAGTAAAATAATCGTTTATATATAATAAAATATTCATAAAGTTTGATTATACGGGCTCAAAGACAATGAAATTATACCGACAACATGTAACATTACCCCGTTAGGACTTAAAAGCAAAATAATTATTCATCATTTATAAATAATAAATATATTTATAAAGATTAAATGTTAAAAAAATTAAAAAAACTAAAGAAATAAGAAACATTAAGAAAAAAAAAGAAATATAAATTGAAAAAAAAATTAAGAAGTAAAAAAATTCTCTGTAGAGACTTAAATGTAAAATAATAACTTATAAATAATAAAATATTTATAAAATTTAATTTGATATGGGCTCAAAACGATGAAATTATATCGACAACATGTAATATTTCTCAGTCAGAAAGTAAAATAAAAGTAATCATTTATACTAACATATAATGTTTCTCTATCGAGAGTAAAAAGTAAAATACGTAGTTGACTATACCGAAAACATATAATGTTTTTCCGTCAGGATTCAAAAATAAAATAATCATTTATAAACAATAAATATTTCTTCGTTATGGCCTAAAAGTAAAATAATAATTTATACTTTATAAATAATAAATATAATTATAAAAATAAAATATTAATTAAAATTAAAAAGTTAAAAAATTGATAAAATAAAGTAAAAAACTTTAAGACATATAAATATAAGAAAAATAGAAAAAGTAAAAAGTAAACAAATTCCCCGTAGGATATTTATAAAATTTGATATGTGCTCAAAGACGATAAAATTATACCAACAAAATGTAATGCTTTTTCGTTAGGATGCAAAATAAAAATAATCATTTATACCGACATATAATGTTTATCTATCGAGAATAAAAAGTAAAATAATCCTTAATAAAGACATCTATAAATTTTGATACACGATCA
Source organism: Calophaca sinica (assembly GCA_037113605.1). Lineage (NCBI taxonomy): Eukaryota > Viridiplantae > Streptophyta > Magnoliopsida > Fabales > Fabaceae > Calophaca > Calophaca sinica. The sequence goes on along the minus strand of CM073733.1, from coordinate 33,281,718 downwards.
AAGATGGTGAAATTATACTGACAATATGTAATGTTTCTCCGTTAGGACTTAAAAGAAAAATAATCATTTATAAATGATAAAAAAATTTATAAAGATAGAATTAAAAAAAAGAAATAAGAAAATTAAAAAACGAAAATAAATAAAAACTAAAAAATTAAAAAGTAAAAAACTGATCGTAGGGATTCAAAAGTAAAATAATCATTTATAAAAAATAAAATATTTATAAAATTTGATTTTGATATATACTCAAAGATGATGAAATTATGCGGACATCATGTAATGTTTCCCATCGGGACGCAAAAAAAAAGTAATTATTTATACCGACATGTAATGTTCTCTTCGAGAATCAAAATTAAAATAATTATTTATAAATAATAAAAAGATTTGTAAATTTTGATACGTAATCAAAGACAATGAAATTATACCGACAACATTTGAAAATATAAAATAGAAAACTAAAGATAATATAACAATAGAAAATAGGAAAAAAAATAAGAAAACTAAAAATTTAAAGTTTTAAAAAAATGAAAAATAAATATAAAATAATAATAAAATATCTATAAAATTTTATTTTGATATGCACTTAAAAATGATGAAATTATGCGGACAACATGCAATGTTTTCCGTCGGAACGGAAAAGAAACGTAAAAAAAAAAAACCTAAAAATTTATGCTTGGCCAAATTGGTACTATAAGTTTTTAAGTTGGGCCAAATAAGTCATTTTCGGCCAAATATGTCCTATAAGTTTTTAAGTTGGGCCAAATAGGTACAATGAGTTTTTAAATTGGACTAAATAAGTCTTTTTTAGCCAAATAAGTCATTTAAGTTTTTAAGTTGGGCCAAATAAGTCTTATAAGTTTTTAAGTTAGACCAAATAGGTCCTATAAGTTTGTAAGTTGGGCCAAATAAATCATTTTCGGCAAAATAAGTCTTTTTCGGCCAAATAGGTAGTATGAGTTTTTAAGTTGGATCAAATAAGTCTTTTTTTGGCCAAATAGGTACTATGAGTTTTTAAGTTTGACCAAATAAGTCCTTTTCGGCCAAATAAGTCTTTTAAGTTTTTAAGTTGAGCCAAATAGGTCCGATAAGTTTGTAAGTTGGGCCAAAAATCCTTTTCGGCCAAATAAGTCCTTTAAGTTTTTAAGTTGAGAAAAATAAATCTTTTAAGTTTTTAAGTTTTGCCAAATAGGTCCTATAAGTTTTTAAGTTAGGCCAAATAGGTCCTATAAGTTTGTAAGTTGGACCCAATAAATCCTTTTTGACCAAATAAGTCATTTAAGTTTTTAAGTTGGGCCAAATAGGTACTATAAGTTTTCAAGTTGGACCAAATAAGTTATTTTCGGCCAAATAAGTCATTTAAGTTTTTAAGTTCGGTCAAATAAGTCCTATAAGTTTTTAAGTTGAGCCAAATAAATCCTTTTCGGCCAAATAAGTCATTTAAGTTTTTAAGTTAGGCCAAATAAGTCCTTTAAGTTTTTAAGTTGAGCCAAATAAATCCTTTAAGTTTTTAAGTTGTGTCAAATAGGTCCTATAAGTTTTTAAGTTTGGTCAAATAGGTACTATGAGTTTTTAAGTTGGACCAAATAAGTCTTTTTCGGCCAAATAAGTCATTTAAATTTTTAAGTTGGGTCAAATAAGTCCTTTTCGGCCAAATAAGTCATTTAAGTTTTTAAGTTAGGCCAAATAAGTCCTATAAGTTTTTAACTTGGGCCAAATAGGTCCTATAAGTTTTTAAGTTGAGGCAAATAAATTATTTTCGGCCAAATAAGTCCTTTTAGTTTTTAAGTTGGGCCAAATAGGTCCTATAAGTTTTAAGTTGTGCCAAAAATTAGTTAAATGACTAAATTGAACCTAAAAAATAAGTTAAGGGACCAAAATGAAAAATAAATATAAAATAATTAAAAAATTAAAAAATAATAAAATAGAGTAGATCAATTTTTTTTAAAAAAAATAAAGTTGATTGATAGATAGCATGAAAGAGGATAGAGAAGGGATTAAAAATGAGAAAGGAGGGAGATTAAAAAAAATATATGCGAGAGAGAGTAGTATTGTTGGAGAAAACAGATTGAATGAAAAATTGACACCTGATATAGGGGTATGTTTTCTAAAAGAAGATTGATTGATTGATAGATAGGTGCCCATCAGAGTTGAAACAAATACACAAATGTTGCCAAGAAAAAGATTTCATAGTATTTTTATTTTTTTTTGTGAACTAATGGGGCTACAACCCCAAAGAGTTCATAGTATCAATAAAATATATTTGTATTAAGTCCACAGCTGCAGGTCTGCTCGCTAAAGATATTTACCATTCATTCACCGGCACATTACACACGCACACACACACTTATCATTAGATGATATATTTGTTTAGTAGGAGTTTTATGTAGATTTTTTCTGTTGAAGACATACTTTAAGATATATCTTATGTTTTTCTAAAAAATTGTCTGAAATGAAATCATCATTTTATAGAAATTAATTAATTCAATATTAAGTGAGTGTTGATAATATTTTTAGAGTTTAATGGACATGCATACTCAGTATAATCTAGGTTTATACTGACATCTAATAAGAGTTAATTATGGTTCATTTATTTTTTATAGTTATTTTAAAATACAGTTATAATAGTGGGCTGATATAGCAGTGTAAAATTATTTTACATCGACAGTGCATGCCATATTTATACATATTTTTATCAAAATTTTTGTTAATAATTAAATCAAATATCTACTATATTTTAACAGCACTTGGAACGTGTCTCATTAAAAAAAAAATTAGATGCAATAATGTGAGATTGAGAAAGAAAAAGGAGTTTTGTATATGACAGATGCAAACAGGAACAACCAAAACCGAAGGACAGAAATTCCAATTATGTCTTGCAACTTGCATATGCTTATTGATCCTCCTCCCTCCTAATGGTGGGGGCAAACTTTCTCTTCTCTCTATCTCTCAACTTGCTGAGGGAGAATTTGATCACTTCTCTATCAGTGTATGTGATGTCTCTCTATCTCTCAACTTGCTAGGGTGGGGTTTGATCGTTTCTCTTTCAGTTTATGTATGTCCATATCTCTCAACTTGCTATGGGGACTTTGATCATTTCTCAACAATACATAGGTTGTGTAATAATCATTTGCTTGAGAAATAATACATAGCATGTAGAAAAAAGAGATACGTATATATATAAAACATATTGTTCTTTACGATATCATTTCAAACTAATATAAGTCAACTTTATTGTGCAAAAAATAAAACTTAGATTAATCTCTAAAACAAATATTTTAATGTAGAAATATGAAATAAATAATTGTATGAGGTGATTTTTTTTTAATTAAAATCATATTGAAAAATTGGAGTGGATCGAGAATAATTTAGAGTTACATTTAAAGTTTGCTGTCATTTAAATAAACTTCAAATATTGTAGAGTGTATTTTACAATAAAATTTATTACTTTTTAGGCCACTGTTGCGTATGCCTACTGGGTTTGCATGTGTGAAGATAATAAGATGGGTGGAAAAAGCAGCATATATAGTTAGAAACACAAATATAAAAAAAAATCCTGATGTCGAACTTGTTAAAAATTAATAACTTGCTATAAAAATAAAAATGTTAAAACTTGTTAAAAATCCAGATGTCGAACTTATCTACTATCTATCTACTATCAATTTAAGAGAAACTGCCACAGCTAAAAAACCCAAAATACCCATTTTTAAAAATCTGACACATCATCGATCTTGAGGGTAAATTAGTCAAACTGAATCCAACTATTTACTACTTTTTGTCTGGAAAATCATAAAAGTACCCATAACTATAGTACTTTTCACCATTTTGAAGATAAAATAATCTCTTTAATTTCTTTCTCTTTCTTCCCACTTTTTCTCACGTTTATGTTCCTTCATTTCCTTCCCTCTTTATCTTGCGTCTCTATTTCTCAAGATAAATTCAAATTTCAAATTTCACTTTTTCATCTTCTTTCTTTCATTCAATTTTATCCCTTACCTTCTTTCTTCTTTGCAAAGCAAAGTGTTGACCCACCTATTTTCCATGGCAGCAACAGTTTATCTTCTCCCTCACTTACAATGGACAACACTCTCTCTCTCTCGCGCGCGCGCGCCAGTGAAGAACTCGTCGAAAGCCATTTCCGAAAGAAGATATCGCTAAGAGTCATTTCGTCTAGATGTTTGATTTTTCGTTTCATGGACTCATCTTACCAAGTGGCAGGTTAGAAACAAAGTTGCAGATTTCCTTGTAGAAGTGTGGAAGAACTGGAAGCACTCGCAGCTAGCCGGCAAAAAGAGGTTTGCGTTACTTTAAAGTATTTCGTCTTTTTCCAGTATTATTTGTTTTTTTTTTCTGGGTTGTTTGTGTTTTTATGTGTATTTACACTATAATGGTTTGTTTTTCAGGTGTACCTTACTGGAAGAAGTAAAAAATGGTAACTTGCTTGATGTATACAGATAAAAATAGTGTAAGTGTATCATGCGTTTGAAGGATTCACAAGGAGATTTCTATTTCTCTTTGTTTTCTACTTAGGTTGATCATGTGCGTTTATATTCTTTCCCTGCTTTAGTTCGTTAAATAACCTGTAGAATAAACTAAATCATGAATACACTTTTAGTATTTTTAGAGTTATATAAATAATCACCAAACCAGGATATTCTTAGCTACTTTTTAATTCCCTTTTGTTTGCTGACTAGGGAAAAGTCCATATGGAAATGGAAGGCAAAGTCAATTAGATTCTTTTAACAACCATGTTGAGATACCAAACTTAAGCATTTATTGGTATCGTTTGGACATTTTTAGTTCTTTTTTACTATTTTGTTTTTTCTGGTCTAATGGTGCGGTGAAGAAAAATGGCTCCATTGAAAACCACCATTGGACCCTAGGGTCTTATAGCATGCAAAAAAGCTGGAAAAAAAGGTGTCCTTTCCCAGTCCACTTATTTTTCTAAATGGCTTCACCCCTCTTCATGTATTGTATGAGATTTATTGCCTTATATGGTTGTCCCCTTTTTTAATTGAGCAATGATAACATGCAGCTATCCCTTATATATGATTTGAAGACAAAAGGAGTTCCTGACTTTGAAGGCTTTTGTTATGACAGTGAAGTTCAAGCTTTGCTTCTAACCATGCCAGTATTATCAGACATAATGGAGGAGGAGGATGAGCTCACCAAAGAACCAGGTGAGCCCATCAAATTAAACTGTGGCTCTCATTTAGATTTCAAACGTAATTAACAATAGTGTTTTTTTTTTTGTATTGTTGTACTGTCTAATTTTTACGTGGGGTGTGATTTTAATTTGCCTATTTGTTGATGACATGTGTATGCTGACTTGGGTAATGCGATTATAACCATGAAGAAGCCAGAGGCGATATTGTTCATGACTTCATGTTACTTGTTGTTGGGTCTGGAGACTTCATCTTGATGGAGGTTCTCTGTTTTTGTTTTGTTTTTTGGTTTATTCATTGATTTGCATATATTTGGTGGGAGTAAATGCACTATGATCGATAACTTGATATTGAGGTAAACATGTTTCATCCTTCAGTTCGATCCTTGAATCAGATTGATACTAGATTCACACCATTATTGTTTTTTAATGTTGGTTTTGAAAAATAGAAGGATGTTTCTAATGATGATTTCTGTAATGTGTATACTATATAGTCCTTAATTTTGAGTAGTTGAGATGCTTTTCTCAAATGATGGCTTTTGAAGGTCACTGGTCCAAATTTGTATTTCTAGTTTTTCATTATTTGGCTTCGTTTACATTGCATCCCCCCATAAATGTACTAGCAGTTTTGTTCTGCTTTTCTTATTGTTTTAATCCCTTTTGTGTTCCGTATGCTATTAGTTTGCAATGGTTTTGAATGGAATTCAATTTTTAACTCTATTTTAGTCAATAATTACTAATTGAAACTACTAACATTGTAGTCTCTACCCAGTAGTTTTAAGTCTAGAAAAGGGAATATACATGTCAATAGTTTCAAGTCAAGAATATGATATTTATGTCACTCATTTGTTAATGGAGAAGTACTACAAGACGGAGGCACTACCTTACCATTAATCTATACCATGAATATTTTTAAAAATTACCGTCTTTCTATTTTAAGAAGAGGGGAGGATAGTAGTCATTTTGGGAGGGTGAATTCTAGGATCAAATTTCCATAATACATAACATGGCACCAGCAGTTTTTGGCTCCTGAATCTCATTAATATTATGCATCATTTTGCCTACTTATATATTATACTAGCTTTTGTTTAATTCTTTGGACAATTTACAACCTCATGGTTAGAGTGTCACCAAAGATAATTTCATGTATTTCAACCTCAGTATTCTTTTTTATGTCACAGTGTTGTTTTCATGTTAGAACAGAGCTAAATTAGACAGACTCCATGATCTGTTACAAATTTGATGACAGCAACCAAAAGCCTTCAGAACCAATTAGTTTGACAGGGACTGCAAGTTTTTTCCTCAAAGGTTGGAATTTTAGTTTTTGATGTTACGAACACTACTGTCAAGGGTTTTATTCTTATGAAATTTCTATTAAAAAAAATTGTAAAGCCTTCAGAAGAAGAGAGCTTATGTTAAAGGCTGTGCAAAATTTAGTATTAAAGTATATGGATGAACTTCTAAAGATTGTTACTGCAGACAATCCTTAACAAGTCAACGTTACAAATTTAGTAGGGAATTTCGCTGAGTTATTGGTGATTGTTTGGAGTAATTAGTTACGGTTGTTGGGTTGATTAGTTTGTTATGATTAGTTAGGAGTCAATAGTTAGTATAAATAAGAGCACTCTATGTACATCTTTTGCATTTTTCCAACGTGAAATCTAAAGAGTTTTACTCTCTTCAAAGCTTCCAAATCTTTCTTTTCCCTCCCCAGCCATTTCTGTAAAATTTACAGGATCTAATTACATGAATTAGAACACCAATTTTAGGGTACTTACTTGTCGAAGACATCGTTGCGCTTCCCGGGAATTGTCTCTTTTGAAAAACAAGAGTTAAGCCTTCTTTTACCTGGTCACAAACTCCGTATCTTGGTTCTCAATGGGGCAAATCGTAGACGAGTGTAATGATTGACGTGACGGCAAAGGGGACCTAGTCTCTTTATTTCTCAACCCTAGGACCACCCATCATGGGCCTAGTGGTTGAGCCTATACTGTCTCCCACATAAATCCGAATTAGGCATCCAAAGACCCATTACAATCGATTACTTACTTGCGGGCCTAAGCATCATCAATTGGATCATAACATTAGCCTGTTTTTGGAAAACCAAAAGGCCATAATTGATTGTAGCCCACAAGAATTATTAGAAAGAATTCTAACATTCTCCCACTTGGGCAAAATCAATTGTGCAGTTTTAATTTATAGAAAACATTTTTGAAAACGACTCTCGGGCAAATAACATACTTCCAAACGTGGCCACTAAATACATGATCCCATGATGCAACACCTAATTAAGACTTCATCCAACAAAAGCTAAGTGACACCAAATCATGGCGGTAGTCATATTTTATTTCGACATAACACCTTCCATGGTTACAAATACCACCAACTCCGTCGACTAGTCATCTATGTGGAGTGTAGCAAGAAAATGATATGCCAATGTGTTCTCACAGCCATACTGTCATTTTCTTTGTCAGTCCTCAATTCCTCTCAAATGCATTAAAGCCAGAGAAATTACATGGTTCATATGAAACCATCATGCCTCAGCTCCAATATGGCGTCTATCACCGGCACAGCGATCCCATTGACACCGAGCTCTAATATTTTAGCAATATGCCTCAGCTCCAATATGGCATCGACCACCGGCATAGTGGTCCTAAAGATACCGAGCTCCAATATTTTCGTATTTGACATACACATACAAGAATTTATCATAATGAAATTCATCTCATCATTAATCATCAAATCAAATGCAAAGTTTACATCAATATGCTAAAAGTAAATGACTGAAATAAAATGTTCAAAGACACAAAGTAACATAAAACCTTGAGCTCCCACTAACCAAACACATCAAAAGAACTCACAATGCCCATGTTCTCAACATGTCTCTTGAAAACAACGGGCCTGAGTCCCTTGGTTAAGGGATCAGCCAACATGGAATCTATGTCAATCTGCTCTACCACTATAGCACCCTCTTTCACAAGATCTAGGACAGTCAAGTACTTCAACTCAAAGTGCTTAGATCCACTAGAAGTCTTATTATTTTTCGTATAAAACAACTGCAAAGACTATTATCACGTAAAATGCAGCGGCCTAGCAATGGAGTCCACAATACGAAGTCCTGTCACCAAATTCCTCAACCAAACAGCATGAGTAGCAGCAGCAAAGCAAGCAATGAACTCTGCATGCATAGTAGAAGAGGCAACAAGAGTTTATTTCTTACTCTTCCAGGATATCGCACCTCCAGCTAACATAAAGATGTATCCAGAAGTCAACTTCCTATCATCAGGGCACCAACCAAGTTCTGAATCTGTGTACCCTACAATCTCCAAGTTGTCCACTCTCCTAAATGCAAGAATATACTCTTTAGTCTTCTGTAAGTACCTCATCACCTTCTTGGCAGCCATCCAGTGATCATTCCCAGGGTTTGACTGGTATCTACCTAGAACGCCAACCACGAAAGCGATGTCAGGCCTAGTGCATACTTGAGCATACATGAGACTACCCAAGGCACTCGCAAAAGGTTTATCATTCATCTCTGCTCGCTCAACTTCATTCTTAGGACATTGATCCTTGTTGAATTTATCACCTTTAACAATTGGAACATCACCAAGTTTACAATTATGCATATTAAATCTCTCTAAGACTCTATCAATGTAAGCCTTCTGAGATAACCCGAGTATGTGACACGATCTATCTCTATGAATCTCGATCTCCAACACAAAGGAAGCCTCACCAAGATCTTTCATGTCAAAGAATCTAGTCAACATCTGTTTTGTCTCATGTAGCAAACCAAGGTCATTAGAAGCCAACAATATGTCATCGACATATAACACAAGGAAGATAAATTTGCTCCCATTGACCTTGAGGTATATACATTGATCGACTTTATTCTCCTCAAACCCCATAAAAGTTACCACTTCATCAAATTTCAGTTACCACTGTCTAGAAGCTTATTTCAAGCTATAAATAGATCTCTTCAGTATACAAACCAAGTTCTTTTTGTCACTAACATGGAAACCTTCAGGTTGTTGCATGTACACTACCTCACTCAAATCACCATTCAGAAAAGCTGTCTTCACATCCATTTGATGCAACTCCAAATCGAAATGAGCTATGAGAGCCATAATGATCCTAAAGGAATCCTTTGTTGATACTGGCAAAAAAGTCTCATTAAAGTCAATACCCTCCTTTTGTGTGAAACCCTTTGCTACTTGTCTGGCCTTAAACTTCTTAATATTACCCTTGGCGTCCTTCTTCGTCTTAAAAACCCATTTACAACCAATTGCCTTGCAATTGTCAGGCAGCTCAACAAGCTCCCATACACCATTAACTGACATAGACTGCATCTCTTCATTCATTGCATGCCTCCACTTATCAGACTGAGGACAACTGATAGCTTCGTGATAGCTCTTTGGATCAACAATGTCTCCAATATCATATGCATCCTCGCTAAGATAGACGATAAACTCATCACCAATAGCAGATTTCTTCTGTCTAGATGACCTCCTCAAAGGAATATGTGCAACTGGCTCAATAGGTTATGCAACCTCAGCCACAACAGGAGGATCAAGTACATCATCAGTCTGTGGATCGACTACATCCTCAGTCGGAACAACCGTCTCAACTGGAGCAACTGACGAAACACTGATAATAGAAACAGGCAGAGGCAAAGTAACAGTCTCAAGTGAAAGTATATCGATCTCATCAGATGGAGCAATGGGGTCTGCTACATCAAGTTCCAAGAATCTGACATTTATGGACTCTACAATCCTTTCCCCTTTTCCAGGACAGAAGAATATGTATCCTTTAGCACGGTTCGGATATCCAATGAAAAAGCAACGACTAGTCTTGGGGTCTGTTTTCTTTTGCAAGGGATTATAAATTTTTACCTCAGCTGGGCAACCCCAGACTCGAAGATGGTTTAGGCTGGGTTTTCTTCCTGTCCAGAGTTCAAAAGGAGTTTTGGGAACAGATTTACTAGGAACTCTGTTAAGAATGTAAAAAGCTGTTTTCAAGGCTTCACCCCATAGATATTCTGGCAAGTTACATCTACTCATCATGCTTCTCATCATATCCTTAAGTGTCCTATTACGCCTTTCGGCTACACCATTTTGTTCAGGCATCCCAGGCATGGTGTATTGTGGAACTATTCCACAATCCTACAAGTATAAAGCGAATGGTCCCATATGTTGCACTGTGGCACCATATTTACCATAATACTCTCCACCACGGTCAGACCTTACAACCTTGATCACTTTTCCCAACTGCTTTTCCACTTCAGTTTTAAAAACTTTGAATTTTTCAAGTGCTTCAGATTTTTCTTTAATCAAATAAAGATAGCCAAATCGGGAAAAGTCATCAATGAAAGTAATGAAAAACCTGTTACCACAGATTGTAGGAGTAAGGGGCCCACTAATATCTATATGAATAATCTCTAAAAGATCGAAACTTCTAGTTGCACTCTTCTTTTTGTCTTCGTAAATTTTTCCCTAATGCAATCTACACAATTACCCAGATCATCAAAATTCAAGGTAGGTAGAATATCTGCCTTTGTCAATCTCTCAACCCTTTCCCTAGAAATATGACCTAAGTGCTTGTGCCATAACATAAAGGATTTTTCTTCAACCTTAGACCATTTAGCAGTAGAACTCTCAACAACTAAGGATGAGGCAATATTATCGGGAGCTAAAGACAATTTATATAAACCATCAACCAAAGATCCATAACCAACAATTTGGGAGTTCAACATCAGACATATTTCACTATTACCAAAAGTAAAACTGAAACCAAGTTTATCCAAAAGAGAAACAGAAATCAAATTCCTCCTAAAAGAAGGTACATAAAAGGTATTCTTCAAAATAAGTTCAAATCCAGATCCTAAAACTATGCTTATAACACCCTAATTATCTAACGCTTATATTATTATAAGATGATAAGATTTCAAAATATTTGATAAAATAAGTATGGTTTTCTTTTCAAAACGAATTCTTTTGATGAGTAAATAAAATCTTTCTTCTCAATAAAGCATGAAGTTCAAGGTCATTTTGGAAAATGAAGGAGATACGTAGGTTTCGTAACTCAATCAAATAAAAACACGTAGTTTCAAAATTCAGTCTTTGCAACATTTCTGAAATCCTTCATCACTTTTATACAAGTCAAAAGATTTAGTACTACATCTTCATACCTACTATCCCCATTGTTCATGCAAATGAAATCCTTGTAATATAAAAAGTATGACTAATTTAGAAAATTATGTTTCATAAACATTACCATTCACAATAATTAAGAAGCACCGTTTGAGCATTCTACATCATGCATATAAAACTTTTCCCAAAAGTTCATTCCGTTAAAAATAATTACATGTCGAGTCCAAGCCTCCAATATTAAAATAACAACAAAACTGCTACATAAATATTACAATTTAATCCTCTAATTTATTTACAAATATTCTTTCTAAGTAATCAAATTAAACTCAAAAGACATCTTCAGTTCTCTAAGCTAATTAACTGTAAAAATAAAAAGGAAAGGAATGAGATAAAAATCTCAGTAAGCATTTCCCGTCACACACACACACCTGGCAATTAACAAGCAAGACAAGCAAAAGAGACAAGTGTTCATGCAACATGCATAATGAGGCTATACGACAACTTGAGTCATTTAACACGTAATACAAACCACATTAAATCAACAGCAACTAATCCATTCATACAAGTACGATGTCAGATCCATTTCAAAGCACATAGATCAAGCACGAAGCCAAGTCAATTGTAACGACGAATGCTAATTTATCAACGGTCCTACATTGGCAACAAGCTAATGCGAACCCAAATTATACTCCATCGAAATCTTCAGGATCCTTTTCCACTCCAGGTGAGTGGATGAGAGTGCCCTCAACATCCAGAGATACAGACTGAGTCTAGTCAGAGTGATCCAGCATATAATTGGGACGCCCCAGCAGTACCCTGCCTTTACATAAAACCCTACTAGCAACTACCCTCAAGGCCGAGCAGAGCTCCCCATGGCCGTCTCTGAACTGTTCCCCATGAAATCGTTTGCTCACCACCCAAAAGACACTACATCCTCGATGCGCGGCAACCGGCCTAAGTGTTATTCTAGTGATTAAACCGTAATCACAACCAATCACATTGGCAACCAGCCTGTGTGTAAATCCTAAGGTACCACTATGTCAGTACGTCGACGAGGTTCCCTTTAATCCAAAACCAATCAAAACAGTCAATTCAAATGGCAAAACTAAATAGCACTAAGCTAGACGACAATATGTCACTTCCTCACGATTCCTGCATAATTTCAAATACAACAATTGATGCAGCTCAGTGCTGCAGCATCCAGTCTAACAACCAATCCATCAAGGTATGAGCAGAGTATCATCAAATCATAAATAACATATATATTTGAACATATAGTCATCACAAAATTATCAATTATTTCCACACATAAATTCAGTCAAGTACCTTCAAGCATACACATACTCATATTATTCAGCTTGTTTCATTGCTCCTACAATGAACGTGTACCCAAACACATAACCACATATAATCATACTTACACATTGCTCATACAATGGTAACAGTGCAAAACACATAAGGACACGTTCGGGGTCACAGGGTACCCCAAACAAAGGAAACACTCACCTTAGTCGATGTAAAAATCATTAGCACAGTTCCTTCCTTCCAATCACGTTTGCAAGAAAACCAGCAACCAGTTATGCAGCTCCCGTTCAACAATTTTGATTATCCTTTCCTGTCGAAAGTTGCAGCCACGGGCTCGCCAAAATCCAACCAGTTAGGCAATAACAACCAGGCACAAAACAATTTAATTATCAGTCAGAACACATTTTGAAACCAATTAAATTACCAAATATTTTTGCAAGCAGACTGCTCACCAAAAATGCACAGGCAGAACAGAGGCTAATTTTGAAGTGTTTCTGTTCGCGATTCTGACTAGACAGGGTGGAAGGAAACTTGGCGATGAATCCAAAGCAAGTCTCGGTTGGTTGATACGATAACCGGAGTGGCCAAAAACGAGACCGAAAGTGGCGACCACGGGCAAAACGGGTTTGTCGCCATCTGTAACGAAACGACAAACTATGTACCAAACTAGAAAGCTCTCATGGCGAGGATCACAAATATGGTCTATGTTTTCTCCGACGACCACCATGGTAGCCGGAATCGAGCTCTGAAGGTGGAGGCGACTTCGGTTTGGGGAAATCTAGGCATATAGAAAGGAAGGTCTTGGCGTGGGGAACTTGAATATGTGCTTAGTCTTCGAAGATGAAGCTCGTGGTGGCCGGAAACCAAGTTCCAAGCTTCAGCCATGGAGGTTCCAGAGAGAGAGAACGCGCGAGGGATGGAGGGATCACGCGGTGGTTCATGGCGTGCACGTCGTGGTTGAGTTGAGGTGGTTGACCGATGGAGGGCGGCGCCTGAAAGGCTGCCAGAACAGTGTTCGAAGGTGGCATGGAGTAGTGTGTATAGGGAGGGGGAGAACGAAATCGAGGGAGAAAGAGAGAGGCTTCACACGGCAGTAGTCTGGCCGCGTCATGGTGGTCCAGGTGTGGCGCCTGTAAGGCTGCCGTGGGAGGAAAGGGGGAGAATTGAGAGAACGAATTTGAGGGTTAGGGTTTTTGAAAAAAAACAGAAGGACGGCGCAGTATACATCGCGAGAGAGAGTGAGTGAATAGTGCTCACATTAGGGGGTGTATCAGAGAAAAGGGGTGCGAACAGCAAAGGGAAAAGAAATGCAAGGGGATAGAAAAAGGAGGGGTGCGCATACCAATCAGCCAAAAATTTCATATTTAAATATACTTAAACATTTTCAACTCCACAAACTCATTTTAATACCTCTTTTACACAAAATAAATTCCCAAAAATACTAATATTTTAAATACTAATATTCTATAAAAATAAATTAAAATAAATAAATAACATATTACTAATATTTTCTAAAAATACCAATAAATACCAGTATTTTCTAAAAATATAAATAAATACCACTTCAATATTTTTCAATAATTCAAACACACTTAAGTGATCAAAATCACTAAATCAATTAATCATAATAACTAATGAAACGAACACATATTTAAACGAACAAATCACGCATTAACATATTAAACACCTATTTAAACATAATCATGTATTATCATGTACATTATTATATACTAGCACTCAAGAACTCATACTCACATACTAATATAATTATTCACGTATCCACATAGATAAAATCACATATTAATATATGAGGTATGAATAATAATAATAATAATAATAATAATAATAATAATAATAATAATAATAATAATAATACGAAAATCGGGGTGTTACAATGCTGACATCTCCCATTGACTCCACAGCTACTTCAAGATCATTTCCTACCCTTAGCTTGCTTTCCCTCAGATTGGGATCCCTCAGATTTTTGAACCCCTGTAAAGACACAACAATATGGGTTGTGGAACCACTATCAATCCACCAAGAATCAATAGGGACATCAACTAGATTAGACTCAAAAAAACAAGAGCTAAGTTATTACCTCAAGATTTTTGCTTGTTCTCTAGCCAAGCTTTGAACTTTGAACAATCAGGTTTCTTATGCCCCTTATCTTTACACCAGAAACACCAAATAGTTCTCTTAAATGCATCTGGCCTAGGACCTCCTACAGAATGGCGCTGACCCTTACCTGTTTCCTTAAGTCCTTATTTTTATGAGAAGCATTGGATGAGTTCTTATGTTTCCAATTGCCCTTGCTAGAATGGGGTTTGGTATGGATAGATAGTAGGGCTGCATCACTCTTTTCTTTCTTGAGTTTCTCTTCCTCGGCAACACACTTGGTAATAAGGTCATTTACACTCCAATCCTCACCAATGGTATTGTGGGCAGTTTTGATTTGTGTGAAATTAGCAGGTAGGCAATTCAAGGCATGTCCGACAATAAATTTTACATTAAGCTCAATTTTGTGGGATTTCAGCTTGGTTTGGATGTGAACCATCTTCAGAATGAACTCCCTCACCCCCCCCAATATTGTCATATTTTATGTCCATTAACTCTTTCATTAGACATCCAGACTCAGCATTGTCAGATACCTGGTACCTTTGTTCTAGAGCAGTGAGGAACTCCTTTGCTGTCCCTTTCTCTGGCAGACTACTGAGAAGATGTTTAGAGACGGTCCTTTTGATAGCAATCAGACCCAACCTAACAGACCTCTCCCACTTAGCCAAAAGTTCCTTCAGTTCAGGCATGCTCTCCATAGTGATCACAGGTATTCTCGCGCAAGGATAAATCTAGATCAGTGTTGCAGCTCAGGCAAGTGTCTGATCGTAACTCGTAATAATAGTGGAGTATTTTTAAGACTCCAAATGTCGAACCCACAGAGAATGCACGAGTACTAAATTAATAGAGATCCTTATTATTTAGACGATCGAAAGTAATGGTTTTGAGAGCAAGACAATTGAATTGTAAATAACGAGATCAAAGTAATAACGCAAGAATTAAAGAGAAATCAATTAGGAAAAGCCTAGGGGAACCAGCTTCACTAATACTAGATCCTGAATCTATTACCTTGCTATTATGAAATATTTCCTTATTGAAAGTCAACCACCCACTCTAATTTACTAAGGGCTTCCTAGCGTGCAATAGCCTTCCTCCTAACTAATTACTCTGTTTGGTCCAGGAAGATAATTAAAGGAAAGAGCATTAAGTACAGGTGGGTTTGTCAATCTAATAACTGATTGGAAACAAGTAATAACCTATCTGGCGTATAAAGCGAGTTCTATGATCCTAGAGTTTCACTAGTTAACTATGATCATGTTACCATAATTAACTAATTTTATAAAGAATTGGCCAGATCCTATGGAATTAAGGATACTAAGATCAACACATTCAAAAGAATAATAGGGAATTCAAAATAACAATTAAATAGATATCAAGAACATAATAAAATATCCCCAATCACCCCTAGTGATGGAGTTAGCTACACATATTGTTTCTCAACAAAATATAGAATAACATAAATCCTAAAATGCAATCCTAAAGGAAAAGAAACAAGAGACAAGAGGCAAAGTCTAGAGCAAAAGACAATAAGTAAAGTTTAAAGCAAAATACCCTCAGAGAGAATGAATTCTCCCTTGGAGAGTGAGTTAGTTCTAAAAAGGGGGTAAGAATGCCTATTTATAGGCTCTAGTGCGAATTTAGGTCAATTGGCTTCAAATCTGTGTGCTCTGGGCTTGGGTACGACCGTACTGTGATTATACACGGCCGTACCGGGCTTGAGTTGCGACGCTGGCCCGTACTTGTTCACTGGGTGCGGCCTGACTGCAATTGTGTACGGCTGTACTTACTTTGGTCCGGCCGTACTGGACTTTTTCTTCAGCGCCACGGCATACTGACCATGCGGTACACCCCTATTTATGCTCTCGAATAGGTACGGTCGTACTGAATAGATGTCAGGCCTTACCGCTTGTCCAAAAATGCTAAAAATATCCAAAACTCGCCAGAATCTTCCCAAAATTTATTATTTTGCTTTCCATGTTGCTTTTATTACTTTTCTGTATAAATGAGGAAATAGTGAGCATATTTTATCTAATAAGGAATAAAAATCATAATATTTTATACTCAAAATACCCCAAAATAATAGACAAAATGGAGTGTTAACACATCCCCACACTTAAGCTTTTGTTTGTCCTCAAGCAAACTACTTGGACAATTATAAGAAAAATTGAATTTACTGACTAGGGGCATCAACAAGATACGAGACAACAAAGTAATATCATAAGAAGTGCTAAGTAATAGAATATCCAATTAGAGATACAAGTTCAGCAAGTTTACCAAGTCTGTGATTTATAAGTCACTCTTCTCACTACTCTCAAAGTGTTTAAAGGTGTAGTCTTAACGCTCAAATTCTCCCAAAGAAGTAACATTACCATAGGCTTGTACATTGACCAAAACTCTACTATTAAAATCCATTTATCATGCAAAAAAGGAAAAAAAAGGTCTTTCATGGGTTGTAATGGGGCCAAGATAATAATGTTAGGTGGGATAAAAAGAAAGAAAATGTCATGCAAAGGGTCAGAACCAAATCAACCAAACAACTAACCTTTTTCTTTTTAACTATAAGGAGCAGGCAAAAATTCCTCTAATATTCATCATTTTTTTTTCTTTTTATTCCTTGAAGGCAATAACACATTTTTTTCTATTCTTTTTTTTAATATTTTTTTCTTTTTCTTTCCTTTCCTCCTTTTATGCTCTTTTTTAACAACTTAATAATTTTATGAGGAGAAAGTATTTGCTAAGCCTTCTTTTTAAAAGCTTTCCTGAGGGATTTCTAACATTTTCCTTTTGATTTTTGTCACTAATTGCTCTAACAAAGGTATTTTTCAAGGTTACCACAATAAAAATGATAATTAATAACAATGAAAAGGTACCAAAGAAATATAATAATAAGCACAAAAATGGGCAACTAGTGGTAAAATATTTGTAACAAAATTGAAGTAGGCCTGACAAATTCCTAGAATTGCCCCTTCCAAATTCACATGAAAGTAAATTTATATTCGCTTTGTAATGGTCTCAACATAAGTTCTAGAATGTACAACATAGAAAAATAACACTCAAACAATGAAAAGAGGTAAAAAATATAGTGTGACCTCTTACTTAGGCTCAAATATTAGATTTAGTGGTTTACACAAGCAAGTTGAAACTCATAAAAACATCAATGCTACTTATCATCAAATTCTAAATTATCAAATTTTCCATAATTTAATAGTTATAAGCATAGCTAAGTAATTGTAATTATAGTCCATAGTTCCCTCCCCACACTTATTTTTAGCAGTGTCCTCACTGCTAACACTTATAAACTAAGCAATAAAAATTTATCTAGTTAAAATAAGTGCTAGAAATAATTTAAGGTGAAAAGGTACTCCCCTCTAATAATTTCACGAGCAAATTGCTGGAGTGATTCAATTAATGTTGCTGCCTTGTCAATGCCTCTAGAGAAACTGTAAATCACAATAAACTATTAAAAATATAAAATTAAATAAAATTAAATAACATAAAAATAAATAAGATACGTTGCCTCCTACAAAGCGCTTGTTTAACGTCGTGAGCCTGACGGTTTGCTTAAAAGTGGTCAACCAGGCGGCTCTCGAAGAGTGAATTTTTCATTCATTGCATTTTCTCTTCTCCACTTTTTAACCATGTAGTTCAAGTTGTTTTTTCTTTTATCAAGTGGGGGATGGACTTCGAAATATTGTGGAATTTTTATCTCTTCATCACCCACCACTATAACAGGATTCTGCAAGTTAGTAATTTCTTCTAAAGGTTCCTGCACTCTTAAGTCATCAAAGGTGTTAAAAACAATCACATTATTGGTAAAATAAGAAAAAGTAAAAGATGGATTTTTAGTAGAATTTACAATCTTTAAGACATCATTCCTTACTATTAGATATTATTAGTTAATAAGGGTAGTATAGTCTTTTAATAGGTTACTATATATTCTCTCTTTAGCTTTGTATTCTATCAACTTGTGTTATGTTTATTGGAACCCTAAGGGAGCTCTCTCCTTTTCTCCTTTTCTTCTTTCTCTTCATATGATTTTGTATGTTTGTTAACATGGTATCAAAGAGCTAGTAAGATTTTGGGAAGAACGTTAGCGTGTTCCACAGCTTTTGCGACCCGGTTTTGCGAGGACTTTTCGAACGCCGTTTCTGGGTATAGGGCCGCCTCTTGATCATCGTTTCTGGGTATAGGGCCGTCGCGGTTCTGTTGTGGTTTTTTTTCCCGGCACGGTTCTGTTTCAGGTGGATCTTCCCGTTTGGTGCGCATCTGTTCTTTGGTGGTGCAGTATTTTTGTTTTCCTCTTACGCTCGATTTTTCTCTTGTGTTTGTCTGGTATTTGGTCTGCCGTTGGTCTCAGATTTGTACCTTTGTTGTGTTGGTTTCTTGGGTATCTGCGATTTGTAGGGATGGCAACCGAAAAGATGATTCTCTTCAATCCATTAGTGTGCAATTGGTGGGCAAAATTTTTCCCTCTGGAGCTATGTGATGAAAAATTTTCTGAAAGGAAAAAGAATGTGGAGCTATGTTGAGGCACATCTCTTAAGCCCACAGATAAAGATAAAGAGAAAGATGTTGCTAAATATGAAAAGGATTTAGAAAATTGGGAAGTCAACAATTCAAGATCATTACTTGGATTAATAACTCAGATTCACACTCTATAGGCATGCAACTTGCTAAATTTGACACGCTAAGTGTTTGGGATCACTTGAGACGATCAGATGTACAATCCAATTTTGCTAAACAATATCAGTTGGAGATTGATATTCGGCTCTTCAAAGAAACAATATGAGTGTTCAGAATTTTACTCTGCTATGTCAAATTTGTGGGATCAATTGGCTCTTCTTGAATCTATTTGAATTACAAGTCTTCACCCTTATACTAATCGAAGGGAAGAGCGGCGTTTGGTTCAATTTTTGATGGCTCTTAGGGATGATTTTGAGGGCCTTCGTGGGACTATCTTACATCGTAATCCTCTCCCAAGTGTTGATTCGGTGGTTAACGAAGTTGTTGGTGAAGAAATTCGACTTAAGTCTCATTCTCATTACGAAAAAGGCAATCTCTCCACTTCCACTCCATCTGTCTTGCCGCTCCTTTTCACAAAGGCAAGCCTCATGGAAAGGTTGGTTCTGACATCGCAGCCTATTGTAAGGAGAAGGGTCATTGGAAGTCACAATGTCCAAAATTAGGAAATCACCACGATCCTCCCAATGGCGCCTCCTTCAAATCGGTCGAATCAAAGAAATTTCAGGCCCCTTCATCGAATGTTCTTCTTTGCTCCTCCCCGGATGCTCTTGGTATTGGACATGTATCCTCTTACGAGACCCTCAAGTATCTCGATCTTCTTTGGCCATTTCAAAAGTTCCTTGCCACGCCCACATCCCATGTCCGCCTCCTCCTTTAAAGGTTTGCCTTCCCCTAGCCCGTCAGGTATATCTTCACCCTTATGGATACTTGATTACGAGCCGCACACCATATGTCATATGATTATAATTCTTTTGTGTCTTTAAATCATGTCTCACCAGTATCATGACTGGCGATGGCACTCCTATGCCATTAGCAGCACTGGTCCTGCTTTCCACATCTAACTTATCTCTTTCAAATGTATATTACATTCCTAATCTCACATTGAGTCTTGCCTCTGTTGGTCGATTATGTGATTACGGTAATTTAGTTTTGTTTTCTCCCACTCATTGTTATGTGCGGGATCGTGATCAGGGAGGTCGATTGGGACAGCCGTAGTAAGCGAGGGGACTCTACTTTACGGATGAGTGAAAGTACCGGATGTTGCGACCTCTTTGTTGATTTGTCATCTTTTCGAATGAGTTCATCTTCTTCTAGTTTTTATTTGTGGCACTCTCGTCTTGGGCATGTTTCCTCTTCTCGTTTAAAATACCTAGCTTCATCGTGCCTTAGGAAAGTTACAAACAAATGATATTTCTGATTTTTGTGGTTGTAAACTTGCTAAATTTTCTGCTTTGCCCTTTAGCAAAAGCATCTCAGTTTCTAATGCACCTTTTGATTTGGTTCATTCTGATGTATGGGGTCCATCACGGTTCCTACCAAGGGTGGATCTAGATATTATGTGTCTTTCATTGATGATTGTACTCGTTATTGTTGGGTTTATCTTATGAAACATCGTTATGAGTTTTTGGTATTTATCACATGTTTCGTGCTTTGGTTAAAACTCAACATAATCTTTGTTATAAAGTGTTTCGGTGTGATTTAGGTGGTGAGTATACCTCTAATAAATTCTCTCGAGTTACTTGCTTGAGATGGGACCTTGCACCAAACCTCGTGGTATCGATACCCCGTAACAAAATGGCGTTCTTTGAAAGAAAACATCGCCATATTGTTGAAACCGCTTTCGATCCCCTTCTTTTGTCCGCCTGCTCCAAGTGAATTTTGGGGTGAGGTCGTTTCTTCTTTGCTCATGCCATTAATAGAATTCCATCCTCTGTCACATCAGGTTTGTCTCCCTTTGAAAAATTATATGGTTGTGTTCCTGATTACTCGTCCTTGAGAGTCTTTGGTTCCACTTGTTTTGTCCTTCGCCTCATGTAGAGCGTAGTAAGTCGTCTTCTCGTTCTACGATATGTGTTTTCCTTGGTTACGGAGATGGTCGGAAGGGTTATCGTTGCTATGACCCTTCAAGTCAAAAATTATATGTTTCGTCATGTTGTATTCCTTGAACACATACCATTTTACTTTATTCCTCCTAACTCTCATGGTCTCACTAGGTCCGATCTCACATGTATTGATCCTTTTTCCATGGATGTTGATGACTCTAATTTTGAGAATTGCGGGGTTGATGACACTAGTACTTCTACACCTCGGATGTTCCCTCCATCCCCACTACCCTCAAGAACCTCCCTGTGGTTGTTGATCCTGCATCTACTCCTCCTCCCCCTCCTCCTCCTCCTCGGTATCCTCTACGTGATCGTAAGTCCACTAAATTACCAGATTATGTTTACTCCACTTATTCCAATTCTTTTGCTTCTTTCCTAACCACTATTCATAGTTTGTCTGAGCCCTCTTCCTATAAAGAGGCTAGTCTTGATCCTGTTTGGCAGCAGGCTATGGCAGAGGAACTTTCTGCTTTACACAAGACAGATACTTGGGACTTAGTACCTCTTCCACCAGGAAAACGTGCTATTGGGTCTCGTTGGGTATACAAGATCAAAACTAAGTCTGATGGGTCAGTTGAGCGTTACAAAGCCCGTCTTGTTGCTAAAGGATTCTCTCAAGAATATGGCATGGATTATGAAGAAACTTTTGCTCCTGTGGCCAAAATGACTACTATTCGTACTCTTATTGCAGTTGCATCGGTCCGTCAATGGCATATTTCTCAGTTAGATGTTAAAAATGCATTCTTAAATGGTGATCTTCAAGAAGAGGTTTACATGATTCCTCCACCAGGTGTTTCTCATAATCAGGGAGAAGTTTGTAAGTTAAAGAAGGCTCTTTATGGTCTTAAACAAGCTCCTAGAGCTTGGTTTGAAAAGTTCTCCACTGTGATTGCCTCTCTCGGCTTCCATTCTAGTGATCATGATTCTGCTTTGTTTCTCAAGTCTACTCCTCATGGTCGTGTAATACTATCCTTATATGTTGATGATATGATTGTTACTGGGGATGATGTTGATGGTATTTCTGAGTTGAAATTACAGTTGGCCAAGCAGTTTGAGATGAAGGATTTAGGTCCTCTTCGCTATTTCTTGGGGATTGAAGTTGCCTACTCTCCTAGAGGTTATCTTCTCTCCCAATCTAAGTATATTGGCAACATTCTTGATCAAGCTCGTCTCTCTGACACTAGAGTAGCTGACACTCCTATTGAGCTTAATGCTAAATATGTCTTAACTGATGGTGTTCCTCTACCGGATCCCAATTTGTATCGGACCCTAGTTGGCAGTTTGGTGTACCTTACTATTACTAGACCTGATATTGCTTATGCAAACATGTTGTCGGTCGATTCGTTGTTTCTCCTACTACGATTACCTTTGGCAGTGTTCTTCGTATTCTTCGTTATCTTGAGCACTCGGTTTCAAAGTCTTCTTTCCTTCATCCTCTTCTTTGGAGTTGCGTGCTTACTCGATCTTTGATTAATGGTGACCCCACTGATCGCAAGTCTACCACTGGATTTTGCATTTTTCTAGGAGATTCTCTTATTTCATGGAGGAGTAAGAAGCAAGAAGTTGTTTCCCGCTCTTCTACAGAAGCTGAGTATCGTGCTATGGCAGACACCACTTCGGAAATAGTTTGGTTACGTTGGTTGATCTCTGATATGGGTGTATGTCTTTCTGGACCAACTCCTATGTACTGTGATAACAAGAGTGCTATTCAAATTGCTCACAACTCGGTTTTTCATCAACGCACAAAGCACATTGAGATTGATTGTCACCTCACTCGCCATCATCTTCAAGATGGCACCATTTCTTTGCCTTTTGTCTCTTCCTCCATGCAGATTGCTGACTTGTTCACCAAATCTCATTCTATTAAGCGTTTTCATTTTTTGACTGACAAACTCTCAATGCTTTCTGTTAATGCATCGTGAGTTTGAGGAGGGGTATTAGATATTATTAGTTAATAAGGGTAGTATAGTCTTTTAATAGGTTACTATATATTCTCTCTTTAGCTTTGTATTCTATCAACTTGTGTTATGTTTATTGGAACCCTAAGGGAGCTCTCTCCTTTTCTCCTTTTCTTCTTTCTCTTCATATGATTTTGTATGTTTGTTAACACTTACCACTTTTTATAGTTACCTTCCCCTTTTTAACCTCAATGACTGCTTCACCGATTTTGGCCAAGAGTTTGTCTCAAATTAAATGGGACTTCTTCCTTTTGCTCCAAATCAAGAACTGTGGGGTCTTCCTTGTTCTCTTCATGAGTGCTCCCTTCAGTAGGAGCTCCAATTTCAGCTTGACTCCGTTTAGTAGGAGTTTCAATTATTCTTGTGATTGACTGTTCTTCACACTCAGGCTCAGACTTGGGCTCTTCAATAGGAGTTTCAAAAACATCAAATGGGTCACCAAGCTTCTTCCCATATTTAGCCAAAATCTCCTCCATGGTTAATTCTTCATTTAACTCTTCATCACTCTCATGGACTGTAACTTCGTATTCCACCTTGGGGTCGGGCTCAACTTGAGTTGGCGGCGATTCTAGAGCTTGTTGAGTCATTAATGCTACCCAATTAGAAAACTGACTTTTCAAATATTCTTGTTTTTCTTTATTTTGATTCACTATTCTTTCTAAATACTTGAATCTTTCATCAAGTTCTTCTAATTGGTCTCTGCCCAATATACTAAACAGTCTTGTCATTCGTGTCCTACATCACCGCAGTGCTCACAAAGAAGAGAAAGAACCCAGCAGTTGTTTGCAAGTCCTACAAAATAACCACAATATTTACAGAAAGGGACAAATTCCACGAGATTTTTTTTAATAGTCAAAATAAAATAAAACAAAATCAAAATCAAACAAAATAAGGAAAATTAAAGTAAAATAAAAGTAAAGTCAAATAAAATCAAAGCAAAATAAGCCAATATTATCCTAATCCAATCCTTATCAAATCTCTTCTTAAATTCAAATTCAAATTATATCTATATCTAATTTCAGATTCAAAATAAGATATGAAAAAGAAAGATCAGGATATATAAAAAAAAGAAAAATCTTTTTAGATTTTTGATATCAAATTTAAACAAAACAAAATATAATAAGATAAAATAGGATAAGATCTAAATAAATAGATGGAGAGATAAAATAAACAACCAAACAAAAATTTAAAATCTAGATAAAAAGATAAAAGAGAAATCTTTTTGGATTTTTGAATGTAGAACTAGATCTTAAATCTAAACAACCAAAAATAAAACAAATCACTCTATCTACTAT
Organism: Calophaca sinica; assembly: GCA_037113605.1. Classification (NCBI taxonomy): domain Eukaryota; kingdom Viridiplantae; phylum Streptophyta; class Magnoliopsida; order Fabales; family Fabaceae; genus Calophaca; species Calophaca sinica. The sequence goes on along the minus strand of CM073733.1, from coordinate 33,257,112 downwards.
TTTTTTAAACTAATAATAATAATAATAATAATAATAATAATAATAATAATAATAATAAACAACCGATTTTTTTTATAATAAAATAATAATAATTACTAATAACAACGAGCAGTTCAGAAACTATTTTTTTTTGAAATTAATACTAACTAATAACACTAATAACGAAAATAATAGTAACAATAATAAAAATGACAATAATGATAACGAAAAAAATGTCTAAATTAACAGGAATCTCGTTGGTCTAATATTGCTAAAACATTCCCTGGTAGTGGCGCCAAAAACTTGTTGCGGCTCAGGCAAGTGCACCTGATCGTAACTCGTAATAATAGTGGAGTATTTTTAAGACTCCGAATGTTGAACCCATAGAGAATGTGCGAGTACTAAATTAATAGAGATCCTTATTATTTAGATGAACGAAAGTAATGGTTTTGAGAGCAAGACAATTGAATTGTAAATAACGAGATCAAAGTAATAACGCAAGAACTAAAGAGAAATCAATTAGGAAAAGCCTAAGGGAACCGGGTTCACTAATACTAGATCCTGAATCTATTACCTTGCTATGACGAAATATTTCCTTATTGAAAGCCAACCACCCACTCTAATTTACTAAGAGCTTCCTAGCGCGCAATAGCCTTCCTCCTAACTAATTACTCCGTTTGGTCCAGGAAGATAATTAAAGGAAAGAGCATTAAGTACATGTGGGTTTGTCAATCTAATAACTGATTGGAAACAAGCAATAACCCATTCGGCGTATAAAGCGAGTTCTGTGATCCTAGAGTTCCACTAGTTGACTATGATCCTGTTACCACAATTAACTAATTTTATAAAGAATTGACCAGATCCTATGAAATTAAGCATACTAAGATCAACACATTCAAAAGGATAATAGGGAATTCAAAATAGCAATTAAATAGATATCAAGAACATAATAAAAGATCCCCAATCACCCCTAGTGATGGAGTTAGCTACACATATTGTTTCTCAACAAAATATAGAATAACATAAATCCTAAAATGCAATCCTAAAAGAAAAGAAGACAAGAGACAAGAGGCAAAGTCTAGAGCAAAAGACAATAGGTAAAGTCTAAAGCAAAAGACCCTCACTCAAAGAGAATGAATTCTCCCCTAGAGAGTGAGTTAGTTTTAAAAAGGGGGTAAGAATGCCTATTTATAGGCTCTAGTGCGGATTTAGGTCAACTGGCTTCAAATCTGTGCGCTCTGGGCTTGGGTACGGCCGTACTGCGATTATACACGGCCGTACCGGGCTTGAGTTGCGACGATGGCCCGTACTTGTTCACTGGATGCGGCCTGACTGCAATTGTGTACGGCCGTACTTATTTTGGTTCGGCCGTACTGGACTTTTTCTTCAGTGCCAAACCGTACTGACCATGCGGTACGCCCCTACTTATGCTCTCGGATAGGTATGGCCGTACTGAATAGATGTCAGGCCGTACCGCTTGTCCAAAAATGCTAAAAATCTCCAAAACTCGCCAGAATCTTCCCAAAATTCATTATTTTGCTTTCCATGTTGCCTTTATTACTTTTCTGCATAAATGAGGAAATAGTGAGCATATTGTATCTAATAAGAAATAAAATCATAATATTTTATACTCAAAATACCCAAAATAATAGATAAAATGGAGTGTTAACAATCAGCAATTCCCAGAGAAAACTCCAAGTCTTGCTTCCATTTCTTAAAGTTCGATCCGGTCAAGATTTCAATGGAAGCAGAAGAATTGTTCATAGAGAAAGTCACTGTTAAAACAAAACATGAATGCATCAGAATATATCACAAGACAATATATAGCTCAAAAAGAAACAAACTATCATTGTGAGGCCAGTATAATAGCACATTTCCCTTTGAGCAGAATACACATACCAAGGTCACAACCTTAGTCAAAACCTCAGATGGGTTAATCCATGAGCATACACTGAGTTCAGAAAGTTGTCCCCTTTGGGCAGAAAAATCCCTTAGCCCAATGCATTCCCCAATAACTCCATCTCTAATCAACTTTCAATGACAACACACAATAACCCCCTTTGGGCAGGAAATCACATGCAATGACCAAAAGCATTCCTCAAACTACAAAGAAATTTTCATGGATCAATATAAGCAGTCCCACTTTGGTGGTAACGGCTCATAAGGTCCCATGAAGCTCTTGCATAGGAATCATTTTCTCTTGTCCATATATACGAAACAGTCAACAGGCAAGTACATCATTAAATGAGCACCCTTACTGGTCATATAATAAAGTGAATAGCATTCCAAAGACTAGCCTATTAAGAGCATATGTATAAAAATAATAACATACAATCATGCATAATTTTATAGGGAGAGTGAACACTACTATTAAATCCAGAATACATCATATTATTTTTCTAACATACTTTTCAGTTTAATTTTCGTCAGAAAAATAATTAAAAAATCAATTTAATGCATTATATTTTAGAAAAAATATCTAATGTGGCGAAAAAATTCTGGAAAAATATAGTAAATTCAAGCATTAAATTTATAGCGTTGTGGGCCCTACATGTGCCAACACGCGCCACACCCGCGAGTGGGCTTCACAAAATGGCACTGTTCACCATCCCTGACCCTGGGACGGGTCGCGCCGAGGGTAAACGGGACGCGAACCGAGTCGCGACTTCTAGAACCAGTTTCTCTTTCGTTTCAGCTCCGTTTCATGCAATTTTTGATGGGTTTTGTTCATAATCAAATTTCCAATCATTTGGACTTAAAATTTTGATTTATTAGTGCTTAAATCGTGAGTTATTGTAAAAGAAATCACTGATACGGGTCGCGATGCGGGTCACTGTTTTCATCAGAATTTTGGCTCCATTTTTATTCTTCTCATGACTTATTTGTCACGATTTCATATGGGCTTGATTCAGAAACAAATTCTTGATCATTTTAACACAACAAATCCAAGTTTAAACAAGCAGAAAACGGAATCTACGAACCCAGTGGTTACGGTTCAGGTTCAATTTCTCCTTCTATGGTGTACAAAAAATTATGAAAATATGCCATTGGATTCGTGTGAACATAATCTATAATAACCCTATGGTTTGGAGTTCTAAAACTTCATGAATCAAGACTCGAAATTCTCAGTTTTGATAAAACGTAAAAACCAAAAAGAAATTGAAACCGTTTGAGACAGTAAAAACAAGGATTCTAAATCATGTAATTACAGCTCTGATACCGCATGTAAAATTTATAGGATCTAATTACATGAATTTAGAACACCAATTTTAGGGTACTTACTTGTCGAAGACATCGTTGCGCTTCCCGGGAATTGTCTCTTTTGAAAAACACGAGTTAAGTCTTCCTTTGTCTGGTCACAAACTTCGTATCTTGGTTCTCAATGGGGCAAACCGTAGACGAGTGTAATGATTGACGTGATGGCAAAGGGGACCTAGTCTCTCTATTTCTCAACTCTAGGACCACCCATCATGGGCTTAGTGGTTGGGCCTACACTGTCTCCCACATAAATCCAAATTAGGTGTCCAAATGCCCATTACAATCGATCACTTACCTGCGGGCCTGAGCATCATCAATTGGATCATAACATTAGTCGTTTTTGAAAAATCAAAAAGCCACAATTGATTATAGCCCACAAGAATTATTAGAAAGAATTCTAACAATTTCCTCTTATTCCTAACAGTGATCAAAATGTTCTTTTATCAATAAGATAGAAACTTGGATTTTGAATGTGGTGGCTTCTAGGGTGACCTTCTCACCATATGGTTCACCGGTGAACCACTTATAATATACCGTTGGATTTAATCAATGACTCAGATGACTTGGAAAAAAATGAGTAACACCTACGTTTTTCCCCACCCAATCTCTTTCAATAAATGCTGGAATTTGTCATTATAACTACAAAAAAAAAATGACTAGTTAAAAAATTAAAAGTTTTTTTATGGATTAAAAAATTAAGGGTTGTTTGTTATTGATTAAACAAAAGTGATTTTGATCAAAAATAATTTAAAAATTATTTTTTTAGAAATTTATAAGAAAAATAAAAGATGAATTGTGTTTGTTTACAACCACAAAAATCACTTTTAAAAAAATGAATTTATCCTGTTTGGATACAACCACGTAGAAGTAGTTTTATCGTAACAAGATAAAAATCTTTTTTTTTAAAAGCAATTTTTATAGTTGTAAACAAACATAATTTAGGGCCTGTTTGTTACGGATTAAGAAAGAAGTGATTTTGATATTCAAAAGTTTAGAGATTATGTTTTAGAGATTTTTATGAAAACCAGAATCTATTTTGTGTTTGTTTACTATCATAAAAATTATTTTTAAAAAAATTGGGCCTGCTTGTTATGAATTAAGAAAAATGTGATTTTGACATTCAAGATTTTAGAGTTGTGTTTTAGAGATTTTTAAGAAAAGCATAATCTATTTTGTGTTTGTTTACCATCGTAAAAATCATTTTAAAAAAATTTTATTTTTACCCATAAAAAGCTAATGAGAATAGCTTTTCATCTTACCCATAAAAATGATTTTTTTTTAAAAATGATTTCTTTGAAAAGCTGTAACGAACACAATTAATAGCACTAAAAATGATTTTTAACTTTAAAAAAGTAATTTTTTCATAAAAAAGAACTCTAACGAATGGGATTCTTACCCATAAAAAGCTAACAAAAATAGCTTTTCATTTTACCCATAAAAATGATTTCCTTGAAAAGCTGAAACAAACACAATTAATAACAATAAAAATGATTTTTAACTTACAAAAAGTGATTTTTTTAATAAAAAACTGTAATAAAGGGCTCTTGGCTTTTGCTTTTTAAAAAAATCTCTAAAACATAATCTCTAATATACCATCATAAAAATCATATTTTTTTAAAAAAATAATTCTTATCCCAAAAAGTTAACACAAATAGCTTTTTATTTTATCCATAAAAATGATTTTTTTTAAATGATATCCTTGAAAAGCTTAAACAAACACAATTAATAACAATATAAAAGAGAGAGGGAAAGGGAAAAAAACTTGATGTGTGTAGTGCATTATAAGATTTGGTAGACCTTCAAAATCTAATCGTTAATCAACTGGTCAACCCATGAACCATCTATTACATGGTCCACCCTAGATGCCACCTTTGAATGTATCACCACAATTATTTATAATTGGACAACTATTTTTTCTTTTGGTCAATTTATGCCATTTTTCCTTTCCCGTTTTATTTTAGTCGAAACCGAATTTTTTTTTCATCATGGTATTCTCACTACTAGAATGCATTGAATTAGCTTCGAAAACTTAGCGTCGGCCCCGACGCTGACGCTAATTGCATCGGATTAACGTCGGCCAAGCCTACGCTACAGGCTTGTTTTATTTTATTTTTATTTTTAAGGGTTAGCGTCGGCCAGGCCGACGCTAAGTTGGGTTAATTTATTAACCTGTTGCAGCTTGTGTAGGCAGGCCGATGTTAACTGCTAAAGTATGTTAAAAAAATTTATTGTTCCCATTTTTTTTTTGGAGGCAAGTTTCCCCCCTTTGTTTTATCTAATTTTTTTTAATTCATTTAATTTAATTTAAGAAAACCTATGTACCAAAAAAACAAAAAAAAAAACCCAAATTTCTAAACCCAAATCGGAACATCTTTCTTTCTCATTCTCGAACCCTAGCTCATATAATCTTGTCTCTCAAAACCTGAAGTTCCCACTCTTCCAAACCAACCACCGCGAACGGCCACCAGAAAACGACCAGCCTCCACCTAAAAATGAACGTCCAGAACTCATTCTCTCGCACTCGCACCCTCAACAATCTCTCTTTGGATTCACTTGTCTATTCGAATCGAAAGTTATTGGTGTCGCTATTCATCGACGCTGCCATTGAACTGCTAAGGGCCACTGCTGGGAGCGCAATGCAGCATTGCTTAGAGGGAGGATCGGTTGTGGAGCAGGAGACGGGCCACTGCAGCGCGCCTTGGTGGTGGTGGCGTAGCGAAAAGTAACAGATGGTTCAAATCCCTCCCTTTTGCTTCTTTTACATCTCTTTTGTTTGGTCTCTGTTATTGTCTTTTGTTTTTGCTTCTTATTCTTGCTATTGATCCTGTTTTACGTCCACCCTCTCTTTTTTCATGTTGTGGCAGCATAGATTTTGGCCATGGGATTTGCTATTTGTCATTCCATGTTTTCCCTGTAATCTTATGTTTCATTTTTCTAAAAGCAAACAAAGATACCTAATATTTCTTTATTTGAATGATTCTGTAGTTTGATTTCTGGGTGTATGGCTTTTTTTTTGGGGATTTATATTCTGTGTTCTTTAATTTTTTTGGGGTTCATTACTTCACTTCTGTGTAGGTTTTAATCTGCTTACTGCGAACATTATTTGGGATTGCTACCTTTAGTGACATATTTGTGTTAAAGTTTGCACACAATGGGTACTTTTGTGAAGGATTTTTAAATGTTATTTGAAATATGTGATTGCAACAGGTCTGGTCAAGTTCTCTAATTTATAACATAGATGACATTTGATAGCTATGACATTTGATAGCTATTTGTACAAAATTGTGGTGCTTGGTAATCCACTAGAGGATCTCAAGTTGGCTATTAATACCGTTGGAACCTGGGGGCAGATTGTCAACAAGGAAATGATCGTAACTTGATGTTTTTAAGTTCCTTTCCTGCCTTCCACCTCTTTTTAAGTTCATCTGATGTCTTTTTAACTTGTACTTTTTCTTCCTCTTTTGGTCTCATAATAATGCACCCACATTAATAGTTATCAATTCCTGGAGAAGTAAAAGAAAGAGGCTTACAATTTTTTTTAAATAGATCCTGTTGTTTAAGCATTTGTAGATACTTGTTAGCATGTGGATGATATGTACTGTATTAATTTATTTATTAATTTATTTTTAATATATTCACCTTTTGCATCCAGAAATGGCTTCCAGAGGCTGGATAAGATTAAGGATTCCAATAGACAAAGTAATCAGCTGGAGGAACTCACAGGGAAGATGAGGGAGTGCAAAAGGTAAGTCGTACTTTTAAGCAAATATAATTTGAATATCTCTTGATGACAATTGAATCTTTCTGAATGAGATCCAAACAAAAAAAACATGTGTTTGTTAACCACTAAATATCATAAACAAGAAGAAGAGCTTTGGCACAATGGTTAGAGTTGTTGCTGTGTGACTAGGAGGTCCAGGTTTGAGTTATGAAATCATCTCTTGTAAATGTAATGTAAGACTGCCTTAACAGACTTGTGTGACTCCGGATCTTCCCTGGACCCTGCTATAGAGGGACTTTTATAGCATTGGGCTGCCCCTTTACTACTAAATATCATAAACAAAAGTTTTGTAATGGAATTGTCATCTAATGCCAACCTCCCAGGGTTTGAATGATAATATGAAGCATTATTTTATTATTAATGGTTTCAGGTTGATAAAAGAGTTTGATCGTGAAATTAAAGATGAAGGGGCAAGAAATCCCGAGGAAGTGAACAAGCAACTCAATGACGAAAAGCAGTCGATGGTCAGTATCCAAAACCCTTTTTTATTTGCTCATGTTGGAAATCCAGTGTCTAATTCTTCAAAGTTTGGAAGGGCTTCAAGATCTTCCATGTATTGTGAATTGCCATTCTAACTTATCCCCTTTTTGATGTGTAACAACTTTATAAAGAATTTGCATATTGTCAAGACATCAAATAAAGTGATCTCCATATCGTTAGAAAAAAGTTTGAGTGTCTGACGATTGTTCATATGTTTGCTATGTATTGCATGCTCATGCACACAAACAACTAACTCTTGTAACATTCATTTTTCATGCAGATCAAGGAGCTAAAATCATATGTGGTAATGAGAAAAACGTAAGCTCATCTATATACTTTTATTTCTATTTTAGCCTTAGATTGATTCTTTTAAAGGATATGGAACAAATTAGATGATTAACACCAAATGTCCTTGTGGGCATGTTCAGCTTTAGCTTGAATTCATGATAAATGTTTACTGTCAGTGTTGGTAGAACAAATAAAGCAAAATTTAATTTCCTTATTTCATAGTTCTTTACTCCTAAATAAAAGTTTTATCCTTTTGGCTATTTGAAAGGAGGATTTATACTATCACTTTGGATGATAATCAGGTACATATGAATACCATTGGTAATAAGAAGGTTGAACTTTTTGACATGGGAGTCGGAGCAAGTGAACCTACAGCTGAAGAAAATGTTCAACTGGCATCAGGTACATTGTTCAATTGAATTTGTAGTTGAGACCAATGAGTTGAATCTTCACTTTGCAATATAAATTGAAATTAATTTCACTATATATTTGTTTCTGTTGTAACAGAATTTTTGCAATAGCATACTTGAGGCTTTTATCTTTTTGGTGCCTCCTTCTTGTCTTTCTGCATGATTTGCTTTGTGTTGTCACTGGGTTTTCTTCATTAGCAGCAGTAGTGGCTGAGAAAACACATCTGCCTTTTGTCACAACAGAAAATAAGTTTGAGGCCTTGGTTTGTTACTAAAACTTTTTGTTTTCCTTGTCTTTTATTAGTCTTGTGCTATTTCATTACACTAGCTTTTTCTATGAATCATGCACCAAAAAATTGGCCTGCAGTGTGCTCATATTCTCCTTTTGCAGGCTGCCCATGATGCCTTTGTTAAAACAGCCCATTATTTAAATGTTTTCAATTTTATCTTTGGCTTTTCTAATTGGTTGCTTAGTTTCTTCATTAATGTGTAGAGTATTTTTGCAGGGAAATCAAATGATCATATTCGTAGCTGGAGCAACATGTTTTATAGGTAGAAGATTGGTGCAAAAGCTGCAAGCAGGTTAGCCCCGCTCTCTGACTCTATTTAAGTCCTTTCGCATTTGTTTTATGATATATGCCGCTTTTAACTTTTTTTGGGTACGTTGATATACACCATTTTTCTAGTGCTATATATATATATATATATATATATATATATATATATATATATATATATATATAAATCTGGAGTTAATTAGAGTTAAAATAATTTGATGTCTGAATTTTACTCCTCTCAAGTAGCTGCGATCAGATGTCAAACACTTTTAACATAATTTGCACAAACAATGATAGAGATAGCCCTTTTTCTGTTGAAAGTATTTCCATCTTGCATTCACCTATCTCTGTTTCTGCGTTTTAGCAAATCCCACACTGTCAGATGGTACAACAGCATAGTCATGCAGGGGACAGACTTTTTAAAATGTTAAGGAACTGTACTCATGAGTGTGTCACACAGTCACTTGTTTATTTATTTATTCTTTCATTCTCTTTTTTGTATTAGTGTCATGCTGTAATATTAAATTCTAGCTCTCAATGATAGTGTGTAACAAGCTACTAATTAAACGACGCAATGTCTGCTTGACTGCTTCATTGGAAATGGAGATTTTTTTAGATTTAGATAGGCTGGTTTGGTTTGATTCTTGCTTATTTATTACATTGTAAAGTAGTGTCAAGGAAAAGCTGTCTGCAAATGTCTCTAGAATTTGTTGAGAATGGTTGACTTTATTCATGCATTCATGTTTCAATCATTATATTAATTCTAAGATGTCATGACATTTAACTTAGGTGTTAACTTCTAAGCAAGGATTGATAGTGATTGCTCAACCTTGTTTCAATCAGCTAACATCCTTCAAAGATGTCATTGATTTTACATTTGGTTCAGCAGCAGCTAGAGCCTTGGGAGGCTCAGTAGCGTGTGAAGACCTTGGAGATAGCATAGGCTTAGCCGACGCTAATTAGCGTCGGTCAAAGCTGACACTAAGCAAAACTAAGATGTCGTAGAGTTGCGTCCGCTTGACCGACGCTAACAGTTTGCGTGGGCTTCTTAACGTGGGCTTGTCCGACGCTAATATTAGCGTCGAACTTTTAGATTGCCAACTCTAGCGTCTCCTTAGCGTGGGTCTAGCCGACGCTAATTAGTGTCGGCCTCAAAATGGCGGAAGCTAAAAGTTAGCTTCGAGCGTTTTAGTGTCGACCACGACGCCGATGCTAGGCCGACGCTAATCTTGATTTAGCGTGGGCTTTTCATAGTTAGCGTCGGCTTTTGACCTACGCTAAATAGCAACATTCTAGTAGTGTCTAAAAAGAAGCACTTTTTCTTTTAATCGTAGTTGATATTATTTTTTGAAGACCATTTTTAAAAGAATAAATTTGTGGTAGCTGATTTACAGAAATTAAAATGTTGGACTTCCACAAGGACACCAAATTTGGCAGGTTATGCTTAGGCGGATTTTGGACTTAATTTGGAGATATATTTACTTTTCTTTTTCCTTTTTACGTTAATTTTGAAATAAAATTTGCAAGTATTGTTACAATGTAAAATGGTTATTTTTATCAAATAACAAAACTATAAAATATAAAAAATTTAGAGATGTGATACATTTTACCACAAAAAATATGAATTTTGATTCAATTAATAAAAATAAAAAAATATTTTAATAAGGTAGCTTCTAAGGTGAACTAGTATACAAGTGGTTCATGGGTAAACCATAAATAACAGCCGTCAGATTAAAAAAACTCACACGATTCTGCTAAACATTACACACTGAATCCTATCTCCATCCACCCACCCTCTTTCTTTCTCTCCCTGCAGTTCTTCCTTGTCTCCACCGCTGGCTAGTTGCACAAGGAAAGGACTCCACTTTATTCTTGCAAACCATTTTCTCATTTGCTTTAATCGATTAGCTTGGATGATCACATAGACACCCAATTGAAAATTTGACGCTGAATATTGATTGGTGTTTGTGGAAATTGAAAATGAAAAATAGCATGAAAAAATTTTAAAAAAAATGTTGTCCAAATTAATATCACAGAACAACCTCCACCTCCAACCAGTAACAAGAGATGGAACACATCCAAATAACAGTCCAGAGGCAGAGGTAAAGCGTATCCCTTGAATTTTGCATTTTACAATTCTGATTCTATCGAAGCACCTCAATCCACAAAAATACCTTTTACATATTTCTTTCTGCTTTGGCTATGTCCTATGGTGTTATCCTCTTCCCTTTTCATCACTGTCGTTGCAATCTCTTTCCCCATAAATTTGTTTGGTTTTTTTACATTTTTTTGCTACAAGGGTTTGACATTTCTATTTGTAGCTTTAACTAAAGATTGATAGATGTTACGGCGTGCTTAATTGTCTTTTCGGATAATTCAAATTCAGCGTCAAATTTTCAATTGGGTGCCTATGTGATCATCCAAGCCAATCGATTAAAGCAAATGAGAAAGTGGTTTGCAGGAGTAAAGTGGAGTCTTTTCCTTGTGCAACTAGCTGACAATGAAGACAGGGAAGAACCGCAGGGAGAGAAAGAAAGAGGGTGGTTGGATGGAGATAGGATTCGGTGTGTTAATGTCTACCGGAATCGTGTGAGTTTTTTTTAATCTGATGGCTATTATTTATGGTTCACCCATGAACCACTTGTATACTAGTTCATCCTAGAAGCCACCTTTTAATAATGATATGTATCATTAACTTTTTACTTTTGTTTCAAAATATATGTTCTATTTTAATAATATGTTGACTGCTATTACATATATCTATTCAAAATCCTGATTCCGACGGGAAACATGTAATGTCTTGGATTGAGTTTGTCGATATAGTTTCATTGTCTTTGTGCACATATAAATGCATGTGTTTATTATTTATATATATCTATTAACAATCTTGAGTCTCAACGGGAAAACATACAATGACTTAGTATAAACAAGATTATTTGTATATAACGGAGATTTTTTTGTTATTGTATTTTGAGTCATGTTATTACATACAATTAATATTGATATAAAGATTATTGTATTCAAATATTGCTAGGTCAAAAAACATAGCAATTGATATTCAATTTTAGTTCTAATACATATAAATGCTTAAAAAACATTTGAATCAACCAATGCGGTATCCCGTGCGTATGCACGGCTATACTGCTAGTTAAAAATAATATTGGAGTCGTACGACACGAGATGAATTATGTGTGAAGAATAATATTCTATATTATGTTAAAAGACAAATTATATTTGATACTTTTTTTGGACATAAATTATATTTGATACTTGAAAATAAAACATAAACAATTAAGGAAAATCAGTACTGCTTTGTTCTAATTCTCTAGTAGGCTGAAAGTGGTATTGGGCCTCCAAAATAATGATCCAACTGATCGCAACCCAGGTTTAGTAAGTCGAGGTGGGGGCAGGTACTTGCAAAGGCATTATGATGCTCAAGTCAGTATATGTCTTAGCCTGTGACTAGAGAATAGGAAAATAATATACTTTGGCATGAAGATACAAGTCTCTTTATATAGAGGCGCCCTGTGTGGGTCAGAGTATTTATGTCATCAATCTAAGGTAACATCTTGGACTTTGCCACATACGTGTACCGTGGTGGATTCCCCATGTTTCGAGGTAATCCATCTCTCTTTGGGTGCGTTTGAGGTTTCCTAGGTGCCTCCTTTGTCAGACTCTATTTATGATCAGGTGAGATCTTTATCTGTAGGGGCCACATCGAGATCTCTTCTCGCGTGTATCTGAGGGTTATCTATAATGATGACCCTCTCTGATATGACTTGAGCCTAATTTGTAGCACACGAAAAGTGATGTTTTTTCAATCACTGTGTTAATGCAATATATCTCCTCGGGTCGTTTAATACGCCCAAATTAGTTTCCTCGAGACGTGATCGATCCTGGATCAGTTGCTTCTCAGCTTGATGCTGAGCTGGGTCATTTTTACTTTCCGTGCGAGGATCAGTATCAAGATGTTCTTTTAGTGCCTTGTTTTCTTCACTCTAATGGTCTTATCGCTTTCCAGCTTTCTATGTGTGGGTTGATTGACACTACCTTCTAAGCGATAGTAACACAAGTCTTGGGATATGCATTCTTAACGCTCGAGTTATTTATGACCTGTCTTTGGGTTGGTCGTACCTAGATGGTAATTGCTGAGTAATGATTCCCTATAAATAGGCTCTTCGGGCTATTGCCTTTGTTATTCCCTTCATAATAAGATTTCTGATCGTCGCTAAGTATTCAGGCATATTTGATATCTTACGACACTTTTATGATGCCAAGTGATGATGGCGAATCATGACTTTTTGGTTTTGATGTTTTTTGAGTTTGGGTTCATCTACGCACTCATCTTTCCTTCCCTTGCTAGAGGCTCGCAGTGCTTGATCTCTCTCAAACTTGGAGTTTACACCGAGGCCCCTAAGGGATTTTAAGGGTTCTTTTGGGATAACCCTCGTGTTTGATCCCCTTCTTCCTTGAAGGCGGTCTTCAGGTTCCGACCTCAGGACTCTGATAGGTTTCTGCCTATCTTGGTGGTCGAGATTTGTGAGTGACTAAGGTTTTGGATGGAGTGATCAATCTCACGAGGGGTCATCCTTCGATCATAGTTTGCATCTTAGTAAGCACATGCCTTTAAATATCAACGTTGTAAATGGACCTTTGCAACTTGCAGGAGGGCTGACGTGGTCCTCCCCTTTATTTTTCTTTTATATATGGTATATTTTCCACGTGATTTTTGGCTTTGAATTTATCGTGTTGTTCTTGTAATAAATGTGTCACTTCAGGCGGTTCTTGCTTTACTACACTAATTGTCATTTAATTGTTATTTGTAATGAATCATCGTTTTGGTTTGTTATGTAGCGCTAGTTTGTGTCTGTTTTGCATATAAGAAAAAAAAACAAATACTAAAGATAGATAACACTTTCATAATAATGTGTTATCTAAAGTATTAATAGATACAACATTTTTTAGAATACATTTTTTTGAATGCACTATCTATTTGCTACTTCAGACAGTGCATACTTAAGAAAACGCTATTCATGGTGACACCAATAAGGTAATAACACCTTCCGTCTGGAAGAGGTCATATCTTTAATTGCGCATTATCAAGGATGCACTATCTATTAGAAGGTTTTTTTGGCATAGTGGTGTGTTAAGATTCTTGTGATTAGAGTTGATCTCTAGTTGAAAAAATAAATTCGAAAATCAAACCAATTGGAATTGCTTTGGTTTGGGATTGATGTAAAATAAACTAAATCCAAACAAATTCCTATTGTAATTCAAGTGTGAGAGGTTAATTTCACATTGGTTATGATTGGGGTAAATGAATGATATGTAAGAGATGTGACCCATATACCTAATGCCTTAAGGTTTTAGGTGGAGATGTGATGTCCCGGTCTTGGTGGTCCTGGTCATTAGCCTGCTCCCAGTGCTCCCCGGACTCCCCAGCAAGTGGTATCAGAGCTAGGTTCGGCCTGATGAAGGAGTGGGAGTGGATCCCGCCGGATCTCTCAAATGTGGGAGACTTGCATTTGGAGGGAGATTGTTGTAATTCAAGTGTGAGTGGTTAATCCCACATTAGTTAGGATTGTGGTAAATGAATGATATATAAGAGAGATGACTCATATACCTAATGTCTTAATTAAGGTTTTGGATAAAGAGGTGGTGTCTTGGTCTCTTGTTGATTCTGGTCATGAGTCCATCGTTGTTTCCCGGACTCCTCCAACAATTTCAACCAATTGCGTTAATTTGGTTTGTATTATCGCTTTCATGATCTAATAGGATGAAAACCCCTGTAAATCCTTCAAAATTAAAGTCCATTCTGAACTTTAGCAAAAGAAGAATAATAATTAGAAACAACTGAGTTAGCTTACACAGTTGTAGGACCAAATAATTACGGAGATACTAATCACACAGAAAATGCACCCAAACATTGCTCTCAAAAACAGCAAACTAAACGGCTTTAATCATCGGATATTTCAACATTGATCTTCAGTTCGATTCCATTTTCGATGAGTGAAAGGCCTCTTGGGCCTTGGCTGTATAACCATAACTCAATTGGACATATAAGAATGGCTATGAAGCTAAGTTAGTACATGCTGAAACATTACTAGTGCCTCTGCACAATCTTTAATAGAGATGAATATGTTCCAAAAGAAGCGCTAGTGATTCCCCATGCAGCAATTACCATGCTGAGAGCAACCTGCAGATGATGCCACAAAATAAAAATGGAGAGAAATTTGAAGGATAGGAAAATTTCGGAAATTGATCGGAACAAGGCATTGGAATTAATTTAAATTAAAAAAAAAAACAAAGTATTGGGATGGTTTTCCTCTTGCAAGTTTCAACTAATCAAGGTCAAGAATCTGACGGCGAGTACCCCCACTAAAAATGGAAAAAATATGAATGTCACAGGAAAACATAAAAAGCATACAAAAATGTTGTCATAGACAGATGTTAAAGGACAGCAAACATTTTTTGTTTTTTTGTTAACAAAGAAAGTTGTCTTGTACTGTATTGACCAAGAAAAAAAGAAGGCTGTCTTGTCATAACTTTAATAAAGTCACCACTACTGGACGACAAATATAAATAAATTTCTTCCGTTCCATTATAAATGTCACATTCACAAGTTTTACATATATTAAAAAAAAACTATAAATAAATAAATAGTATAACAATTTTATAAAATTATCCTTATTAACTATTAAGTATTAATAATTGTCATAAATATATAATAGAATATAATGATTTAGGAGTAATATACTCATTATTAATTTGAGAGTAAAACTGAAAAAAAGTAATATTACATTAAAAACCTAACATGACACTTATTTTGGGACTATTTTTTTTTATTACAAATATGACACTTATAATGAGACAGAGGGGATAATAATTATTCGTAATTATGACTCTGTACTAACATGTATTCAATTCAATACTCCCTTTATCTCATATTGTTTGTCTTGTTTGAAATATTTTTTTATCTCAAATTATTTGTCACTCTCGAATATCCATAAATATTAATTACTTATTTTACGGTAATACTCTTATTCATTTTTATTTTAACTAACCATTCCACTACTTAACTACCAATATCACTCTTAGATCTCCTACTTAACTACTACTAACCACTCAAATTAATAAGAGTATTTTAGTTAAGGGAGATTATTTTACTATAGAAATTAGTACAATCAATTATTTTCTTAAGAAATATACATAATTTTAAACGGCAAACAATATGAGACAAATAGAGTAGTTATTTTTTCCCTTTAAAGGCTCCTCCCGTGAAACATAAATGAACAACCAAATGGGACAATTTTTGGGACAATTTTTCGACGATGATTAATGCAGTTCAAAATTATGGTTAATGATGTGTTGAACTTGTTCAATGGGTACACATGTAGTAAATAGGAACTCAATAATCATTCACTGAACTACATTAACCATCCACTGAACTTGATTAATGTGGTTCAGTAGATGGTTAACGAGTTACCCATCCATTAACCAAGTTCAATACATTATTAACTATAATTTTGAACTGCATCAACTATTATAAAAAAGTTGTCCCAAAAGTTATCTCATTTGGTTGCTTATGAAATTAATAATCTAACAAATTATACCCTGGTGAATAGCATTTATTACTCTCTGAATTTTCATAATTAAGTTAATTACACTTGGAAAACAAAAACAAAAAATTGACAAGATCAGCTGATACCTGGGTATTTGTTGCTTTTTTCCCCACAATTTTCAGAAAACATAAAGCTGGCATTATCACTGCCTGAAAAAATATAGCAATTCTATATTATATAGTAGTTTCACATGAATTAAATCTTTACAATTAACTAAAGCAAAAGACCAATCTAGTCCATGTGAAGTTGATGTGGACATTATAAAATGTAGGTGCTAGTTATGTATGTCAAGAAAATCAAGAGCAAAATATGAACTATATATGTATGAATATGAATAATTCATTAGTATACTATGTGTATGCTTACCACAAGTATACTGAAGAGAGAACCAATTAAAGCCATCACAAGCCCTGAAATTATAATAAAAAAAATGTTACAGCCATGTTGTTCATCTGAGACATGTAACCAGTATTGACATTTTCTTGAGTGTCCTTTGATTGTGGAGACATAGAAATGTATCGTATTATAGAGACAAATCTTAAGACTTACCAAAAAATGGAATCAGAAAAGCAGCACAGACCGTAGATATAACCAGTGCTGTTCTAAGAAGAATGAAACACCAATAAGTGCTTGAGATGTTATCCGGCAACAATTCCTCCACTCCCCTTACCAGTGGGTTCATCAACAAAGCATATTTGTTCAAAATTAAAGAAAACACAAATTGAAATTTTAAAATGTCTCCATAATATTTTAAAACAGATTGACAACAAAAAATGTGAATCTGGATTCTTTGCTGTCACGTAGTCACTAGTCACATAGTCGTGGATCTCAATATTTAGATGAAGATCAAATGTCTCTTATTCCTAAATGTATTTTAATTTTTGAAAGTCGATTTACTGAAATCAGAATATGAGCCGTTTGATCTTCATCCAATGATCAAAAACTCTTGACTATGTGACTGCATGCTTTCATTGACATAAGGGAATCTAGGTCCTAGAAAAGGATATTTAGCTAGCGGGATAATTGCCTGAAAGAGAAACAAATTAATAATACAAAATTAGAAACAATGCAAATGTTCCCTAGAAAGGGAAAAAAAACTGAAAAGAGACCCAAAAAATCTCTTACTATAGTCCACAAGGCAAATTTGGAAGCAAATGCATTTTTTGGCAAATTCAATGTTATCTGAGACAAAGTCCCTTCACCAAACATGAGAAATCCCGCAGTTGCAACACTTCCATACATCAACATGCACAAAATAAAACTGTACACAAATAAAATGAATGAGATAAATGAACGATCACAAAGAAGAAAACAAGTACGCGTCGTCAGCAAGGTTTTAAATTGTAGTCGCATAGACATAAAAAACCTTTACACAGTGGTCGCAGACTATTTTTTAAAACCTTAGTTGTCATTGACAAAAAAGTTAGGTACCATACGATGTTATGATTGCCTTGGTAAATTCTCTTTTGTCAGCCATAGACTGGTAAATATTTGGAAAAACTGAATGTCCTGCAAAGCAAAAACCATAGATACCAAAAGCAAATGGAATACCACTCCAATTTACTAATGGACCAGTGTGGTTGAATCCAACAGAATCTGATGTGCCAACACTAAACACACAAATAGCAATTAAAGTTGTAGCGACAACACCTCCAGCTGCATAATCATCAAAGTGATCCTAATAAGTGCTTGCTAAAAAGGAATCGAAAAAAAAAAAAAGATCATTCAACAAAAGGAATCATGTTGAGTTTGAAGAACCTGAGAGATAGGAGATTATGCGAAGATCCTTTAACCAAACAGTTGGGAGAATAATAAGTGCAGTCAAAATTCCAAATAAGTGCTTGGTGTCCAACTCTAAAGTTCCCCAATGCAAGGATGTTCCGGGAAACAATGCAGTAAGGTTATCTCCTTCCATGATTATATATTCCACACAAGATAACTGCAATCATAAAAAAGACGTCTCATACATACGGTGAAGCAACGTTTTAAAGCGCGGAAACATCCAAAACCATGACGTTACGCCCCAGATCGCAGACCTTTTTGTAAAACCTTAGCAGAGAATAATAAAGAAATATGAAATGGAAGCAGTGCGACACTTACATATAATTCAGTGTACAAAATGATCTGCCACAGAGATCAAAAAATAAAAAATGTCAGTAAACAAATCATTAGAATTTGAAACCATCAATCTGAATGAAAACATTATATGTCACCATTATTTCACTCTTGTTATAGGGGATTTGAATGAAACAACAAAAACTAGAGAAAAATCATTTTATGATATATTTTGTAGTGTCTTAAGATGTAAAATAGAAAGATGATAGATATGGATGAACCTACACAATTAAAGAACATGTTGAAGAATTAGAACAGACGTCTAGCATGAGTCAAACAGAATTGAGATCCACAAAGTCAGATCCTAGAACTAGAAGGGAGGAAATAAACAAAAAAAAAATTAACAAGAACAATTTGATTTAATTTAAGTAAACTAGGAAACAAACTTAGTGTGTGTTTGGATTGGTATATTTTCGGTTCAAAACTACTTATAATCATAATCATACTGAGAAAGATTTTGAAAAAAAAAAATGCAATTTTTCTCTCAAAATTAATCTAAATAAAACACGTTCTTACTGATATAAGAACTCGGCCATATTTTCCAAAGGCAGCTTCTCCTATATCTGGGTAGCTAATGATCCCTTCTCTGCTTTGAAAGCAGTGTCTCATAAGTTCTGCAGTATAACAACATATAACTGCAAAAAGAACCATCACCGCCAAACTCGCCCACCCAGCTTGTTTCACTGTATAAGGTGTAGATAGAAGACCAACTCCAGCCATCATATTAATCCCTAGCAAGCCACAACATTACCTCATCAAATGGCCAGTTGCAAATTACAAATATAAATAAAGGAAGTAGGACTTAGATATTTAATTTATAGGCCACATTACAAATAATACTTTTTGGGGGGCAGGAGATGAATATGTGTAAGAAAAAATTTCAATCCAAAAATCAACCTTTCAAAATAAAGTCGTATATATGCACGTGATTTTAATATACGGTCTGCGACCTGCAATATAGGCCATCACACAATGGTTTTTTAGGTCTCTACTACTACAACGCAACTGCAATTGAGAGCACATAAACCCTATTTGACCGCAATTCTCTGCAATATCAAGGATCGCGATGCCACTGTGACCGCGATTAAGGCTTTAATAATAGAAAGTTTGTGATCGCAATCTGGGCTACGGCTGTGATTGAGGCTGCATCAGCCGCTTTTGACTGCGATTCTTCGCAATATCAAGGATTGTGGCGCGACTGCAACCACAATCGCAATTTAAAACCTTGACCGCGATATAAAACCTTGTTATGCAAGTTACAATGTTTATTGAGCATAAATACATATATAATAGTGTTCAAGGATATGGCAACAGATTATTGACTTGATTTAAAATGAAATAACATACCATTAAATACTGTTTGAGTGAAACTACATCCATAACCAACAGGCAATTCTTCAGGAATTTGCATTTGAATTGAAGCTTTCTCCCACCATGTTGATTGTCTTGACGGGAACCCTTCTTGAATTTGACTAATGGCATCATTACCAGATAGAAAAGAGGTCCTTCCATCTAGTTCTAAGTAACTCTTTGAACCACCGACAAAGCTTGAGTAAATAACACTTGGTGCCCGTAGAATTGATTCAAGATTTGGAGCAGCAGCAATTGTTAAAGGATCAATAGCCTCTCTATCATTATACAAGGATAATAAAAAAGAACAAAAATCAGAGATATTGTTATAAAAGAATCTAAACAAATTTGACATGAGTCTTCACTCACTATAGGAATTTCAATACTCCTCACTATTATATTATAATAAAAGAAGCTAACAAATTTTATGTGAAACTAAAGAATCTAAATATATGACACCCCTTCATGGAAATATACAAACTTTAACAAATAGCCACATTGTAAATTTGCTCTAAACTAGATGAAGCCATATAAAAGACACCACTACTACTAGAAAAAAATTGAATTACCGACTCAAATTAGAGACAAAAAAATAAAGATAAAAATAGTATCTAATTTTAGCGTATCTAACACCACTTAGTGACGAAATTAGAGATGAACTAGTATTTTACCCGTGCATACGCACGGGTAGGACGCTGTTTTTTGTAATTATATATAGACTATAAAGTAATTGGAGGAGGTACCTAATGAGATTTTTTTTGTGATCCAGATTTAATATATTTCAAACTATTTAGACTACTTTTGAAATTGAAGAAATAATAGCTGTAATACTGTTTTGATATTTTTTATAATTAGAAACTTTTATAACAGAAAAATACCAAAGAAACCATTCCAAAAGAATTGGTCATCCTTACATACCAGCAAAATACCAAATCCTTCCAAAATATGACAGTACTTATCAATAACAATAGAAAACTAAGTTGTAATCTTTTTCAGCTGGCTCATCCATTCTTATTTGTAGCATTATCTGAATTATTCGTGAATTTAAAAGGATAATTTTGGCTTCTTTAGTTCTTTTAATGATTAAATGTCTATTGTATAGGTTCTAGAGGAGCCATCTGAAACTCGGACTCTAGCAATGCAAGAAGGTCTTCAGACTCTCGAAGCTGTTGATCTCGACAGCTATTCACACCTGTCGAGATCACGGTGGAGCCGTTGGTCCTGGTCGCCGAAATCAAGCTTGATCTCGACAGTTGAGCTTGATCTCAACCTCGCCGAGATCGTGCCTGCCGTTGGCCCTCAAGCTCAAGCTGTCGAGATCAAGCTTGATTTCGACAGATTGATCTCGACAGCTTGAAGACTAAACTATCTATTGGAGCATCAAGACCCATCACAATCAAGCTGTCGAAATAAATCATGTGAATAGCTATCGAGATGAAGCTCAAGCGGTTGGTCCTCAAGCTGTCGAAATGAAGCTTGATCTCGATCTCGACAGGTTGAGCTTGATCTCAAGCTGTCGAGTTCAATCTCAACCTGTCGAGGTCATCAAGCTTAACCTGTCGAAATCAAGCTTGATCTCGACAGGTTGAGCTTGATCTCAAGCTGTCGAGTTCAAGCTCAACCTGTCGAGGTCAAGCTTAACCTGTCGAAATCAAGTTTGATCTCGACAGGTTGAGCTTGATCTCGACAGGGTGAGCTTGATTTCAAAGCTGTTGAGCTGTTGATCTCAACAGCTATTCACACCTGTCGAAATCAAGCTTGATCTCGACAGGTTGAAATTTGGATCTCGGCGGTGGAGCTTTACCTCGGCGGCGAGGACCAACGGCCAGTGATCTCGACATGTGTGAATAGCTATCGAGATCAACAGCTGCGAGATGAAGCTCAATCTGTCGAGATCAAGCTCAACCTATCGAGATTAAGCTTGATTTCGACAGCTTGAGATCAAGCTCAACCTGTCGAGATCAAGCTCAAGCTGCGAGATGAAGCTTCATTTCGACAGCTTGAGGACCAACAGCTTGAGCTTCATCTCGGTTGAGCTTGGTTCTCGTCGCCGAAATCAAGCTTGATCTCGGCAGTTGAGCTTGATCTCGGCAGTTGAGCTTGATCTCGGTCGTTGATCTCGGCGACTATTCACACATGTCGAGATCACCGCCGTTAGTCCTCAGCCGAAATCAAGCTTCATCTCGACAGTTGAGTTTGATCTCGACAGTTGAGCTTGATCTCGGCAGGTTGAGCTTGATCTCGTCGCTGGTCCTCAAGCTGTCGAAATGAAGCTTGATCTCGCAGCTTAAGCTTGATCTCGACAGGTGCTTGATCTCATGCTGTCGAGTTCAAGCTCAACCTCCACCTGTCGAAATCAAGCTTCATCTCGACAGGGTGAGCTTGATCTCGACAGGTTGAGCGTGATCTCGTCGCCGAGATCGAGGCTGCCGCTGTTGGTCCTTAAGCTGTCGAAATGAAGCTTGATCTCGCAGCTTGAGCTTGATCTCGATCTCGACAGGTGCTTGATCTTAAGCTGTCGAGTTCAAGCTCAACCTGTCGAGGTCAAGCTCCACCTGTCGAGATCAAGCTTGATATCGACAGGTTGAGCTTGATTTCGAAGCTGTTGATCTCGACAGCTATTCACACCTGTCGAGATCAAGCTCAAGCGGTTGGTCCTCAACATGTCGAAATCAAGCTTCATCTCGACCGGTTGAGCTTGATCTCGACAGGTTGAGTTTGAACTCGACAGCTTGAGATCAAGCTCAACCTGTCGAGATCAAGCTCAAGCTGCGAGATCAAGCTTCATTCAAGCTTCATTTCGATAGCTTGAGGACCAACAGCTTGAGCTTGATCTTGGTTGAGCTTGGTTCTCAAGCTGTCGAAATCAAGCTTGATCTCGACAGGTTGAGTTTGATCTCGACAGATTGAGCTTGATCTCGAAGCTATTGATCTCGACAGCTATTCACACCTGTCGAAATGAAGCTGTTGGTCCTCCACCGTCAAATTCAGAAGGCAAAGTGAGCAAAGAAGTAAAAGGAGTCTGTTGCTGTAGCAACAACTCATCAACTTCATTCCCATCATCGGCGTCGTTTGGCTTCAAATCAAGCTTTTCTTCTTCTTCTTTGTATTTTCTTTGATCGAATTTGAAACCCTAAGATGGAGTGAGAAGGGGAAGCTCGAGACAGAAGGAGGCGGAAGAGGAGAGGAGGAGAAACAGAGAGAAATGGAGATGAGGGGAGAGATTGAGAGTAGACTGTGGAGAGATCGAGATCGAGAGACGAAGATAGAGAGAGAGAGAGAGAGAGAGAGATGAGGGATGAGAATCAATTTGATTTCAGATTGGGTTTGAAATTTGATTTCAGATTTTTGACCGGGAATAGAAATTAGAAAGAGACCAAATTATCCTCAATTTGGACAGGTGCCAGTAGCCTCAGGTGGGCATAATTGTTATTTCAACAGGTAGCAAATTGTATATATTTATAGTAGATTTCATTTTTTTCCCACTCTAAATTGCATGGTAATTCAATCTTCTCTGATACTGAAGCCAACAAAAAAAGAAAAATGTAAATAATTAAATAAATAAATAGACCAAAAGTTTCATCTAACAGAATGTGACCAAGGCAATCATATTTAAGTTAGAAAAAAAACACATACAAAACAAAAAGGTGAAGAAGAATTGTTTGTACTTGTAACTTTGAGGCCATTGGTGAGAAGAGAAAGACTCAGGTTGTGCTCTATCACTCCCCTCATTGTCACTGCCACCCTCATTATAATTACTACTGTCGCTATCGTATTTCACAGCTTCGATCTCCGCTTCATCTTCGTTAGCGTCCATAAAATACTCACTCTCTCTCCCCTTGTTCTTGACGTTGGCCATTGTTACAAATACAATGCAACTGCCCTTTTTTGACAGCAGGACCAGTACTTGCTGTTTGATCTGTAATTTCTGTTATTCTTTAATCAAACTGCAATTACAAGACACTTTAATTTGTACGTATTAACATATGATATTAGGTTATGAGATGTGAAGTGAAGTTACAGAAAGTTGGTGGAAACGAAAGAAAGGTGGTAATTAAGAGTTGGAGATGCGGAACAGTTGCATTGTGAAGCGGAACGTGGAAATTAAGGAAGGAGCTTACCTTGCGAATTGTTGACATCTGTAACCAAGCAAGTGTTCAAACAATAAAAAATGGATTTATTATATCACTTGATTATTTCACGAAGCAATGATATAAAACTTAGGGGTGCTCATGGTTTGGATAATTATATAACCAAAACCAAATGCAATTAAAACCATATATTAGGATGGGTTTTCAAATCCAAATATATAAAATCGGATCTCAAATATGGTTACGGATATAAAACCGGTTATTTTTCCATATCCGGTTATAAAACCGGTTTCGACTCAAAACCGGTTATACAACCAGTTATAGATCCCAAATTCAATTATAAAACCGGTTTTAGCCTGTAAAATCCGGTTTTAGTCTATAAAATCCGGTTTTCACGTTCCAAAACCGGTTTTATAGAATAAAATGCAGCTTACATTATCCACTATCCAAGGAAAAATTTATCTCCACTATCTAAAGGAATTTAGTTGTAATAAACGCATTCGTATTTGAAAAATCAATTGATTACATGGAATTGAAAACCGGTTTTGTTTATATCACTATGCAGCTTGTCACTAAATTCAACATAATAATGCTGCATATTCCAGTAATAAGATCAAATGTTTTTAAAAAAAAACATTTTTTTTAATGCTGCAGGAAGATAAAAAAATGTTTCAATTAAAAAATGGAAAACGCGTGACACTGGAAAAGGGAAGATAAAAAAATGTTTCAATTAAGAGTATAATTGAGAAATAAGTAATTAATATAACTTTAAACTATCAGAATGACAAATAAAAAGAACAAATTTTTTCTTAACAACCGAGAAGTAAAAGGAAATGGAGGGAGTAATACTTTTGGCTTTAAAACAGCGAATCCGTAAGATAATCATGACAACCTAACCCGTCCTGAGACTTATAACAGAAAGTGCTTTTGGATGTTCAACAACAATTTAAACAATTAATGCCTCTAATATCGTGCATCTAAGCTATCATCGACATTTCCCTCCTTCCATGTGATGTAGGCATTTTTGGAATTTCCAAAGTCGTCATCAACCACATAAGTGGAACTACCAAATTTCTTAAACTATTCTATGATTGTAGTTAGCTTACTTGATTTCTTCTTGCACGGTTGGATTTTGAGTCAATTCGAACTGTCTTTGCTGAGAAGCAATGGCGCACATGAATGTTTAGAATGGAATGGAAAAATGTTTCAACTAACTGACACAATATCCTAGTATTAGGGATGTTGGATAATGGATATCCTAATATTTAACCAGTTGGATAACCAAAACTGAACTTTAAAAATAAATGGGCTTGGTTTATATCCATATCCAAAAATATGGATATTTAAAAAATAGTTATGGATATGGATTTGGATAAATCTTGTAACCGGATATTTTGAGCATCCCTAATAAAACTGAACTCAAATGGGTGACTGACTAGGTTACATGCTGGATTATCGTGTCACTGATCCTCACTGATTTGTATATATCAAAATTTTAAATTTTATACTAAAAACACTTGAAATTTGTAAAAAAAAAAAAATTTGCCACAAAACATTATCAATATAAATCAGTGTTTTTAAAACTGGATTGCTTTAATAATTAAATATATTTTAAAATTTCACAAAATATGTAAAATAATAAATTAGTATACTGATAAAGTAATATATATTCATAAAATGAGAAATTATTTATACTTAATGATATATATCATAAATTAATAAAAATTATATTATATAATTTTTTAAATTTCTATCCAATTTAGAATATATATATATATAGTATTAAATTTTGAGTATAAATAAATTTTGAGTATAAATACACAACATATAAGAACATAAAAAAAAAAGACATGTCGTGCTGATTTTTATTAATTGAACTTTTGGTCCCCTTAATTTAGTGCTTGGGCGATTTTGGTTTTCATATTTTTAATTGCTAGATTTTATTCCCACATTTTTCAAATTGTGTAATTTTCGTCGATCAATTACCTTGACATTCAATATTTAACTGACATGCTGACATGGATGTGATTTGCTGCATGTAAATGATGCTGACATTAATGGTAATGTGGCTTAAAGACGCGCTTACTAATGTCAATATGATATGCTGACATGGCAAATGACGTGGCTATTGGAAAAATGATCTTTTTTTTGGGTCAAAAGATTTATTCGATAAAAAATGAATCTTTGGTTGTGTTTTGGTCCTCCTATTTTAAAATTAGGCCATTTTAATCCAAAAGCTTTCAAAATAATGTAATCTTGGACAATTTTATATTATAATGCATTTTTTATACATATAAAATTTTATTTTATATCAACCAAAATTTTATAAAGATATGTTATATGTAAAATATTTGGTCAAAAAAAAGTTACATGTAAAATATATTTAAAATATTGTCCAAAATAATACATTGTTAAAAAATAAAAATAAATATATTTTAAGTATTTTTATATTTGTTATACGCTATCGGTCATTGAGGAATACTTAGGCTTAGAGGGTGGTCCCCTTTTCTCGCGTAAAAGCGATCAGAATTCGAACACGCCGCGTTTTACTGGGAAGGATCGAACCGTGGGAACGAATCTACAGGGCTATCACCTTCTTTGGCCAGATCTTCCAACCTTTTCACAATTACAGTTCACTGCGCCCTTTAAATGAAAGGGGCTTGCTGGTTTTTCCATCATCCAATCCACAACAAATCTAATGAAACCTGGCGAAAAAGAAGTGAACACTTTGCTGCTGAGGAATTTCTCATACTCGAAAGAGAAACGAAGCTTCGTGTTTGTTTTTCTTCAAACCCCAATCCGCTCCTTCCTCTCGATACCAACTCGGCGACAAGAAGGCGGACATTTATCCGGAAAGTGGGGTGGCTCCCAAACTCCCGTGGTAGCTTGGCGGGTCCGCCGGTACCCGCCCTTGGAACTTCATGGAGTGGGGGCGTACCCCCCGCATTCGGAGTACAAGTCCATAAGCAGCAGGCGAAGAAGGTGGCTCCAGACGGCTAGAATAGGATTTCTGGATTTTCATCTGAGTGCCTAATAGACTAAGTTCCTTGATGCGAAAACGCGAAATATAAATAATGCAGGGCTGCCATGAGAGTATAGAAGACGTCTTTTTTTTAGGAGGCTTGTTATCTCCTATTTGACAATATTTTCAATCCAAATACTTGTTCGGACCAATCATAGATCTGATTTTCGGTGGAACCAGCCCAAATTTTACGACATCGGTATGAGCCTTAAGCCATAATTTATTTGCCATTTTAAAGTAAAATTATATTTTTTTTCAATGGTTAGTGCAGTTTAAATACGTGGTTAATTACATTCAGTAAATAGTTAATGGATATATCAGATGTCAAAACTCATTAACCATCAATGTAACTTCATTAACCACAAATTTGATTTTTTTTAATAGGCAAAAGAAAATTTATTAAAGCAAAAAAGAACACTACACCAAAGCACAAGTAGTGCCTAAGTGAAGTCTAAAGCAATACAAAGTCACTACAAGAATAATCATTATTTCCTACAAATTTTTTTTTAGGGCCATTGACCCTAGGAAATTTCCTAGGGCCAATGTAGTAGGAAATAACTCACATGTTAGTCTCTTAAGGCCTTTTAAATTGATCCCCTCGGTTTGGCTATTACGGGAGATCGTGTCCCGTTTTTATTTTATTTTTTTTAATAAGGCAAAATCGACGGCTGCCCACCCTAGGAATTGCAAACGGTATTTTTTTTTTAAATGTTGCACGAACCGAGGAGAGTGGCCCTCGGATTTTGGGCCCATAAGGCAGCTAGTCGTTGCTGCATTCGGTCGGCTATATACCCCTTCCTTCTCTTCTCATTTCTTCTACCTCTCTTTTCTTCTTCTTCAATTTTTTTTTATAGTTTTTATCTCCTCTTTCTTATATTCATTTCATCTCTCAGTTTTTTCTATTGTTACGAAGTTATTGTTATAGTAAGTTTTTATTGTCTCTATATCTTTCAGTTCTCTGTATCTTAAAAAAATTTCACTAATCCACCATATTTTTTGTATCAGGTCCGGAGTCACCTTGGTAGTTTGCCTAACACCGGAACCACTCACTCACTCACAGGTTAGTGGTAATTAATTTTTTTATCAGATTAGTTATTTTATATTTTTTGTATTTTTTAATTAATAAATATATACTTTTTGACGAGTTTATAAATATATATTTATACACACACATATGTATATATAAAAAAATAGAAAAATATTTTCTATATAAATATATATATATATATATATATTATGTTCTGAATTTTTTTATTAATATATTATTATATTTTTAGTAATATGTTAATATATGTTGTATTTTTGTTATATAGTTGTGTTTTTTCTGAAATAAATTTTATTATTTTTTTATTACATAAATATAGTTTAGGATAATCTTATATATGTGTTTAATTGTTTATTATATATATTTTAATGAATATATGTTACTTTTTAGGTTTATTATATCATATTTAATTTTGAATATTATTATTATGCTATGATTATGAAAAATACATGTTATGAAAAATGTAGATTATGAAAAATATATTTTTCTATATATATATATATATAAATAGAAATCCATTTTCTGTATATATATATATATATATATATATATATAATATTTTTGACATACTCTAATACTGTTTTCTTCATATTTTATAATCTGAATTTTTTTATTAATATATTATTATATTTTTAGTAATATGTTAATATATGTTGTATTTTTGTTATATAGTTGTGTTTTTTCTGAAATAAAATTTATTATTTTTGTATTACATAAATATAGTTTAGGATAATCTTATATATGTGTTTAATTGTTTATTATATATATTTTTAATGAATATATGTTACTTTTATGGTTTATTATATTATATTTAATTTTAAATATTATTATTATGCTATGATTATGAAAAATAGATGTTATGAAAAAATGTGGATTATTTGTAATAATTAAAATATGTTAATAGTTAGTTGTAATATAGATTTTTTTTAATGGAATTATATATTAACATAATCTTATATATGTGTTTAATATTTTAATAAATTAGATTTTTGTGATGATAATTGTTAATTGTTATATATTAGGATTAGAATAATTTCAATTATATGTTGGGGAAAATGTATATTAAGTTATAATATTAGATTACTTAATTATAACAATATTTTTTATTGTTATAATTGTTTGTATTGTATGCTTAGTATATCGGGGAGAAACCTTAGTTGTAATTCCCGTTTGAGGTTCAATGAGAAAATAAGAAGTAACTATTTACGAGTTTTGAAAAAGTTTTTTATTGAATGTGAAAGGTTGATACCATTTAAAAAAAGGGAGCAGTTGTACGTAAGGCCAATGTATCTTGTTTACCTATATCAATCTATGTCTTTGTAATATGCAGAAAATGGATCGTAGTTGGATGTATGATAGGTTGTTTCTTAAAAGAAGGGGTTTGAAAGAAGATTTTTTAAAAGGGGTTAAAGTATTACGAGAAGAGGAGAAGA
This sequence comes from Calophaca sinica, assembly GCA_037113605.1. NCBI lineage: Eukaryota > Viridiplantae > Streptophyta > Magnoliopsida > Fabales > Fabaceae > Calophaca > Calophaca sinica. The sequence goes on along the minus strand of CM073733.1, from coordinate 33,227,681 downwards.
GAATGTAGAGAAGTTTTTCATTTCATTTCTTGTTGAATGATTCTGTTACTTACAATATGCTCATAGAGGAGTATTTATACAATCTGTTTACATAACTGACTAACTGCCAGCTGTATCTAACATTTAATCAACACTAACTAACTCTTAATCAACAATTAACAACTGAGTTATCATCTAATACCCCCCCTCAAGCTGGAGAGTGGATGTTTAACACTCCCAGCTTGGAGAGAAGTCTTGAGAATGGCAATGGATCAAGTGGCTTTGTTAACAAATCAGCAAGTTGGTCTACTGTTGACACTGGCAGCAAGTGAAACAGCTTGCATTGGAGCTTTTCTCGCACGATGTGACAGTCAATTTCAATATGTTTAGTACGTTCATGAAACGTAGGGTTTGCAGCAATGTATCTTGCTGACTGACTATCACAATATAGAAGGGCAGGAGATATGAATGGAACCCGAAAATCTTGAAGAAGATAGGTGAGCCACTGTAATTCACAAGTGGCTGAGGTAAGTGACCTGTATTCAGCCTCAGAAGAAGAGCGATAAATGGTTGGTTGCTTTTTAGTTTTCCAAGAGACCAATGAATCACCAAGAAAAATGCATTGGCCTGTGATAGATCTTCGGGTGTCAGGGCAACTTGCCCAGTCTGAATCAGAAAAACCTTTCAACAACAGTGCTGATTTTACAGAATAAAATAGACCTTGAGCTGGACACTGTTTTAAGTAATGCAAAACCCGCAAAGCTGCTTGATGATGCAGAGTTGAAGGGGCACTCATGAACTGACTTAGTTGCTGTACAACATAACTAATGTCAGGCCGTGTGGAAGTAAGGTACAAAAGTCTGCCAACAAGCCTTCTGTAAGAAGCAGGATCCTTTAGAGGAACACCTCCTTGACATTGCAATTTGGTGCCTCTAGTCATTGGAGTGGAAACAGGCTTGGAGGCTAATAAACCAGCATCAGATAAAATGTCCAAGCAGTATTTGCGCTGATTAATATGAATTACAGCTTTGGATCTAGCAATTTCAAAACCCAAAAAGTATTTCAAGTCACCAAGGTCCTTTATTTTGAATTTATCATCCAGAAACTGTTTTATATGATTAATTTCCTGTAGATTATTGCCAGCCAACACCAAATCATCTACGTAAACTAGAAGAATAGTAGTTGAGCTGCCACGATGCTTGAAGAACAGAGAATGATCTGAAGCTGAGGAAATGTAACCTTGAGAGACCAAGGAAGTAGAAAGTTTAGCATACCACTGCCTACTAGCCTGTTTAAGGCCATAAAGAGACTTGGTGAGCTTGCATACTTGATTAGGAGTGGTAGGAATCAAACCAGGAGGAAGAACCATATAGACTTCTTCATTGAGAGTGCCATGTAAGAAGGCGTTGTTGACATCAAGCTGTTTGAGATGCCAATTCTGCACAGCTGCAGTGGCAAGCAGTAGCCGAATGGTAGACAATTTGGCAACAGGTGAGAAAGTTTCTAGGTAATCAACTCCCTCAGTTTGGGTAAAACCCTTGGCAACCAATCGAGCTTTATACCTTTCAACACTGCCATCAGATTTGTATTTAACTTTGTAGACCCACTTGCAACCAATTGGAGTCTTATTAGGTGGTAGAGTAACCAAGTCCCAAGTATGATTGAGTTTGAGTGCTTCTAATTCAGCTTGCATTGCCCTTATCCATTGGTCATGCTTGATGGCTTGTTTATAGGTTTGAGGTTCAGGTATTGTAGAAATGGAAAGGGTAAAAGCTCTATGAGAAGAAGAGAGGTTAGAGTAATCTAAAACTGATGATAAAGGATGAGTAATACCTGTAGAGGGAGATTGGACTGCTGCTGAAATTACAGAACTGCAATGGAAATCCTGCAGATATGTTGGTTGTTTTCTCTCCCTTGTAGACTTCCTGACTTGAGGAGTAGGAGTATGATCATTTTCAGATGATTGACAAGAAGAAGCAGAATCTGTAGAATCTGGCAGATCAGAATCTGATAAATTGCTGCTAGAAGGAATTGAAGTAGAAGAACCTGATGAAATAGAATCTGGCAAATTGCTGCTAGGAGGAATTGAAAGAGAAGCATCAGAATCAAACAAAAAAGGACTAGGAGAACTTGGAGTAATTTGAGGAAGAGGATTGGAAGCAGAATTGTCAGAAAAATGGGCAAAAGGAAAGACAGTTTCATAAAAAACTGCATTCCTAGAAACTGAAATGGTTCTTGAATGAAGATCATAGAGGATATATCCTTTGGTGCCAGGTTTGTAACCAAGAAAAACACATTTCTTGGCCCTGGGATCAAGCTTTGGTCTGTTCTGAACAAGAGTGGATGAGTATGATAAGCAACCAAAGACTTTGAGATCCAAAAATGTGAGTGGTTGATTATACAACTTCTCAAAAGGGGTCTGATGCTGCAAAACTGGTGTGGGAAGCCGATTTATGAGAAATGTTGCATGACATACAGCATATGACCAAAAGGATTTGGGTATATTGGAATGGAAAAGAATAACTCTAGTGACATTAAGAAGGTGCCTGTGTTTCCTCTCCACAACAGAATTTTGTTGTGGAGTTTCCACACAAGATGTATGATGGATAATGCCTAATTGAGCATAAAGAGAAGTCATAGCAAATTATGGACCATTGTCGGACCTAATGACCTTGACCTTTGATGCAAATTGAGTGTTTACCAAGTTAAGGAATTTTTGAATACAAGGTCTAACTTCAGCCTTAGATTTCAAGAGATATAACCAAGTATATCTAGAGAAATCATCAACTATAGTTAGGAAATATGAGTGACCTTGTAATGAGGGAATATTTAAAGGACCCCAAATATCCATGTGTACAAGATCAAAAGGTTTAAAAGACTGTGTCATGCTGTTAGAAAATGGGAGTTTTGTTTGTTTAGCTAAATGGCAACAATCACACAGTAAATTTTTATTGTATTTGATATAAGGAAAATGATTACAAAGATGATTCAAAACAGGTTCAGAGGGGTGGCCTAATCGAAAGTGCCACAAATCAAATGATACATGAGAATGATTGATATGAACTTTGGTAGAATTGGAAGCTACAAGTGAATTGAAAACAACAACCGGTCTGCTGAAAATATACAAGCTATTTTGAACTTCAGCAAGTCCAATCGTCCTCTTGGATGGAATATCCTGAATCACACATTTAGTAGAAGAAAAAATCAGGTTACAATTGAGAGACAAAGAAAGTTTAGCAGCAGAAATCAAACTAAACTGAAAATCAGGTATATGCAGAACACCTGACAAATAAAAGTCTTTTGAAAAATAAATGGTTCCTGAATGTTTTGCTAAGGTTATGGTTCCATTTGGTAATTGAACTACCATTGGAAGAATAGAATCATAGGTGGAAAATAAAGACCTATGAGGACAAACATGATGAGATGCTCCAGAATCTATTATCCAAGAACAAGATAAAAGATTAGGAGTACCTGACTGTGTTTGTGCAGTATGGTTGATAAGAGGCTGAGGTTGTGCGGCAACTAGGCTTGTGACACTAACAGGTGAAGGTGTATCAAGCTTAGACCTCTGGATTAGGGCAATGAGTTGCTGATATTCTTCAGCACTGAGTGACATTTGAGAATCAGACTTTGAGGCAGCAACAACAGAGGAATTCTCAGCATTGGTGGTAACAGCATTCACAGAATTTGCTTGTGAACTAGAATATTTAGGCTTATAGCCTGGAGGAAATCCATGCTTAAAATAGCATGTATCTATAGTGTGATAAGGTCTTCCACAAAAAGTGCATTGCTTGCCATTACCACGGCCACGTCCCTGAGAATTGCCATTATTACCTTTGTAGGTTCCTGGATTCCATTGACCACGGCCTTGTCCTGGAGGCTTGAAACTGGACTTTCCTTTTTCTGTGTCTGTTGTGGCATGAAGAGCTGTAGAATCAACCACAATTTTAGAATTGCAATTTGATTCTTGCTGCAGAATCATTCCAAAAACCTTGTTGATTGAAGGCATAGGATCCATAAGAAGAATTTGTTGACGCACTGCTTGAAATGAGTCACTTAGACCTTTCAGAAAACAAATTGCATATTCCTTGTCCTTATATTGTGAAACAGATTTGCTAAGAGCACAAGAACACTTCACATCGCAAGAGCAATCTGGAGTAGGTCGTAGTGCTTCAAGTTCTTGCCACAAGACTTTCATATCAGTGAAATAATCAGAAACAGATTTATCACCTTGTTTCAGAGAATGCAGATCTTGAAGTAAGTCAGAAAGACGAAAATGATTTCCTTTAGAGAAACGATCTTCAAGATCTAGCCACAGCTCACGAGCAGTATCAATGTAAAGCGTACTTTTCACAATGTTCAGTGAGATTGAACGATTAATCCAGGAAATGATCATATTGTTGCAAAGTTCCCAAGAATCATACAAAGCATCGGTTTCAGAAGGTTTAGGGATTTTACCATTGACAAATTTCAACTTGTTCTTTGAAATCAAGGCACGTTTCATCTCGCGACTCCATGCCTGATAATTGCGTTGTCCTTCAAGCGGCGGAGAAACAAGCACCGCGCCGGGATTTTCGCTAGGATGTAGGTAATACGGATCCTTGAGAAGATCGCGCGAAGAAGCAAACGTAACCACGTTGTTAACAGCGTGATTGACCGATTAATTATTGTTGGAAGAAGCAGGCGAAGATTCCGCCATGGAAGAACGAGTTTACGATTCGCGGAAGCTAGGGATTGAAAAAATCTGATACCATATTACGAGAAGAGGAGAAGAGAATGTAGAGAAGTTTTTCATTTCATTTCTTGTTGAATGATTCTATTACTTACAATATGCTCACAGATGAGTATTTATACAATCTGTTTACATAACTGACTAACTGCCAGCTGTATCTAACATTTAATCAACACTAACTAACTCTTAATCAACAATTAACAACTGAGTTATCATCTAATATAAAGCGTTTGTTCGCCAAGCAAGGCATCGGGAATGTTTCACAATTGAAGGTGGGATAAGATGTCCATGCGAGAAATGCGACTGTGTACCGATTAAGACTCCAAGTGAGGTAAAACATCACTTGTATAAGTGCGAGTTCATGCCTAATTATTGGATTTGGACTAGTCATGGCGAGAAAGCTCCCAACATCAATTTACGACCGGTTCAAGAGCCGCACCCAGGTGCTTCGAGCAGCGGCCCACCGGATATGGGATATCAACATTATGAGCAGTTTGATGTGATGCAAGGGATGATTTCTAATGCTCTCGGTGTGAATGTATCGTTTGAGGAGCAGCAACACAAAGACATGGAAGAACTTCCGAATGAGGCAGCACAAAGATTTTATAATCTTTTGACAGAGGCAAATAAGCCATTGTACGAAGGGTCTGAAGACTCTACCTTATCAATGTGTGTGAGGCTTTAGGTATCAGGTCAACCTATAATGCTTCGGAACAGTGCATGGATGCTATGACCAGAATGATGTTGGACGCAACACCTCTTAAAGATGGTTTGCCACAGAGTTATTATGATGCTAAAAGGTTGGTGTCGAAGCTGGGATTAGGTGTTCAGAGGATCGATTGTTGTGTCACTGGTTGCATGTTGTATTTCGACAACAAATTTGGCACAAATGATGCTGCGTTGACGGAATGTATATTTTGCAATGAGCCGAGATATTGCCAGCACAAAACTAGGACGGGAAGGAGTAAACCAGTTCCGAGAAAGGTAAACCATTAATACCAAGCATACACCATCTAATAACAACACCAATATAATACTCCCTACGTTCCTTTTTACTTGTCGGTTTTTAAGAAAAAATTTGTTTATTTTTATTTGACATTTTGATAGTTTAAGATTACATTAATTACTTGTTTTTCAATTATACTTTTAATTATTTATTGTAGAGAGAGAAATAAGTGTGACGAATAATAAACAATCAAAGGTATCATAGGAAAAAGACTAATAACTTTACAAAAAACAACAAAATTTATTGGTTTCATTGGTTTGTGTAAAACAACCTTAAAAGACAAGTAAAAAAGAACGAACGTAGTAACAGCTACTCAACTTCCTAGGAACCAATATAATAACAACACAAAAGCGCCAAAATAGGGAACAAAGCGACTGGACCACCAAATCGCACCTCCACTCTCACCTTGTCACTGTTTGGAAATTTGTCTATTAGAGCATGCTTGCATATGATACAAAACTTCAGCATATCAGCAACTTCCAACCTAGCATGCTTAATCGAGATTAAGCACGATTTTCAGGTGTTCAAATTTATACGTACACTTTGAACGTGGTACAAATTCGTGGTTAATCACGTTCATATTCGTGGTTGACAGGGACAGAGCTAGACTTTGATCGTATCAGGGGCCACCTATAAAAACTAAACTTCATTAAAGAATATGTACACATAGAATTTCATACAAAATATTCATAATTGTATATTTCAAAATATTAATTAATTACATTAGAAATCTATCAAAACATACAACATTTTTCTTATATATCACCAAAATCATATATAATTGATCTACAGTCTACACTAATCTTTTCGGTGTTTTTTATTCTTATATACTCCCTCCGATCCATATTATAAGTAACAAAACCTTAATTCAAACAGATCAATGAATTTTAGTGAAATCTATTTTTTTCTAAATAATACTCCTAAAGATTAATTTCCCCCCCCCCCCAAAAAACTTCCCCTTTTATGAAATGGTTTATTATTAATGCATAGGAAATAGATGTACCTCGTTAATATAAAGTCTCATATTAAATAGGGGTAAAAATAAAAATTAACAATTAATTCATTAGAAATTTGATGTTTATTTCTTATAATTTAGACCAAAAAGACTTTTTTATTTCTTATAATATGGACCAGAAAGAGTAATATTTTTCCACGCAATAGATCATTGGTTTTCTATTCTAATATAGTATGTTTTCAAAATGTTTTCCACACAAAGCTTCATTTTATTTGTTTTCCTCCGCTTATATTTATTTAATTTTATCACTTGTATCATTTTATTTCATTTTAATTACATGCGAGCCAAATAAATAATGTTATTTCATATCATTTATATATTTATATAATTTTTTTTTGATAATCGAAAAAAGCATTAAAATTGAGCAAGCACCAGAAGTGCTGCAAAGAGAAGTACATAAATTTAGTTCAAAACCACCAGAACAAGTGGTGGAAACAGCTCCAGCAAGTAAACTACTAAGAACATCTTTAGTGGGAGCAACTTACACGGTTGCTAAATTTCCCAAGCTGAGAGTTGGTTTCCGAAGCAGAGGTGGCAAGTTCCCGTTCTTTTATTTTGTGTCAGCGTGCACGAGATAGACAACTCTGTTGAGATACCCATGAGAGAGAGACACACATCAAATGCAACTTTAACGTTCTTTTATTTTGCTGTGTCATAAAATGACCGAACCAAGCTTTTATTTGACCAAAACAACTTTATTCGTTTTTTATTTTTAGTGAACGCAACTTTAGCTCTCCCGCTAAAGTTGCTCTAAGACCATAATATCATATCCTACACAATGTTAGATCAGAGACTTAGTTTTGCAAAACTGATTTCTTCATTCATTGATCACCTCTTTAATACAGATTACAAGTCAAACAAATTGCTAACTGAAAACTAACTAATGAAGACTGACTAACTGACTGATTAACAAACTGAACAATCAGTTATGGACACTAGGTGATAGGCCCAATATCACCAACTAAACAAAGGCCCAACCTACTAATTACACCTACAAATATATTGAAAAGCCAACAAATCCTCTTCTAAACTGAACTGTGACTCACAGTCAGTTTAAATCAGTAACCCTGCACATTCCTAGCAAAGTCCTCAGCCTTGAAAAAGTTTCGAACTTCACTGGTTTTGTCATTAAGTCTGCCAGCTGATCATGGGTAGAGCAATACCTCAGTTCCACTATATTATCTCTGCAGAGATCCCTCAAGAAATGAAATCTCACATCGATGTGTTTAGTTTTTCCATGAAGAACAGGATTCTTCGATAACTTGATGGTGGAATTGTTATCACACTGAATTGTGATACAGCCCTGCTGAGTTACACCCAAAGCATTCAAGATTCTCTTGAGCCAAATACCTTGGCAAGCACACACAGCAGCAAAAACATATTCTGCTTCTGTGGTAGACAAAGTGACCACAGGCTGTTTCTTAGACATCCATGAGACAGCTCCTGAGCCTAGCAAGAAGACATACCCAGAAGTACTCCTTCGATCATCAATATCCCCAGCATAATCACTATCTGAGAAAGCCATCAATTCTACAGCCAATCCTCTTCTGTACAGAACTCCATACTCCAAAGTTCCTCTCACATATCTTAGCACTCTTTTGGCAGCAACAAGGTGCTTTTCAGTGGGTCTTTCCATGAATCTGCGGATCAAGCTCACAGCAAAAGCTAGATCAGGTCTTGTAGCAGTCAAATACATCAGGCTTCCAACAATTCTCTTGAATTCTGTTGCATCTACAGCCCTGCCTTCTGCTTCTTTTGACAGTTTACTTCCAGGAACTATGGGATTGTTAACTGGCTTGCTGTTTTCCAAACCAAATCTCTCAAGAACCTCCTTTGCATACTTCTGCTGATTGATAAAAATTCCATCACTGTTCTGAAACACTTCAATTCCCAGAAAATATCGCATTCTCCCCAAATCATCTGTTTTGGTGAACAAAGTATGTTCATGAGGGCATTTTTCAAAGCCTGACTTGATGAAATATGATTCAATTTTGCTGTACCAAGCCCGAGGGGCTCGTTTAAGTCCATACAAGGCCTTCTGCAGCTTATACACCTTCTTTTCTTCTCCTTTCCTTTCATACCCGAGTGGCTGTTCAACATATACTTCTTCACACAGATCTCCATGTAAGAATGCACTTTTTACATCTAATTGATACACATCCCAGCCCCTCAAAGCTGCCACAACAAAAATACTTCTAATTGTATCCCATTTAGCAACTGGAGCAAAGACCTCATTGTAGTCAATACCATGTTCTTGAGAATACCCCTTTGCCACAAGTCTTGCCTTGTATTTTTCCACCTTTCCTTCTTCATTATACTTGGTCTTATAAATCCATTTCACACCAATACTCTTTGCTCCATCTGGTAAAGTTGTCAACTTCCATGTCTTGTTCTTTTCAATGGATTCAATTTCCGCATCCATTGCTTTTCTCCATTCCTCATGTTTCACTGCTTCTTTATAGACAAAAGGGTCTTCACAAGGTCCAAACATAGCCAGAGTATGTAATTCATCACTGTCATATGCTTCTTCTATTTCATATTCACTGAGCCAAGTAGGAGGCTTGATATTTCTTCTATCTCTGTCCTGTGCAATTGAATGATCTTCTACATGAGTTCTTGATGAAATAGCAGAGTTTCTGTTCTGCACTGCTATTGAATTTTGTGGAGAATTATTTCTGTTTCCTGCACTTCTGTTCCCTGCATTTGGAGATTCAGTTTCTGTTGCATCTTCTGTTTGAGTAACTGCTTCTTCTGCAGCTGCATTTTCTCCCTCTGCTGCTTCTTTATCTTCATGATTACACTCAAGTGTTTGACTTTCTGTTACTGTCTCGTCTGAGTCCCAGTTCCAACCTTCATTTTCAGAGAAAACAACATCCCTACTGATTGTAACCTTCTTAGTTACTGGATTATAAAGTCTGTAAGCCTTGGATTCTTCACTTACACCAAAAAACACACTTTTAACACTTTTGTTGTCCAATTTCCTTCTTTGTGCATCAGGAACATGCATATGTACAATGCACCCAAATATTATGTACAATGCACCCAAATATTCTAAAATGATGGACAGAGGGTTTAACACCATTCTATGCCTCTTCTGGTGTCATATTTTTTACAGCAAAGGTGGGACTTCTATTCAGGACATAGTTGGCCCAATTCAAGGCTTCAGGCCAAAAAACTTTAGGTGCTTTCCTCCCTGATAAAAGACTTCTAACCATATTCATAAGAGTCCTATTTTTTCTCTCGGCCACCCCATTTTGTTGAGGGGTGTAGGCAGCAGTTAACTGCCTTTTGATGCCACTGATTTCACAAAATTTACCAAAATCGGCTAAGTTAAATTCACCCCCTATCAGTTCTTAGACACTGAATTGAACTTCCAGATTGCTTCTCAACACTATATTTAAACTTCTTAAAACAATCAAGAGCTGCAGATTTTTCTACCAGAAAATATATCCAGGTTTTCCTACTCAAATCATCTATAAAGGTAAGGAAATACCTTCTTTTGCTGTTAGATTCTGGTGTTATGGGACCACAGATATCTGCATGGACGAGCTCTAGTTGCTGAGATGCTCTCCAGTTGCTTTTCTTTGGAATAGATTCTCTGTGCTGCTTGCCTATCATACAATCTGTGCATACTTCTTCTGTTTCCTTCACATCAGGTAGTCCTTTTACCATGTTCTTTTGGACCAGTAGCTTCAAGCCCTTGACACTTAGGTGACCATACCTATGATGCCAAAGCCGAGTAGCTTCTTCAGCAGTCACTTGAAAGCAGGAAGGAATAAGGGTAGAAGCAACAACAGCAAACAGCCTGTTGGTTGCCATTTTAGAGGACACAATCAATCCTTTTTCATTGTGATACAGCTTACACATGTCTTGCTTGAAAACAATTGTTAAACCTTTCTGTTGAAGCTGGCCTATGCTGAGTAAGTTGTTCTTTAATTCAGGAATGAAGTAAACTCCTGTGATAACCTGAACCACTCCATTAACCTGAAGCTTTACATTGCCTTTTCCCTTCACTGTCATCTTGGAATTGTCTCCTAGCTTCACTGATTCTCTAAATCCTTCATCAAGATCAAAGAACCATTCCTTGTTACCACACATATGGTTGCTACAACCAGAGTCTAGAAACCACACTCTTTCTTGGACAGGATTCTGAGTTTCTGATTTTGACATGAGAAGCATTTCTTCTTCATCATCAAATTCAGCATAGTTTGCATTCTTCTCCAAACTAGGACACTCATAGTGAAAGTGTCCCAATTTGTGGCACTTGTAACACTCCACAGAATCTTTATTGAAAGATTGTCTTCCACGGCCTCTTCCACCTCTTCTGCCTCTTCCCCTATTTCCACTTCTACCACCACTTGCCACCTTTAGAGCTTGTTCTTCCTCCTTGTGACCCCTCATTCTTTGTTCATGAACTATCAAGCTACTCTGCAACTCATCAATTGACATGGTGGTGACATCATTTGATTCTTCAATAGAGCACACACATAGTTAAAACGAACAGTCATGGACCTCAGAATCTTCTCCACAACTTGACTTTCTTCCATTCTTTCTCCATGCATCTTCATCTTGTTGGCAATTGCAAGAGTTCTTGCAAAGTAATCATTAACAGATTCTCCTTCCTTCATCTCAAGAACCTCAAATTCCCTTCTCAACGCTTGAAGTTGTGCCCTCTTGACCTTGGTCGATCCCTGAAATTTTTGCTTCAGGGAATCCCAGATCTCCTTCGCAGTGTCTTTCTTCAAGATGGTTTCTATGATATTTCTATCAATAGCTTGAAACAAATAGTTCTTCGCCTTAAGGTCCTTCAGCTTGTGGTCCTCCACATTCTTGATTTGCTCTGCAGTTACGACTGCAGGTGGCGCTGGTAGATTAGGAATGCCTGTGTGAACTACTCCCCAGAACTCCTTGGATCGGAGAAGATTCTCCATTAGCATGGCCCAATGGTCGTAGTGACCATCAAACCTTGGAATCGCGGGGTTGCACGAAGTTGTTGCTCTCCTTGTCCGCCATTGTATCTCCTTCAATCAGATATCGCCGTCGTTGATTCGTCAAGAACACGATCTTCTGTTTCTCTCTTTCGCTCTCTGTATCGCACAACTCTCTTTTCCAGGCCCCGTGAAGAGCTCTGGTACCACTTGTTAGATCAGAGACTTAGTTTTGCAAAACTGATTTCTTCATTCATTGATCACCTCTTTAATACAGATTACAAGTCAAACAAATTGCTAACTGAAAACTAACTAATGAAGACTGACTAACTGACTGATTAACAAACTGAACAATCAGTTATGGACTCTAGGTGATAGGCCCAATATCACCAACTAAACAAAGGCCCAACCTACTAATTACACCTACAAATATACTGAAAAGCCAACACACAATGTATACAGGAAAACCGAGTCCAGCACCCCAAATACGATTTTGACAGAATGACAGTACTAACTCAGTTCTACAGAATACCCGAAGCCCAGCTACACAGCATCAGCAACCTTCAACTATGAACAGTGACCACCCCCACGATATTGTCTTAACTTGCGCCACAACGATAGTATGTCAGCAACTGCTCCTTCGAATAATATTCTATTTCGCAACAGCCATAAAGACCACACTACACACTAAATAAGGTGTGTAACCGAGGAACCATGCTGATAATAAAAAAAATAAATACACAAGTAAAAATGGAAGGGTACAATACCACGTTGTGGTAGCCTGATGGATATCTACCAATATCACACAAAATGGCACCTTATTTAAACATTATAAAACAGAGTAAGTGTGTGTTTGGTTTTGCGGTGGCGAAAATTGATTTTGACTGAATTGATTTTATAAAATTGATTTTAGATAAAAGTGAGTTGAATATAAAATGATTTATGTTTAGATATATTCACGTAAAAGTGAATTGAACAATAAATTTGTGAGTAAAAATCATTTTTTGAAGCAAAAGCTACAAATCCTAGCTTCAAGCTAGAATCAATTCTAGAGGCAAAATCAATTCTACTCCAGAGCAACCAAACATGACAAAATCAATTGTTAGTATCTGGAATCACTTTTGGCTCTCCCAAAAGTAAAACCAAGCATGCACTAAATATGTGGTAGTAAAACAATTTTAAGCTCCTTATTCAAAAATTCAATCGGTAAAAAGCTGATACCATCGTTTATGTGTGTCAGATGTTTGCAGACTGAGTTAGCTCTAAAGGGGTTGGGGAAAACGTTAAGATAGATTGTCAGGCACAGGTAATGTTTTTCAAAATTATGGGGAGGAATACATCGCTTTAGGGCTGGACAAGGAATCGGAAACCAACCCAAAACCTGCCCAACCGAGAAGATAAACAAGGCTACGGGCAGGTCAAAGCGGGTCCACGGGTCGGCGGGTGTGTTAACCGGTTTCATATGACTAGATACGGGCGGGTCCGGGTGGTCCAAAAATTGTTGTCGGAGCCCGAACCAGACCGAATGAGAGAGTGTCGAATTTTTTTTTAATAAACGTCGTCGTATCACTTGACCTAGCTCTCTCACAATTTCACTCACTCACAATTCCAAACCCTAGCAGCTCTCTCCCTCACTTCACCACCGCTGCACTCTCTCTTCACCATTCCTCAAATCAAACACTCGTGCCGCTACTCTCTCCCTTCATCGCTCCTCGTTTCGCTTCCTCGTTCCTTCTTCCATTCCCTTCCTCCTTCGTTATTCCATTCCCTTCTTTGATTTTCACTTCATCTTCATCTTCCCTTTCTCGTTTCCATTCCTCCATCGCATTCAAACACAGTGGTCGCGCCTCTGATTTCTGCAACTGACAGCTTCGATGACATTTGGGAACGGTGACGATGTTAAGGACAAGCCGTGTAAACCACGCCTCTGATTTGGGAACGGCGACGACTTGTGTAACCGCGCATCTTATTTCCCTTCATCTTCCCTTCCTCCTTTCTCTGATTTCTCTATTTTTTTTTAAATTTTCACTTTTACCAACTATGGTTGATGCTTCTGCCCTGCAACTTGATCAGCAACGTGCGGCTCCTCCTCTGTACAGCACTCCGGCGCCGCCATCTGCTTCACCTCTGGTAGTGTTGAGCTTACTCGAGCAAATTCGTCCGATCGGAACTGTCACCCGACCAAACCGTCACCCGCCAAATCGAACAAGAAAACAGACGGAATTGGGCCATATATTACAGCCCACGGTTTGGGCCGGATTGGGGTTTTTGGGCCCGAAACCGATTCGGCCCGACCGATGTCCAGCCCTACATCGCTTTAAATACTATATAACAAAATTAAAAAAAAAATGATCCGGGGCCTTGGCCATTGGAATGCTATACATGGGTCTGTCTCTGGTGATTGATGAAGTTACGTTGCTGGTTAATGAGTTTCGACACTTGATATATCTATTAATTATTTACTAAACGTAATTAACCATGTATTTAAACTGTATTATATAATTAAAAAATTGACGCTAAAATTGTCTAACTTTTACTTGTTCAAATATCATTACTCATATGTCTCTGTTGGGGAAGAATATCTTAACTTTAGGACGCAAAGTCACTTGACTTTCACCTTATCTCTCTCATCAGTCATTCTCTCTCTCATCTCTTGGCTTCATTTCTCCCAACACTCTCTTCTTCTTAAGGGTGGCAAAACGGGCTTGGCCCATTGGGTCAGCCCGTCGGGCGCATAAAATAGGCCGGGTTGAGTTGGGGTTCATCAACCCACTAACCCATTTAGCCCAACCCATCTAGCCCGTCAACCCTAGGGGCCACGAGCCGGCCGGGTTGGGCCAACCCATCGGGTCTATATATATATATGTGTGTGTGTGTGTGTGTGTGTGTGTGTATTTATTTTTCCTATTTGTAAACAATTTTTTCTTTCTTTTTTGTATTTTCAGGCGAGCTAGCCAGCTAACCCGCGATTGTGGCCCTTTTTGGGCGGACTCTTGAGGGCCGGTCCGACATGTTGGCCAGTTTTAGTCTAAATTTTAGATTTTTATTTATTTTTGTTATCTTTACTTTTTGACGGGCCAGCCCAAGCCCGCCCAACCCGTCATAGATTGAGTCGGGCTCAACATTTCAACCCATAATCTCGACGTCGTCAATAGCTCGCTTTTATGCGCTCGTGATGTCGGCCGACCGTGGCCGAAATGGCCCATTATGCCATCCCTACTTCTTCTACTTTTTATTTTATTTTATTTTATTTATTTATTTTATTTTTATTTTTAATTAATTAATTATTAATTAATTAATTATTTTATTTTTTATTTTTATTTATTTATTTTTTATTAAAATAGACAACTTAATACCACCTGAATCCCTTAGATAACCTGACTTAAATTTTTGACACGTAAGGCTGCGGCTGTCAACTTAAATTTTGGTACTACTGCAGCTGCGGTCAAGTCGCGTGAGAGAAGAAAACTGGTAAGGCTGCTTTTGAAGCAGCAGAACTCATACGAAATTTAAGTCCTCTATTCTCGCAACAAAATTCAAATTCAATTTTCGTTTTTCCTTTCACAATTTTCCCTCTACTTTCACAATTTCTGCTCACTCTCTTCTCTACTCTCACTCCCTGTTTAGCAGCCTTCTTCCTCCATCTCTCTATATTTTTCAATCCTCTCTCTGTCATCTTTTTCCTTCTTCACTTTCACTCTCTTTCCCCCTCATATCTCTCTCTGGTGCCTCTCCCTCTCACTACCGCGTATTCTCATCTTCTACCAAACCCACCCAGCCCCTCAAACCTTCGTCGTCGTCTTATCTCCCCTGTTTCGTGCTTCTACTAGGGTCATGTTTTGAGCTTTAAAACACCTGGTGAATTTCTGGGTTTTGGTTATGAAAAGTTTTTCTCTTTTTGGGTTTCCACGAGTGTTTGGTTTTGGAAATTGTGACTGGGTTTTTTTTGAAGTTTAAGTTTTTTGAGGAGGAGTTGTTTACATGTTTTTTGTTTTTTGTTTTCTCTTGATGATGAAAGGCACGAATCAACAATCAAGTGTGCACACAAGAAGATCTGCAGAGCCATTGAAAGTTACAAAGTGGGCATCTCTGAAGAACAAACCCATTTGAACAGTTCAGATGATATTTCTATTAATTTCAATTCAACTATTTTTTGAATGTGTTTGATATTTCTTCTCATCATTCTCTTATTTTGAAATGCAGGTGTACTTGGTTTGCTGACAGGTAAATTTGATTTAATGAACTCAAAAAGCTTCAATTATTTCATAGTATTGATATGATTACTGGCAGCTTGAAATAGTTTGTATTTTAGTATTGATATAACTATTGGTGACAACTTAGCAGCCTTACAAGCTAGAAATATTTAGCTAATTTAGGAATGTAAACATAAATGGCTGCTTGATATAATTTGTAGTTTGTAGCTTGAGAAGGTAAACATAAATGCCCCTACTCACGTATTGATTATTTCAATGGATTATGGGTGTGATGAACCATATGAATCTATTAGTTCAAAATGTCTTTTTTCATTCTCTTATAATTTACAAAAAAAAAAAAAAAGGAGTTATAGAGTACACGTAAAATATTAAGCCTGCTACTATGATAGATAGACTTAAAGTTGCTGGATGAGGTGTTGGAGTTGTTGAAGAAGAGGCAGCAATACTCTGCCAGGTACATTTACTTTTGAGTTTTCATTTATGTGTAATGAATGAATGTTGATTATATCCCAATTCCCAAATAATGTACTCAATGCTGATGGAAGTTTTCTTATATTTTGAAATTTTGAACAGAGATGTAACAAATTGATTTGAACAAGGCCTTTGTTTCCTTTTATTCAACTGTATTTCTTAATGTGTAGGTGGTATTGTTAATACCACTGTTAGATCTAATGAAAAAACTAGAAACTTCATTCAGCTTTTGTTAAATATAAAATTACATATTCTTAATAGGAAATGTGAAAAACCAAATAAGTTGTTAGAATTTTTTTTTTTTTGTAGAAAAAAATGAAGGTAATAGATTATCATCTATCACATTGAATGATAGACTAAAGTGCAGCACAAGTATCCATTTTTGAATCTATGATTCTGAACTTAGTTAAGCCAACAATGAGGCTGCTTATATTTTTAGTTGTTGCAGTGCAATTACTTATACTTTTAGTTCCCTCATAAGATGTTTGTGAAAATGTGTCACAACGGGAAGCTGATGCCGAATATAGACAATCCGCAGATCTCCTCCTCAGCAGCAGAACTTGCTCCTCCTCATCTGCTCATAGTTACAGGTATCTATTCAGGGCTTTACATTGTCAATCACTATATTTAAGGCCACCACGTTCTGTTCTGTGTAACTCTTCTTGACAAGATAGTTGTCTAATATTTATGGATGAAACTTTACTTGTGTATTGGTGTTGCATGCCCTTTTAATTTTGATGTACTTAGAGCATAGATTCTATGTAATTTCAGTTTTGTTAAGCAACCTTAATGTTTATATGCCATATTTATTTTTTAGCATTCTCTCATTTTTTTGAGTTCATACAGCACCAACTATATTTTATTGGGGATCCATACACTGGACCTACAATGAAACAGCAAAAAGAATGAATGCATCTGATATGATGGCTAAATCAGTAAGCGTGAAAGAAAAGAAAAGTGTTGAAAATGATGTGCCTTATCATGGGGAGTGAAGAATGTGCCATCCAAGCTCAGATAAGAGTGACTAAAGAATTGAAAACTGTAAACTGAAACGAGAGTATTGACTTACTGTCATGAAGATATTGACTTATTGTCATGAAGATATATACACCTAAAAGAACATGTTTTGACGTGGATTGAGTTTGCCGATATAGTGTTGTTGTATTTAAGCACATATCAATATTATGTTGTATATGGCACTTGTAATTTCTTACGAACTAAAAAGTAGCTATATTGTTGATGTAGTATTTATTTTTTAAGGATCCTATAGCAAGCAAATGAATTAAGTAGCCTAACAATTTGGGATTTGATTGAATTATTTCTCTACTTGATTACTTACTCTTTGTAAACCGGTGTATTTTGAAAATGCATGGAAACGAGAGTGACCAGTGTGAATACACGGGTATCTTACTAGTTAAGTCTAAAGTCAAAGTGACTTTGGCACTCTCAAAAATAAAAAATCCTATTTAAGAATGCAGTATTTGTTGAGATGCAAACAAAATCCCACACAGGCTAAATAAGAGGCATTTTGGGGAATATCCAAAAAGCAAAATCATGAGAAATTAAAGACCAAAGTAGACAATATCATACCAATATGGAGACATGTAAGACCCATCGGTACCCCAACAGTATTAAATAGCAAAATTGGTGACAATAAGTCGTCAAGAACAATATTGAATGGAAAAGATTCATTTCTTGGGTAATAAATTTGCCTATTAATTCTACCTGTGTCGTCCTGGATTATATAAGCTTTGCTTGTAGACTAAGAGATGCAATGTTCTCTGCCCACCAAACAAGTTTTATTGCAGCTTTTATTCTGTATAAAGTTCCTCTAATTTTGTTTCTCTGAACCAGCTGCATGCCATCTATTGTCACAATTAAGTCGCATATCTTTTAAATCAAAGCGATCGAAAGAAAAAAGATGGGCCAGTCTCTGAAGAAATTAGCACCTGGTTCTATATCTAACTCTTTCATCCTGTTCTTCAGTGTTAATTAACAAACGGTTGTGACATATGATCAAATATTTTTGTTTCTCATGCATGTAACTCTTGCTCCTTTTTTTTTTCCCTGAAAATTTGACGCAGGAACTGATGAAAAGAAGGCCAAAGAACTTGTTCCAATTATAGATATATTCTATGAAGACAAAATAAAAAAGGCCTCAAAATTCCCAGAATTCTACCGAGGAGTATGCGAGATAGTCGAGTACTTACCATTTTCATATTAAAAACTTGCCTAGTTAATTAGCATAAATAAAGTGCTTTGTTTTTTCTTATGCATCATCTTGACACATTTTTTAATTACAAATTTTCGTCATGCTTTGTCAGGGAACTTAATCAAAAGCTTGGAAACACGCAGTTCAAACTCCCAGAGATCAAGGACCTCAAGGAGGCATTCGATGTAAGTGCATATTAATTTATCTCATTCTCTTAGATTTGAGATATAGATTTTTTTTTTTTGACAAAGAGATATAGATTGTTAATGATTCACCCAACTTCCTCGTTTGTATAATGGTTTTGTTAATTTGATTATTTTAGCAAAAGCTGTCCTTCAGAATGAGATGAATTTGTAGAATTTAGGGACAATTTCTCTTTTGGCTATTAATTACAAAATTGTCATCTTATTTTCACTTTGTTTAGTTATTTCAAAGTTTTGTAAAAAAAAATTGTTTTCACTTTTTCCTCTAAAAATATTTAAAAATAGAAAATAAAGTAAAAAAAAACAAATATCAGTTTTGTAATTAAAAGGGAAAATAAAAAACAAAAAACAAAAAATATGGTGTGTGTGTGTTTAATTAATGGTTGATTGTTTTTGAATGGCATATATATGTAGAAACATAAAGGGAAAGACAAGGAACTGTCAAAAGCAGATTTCCAGGAGATTATGAAAGAGATGATCAGGGAATCAGGATTCACTGGTGTTGGAGCAAAGGAAGCACTTTTGTACATTTTTGGTGTTCCAGTGACTGCTTTGTTTGTGAAGCAGAGAGTGATGCCTGAGGCAATTCCAAACGAGTTTTTCATTCCAGGCATCACTTCACTCACTGTTTTCATTCTTGCTGCTCTTAACAAGATATGATATGATATATTGTGAACAACCCAAAATGTGTTGGTTGTGACCATTATATTCTTTGCACAAGTTCCCAACATTAATATATCTATATATTCACCAGTTGAATTGAGTCATGTCTGAATGTGATCATACACACTATTATAAACCTCTCTATATGCATATACGTATTGAAAGCCACAACCAGGGCCGACCCAAGCACATGGCCGTCCAATTGCTTGCTTTAGGCCTCCTAAAAAAAATCTTTTTCTTATTAGTAAGGAAAAAGATCAATTGACACCTCACTTTTTGGGACACTTATTGGACACCTCGTCCATACATGTACGAACACCGATTTTTTTAAAAAAAAAACTTGTTAGTTTTGTCAAAAAAATGTAAATTTTATTTAACCACACGGATAACACGATTAACCATTTTTTGTACACAATTAACCACACTTGTGCGTAATTAAATTCAATTGGTATCACATATTTGTGGTTAATTGTGTGCAAAAAAATGGTTAATTGTGTAATTTGTGTGGTTAAATAAGATTTTGTGATAAAAATGGTTAAATTTGGAGAAGAGTATTGAAAAGTGCTGCAGAACAATAGGAACATGGGTCGAACCCGCAACGCTTTGCTTCCCCTTCTCCATCCCATCGCCTCGTCACCATTTGTACTAAGAAAAAAAAAAGATAAATAAATACGGAAAATGTTGAAATTATCATAATATAAAAATAATAAATGTGTACACACATAAGAAAATGAGTTATCAGGTTAAATATGAGAAATCTAAAAATGTTAAAAATAATAAATACGAAGAATTAAAACAGAAAATGGTAGAAATATTTGAAAAATAAAAAAAGATGAAAGAAACATTATATATTTTTTTAGTTAGCTGCGTGCATAATAATAACAAATAAAAAGGATTGAACGTAAATACCAAAAAAGAGCGAATGTAAATATCAGTATTAAAAAAATAAATACAAAATAATTATCTTAAAATATTTTACAGTGTCAATACCAAAAAGCTTCAACTTCTTAGACAACTTTCCAAAAATTACACTAGACATGTAAATTTTTTGAAGCTGCACCAATTTGATAATTTTAAAAAGAAATTACACTATGAATGTAAAAAAGCCGTTAAACGAACCTGCCAGAGTCGGTTTCCAAATTTCTTAGTCCGCCTGTTCGGATCAGTCGTCCATGTCTGAAGACAGTTAATATATATGTGTAGCTCCTGGACATTTGAAGTTACAACAGATCAATCGATGTTATAACCGTGGCGGATCTAGACGCTGGTCAGAAGTGCAAAAAATTTTAAAACAATAAGTCATTATTGCTAAAAAATTCCAATAATAAATTGTTGTTAAAACCGACTACTGGCAGCGGTAACGAAAAGTAAAACCATAAGAACATTCTCAAACAATTAAGCTATACAAAATTGCATTAGATTACAACTTTGTGTTGGGTGTCTTGAAAAACAAATCCATCATTTATATTACTTATTGTTTACATGAACAAATCAGCCGAGAGATCGGCTAATATTCAGCTGACAAATTGATTCCTGTCAAACGATTACACTGAGAACGAAACTCTAATTCTCAGTTGTGGAAGCGTTGGGATTGGTGAATATACAATAGGTTAAGGCTAAAAGACATAAATGTTGACAAGTGACTTCAAACATAAGAGGGGGGTGAATTGTGATAGCGGTGCTTATCTAAAAATTACAGATAAATTACTGAATTAAAAATTGCAATAAAATAAATGACAGAAAATAAATGACCGAAAGAATAAATAAAGAACAAAAATAAATAAAGTGCTTGAATGATAAAGAGACAGAGAGCAAAGAAGAGCACGCAGCAAATTATACAGGTTCGGCCACCAAACACCCCTGTGGCCTACGTCCTGTCCCCAAAGCAAAGCACTATGGGATTTTCACTAAATCACTAGCTTTTAAATCAGTTCACTAGAAACCTTTACAACTCTATACCAGAGCAATTCGTTCAAGAGATATCACCTCTCTATGAACACCTTGGGATTCCTACCCAAAAAGAAATGATTTTCACAAATAAAATGAGATGAGAAGGATACACTCAATAGTGCAGATATAACAAATTGAAGCTCAAATAATACAATTCAAATTATGTAGAATAAAAGGCTCTCAGAAAATTGTGCTCAAATAAGTGTGAGTGATGAAAAATATTTGACAGAGTTTTTGGCACAAAAATTAAGCACTTGTGTTATGTTGAAAACAATGCTCATGGTGCAGTGCTTTTATAGGCACCGAGAGGAGCGTCACTTTAAGAGAAATGTCCGTTGCAGGATTTGCCCGTTGCAGGATTTGTTCGTTGCTTGGATTTGTCCGTTGCGTTTTGAATATGAAAGAATTGAAAACACGGGGACGGAAAAGATTCTCGGACACCACTTGGTGTTCGACATCGTATTTCCATACGACCTCTCCCCAGCTCAAGATACGACCTCCTCAAACAAGATACGACCTCTTCACAGCCTCGGCCAGACACGACCTCCTCACACTCTCAAGACGCGACCTCCTCAGCTCGGCACGCGACCTCCTCACAGCTCGGCACACGACCTCCTCACAGCTCGGCATACGACCTCTCCACACAGCTCGACATACGACCTCTCCACACGCCTAAGACGAGACCTCGGCTCAAGACGCGACTTCCCACGCCTCGATCGCGACCTCATTTCGACGCGACCTCCTCACAGCTCGGCACGCGACCTCCTCACAGCTCAGCACGGAGAATATTTTCCAAAGAAAACTTGAAATATTTTCCAAACAATATTTTGAGTACAACTTAAGAATTTTTCAAAATACTTTGTGCCTAAAAATAATTTAGAAAAAATTATCATACAATCAATTTTAGAATAAAAATCATTTTGTGAGTGTGTGATTTTATTTTAATTGAGAGCTTTTTATTACTACTTACAAATAGTCTTAATAAAAATAAATAAATAGCCAAAACCCAAAGACTTGAGAAACTATCATTCTTGATACGCGTCTTGGTATTCTTTTCCACTTTTTGCACGGTTGACTATTTGCAAAACTCCCTTTTGTCAATCATCAAAACCATCCTGTCAAGGCATGTATTCACAATAAAATCGGCTAAACAAAAACTGTAAATCTGAGAGAAAAAAGTATTTTTGATTGATTGGTCATGTCCTGTACAACTCTCAAAAAGGTATATATATACAAAAGAGAAAACAAAAATGTAACCGCCCCCTATTGACCACTAAACGCTCCTATTATGCCAATAGTTGACAACAAGCGGTCATGCATCTCTCAACTACTGTGATTATCCGCTTCGTGGAATAACTGCCCTGCCCTCGGCTAAAAAATGCAACTGCCACGCCTAATCGAACCAAGGGCCTTCAAGAGCTGATTTTTAACTTTTGGCTGACGAGCAACGCCAAAGTCCAATGATATCTATCTCAAGCTCTTGGTCAAACTCTGATGTTTCCTTGTTCGGTAGCTTTCGCCGATAGCTTTGTAATGCCCAAGCGCTTGTTCATGTCCCCTACGGCTAGTCTTTTTAGCTATCAGTTGGCCTCATGGTGTCCCCTAAGTCTTCATCAACTCTTATTTCTAGTATCAGCTCAAATAGACCACCATCGGCTGTAACTATAATCGGCTAGAGCATGTATCGGCTACTGCCCTAATCGACTTGCCCTTTATTATTTTTGGTGATAACAATTGCCTTCTACACCATTTCAGCTGTAAATTCTGAATTGATGTATCAGATAAAATCAAATCTCTGGGTTGTCAATCGCCAATCACGTCAACTACATTTAATGCCAGCTGTCATGACCTCAAACAGCTAGTTTATCTTCACCCGATGACTGCGCTGCCACCCGATAATGCCTCAACAAATCTTATCAGCTAACAACGGGCGTGCTTCTCTTTAAATAGCCACCCTAGCCATTTGAATAGTCACTTTACTTTTAAACTTGTTCAAAACTTGAACCCTAATCTTCGTTTCTGCACTTAGCCTTCTCTGCAACCATGTCTTTTGGTTCCGATTTCCAAAACCGTTAGCACAGCTATGGGGGATATGATTCCTTGGAAGCATCTTCTCCATCAACCGATTTGTCCTCACCTGCTCAAGAAACGACCCGATCCGATGATGGGATCTTACCTGCCCTCTACCCGATCCAGGAATCCCTCACCCTAAGGCCTTCCATTGACCTTCGAGGCGGGGCCATGTTTCTTCAAGAATATTCGTCTCCAGACCTCTATGGTTTACCAGTCGTTTGTGACTGGTTTACCATAAAAAAATGTCCAACCGAAATTAGGACTTGGCCACGCACAGCTGCAGAATACTCCAGCTGGAACACACGGGTAGCTGAGGTGAAGGGCGAAAAGTGGAAAAGGATGGGCCTTTATGACATCATCATGTTATCGGCTAATGATCTTCCCCTTAACATGGGTTTGATCTTTGGCTTCCCCGACTATTGGTCCGTTACCACCAATACTTTTGTCTTTCCATGAGGAATGTGTACTCTCACTCTTCTTGACGCGACTGCCATCACTGGCCTTCCTTTGGTTGGTCCAGAAACCCCATCCCTTTATGACACTCCTTGCTCAAATATTAAGCTTGTTCATGATAGGAATAATTCCAGTTATTCGGCCTTCGTATCAACTAACCAAAAAGGGAAGAATACCCTGTCTTTGATGTTAAGCACTGCACCTTCCTTCTTTACTGGTTTAGCAAATACTTCGTTTACACCAGTTCGGTTGCCGTGGTGCAAGAGCTTCAATTGTACGTTGCCCAAGCCATATCGGGCCAACAAGTGGCTTGGGGATCACTCCTCCTTTCTTATCTTTACTGAACGTTGTTCACCATGTTGGATCGGCTAAAGCAGGGTGTTGACTTGAAGAACACTTTAGGACCTCTCTTGTTCCTGCAGCTTTGGATAACCCTTTACTTTCCAGACTTTATTGGTCCCACTTTCAACATCAGCACTCTCCCGGTTGGCACACCAACATTAGCCGAGCACCTTCGGCTAACTCCTCTTAAGCCAATGGCTGCCTTTGACATGGTGGAGACATAGCATAACATGACTAAGATTGCTCAAGATTTGCAGCCGATTTTTGAAAGAAGGATAGGTCCGAGATGGATTTTCACCACGGCTGATTCCAACCTTCCCAAAGAGGCGCACGGAGATATGGTGCTCAATTGGGGCAGGGTTCTAGCAGCCAGAGATCTACTTGGAGGTTTGAAGCCTAATTCTAAGAACAACAAAACCACAGCTGAATTCTACCACCCCAACTACGTTGCTCACCAGTTTGGGCTGTTGCAACATGTGCCATGACCTTATCTCAGTAAGGTCCCTCTGCTGGGAAAGAACACATTTTCGGCTAACCTATAACCTGAAGAAGGTAAATAGCTTCCAATGGGCCTCTTTTGCGCCTTCGGCTGGGGAAACCTCTGCTTTTGCTAATTGGTGGCCCTTAGCTAAGGAGAAGATGTTCCCAGACCCTTTGCAGAAGTACACCATAAGACTCTTCGACTTGCGTGATGACAGCTCTGATGATTCTGCTTTTGAGGAAGAAACAAAATCAATCACCGTTCGCCCTTTGAAAGTTGTAAGGCCTGAGACGGTGCGCAAAACTAGGTCATTGGCTACTATAAAAAGTAAGTGCCCTTTTTCTGACTCCCTTCGTACTTTCACCTTTCACGTTAACATCAGCTAACCTCTTGCATTTTTGGCAGCCAAGCCTTTGCCTAGGGTCATTATCTTGGATGAACCCTCTCCTCCCAGCAAGAAAAGATCCAGGACTGGGGGAATTCATATTGAAGAACCCTCTCCTGTAATCCTGGCTCCTAAAAAATCCAAATAGGTGTCAGCCGACAAGTGAAAGCAAATTAAAGTAAGTTGTTTATCCCGACTGTTTTCTTGGCTTGTCCACGAAGATCATTATCCTTAACTTCTCTTTGTTTTAGAAACAATGCTCCCCTATTTTCAAGCCTACGCCTCACAAGGCTCCCTATTCGCACTCCTCAAAGCCTCAAGGACCTCCATCGGCTACTACTCCACCAGAGCCGACCCCTCAGAGGACTCCTGCTCCCAAGGCAACCGAGGCTCAAAGCTCAGCGTAGGTATTTTACCTCTCGAATTTCCTTCCCTTTGATTGCACATTCTTATCGGGTTGATTCTTACCTTTTTATGCTTCCTACTGCAGTCGGCTAGAGATGAATCTCTTGTTGCCCATCAGACTCCTCCTCGTCGGCCAACTCCTGCTGTTCAAGTCTCCGAAGAGGTCCTTGCACAGTACTTCGCTTCGGCTGACCCACTGCAAAGGGTTTCTTCGCCTACCTCTACCTATTTAGAGAGGGTGGACGTAGCCCTAATGGGAGAAATCCCAGTTGAGAAGGAGCGAATAGCTGAACTGAGGGCATCCCTGTTCAAACTAACCAACTCTCCAGATATCCCTCTTGCCAGTCGAGAGCTGTACCAACAAATGGCTCTTCAAATCAATGAGGTCTCTGCTCTTTATCACTGTCAAAGGAGAATTATGAGCATGCCACTCGGGATTTACAATGCCTTCAAGAGCTTCAGGCCTAAAAGACCTTTTTTTCTGTCCACCTACCAGGCTGTTGACAAAGAATGGCAAGAGGACATGGCTAAGAGAGCTGAGCTTAAGGAAAAGCTGACTCAGCTGAACTAGGAGCTTGCTCGCATACAAAATGAAATCAAAGAGGTGACGCCTCAAGTGGAGCAACTAGATGTTAAATTGGAAGCTCATGCTGACAGGCGTCTCAACCTCTATGTTCAAGCCAATTCTCTTTATGGTGAAATCTCAATCCTTGGTTCCCAAAATGCTGGCCTGGAGAAGGACATGCAGAGCGGGAGAGATGGCATTGCTGAAGCCAACCAGACTTAGGATCAGATGCACCTCATGCTGAACTAAGCAAAAGAAGGACCTTCATCGCCTTCAGCTAAGATGGCCACTGCCCAAACTGGGGGATCGACTAGCGCAACTTTAGAAGATACTTATGCTGCTGTTATGGAGACAGAGGCTTTGGGTCGGAGGCCATGGCCATTGACGCAGTTGAGACTGAGCAGGCAGCAGTCGATGAAGCTCAAACCGAGCCAACTAAAGCATCTGATCCAAAGGAGAAAACCGATCCCAATGAGGTATCTAATCCAACGGAGGTAACCGTTTCAGAAAAAACAGCCGATCCAACTGCCTCATCTACTTAACTTTCTTTTTAATGCTTTTGGTTTGTTTTCTTTTCTAGCTAGACAGTCGACTTGTGGCTATTCTTTTGAACAAGTTTGCCAAATAGTAGGGTAATATTTCTTCAAGTATTTGCCATTTATGCTTTTACTCAATTCTTCGCCTTGCATGTTTACTAGCCGATAAACATTCCCCGCAAACATTTGGCTAACAATAAATGGGCCTTCCCAATTTGGTGACCATTTCCTATACTTGGGATCCTTCACTCCTATTGGTAAAATAGTTTTCAAAACCAGGTCACCTTCAACAAACTTTTTCAACTTAACATGTTTGTTGTAGGCATTGGCCATTCTACGCTTGCTTGCCTCGATCCTTTCTAAAGCCATCAACCGATCTTCATCCAATCGATCCAATTCCATAAACATAGCTTGTTGATATTCTTCCAAAATCAGGGAGTTCTGTTTTGCCACTCTTAATGAAGTAACATTAATCTCCAAAGGCAAAACTGCATCTTGGCCATATGCCAGCCGATATGGGGTTGTTCCAGTGGTAGTTGACTTAGAATTCCTGATGGCCCATAAGACTTCGTCAAGAATTTGGTGCCACTTCCTAGTTCAGGTGTCCAGATTCTTCTTGATTAAATCAACAATGATCTTCTTGGTTACCTCGGCTTGTCTATTGGCCTGCGCGTAATATGGGGTTGAATGAATTAACTTGATCCTAAATTGATGAGCATAGGCAACCACTTTTTCTCCCGTAAACATAGTTCCTTGATCCATAGTGATGGTTTCTGGAATCCCAAACCTGTAGATAATTTGGTGTTGGATGAATCAGATGACATCGTCTTGCTACACTCTAACCATCGGCTGAGCCTCCATCCACTTGGCGAAATAATCAGTTTCCACAATAATGAAATTGTGTCCTTTAGAGGACGGTGGGTGGATCTTACCGATTAGATCCACGGCCCATCCCCTGAATAGCCAAGGTTTTACTACTGGATGCAACAGCTCGACATGCACTCTTTGGATTGGGCTATGCAGCTGACACTCCTCGCATCCCTTGGCATATTGGAAGTAATCGGCTGTGATGGTAGGCTAATAATATCCATGGCGATAAATCAACCATTTCATGACTGGCCCAGCCCTATGTGAACCACACATGCCCTCATGAATCTCACCCATGACCCTCAGGGCTTCACTCTTGTCTATGCACTTCACCAGCACCCTGTAACAGCCCAGACTACCTTCAGGATTGCCGACTGTCCCCACAAACCAACATGGGTCTTTTCAGCTTGCTTTGTCCTCACTTACACACTTTCTAGAAAACTTCCCAGAAGGTCACCTATCCCAAGAGTGCTCCAAGTCAAGCGCGCTTAACTATGGAGTTCTTATGTTTCGGGTTCCCGAAAAGAAGATGCATCTTGTTGGTATAGGTAATACCAATTAATTCTTTTTAAGTCATCCTTCAGCTGTGTAGTCCCATATATGCACATCCTCAGGATCCCTCTCATTCCGGTGTGAATTCGGTTCATTCACGTGTCCCTTTGCTTGTTAGGTGCTTCTAGCACCAGCGGTCACTTTGCCACCGTCGTCAGTCTCAGGCGTCACATGCCCACCAGCTTCTGCTTGGTTCGTCCCCAAATCACACCGTACTAGGAGATGTCTGCCCTGATACCATTTGTAACAGCCCAAACTACCTTCAAGATTGCCGACTGTCCCCATAAACCAACATGGGTCTTTTCAGCGTGCTTTGTCCTCACTTACACACTTTCTGGAAAACTTCCCAGAAGGTCACCTATCCCAAGAGTGCTCCAAGTCAAGCACGCCTAACTATGGAGTTCTTATGTTCCAAGCTCCTGAAAAGAAGATGTATCTTATTGGTATAGGTAGTAGCAATCAATTCTTTTTAAGTCATCCTTCAACTGTGCAGTCCCATATCTGCACATCTTCAGGATCCCTCTCATTCTGGTGTGAATTCGGTTCATTCATGTGTCCCTTTGCTTGTCAGGTGCTTCAAGCACCGACGGTCACTTTGCTACCGTCATCAGCCTCAAGCGTCACATGCCCACCAGCTTCTGCATGGTTCATCCCCAAACCACACCGTACTAGGAGAGGTCTGCTCTGATACCATTTGTAACAGCCCAGACTACCTTCAGGATTGCCGACCGTCCCCACAAACCAATATGGGTCTTTTCAGCGTGCTTTGTTCTCAACTTACACACTTTCTGGAAAACTTCCCAGAATGTCACCTATCCCAAGAGTGCTCCAAGTCAAGCACGCTTAACTAAGGAGTTCTTATGTTCCGGGCTCCCGAAAAGAAGATGCATCTTGTAGGTATAGGTAGTACCAATCAATTCCTTTTAAGTCTTCCTTCAACCGTGCAGTCTCATATCTATACATCCTCAGGACCCCTCTCATTCCGGTGTGAATTAGGTTCATTCACGTGTCCTTTTGCTTGTCAGGTGCTTCCAGCACTGGTGGTCACTTTGTCGCCGTCGTCAGCCTCAGGCGTCACACACCCCATTCATGCTTCTTTTGTATAATTCATCGTCAATAAGCACATACCTTAGAGCCCTTTTCTTAACTTTGGGATCAGTGCATCTAGAGGGATTTTGCAAATACTCAATCAGTTATTTCCTCCATGAATCGATCTGGTCAATGGCCATCACTCGGCTGGTGATTCATCATAGTCCAAAACCAACAAAGAGTCTCTGTATCCAGAGGCTTCTTGGGCTAGATCATTAGCCTCAATATTGATTCCTTTTGGAATGTATGATATCTTTGCATCTATAAAGCAATGCAGCAACCTGCTAGCCGTTTCATAACGAGCCAATAGATTTGGGTTGTTGCACCTATACTCCTTTGTTAACCGTTTGATCACCAACTGAGAATCCCCTTTTACATGAACAAAGTCAGTTTTCATAGTAGTTAAAAGTTTTAAACCTATGATAAAGACGTCATACTCGGCTTGGTTATTGGTTAAACCTGGGTCTAACCGATACAAAACCCTCCACACTTTCCCATATGGGTTAGTGATTGTCACTTCGGCTCCGACTCCATTCTGGGTTTTGGACCCATCAAAAGTCAGAACCCAAGGCAACATGTTTATATAAGTGATTGGGGATACCCAAGGGTCTTCCACCTCCACACAGGGATGCTCTGCTAAGAAGTCGCCTAGCTTCCGACCCTTAACAGCCCTAAGTGGGATGTATTTCAAAGTGAAGGTAGTGAGCTTAATGGCCCACTTCATCAGCCGACCCTGTAAGACAGGCCTATTAATCTAGTATCTAACAATATCAATTTTGCACAAAACCAGTATTTCATGTGGCATCAAATAATATTCAAGTTTTGTACAGGCATGAAACAATGACAAGCATAACTTTTCTATAGGAGTGTATCTAGTTTCAGCATAATTAAGCATTCGGCTAAGGTAGTATACTGCCCTCTCAGTCCCATCTTCAGCATCCTGGGCTAACAGGCAGCCGATAGACTCTTCAGCAGCTGCGATATAAAGTTTTAAAGGCTTTCCTGGCATAGGAGGCACCAAGGCCTTTTTTATTTGGTCAAAAGCCTCTTGCTGTTCAGGACCCCACACCATATCCTCTGCATTCTTGAGTTTCAGTAAATGGGAAAAAACCTTCATTTTCCCAGCCGAATTGGGTATGAGGCTAGTGAGATCGGTTACAGTAACTTGGGGTTGGGGCAATAGAATCTATCATGGAAGCATCTTTCCATGTCAGCCCAATTTTGCACTGAATTGGGAGGCATCGAAGAATACCAAGCGAAGGCTGTCCCAGTGAGTGACAAAGGGAAAAGCTGAAGTTTGTGGTACTCATTTTGACTGCTTTCACCGCACTGGGCTGTGAAGCGCTCAGTGTGTTACATGGTAGATTTTCCATCCTTCCCTGAGAATGTTGTGAAATCTGGAGTCTTAAATCCCCTAGGAAGAGGGATCATCCGATCTCATTCAGGTTAAGGCTTCCTGTATACAGGACGATCCAACAGCTTTAATTGCACACCAAAGTACTTTTTGATAGTACACACAATTATCTCTGGGTCTATCAACTGAGAAGCCCCTTGCTGATTGTCTCGTGGACTCGGCTGTGGCACGTTCTGACCCATAGGTCTCTAAGGTGAAGCTTATTGGAACAAATTCTGAAGGTTGAAAGTGTTTGGTGGAACATTGCCTAGAGGTGGATTGGCATTCCATTGCTGCTCTTGACCATCTTCCCCAAGACCTCCTCCTTGAGTTTCTGGAACAACCGATGAATTGTGGGGAAAGGGTGAAACAGGATTCCATGTTTGCTCTCCCCCATAATTCCTAGTCGTTCGTGGTAAATTTGAGCTTACTGGAGGGTATGGCGTGGGTACTGGTTGTGGGTGGTAGAATGGTGGATTGTAATGGTTGCAATCCCCAGGAAGCTTTCCTGAACCATAACCAGGGGCCATAGGCTGCTAATTCGGCTGACCATGGGCATTTGCCTGCACAGTAGGGTTGTGTGTTAGGACATATGACATTACTGGCAGCAAACCAATGTGTCCAACCGTGTTAACTGGCCTCCGGGCCATGGTAATCTGCCCATACTGCAGATTCGCTTGATCATTTGGCATAGCTTTTCCCCCAGCATAAGATGGTACCCATGCGTTCGGTTGATCCCCAACCGTTTGGTTTGGTGGCCCTGCCGGCTATGTATTTGGCTGTACCTGGAAAGATGCGCCTTGGACCACATTCGGCTGAGGCTGCAAGCCTAGCTGCCTTGGGCATGCTGAGTTTGCCCACTCCCCACAGGTATTGCAGAACTAGCCGAGTACTCCCCCTGGTGCCCTCGACTCATCTATGTTTCTCGCGCCTGTTGAACCTCGTTATGCACCATAGGCTTGACAATATCCGCTGATTGCCTTGACACCTGGTTTATAATGTCATGAATTCCCATGTCAATCTGCTGCCTGATGAAGGATGTGGTCATAACCACTGGGGCTTCAGCATTTTCAGGGTCATCCATGACAATTGAGGCTGGTGCGGAGACTGGAATACCTTCAGGCTAGCCAATCGATGTGGGCATACCTAGGGTGTAAACTGGCTCGTTATACTTACGTGACATGTTTTTCTTGGAGTTGGAACCAGATTCCAGGTTGTTGTTGAATTTCTTTCCAGACCTCACGTGCATATGCCAAGCGTGATCCTGTCCTAGAGAATCAAACTTGCCCTTTGATTCATGTTAATACACCAATTTGTCTATTTTTATAGGCATTTTTAGCACTTAAACATATCATTTTGCACTATTCAAAGCACAAAAGTACTCATTTACGCCCTATTTTGCAGAATTATTATAAAGACACCACTCAGAGCAAAAGATGTGGGAAAGGACAAAAAATGGCAAGTTTTGGAGAGTTTTAGCACTACTGGACGAGCGGTACGGCCTGATAGTCCTTCAGTACGGCCGTACCTAAGACAGAAATTCAGTAGGGGCGTACCCCCTTGGTCAATTCCACTTAGCGCCGATGAAAATGTCCAGTACAGCCGTGCCAAAGGCAGTACGGCTATACACAGTTGTTGTCAGGGATGCGCCACGCATAGGTACGGGTCAACGTCACAAACAAAGTTCAGCACGGCCGTGTATGTATCTGGTACGGCCGTACCCCGTCCTAGAATGTGCGGATTTGAAAGCCAGATAACCTAATCCGCATCCAACACTATAAATAGACCCTTTTAGCCTATGCTGAGAACCTTTTGACGTGTTCTTAAGTCAAGAGCACCCCTTTTGAGAGTTCATATTAATTCATTGTCTTTCCTGTTGATTTGTTTTTCCTTGGAGCTTGGTGCCAATCCCGATTTGCTACCGGAGCTTCTGAGGACGCGAAGAACGTGCTTAATGACCGTCGTCATACTGAAAGGGTGTCCCGGTTTAGATTTATTCTCTTTGTTATGGAATTATATGGTTTTATGATTATGTTTATGTTATTATCAATGGAATTATATGGTTTTATGATTATGTTTATGTTATTATCATTGATTATGAGTAGCTAAACCCATCACTAGGGGTGATGGGGGATTATTTACAATACTTTTGATAATTATCTATTTAATTCGATGAGTTTTTATTGATTGTTTGATTGTTTTATCCCTATTGTGCTTAATCCTATAAGGCCTGATTAACCTTTAATTAGTTAACTTAATTGTGGTAACAAGATCATAATTAGTTAACAGATCTCTAGGAATAAAAGAACCCGCTTTATATGCAGGATAGGTTATTGCTTGTTTCTAATCAGTTATTAGATTAACAAACATACCTGTTCTTAATGCTCTTTCCTTTAATTACCTTCTAGGATCAAACGAAGTAATTAGTTAGAAAGAAGGCTATTAAAACTAGGTAGTTCTTAGTAATTTAGAGTGGGTGATTAGCTTTCAATCATAATAGATAACTCGTAGTAATTAATTAGTGAATTCAAGAGTAGAGTGTTGGTGAACCCGGTTCCCCTAGACCTCCCATAATATAGTTAATCCGTTCTTGCATTTAGTTTGATTATTGCTTTATTTACATGACAACTTTTACTACTTTCTCATTACAACTTTCGTTAGCCTAATAGAATAGAATCCTTTAAGTCATTGGTACTCACGCATTCCTTGTGGGTTCGATATTCAGAGTCCTAATTATACTCCACTATTATTACGAGTTACGATCAGGTGCACTTGCTTGAGCTGTAACAAGTTTTTGGCGCTGTTGCCGGGGAGTGTTTGGCGATATTAATTGAATTAAGATTTTATTTTCATTAGGCATTATTTTACTTAGTAATTTATTTTCTTTTTGTTTATAATTGGTTCTAAGGACATTCTAATTTGGTTTCCTTTGGTGTATGCAGACAAGGTCTCAACATCCTGAATTGATATTCGATCCTAAAATTGAAAGAACACTTAGATTATTGAGAAGACAGTAACTAGCAATGGATAACGAACTTACGTTGAACAAGTACTTCACTCCAACCACGGATGTGGCGGACAGCATCAACTATCCGGCAATTGAGGCCACAAATTTTCAATTGAAGCCAACACTGATTTCTATGGTATCTGCAGTGCAATTCTATGGCTTACCTTCTGAAGACCCAAATGCTCATCTCGAGAGATTTTAGGAAGTTGCTAACGCTGTCAAGTGTCATGGTGTGACATCGGAGGCCATCAAATTAAGATTGTTCTCATTCTCACTACAAGGGAAGACACAATTATGGTTGATTCACTTCCACCAAATTCTATTACTACTTGGGAGGACCTGAAAACCAAGTTCTTAAATATGTACTTTCCTCCCGCAAAATCTGCGAAGCTGAGAGCTGACATATCTGGGTTCACTCAGAATGAAGGAGAATCAATGCATGAGGCATGGGAACGATTCCAGGATTTAATTAGAAGCTGCCCTCATCATGGTTTCACCAAGTAGTAGCTAGTTCAGATTTTATACAATGGTTTTACCATGCAAACTAGAGGCTGTTGATGCTGTTTGTGGGGGATCTTTCAGAAAGAAGACACCCACTGAGGCTTATGATATAATAACTGAAATGACTCAGAACAATGCCCAGTGGTCGGCAAATGATAGAAAAACCGGAAGAAAAAACCATCAAGCAGGAATTTATAAAGTGGAAGCCAACACAGATCTTGAATCAAAATTGGAGGCAATGACTAAAAAGATAGAGACTTTAATGGCAGCGCAAACCCATTCCAATGCAACTTAAACTAATAATAACTGAGGATGCATGGCAATTGGAAGAAGTCAATGTTGTGGGACAAAAGGATTTTGACCCAATGACGAGGATGCAAGAAGCTATATTAAAATTTATGCAAAGGCACAGACATCCGTGTATGAGAGTTTTAGCCGGTTTCATGGAGAAAACTGAAGAAAGACTTAAGGCTATAAAAACCAAGGCAACCAAGGCTTCTTGCAATTTCTGTGGAGTAACAAGTCATGACTCTAAGGATTGCAATGAGGTGGTGAATTTTGTTGGAAATAAGCAACAGAATGACCCCTACTCAAACACCTATAATCTCGAATGGAGGAACCACCCTAATTTCTCATGGGGAGGTCAACAGAGATCACAAGGTCAAAATCAGAATACTTACAAACTCTGCATTTGAAGAATCGTGCTCAGAATGATAGAAGTCCCAGTGAAAATGAGATTAACATCTTTATGGGACAAATGACCGAAAAATACAACAACTTAGAAAAGATAGTTACTACTAATGCAATAGAGTAGAAATCGTTGAGAGAACAAATGGCAACCTTATTGAATGTGGTGACTCAAAGAGAAAAAAGAGCACTTCCAAGTCATGTGGAACCAAATCCAAATGAGAAATGCAATGCGGTCTTCATGGTAAAGGAGAAACCAAAAGAGGAAAAGGCTCAAACTGAGCCTCAGCAGGTAAGTAACTCTTCTTCCCAAGGTTCTAAAATTTTTTATAAGGATAGGCAAGCAATAAAATTATTAGAAAAACTTAGGAAATTGCATGTTAATATTCTCTTTGTTGAAATTGTCTCTGAAGTGCCTAAATATGTTAAGTTCTTAAAAGAAATAATTTTTAACAAAAATAAATTGGATGAGGTTGAGACTGTTAAATTAAATGAAGATTGCTCTGCTATGTTATTAAATAAATTACCACCTAAGCTTAAGGATCCAGGAACCTTTGCTATTTCTTGCTCAATTAGTAATAACTCTTTTAAAGCACTATATGATTTGGGTTCAAGTGTTAATTTAATGTCTCTGTCTATTTTTAGAAAATTAAATTTGCAGGAACCACAACCTACTAACACGTTCTTGCAGTTAGCTGACAGAACTTTTGTTTACCCAAGAGGAATAATAGAGGATATGCTGGTTAAGATGGGAAAATTTATTTTCCCAGTTGACTTTGTAGTTCCAGATATGGAGGAAGACAGAGATCTTCCTATTAAAACTTTTAACATTTATAATGCTAATAAAACTTCTCCCTCTAGTGCTTCTGTGGAAGTTAAACAGGAAAAAGAAAAAGAAGAGCAAGCTGAGGAACAAGATAGCAACTCTTTTGAGCAAGACAAAGACATAACCCCTTCTTTGATATTGGAAGCTCTTTGTTTGCCTAAATTTAAAGGACTGTATGGAGAGGATCCTATTCCTTAGATATTAAGTTTTTATGACTTGGTTAAAACTAACAACTTTGCAGGAACCACCGCAGGTAGAATAAGATTTAAGTTATTCCCCCTTTCTCTGGGAGGATTGGCTAAGCAATGGTTCTCAATATACTCAAAATTTCACTTTTCAACTTGGGAAGAATAAATGGAGGAATTTGTAAGGGCTTTCCAACTCACAGTGGAGGAAAAAGTGGATCATTCCAAGGATTCCAATAATTAAAGAATGACACTTATGAAGAATTTACTGGTTTTGAATTAGACCCGTCCATCATCTCAGAGGTGTCACAGTTACAATTTAAGGGAACAACAGGACAAGATCCTATTGAGCACATAAGACAGTTCTGCAAGAAGATGAGAAAAGCAAAATACGAGAACTTGTCTCCAAATAAAGCAAAATTGATGATTTTACCATTCTCATTAGATGAGGAAGTCAAGCTATGGCTATATCTCCTACTAGTTGAAGAAATAGAGACGTGAAATGACTTGGTAAAGATATTTATTAGGACATTTTCACCTATCATAAGGGAACCAATTTACATCTGTGAAGACTGTGGGTACACAATGAACCCACCAAAAAAGTGCTCAGGTCCTGCTTGAATGGACCACTCTGGAAAAAGGTAATTACATTGCAGTCTTCCTCAATGGTGAGAAAACAAAAGGTAATGTCAAAGACGGGTCATTGCCCGCTGAGGACTAATTCTAAGTCTTCCGAACCGTTAGGCTCGGGACGTTAAACAAACGCTTACCAGGAGACAACCTGTGTCTACTAACATTTATTATTATTATTATTATTATTATTATTATTATTATTATTATTATTATTATTATTATTATTATTTATCTGATTTGTTTATTTTGCTTATGAATTTTATTTTTGCTATTATTATTAAAAATAAAAAAATTGAAATATTCTAAAAAATAAAAAAATTTATGGAAAACCAGTAGGTACGGGCGTACCTTATATCAGGCACGACCGTACCACACGGCTTCATCCTGAGAAACGTGGAGAAATGCATGTGTCCCGAGAAACGCGAATGCAGTGCACAAATACACATATAATGTATGGTTGTATCCCGTGTCTAAAGGCAGATTATTTAAGGTAAACAGTGAAAGGTAAAGGCGTACCATACCCTCGTACGCCCAAAATCTCTCCACTCAAGCACCCTCTACTCTCAATTTCTTCACATTTTTCATCACAAGATCATCCAGGTACTGATTCTAAACTTATTTAGTGGATTGATCGCCTGTTTTACTGGTTATTTTAAGTTTTTAGTTAGTTTAAATTTTTAGTTTTGTTTAATTCTAACTTTAGTGATTTAGGAGTAGTTTTGGCTTGGTTTTGCATGCTTAGAGACCTTAGGAAAGATTAGAGACTTAAAATCTAGGCTTAAAAATGAGAAAATATGATCATAGGGTAGATTTTTCACAAAACCGTAGCGCAGTACAGCCGTACCTACCAAGAACAGGTTGTACTGGCGGCCTTAGGGTTGAGACTGACCATAGGTACAAGCGTACATGTGGCAATGTACGGCCATACATGTTCATTTAGTCAGGCCATACTGACCTTTTAGATTAGGGCGTACATAGAGATTCAGTATGACCGTACCTCACGAAGCACGACCGTACCTAATGCATTTTCTGCTTAAAAATTAATTTTTCCTATTTTATTTTTGCAAGAAATGCCTAAATGCCAGAAAACCAAAGGATCTTCATCTGCAACAGCACGTGCCTCTAAGGCCATGCCTAATTACACCCCACAGCAGCACAAGGAACGGTACAAACAGCTGCGGGACTTTCACGCCCCACACCCAGAGATATTTGGACTTCGATGCCCTCCAATAGGTTGGCCTGCGAGAGGAGGTGGAGGCATTGCTGTAGAGGATTGGGTGGCTCCAGGAAGCCTCAGTCAGACAGCCTATGCATGTGGAGGCTGTCTTAGACTTCCTAGCCACATGTGGCTATCATATGAGTGACAGGGAGCCCCAGCACCCATATTTGGAGGATGAGCCAGAGCAGGATCTGGTTGTCACTTTTTGGCTCCGTCGGACTCACCACGAGATGACCCTAGCCGATTTTAACATCAGGCTAGGATTCGAGACGGCGGAGTCAGTTCAGACGCCGGAGTATTTGGAGGCACTTCTGGAGATCCCAGAAGGGTGGCAGGATTCAGAGAGTTGGAGAGCTCTCACTGGGGATGCCTACTACATTCCCTGCCGCACCAAGGCTAGCAAGATTAGAGACCCAGCTGTGCGAATAGTGCACAGATGGATTGCTCGTTCCATTAACGGGAGAGCTTTGAGCGACGGCACGGTCACCAGACCAAACCTATTTCTATTATGGGCCATGACCCAGGGACGCCGCTGCGACGCCGAGATGTTTTTCTTGTGGACGTGCACCCAGTTGGGCGTTCATCTTCAGATTCAGAACATCGGGCACATCGTCTTAGGTTCTTTCATCTCCCGATTGGCAGCCCACCTCAGAGTTCGCGTTGGATCAGGAGCCACGACCATCGAGATGAAGCCCATTAAACTCGTGACCCTCCGCAACATTGGTGTTCTGCGGAGATTGGAGCACGGAGACTACGAGGTCATCAGGAGAAGTAGCAGCAGGACCAGGCTGTAGATTTTGTGCCTTTGGCAGAGGAACATCCACCACCACCACAGCCACAGCCAGCAGCTCAGGGCCACTCCTACGAGGACTTCATGATGCATCTCGGCGAGATGCAGTCTAGCTTTTTGGAGCATAGGACCCATGTGGACCAGCAGCTGATAGCTATTTTGGAGCACCTTCAGCGTCTCCAGCCTTGCCCTCCTGCCAGTGATGCGGGACTACATTTTTTTTCCTCCTCTTTTAGTACTTAGGCTTATGCTTTTGTATTAAGAAGAGATATACATATTTTGGCATGCTTGCAGGATACATTTTATTTTTGTTTTAAAATTTTTTTATCTTGTTATTTTATTTTACTTTTATTTCTTTTATTTCTAAATTTTTGAGTTTTGTGATGCACAGTTCTTCCACCCGTTTACCAGCTCCATCGGTATTGCGAAAAGGAAACGACATACCTTGCCCATATCCCCATCCATTTTGCTCGCGATATTTTTCAAAGGGAAGTCTCTTTCCACCTTCTTTTACTACAACACTTATTTTATTTTTATCTTTTTGTGCATGCTTTAACTTAGTCGCAGTGGGGACACTGCTAGAAATAAGTGTGGGGAGGGGATTTTATATTATGTTTATTACTTGGTTGTGCTTATAACTGCTTATAATTATAGAAGAACTTTAAATTTTTGCTGATTTAGGGGCTACAAGATTTTTTTTCTTCTTCCTGACGACATGTGATTGAATCAATTCTTTGCTAGTGTTGGAATTTGCTGAAAATTAACATTGAAATTCTGTGAGTTTTAACTTTCTATGTAAGCTACTAAATGTGAGATTGGAGTCTGAAACAAGAGGCCACACCATGTGTTTGCCTCTTTTCTTTGTTAGAGTGATATTTTTCTATGAATATACATTCTAGAACTTGTGCTGAGACCATTACAAAGCGAATATAAGTTTTTTTTCATGTGAATTTGAAAAGGGCAAATTTTAGGAATTTTTCAGGCCACTGCTATTTTGAATACATTGTACCACTAGTTGCCCACTTTTGTGCCTAAAAGTATTTTATTTAATTTCTTTGGTACACTTCTTGTTACTATTGATTATTTCCTACGAAGGCAACCTTAGAAAAGAAGGCTTAGCATTTATTTCCCCTACTAATTCTTAAAAATATTTGATTGACTGCACAAATCCATGACGGGAGGAAAGAAAAAGAAAAGAAAGAGCATTGAAAAGAAAAAAAATTTGTTTACCATGCTAATGCCTTCAGAAATTGCGGAAAAAAAATTATTGATCGAAAAATTTGGGATTCTTGTCTGCTCTTTAAAGTGAAAAAGAAATAGGTTGCTTGTTTTGGTTGATTTGATTCTGACCTTTTGCATGATATTTTCTTTCCTTTATCACACCAACATTATTACCTTGGCCCCATTACAACCAATAAAAGACCTTCATTCTTCTTTTGAGTGATAAATAGATTCTAATAGTAGAGTTTTGGTCGATGTATAAGCCTATGGTAATGTCACTTCATTTGAAAAATCTGAGCATTAATGACTATGCCTATAAACACTTTGAGAATTGGTGAGAGTGTGACTTGAAAATCACATATTGTTGGCTTGTTTGAACTTACACCTCTAATTGGGCATTCTATATATTGACATGTTTTGTGATATTACTTTGTTGTCATACTTATGTTTTTGTCTCTATCCAGTGGAAATAGTTTTTCTTACTATAGTTATCCAAGTAATTTGCTTAAGGGTAAGCAAAGCTCAAGTGTGAGGATGTGTTAACACACCAATTTGTCTACTTTTATAGGGCATTTTTAGTACTTAAACATATCATTTTGTACTATTCAAAGCACAAAGGTACTCATTTATTTCATATTTTGCGGAATTATCATAAAGACACCACTCAGAGCAAAAGATGCGAGAAATGACAAAAAACTGACAAGTTTTGGCACTACTGGACGAGTGGTATGGCTTGACAGTCATTCAGTACGGCCGTACCTAAGATAGAAATTCAGTAGGGGCGTACCCCCTTGGTCAGTACCACCTGGTGCCAATGAAAAAGTCAAGTACGGCCGTGCCAAATGCAGTACGGCCGTACACAGTTGTTGTCAAGGATGCGCCACACATAGGTACGGGCCAACGTCACAGACAAAGTTCGGCACGACCGTATGTATCTGGTACGGCCGTACCCCGTCCCAGAATGTGCTAATTTGAAAACCAGATAACCTAATCTGCATCCAACACTATAAATAGACCTTCTTAGCCCATGCTGAGAATCTTTTGACGTATTCTGAAGTCAAGAGCACCCCTTTTGAGAGTTCATATCAATTCATTGCCTTTCCTGTTGATTTGTTTTTCCTTGGAGCTTGGTGCCAATCCCGATTCGCTGCCGGAGCTTGTGAGGACACGAAGAACGTGCTTAATGACTGTCGTCATACTGAAAGGGTGTCTCGATTTAGATTTATTCTCTTTGTTATGGAATTATATGGTTTTATGATTATGTTTATGTTATTATCATTGATTATGAGTAGCTAAACCCATCACTAGGGGTGATGGGGGATCATTTACAATACTTTTGATAATTATCTATTTAATTCTCTGAGTTTCTATTGATTGTTTGATTGTTTTATCCCTAGTTTGCTTAATCCTATAAGGCCTGATCAACCTTTAATTAGTTAACTTAATTGTGGTAACATGATCTTAATTAGTTAATGGATCTCTAGGAACAAAAGAACTCGATTTATATGCCGGATAGGTTATTGCTTGTTTCTAATCAGTTATTAGATTAACAAACACATTTGTTCTTAATGCTCTTTCCTTTAATTACCTTCTAGGACCAAACGGAGTAATTAGTTAGGAAGAAGGCTATTACAAACTAGGTAGTTCTTAGTAATTTAGAGTGGATGATTAGCTTTCAATCACAATAGATAACTCGTAGTAATTAATTAGTGAATTCAAGAGTAGAGTATTGGTGAACCCGGTTCCCCTAGACCCCCCATAACATAGTTAATCTGTTCTTGTATTTAGTTTGATTATTGCTTTATTTACGTGACAACTTTTACTACTTTCTCATTACAACTTTCGTTAGCCTAATAGAATAGAATCCTTTAAGTCATTGGTACTCG
The DNA here is from genome assembly GCA_037113605.1 of Calophaca sinica. Taxonomy (NCBI): domain Eukaryota; kingdom Viridiplantae; phylum Streptophyta; class Magnoliopsida; order Fabales; family Fabaceae; genus Calophaca; species Calophaca sinica. Next base: position 33,186,212 of record CM073733.1, on the reverse strand, counting down.
CGCATTCCTTGTGGGTTCGACATTTGGAGTCCTAATTATACTCCATTATTGTTACGAGTTACGATCAGGTGTACTTGCCTGAGCTGCAACAATTCACCTATGGTCCCACCGGGCGTGCCAAATTTGTTTGTGTGAACAAATCAACTGAGGGGTCGGCTAATATTCAGCTGACAAATTGATTCTTGTCAAGCGATTACACTAAGAACGGAACTCTAATTCTCAGTTGTGGGTTCCCCAACTACTCCAGAAAGCGTTGGGATTGGTGAATCTACGCTAGGCTAAGGCTAAAAGACATAAAATCAGCTAAATGAAAACTGTAAATCTGACAGAAAAAGTATTTTTGATTGATTGGTCGTGTCCTGTACAACTTTCTACAAAGTATATATATATATACAAAAGAGAAAACGAAAATGTAACTGCCCCCCTATTGATTACTAAACGCTCCCACTACGCTAGTAGTTGACAACAAGCGGTCATGCTTCCCTTAACTGTTGTGATTATCCGCTTCGTGGAATAACTGCCCTGCCCTCGGCTGAAAAATGCAATTGCCACGCCTAATCGAGCTGAGGGCCTTCAAGAGCTGATTTTTAACGTTTGGCTTATGAGCAACACCAAAGTCCAATGATATCTATCTCAAGCTCTTGGTCAAACTCAATTGTTTCCTTGTTTAGTAGTTTTCAATCAGCCGATAGCTTTGTGATGCTCAAGTGCTTGTTCATGCCCCCTACGACTAGTCTTTTTAGCTATTGGCTGGCCTCATGGTGTCCCCTAAGTTTTCATCAACTCTTATTTCTATTATTAGCTCAAATAGACCACCATTAGCTGTAACTATAATTGGCTAGAGCATGTATCGGCTACTGCCCTAATCGGCTTGCCCTTTATTATATTTGAGGGTGTGCAAGTGCACACACTCAAATATAAATAGGTTCGCCCCTGTTATAAGAATCAGATAGTATTGAAATGTTATATTTATTTATGGTCACTCCATACCATGGTAACAAAAACCGGACCGGATCGGCTAGTCGAATCGGTTGGACCGGGTCGGTGTCCGAAAGACCCCCACAAACTGTTTAACAACGAATCGGGTAAAAAAAATGGGGAACCGGGTAAAAAATCGTGAAAACCGGGTTTGATCCGGTTTAGGACAGTTCTAAAAAGAAAGCCACATTGTTTTTTAAAAGGGCAAAACGACGTTGTTTGTTTTGTTTTTTGTTAGATCTATATTTTTAGGTTTTTTCTTTGTCGCTGAGGAGTCATCAAAAAAGGGAAAACCCAGAAGAAACCTAAGCTCCGGCGACCACATTCTCTTTCTCTGGGGACGATCGCTGTGTGCAGAAGGCCAGCTTGGACAGAACTGTATGTTAAAGGAGAAAATGAGAAGAAGAAGATGAGAAGCGATCGAGAAGGAAAAGAAAGGGGTATTTGTATTTCTCTTGATTCCAATGCATTGTGAAAATCGAAAAGACAAACTCTTCCTCTGATCTTCTATTGAAACTTCACAGGGGTATTTCTCTATCTTAATTCCAATGTATCGTGAAAAGACAAAAATTGATGACTTGATGGCATTTCAAATTCCAACACAACAATTAAAATGATGTACGGGAATAAACCACTAAATAAAAATGAATGAATAAAAGTAAACCACTAAATATCAGTTTATTTTTTTTATTTATCTATATTGTATTAAATATTTTAAAAATAATATTTTATTTTTTCCGGTCTGACCTTGCTTCGAACCCGGTCCGACCCCTAACCCTGACTTATTTCGGTTTAATACCCAGTCCGATTTTAATTACCTTGCACTTTACTTCGTAATGAAGAAGAAAAAAATAAAGAACAGAACCATTGTCAATAGTCATTCTTTAATAAAAGAATAAAATAAAAAAAAGAAATCACCAATGGTTTGACAATGATCACGCACATTAAACAAACACAAAATAGAAAATTTGTTAAACAACCTAAGAATAGTATACAATACAAGCTCCTTGATTTCAGCACTTAGCTCCACATGTCATGGTTCCTAGAGGTTGTAGGAGAGGAACGAGAGCCCTCTCTCACGATCACAGAAAACAATTCAAACTTGGGTAGCAAAAGTAGCACCTCTGACCCATAGAGGAATGTAACTTTACATGGTTTCATTTCAACAATATCACAAAACACACACCTTCATGATTTAAAGATAGGTCCTTTTGTACCCAAAAAAAAAAAAAAAAAAAAAAGATAGTCCTTCAGCTTAGTTTGCAAGTGACAGCTGTCAATATTTTGACACAGTTTGACGGACATTATGCATCTCCTGTAACCTCAACATGTCCCCGAACTTTTTGGAAACAATGAGAAAACAAAAAAAAAGCTTACCATAACATCAAAGTTGGGTTTTGTTCAGCAGAAAAAGAACACGTTGAAACTGTCGTATCCCCTTCTCCATGCATGTTAATTATTGTATTGATACACAACAACATTGTTGGTTTGATCGTGAGATTCAAGTTTGTCCCTTTTTTATTTTAAAGGATACGTGAAATCATTTGAATTCATTTTCTTCATTTGGGTATCCATGATTTGTCTTAAACATTAATGGAGAAGGGTATTGAAAAGTGAAAAAAAAAAAAAAAGAGAGAGAGAGAAATTAAGAAGAGAAGAAAAGCACAATGATCGGTAAAGAAGGTGGTGTTTTGAAGGCATGGGAAGCCACGGTGAGAAAGACACATGCAGTTGCTAAAAAGCGTGCCAATAGTATATTCGGGACAATATCTTTGGCATATGCAGATGAAGAAGAAAACAACAACAACAACAACAACGATGATGATAAGGAAGAAAATGGAAACGAGGCATTGGAACTATACAGTGAAGAGAAGGTTCTTCCAAATGGGGATTACTATACAGGACAATGGGCAGATAACTTCCCACATGGAGAAGGAAAATATCTCTGGACAGATGGGTGCATGTACGTTGGAGAATGGTTCAAAGGCAAAACAACAGGAAAGGGTAGGTTCAGTTGGCCATCGGGGGCAACATATGAAGGGGAATTCAAGAGTGGTTTCATGGATGGAACAGGAACATACACAGGGTGTAATGGGGAAACATATAAGGGGCAATGGGTGATGAATTTGAAACATGGTAAAGGGTTGAGGAGTTATGCAAATGGGGATTGGTATGATGGTGATTGGAGGAGAGGGTTGCAAGATGGAAAAGGGAGATATGAATGGAAGGATGAGAGTCATTATGTTGGGGAATGGAAGAATGGGAGTATTTGGGGTAAAGGGTCATTTGTTTGGGCTAATGGGAATAAATTTGATGGGTTTTGGGAAGATGGTTTGCCAAAAGGAAAAGGAACTTTTAGATGGCCTAATGGGAGTTATTATGTTGGGAATTGGAGTAAGGATGATAAAGAATCACAAAATGGAACATACCACGGAACTGAGACATGTGAAGAGGAGGGGAAGTTTGATTGGGATCCACAAGAATTGTATGATGAGTTGAGTGGATATTCAGTTTGTCCAGGGGAGAAGGTTTTGGTGTTGCCATCACAGAAGAGACTTGCGGTTTGGAGGTCTACAAAGGGAGGGGATAGTGGTAAGACAAGGAGAATGTCGGTGGATGGAAGGGTGAGCATAGGTGGGGAGAGGCCAAGTGAAAGAATGAATTTATGGGATGGTGGTGGGAGTGGGGATCATGGTGATGTTAGTGGTGGTGCTAGAACTCCTACTTTGGGAAGCGATGTGGATGAAGATTTGATGGGTGATGCTTATGAAGCCTTGGCTTTGGCTCAACTCCAACCTCTTAAAGCACCAAAGAAATCTAAGAGGCAGGGTGAGACCATTTGCAAAGGCCACAAAAATTATGAGCTCATGCTCAATTTGCAGCTAGGGATCAGGTAAATTTCTTTTTATTTTTTTTTATTTTGGACTTTTACAACTTTTTTTAAATCTTCCAACCCGTTAGAAATCTAGTTTTTTTATGTTTCTTTCAATTTTTTTGAAGAACAAATTATTAGTAATTAGTCAATAGTTATGTTAGATTTGATCTCCTTACTCCAACATTTTATATCCCTTGACTCAAACCATTTGAGCCACCTTGTTGGGACATGTTTCTTTCATTGTTAGTTGTGCTAAATAATTGCTCTAGTTATGTTACTTGTCCACCAAAAGGAAAACCCTATTCCATCAAGTTAAAATAATTGAACATCCCAAAGGCAAGAAAAGACCAAATAGAAGAGAACTAAAGTAGTTGCTTGTGTCCCACAGTGAAAGTTTGCACATTTCACCAAACGCCTGTTGGCCCAAGTGACGAGGAGTTTGGTTTTCTTTAAATAAGATCTCGTTCGAGTCTTGTGAATGGTAAAATTAGGCTTGTGAGATATTTTCCCTCTTACACGAATCCACTGGCTCAACTGGGATTAGTCGGGGTCTAACGAGACTCGTTACCGAGTGTTTAGACAAAAAAAATTTCACATTTCCTTTGACTCAGCTTTAGGGTAAGTGTTAACTAAGACATGCTTTGTTTTCTTTGTGTATAATTACTTCCATCTTCTTCCCCGCTAAAGATTCATGTCTCTTATTATGTGTCAATGACATCACAAGTGTCAACTACCTCTCAATAGGAAAGGAAATAGGATTTCTATGGTTCATTCTATTTAATAAATATAATTCCTCTTATTTATATCAACCAACTTATGTCACTCCATCCTACAAAATAAATGAACAATTCTGTATATATTCTGCACTTATAACTTTACAGGTGATAGAGCTCTTGTTTTTTCTTCCTCATAATTTTATGCTCTCTCAATAGCTTTGCTTTTACACTTGTTTATAATATTATTAACATTTATCATTTTACAATACTTGGACTTTATAGACACTCAGTTGCAAGACCTGCTCCCACAGCATCACTTGATCTTAAGCCTTCAGCTTTTGACCCCAAGGAGAAAGTGTGGACAAGATTTCCACCCGAAGGATCCAAATATACTCCACCACATCCATCATGTGACTTCAAGTGGAAGGACTATTGCCCGGTAGTTTTTAGGTCAGCCCCATTAATACTTCATCTGTAGTTGCTGCCAGTTATTTTGTGCATGTTATAATGTTCTTCCATGAATAGTCATTAAGACTCATGATTTATGTATGAAATAGCCCTTTTGTCATCAACCTACATGTGGTTGGATTTGGATTTGAGAGAGTCAAAAGTCACGCAGTCGCTATAGTCATCAGATCATAGTCGTTAGATGAAAATCTAATGGTTCACGTTCTGATTTTGTGTATTAATTCCGATTTGATAAAGTTGGAAAGTGAATTGTCTGATATTTATTCAATGATTCTGATATGTTGACTACAGGGACAACATGATTTTTTAGGATTTGGATTCTCAACAGTCAGGAATCCAACAGTCAAGTGATCCCGACCATACAATTTTGATCAGACAGCTAAAAAATGTGATGTTTTTGATTTTTTTTATAAATTAATCTGATTTATCGAGCTTGAAACGTGGACTGTCCGATTTAAATCAGACGACCATCGATGTGCCAACTGCATGAATGCAGCTTTCCCTAACCGCAGTGAATCCCCATCCAATTGTTTTTACTATAGTGAATCTGAGTCCCGTCAAAGTGCTAATTATTGAAGCAAACATTATGGCTAATTAACATGGAATAAGTAGCATTTTCCGGTACTTATACATCACACTCTGTCCTTAGGACTCTTAGGAAGCTATTCAAGGTGGATCCAGCTGATTACATGTTATCTATATGTGGAAATGATGCCCTTCGTGAACTTTCCTCTCCTGGAAAAAGTGGCAGCTTCTTTTACTTGACCAATGACGACCGTTACATGATTAAAACAATGAAGAAAGCTGAAGTGAAAGTGAGTTGCAAACTTATCTTGAAGCATTTATTTGAATTTGAGTAAATCACCAATGTAGTCTTTGAAATCATAGGACGTTGTCAATTTAGTCCCTGAAATTATATGTTAGGGACTAATGTGATCGATAATTTTTAATTTTATGGATCATTTTAGAATTTCATTAATTTTGGAGACTAAATTAACAATACTACAATTTTAATGATTAAATTGGTGATTCAGAAATTTCACATGTATTTTTATTTTTGCTTAATTTGGCTATGCTGGATTTCTGTTGCAGGTCCTCATAAAAATGCTTCCAGCCTATTATAATCATTTTCGAGAGTATGAAAATACTCTGTTGACAAAGTATTATGGCCTGCATTGTGTAAATGGACCTATTCAGAAGAAGGTACATTTCCTATCGCGAGTGTCAACACACTAAATCCCATCTAACAAAAAACTGTATGAAATAATGAGACCTCGTTTTTAATTGATCATGTTAAACTTTTAATTTATTTTAAGTTATTTAAAACTTTTTAAGTGGTTGACATTAACTAATGTTTATTCTTATAGGAAAATAGAAATGCTTATCAAGTTTTATAGTCTGAGTATAATAAGCTCCATAATATGTTTGGTTTTTCAGGTTCGATTTATCATAATGGGCAACCTCTTTCGTTCTGAGTACATTACCCATAGACGCTATGATTTGAAGGGTTCTTCACTTGGTCGCACGTCCGATAAGCCTGAGACAGAGATTAGTGAAACCACTATCCTTAAAGATCTTGATCTCAATTTTATATTTCGACTGCAGAGTTCTTGGTTTCAAGATTTTTGCAGGTGATAAAGGATTTTGGTACCTTAATTTGTAATGTTGTGTAAGAAGATGCACTATATAAAATTATGAAGTTAAATGAAGGATTAAAATTTTACGTTTTTCCCCCTTTAAAGTACACTACCAACCCACTTTAGAGAAGTCAAATAAATGGTTAATTAAGTAGAATATTTGCAAATTCAAATGTGTTGCAGTTTTAATTTATTGTCTTGCATCAAATTAAACTAAGCATATGAAACATATATTTGTTCTCCAGACAAATTGATAGGGACTGTGAGCTTCTGGAACAGGAGGGAATTATGGACTATAGTCTGCTGCTTGGCATTCATTTCACAAATATATCGCAAGATGGGGATATCATTCCTTATGGATCTCGGACACCTACTGGTAACTTTCTTATCCTATATGAAGTAGTCTTTAGTCTCAATTTTTGTATATATACACGCGTGTGTGCGCAAGTGCGTGCGTATGTGTTTTGACAACCTAGTAAGAACCTGTTTATTGCCTAACATCAGGTGACTCAGAGAATGAAGGAACTCCCCATACTTCAACAGAAGACACAGATGAATTTCCTTCTGATCCTTCCAGGTAAAATGTCTGTTTAACGTTGTCTTGCATTAAATATGATTTTAGTCCTCCAAAAATATGTTAACGTTTGAATTTGGTCTTCCAAAAAAATTTCGTCATCTTTTAGTCCTCATGTTTGGAAATATACCAATATTAGTACAAATATTAGTCCCTCGTGTTTTCAAATATACCAGCATTCGTCTCTGTTAGGGGACGAGTAGGGACTAATGTTGATACATTTTCAAACATGAGGAATCAAAAGCAACAAAAATTTTTTGGGAGACTAAAATTATATTTAAACTGATACCAAAAATATGTGGAGAACAAATTATAGCAATTAGGAAAAGTATTCTAAGTATCAAGGAGGACAGATTACATTAAGCAGTTGAAATTCTAAGCCACTAGTCTAGTTTGTTATGTTATATGTGCTTCTTTTGAAGTTAAGCAGCACAATGTTGTGCACATCAATTAGCATATAATCCAGCTAGGTTTTGACTAATGGTGCTCTCTATGTCTATGTGAAAGCATGCATATTGACTCATACATCATTAAGTGATAATGAGATTCACAAAAATTTATCATTTTAGCAAGGTGAATAGCTAAATGACGTGTCTATTTGGTTACCTGCAGTACCATCTTGGGTGTGAATATGCCAGCAAGGGTTGAAAGGACAGTGAGAAGAGGTGAATGTGAATTACAACTTGTAGGAGATCCAATTGGAGAGTTCTATGACGCTGTACTCACTTTTGGTATCATAGACATACTTCAAGACTATGATATCAGTAAGAAGCTTGAGCATGCCTACAAGTCCATTCAATATGACCCAACCTCAATATCAGCTGTTGATCCTAGACAATACTCAAGGCGTTTTCGAGATTTCATATTTCGAATATTTACTGAAGAATCTTGAAAGGTATACATGATTCTCCAGTTCCTTATTATGGGATATGGCATGTTTACACTCAGTGCAACATAGCATGTGTTAGGTTGCTGTAAGACTGCAAGTAACACCCTTCCTAGCCTTACTAGGTACATTTTGAAAATTTTCTTGTTGGGAAGGCCAATTGTGGTTCAACAATTGAGATCCACATTACTTTGAGTACTAACTCAAATTAATTGTTTCTTATAAGTTCATAATTTTTCATTTTTTGTACAGTACAGTATACATGGTATGCATAAGCACACAGTGAAGAACTCTGAAAACAGGAGCTAATTTGTATATGCATCTTGTACACATTCGCTAGAATATAATATTGTATCCCGGATAAGTTATTCTTTTCTAAGAGATGGAGGGGGGAATTCCAACATTTTGTATCAGATTGGTATGTATATAGGTGAATGGAAATGGAACAACGTACATGTTTACTTTTTCACCCCTTGATGTCATCTATTCTATTATCTATTTAATAAAATTAACTACATTAAGTTCGGTTATTCACGTTGTACCACTTGACAGTATCTCCATATCTGATATAGAATATAAAAAAAAAAAATCTTCCTATTGATTTTCTCGCACCGTGTTGAGTATAGATCCCATCTGCTGGTTAGTTATCTTATTGAATAGTATCAATCATTGAGTTAATAAGATCCAATCATCTGGATTCCATTCAAAAGAATGGGGCATCTCCTTTCTAACGAGATCAAGTTTGGTTTACAAAAACCATCCTAATTTGAGTAAGAGGTCTATAATTTTTTAATTAAGGAATTAGATTTTCCAATAACATATATATCCAGTTCAGAGTTCATAACAAATCCGTGAGAATACCATAGAGATTTCATAATTTATTAAAATAATGTAAAGTATATTAAATTTGGGGAGAGAATTGGTGGGGTTGGGGGACAGATAAAAGTATGAAAAGAACACTTGGGGCCGGAACGATGTCTTTCAAGTTTCAAGTAAGGTGAAACAGTGGAACTAGAAGCTGATGATGATAAATCAGCTTGGAGGACATTAGCAAAAGCCAAAATTGAGGTACCAGGGTACCACTGACTTGTTAATAGTCTTTAAAAAATATGAGGGTAGCAGAAAAGGACGGTGTCAGCTGGTTGTCCCAAGAGTACAAAGGAAATATGGCTTTCGGATGCTGGAAAAGCCACAGGCCCACATGTGGGGTACCAAAAGCATGTGAAGTAACAAATTTTTTTTTTCTCTTATATATCACATACCACGTCATCTTTTAGGTACTTAAATTATTAGTTAATTTTCAGTGATGCTATACATCACGAAGTTTTCTTTCAAGAATTTCGAGAATGCTGACGTGGTGGTATTTTAAAAGAAAGACCAAAACTTATCTTCCACATTTTGTGGAAATCAGGATAGGTGTAACCGTTAAATACCGAGCCACATCATTTTGTGATCTGATCGTGACGCTATGTTTCGTGATAATTAGCATTTCTGTTTAATTTTATATAGAAAATCTATATATATTTGAATTTAGTACATGTAGTAATGTAGGCTCCACCAAATTAGAAAAATCTGATCATTGTATAAAAAAAAAAAATCGGCCCATTGGTGTTGTTGAATATATATTTATTTAAAAAAACAAGTGTGTATTGTGACCATAGACATCACTGTTATATGCATTACGTGCTTACAAAATATGGTAGTTGGTTTAACAACAAACTTAGTATAGAATTTGTGCGACGGCTAGCATGGACCATTTAGGCAAATGGTCCGGTCAAAGAAAATCTAAATTGTAAAATACTCGTTCGATCGTTAAATTAAAAATGAACAGTCAAAAATAAAAAAGAACATTATACTCTTATCGACAAACTTGTAGATGAGGTCCGAAATATAAATTTTGGGCGCAAGAAATGATCCAAATTATACTGTCGGTGCAAAACACTGTCCAGAATTTAGTAGAATTTTAAACCCAAATTTTTACCATAGTCTGTCATGTTATAATACGTTTGATCTATTAATTTACTTTCGTGAAATTCACTCATTTGATCATAGATTAAAAATACAGTTAACTGTTAAATTTGTCCTATTAACACAAGGTTAACTGTATTTTTAATCTATGATCAAATGAGTGAATTTCACTAAAGTAAATTAATAGATCAAACGTATTATATCATAACAGGCTATGGTAAAAATTTGGGTTTAAAATTCTACTGAATTCTGGACAGTATTTTGCACTGACAATATAATTTGGATAATTTTTTGCGCTCAAAATTTATATTTCGGACCTCATCCACAAGTTTATCGATAAGAGTATAGTATTCTTTTTTATTTTTGACTGTTCATTTTTAATTTAACGATCGAACGAGTTTTTTAAAATTTAGATTTTCTTTGACCATCATGGACTATTTGCCTAAATGGTCCATGCTAGCGTCGCCTAGAATTTGATACTATTTTTTATTTTGTATTTAACTCACCTCCAAAAAACCAATCTGACACATGGATAACATGGTTGGTGGCAACAATGAATCTATGAAAAATTCTGATATCATTTTAGATTTTAAAACCGTAGTCAGAAAGCTATTCTAACTTTATATGCAAATAAACATATTTGTTATCACTTATCAGATATGGACAAAGTTGCGCTGTCCAAAAGACACTACGCTAAAAATGACTTTTAATAGCGCTTATTTTTACCTATAATAGCGTTTCTAAGCGCTATTAAACGTTGCGCTATTATAGGTCGAATAACATTTGATAACGCTTCATGAAGCAAGCGCTATCAAAGGTATTTCATAAAAACCACAGCCCCTTGTCATAGCACGCCTTTGATGACGCGCTGTAAAAAACACACTTTTAATATTTAATAGCGCTTCCGGTTACAAATGCTATTAAAGCTCCTCTATTAAAAGTTGTTTTTGGTGTAGTGAGAAGAAGAAAATTGATTTTTTTAAAGCTTGATGGGCAAAACTAATCTTCTAATCACCAGGTGCTTTAGCTTTCTTCCTTCGCAAATTCATCATGCAATTTGTAGTTATTCTTATGATATAAAACGAGTAATTGATCACATGGTCCCTAAAAATGTAACTCGGTGTCACTTTGATCCCTGAAAGAGTGAAAACTCCAAAATAGTCCCTGAAAGTGTTCTACGTTTGTCACTTTGGTCCCTGTCGTTAACAATTTCATTGACTCCGTGAGTAATTAGTCACATTGGTCCCTAAAAGTACAACTCGGTCACTTTGGTCCCTGAAAGAGTAACAACTCCAAAATAGTCCCTGAAAATGTTCTACGTTTGTCACTTTGGTCCCTGTCGTTAACAATTTCATTGACTCCGTGAGTAATTAGTCACATTGGTCCCTAAAAGTACAACTCGGTCACTTTGGTCCCTGAAAGAGTAACAACTCCAAAATAGTTCCTAAAAGTGTTCTACGTTTGTCACTTTGGTCCCTACCGTTAGCCATTATTTTGGAACGGAGACGATCAAATGGCTAACGGTAAGGACCAAAGAGACAAACGTAGAACACTTTCAGGGACTATTTTGGAGTTGTTACTCTTCCAGAGACCAAAGTGACACCGAGTTACACTTTCAGGGACCAATGTGACCAATTACTCACGGAGTCAATGAAATTGTTAACGGCAGGGAACAAAGTGACAAACGTAGAACACTTTCAGGGACTATTTTGGAGTTTTCACTCTTTCAGGGACCAAAGTGACACCAAGTTACACTTTCAGAGACCAATGCGACCAATTACTCGATATAAAACATATTATTTGCATATTAATTTATAAGTGCTGCGATCATTTATTTTATAATCCATGATTATATAATCCTTTTTTGGTATTGTCTTTACTAACATACATGTGTCATTGTTTAAGATAATTTCGTCTTTTGTGAGAAATGCAAGAGCTGAGGATGCTTTCCAAAATTCCAGGTGCTTAAAATCATCTGTCTAAAAAAAGTATATTTGAAATTTTTTTTCTTGTTTTCCTTTGCATCAGATTCTAATCAAAGGTGGTTTCAGAAGAAACAGCGATAATGAAATTCTATATCACTTTTTCATTATATTTACATCTCCTATATTTATATTTCCTTAGCTAACAACCTTTTATTCTATTCATTACTGTTTTATTCTTTATCAAATTTTTTATTTGTGAATGTGGAATAAAGTAGAGCAAAAGACAAAAATTTCATTAAAGACTTAAATAGGGAAAAGCATAGTAATACTCTAACATAACCACCTCTATAAAGACGCGGTCTAACTGACTAATTGTCATTAGTTAAATGATTATATAGTGATATCCCCACAAGTTGGACTATGGGGATCATGTAGTAGTCCCAACTTGGATACAAGAGAATGAAAAGTAGAGTGCAAGGTCTTTGTAAAGGTGGTGCGTTATACAATACACAAGTTTACCGGTACACACAAGGACAAAAGTGAAAAAATACCTTATCTCATCCTCAATCCATGGCCTGTCCATCCTTCTTCTGCCACCGCCCATCCCCAAGCTATCAGGTTGCCCCTCCCTCTTCCCCCCATCTCCACTCCCACCACCATGGAGCTACCCATGTTGCGGCCGAGGTCAACTCCACTACCACCTTTCTTCTAATGGTGGTCACACACCTTCGCGCCCTAATGACCTGCATCCACCAACAGTGGAATCCCATACATGGCTCCAGCAAAGGCAGAGAAGAAGATTGCAAGAAAGAAGTCGGCGACCAAGAAGAAGCCAGAGGCAAAGAAGAAGATATCGAAGGAAAGGTAATCGACAAGAAGAAGTGTGTGAAGAAGAGTGTGGAAACTTATGAAATTTACACATTTAAGGCGTTGGTGAGTGCTTCTTCTCTACGGACTTCTTCTTAGCCATGGGGATCATGAACAACTTCAGCAATTGAAATTGAAAACCCATATTCCGCCAAGATTTATTTCTTCCAAGTTTCAATTTTTCTTCTTCTTCTTCTTCTTCTTTTGCTCCAATCATAAAATGGCCACTAAGTTTCAATTTTTATTCTTCTATTGTAGTCGTAAAATGGCCATCGATAGTTGAATAGAGCGTGGTGGAGCCATAGGTTGAACGCAACGTGGATATGATTACCACAGGCTACACCAATAGTGAGAGGGGATCAAGGAGGGTGTGCGGTGGCGGTGGCGGCGGGGTAGACGGGGAGGGGAGACCACGAGTTAGGGTGGCTAGGGATAACAATGCAGAGGGGTGGCGCGGGTAGTGCTTCCCTCGTATCCACCCTTGTTTATACTCATGGATATTTATGCGGATAATGAGTATCCGTAGATATATGTGGTTGTTTAAGAATTTAACATGAAAAAAAATAATATCATATAATATAATATAGCAACATACTATATTAACATTGTATAATATACTATATATATTTAATAGTTTTTATTATTATGGTTGTTCTACTAAAAATACGAAATAATGAAGAAAATAAAGTTTATCTCATCTGAAAATGATAAAAAATGTCATAGTATATTTTATATATTTAATAAAAAAACAATTCTTATGAATATGCGGGTATCCGTGGGGCAGGTATTATGATTCCCACCTCCATCCAGGAAGTATTCATTTCCTACCCCATTGCGGGTAGTCCATGCAAGTATCCACAAAAGTGGGTCATTTTGTCATCCGTATGGGTGACTGTGGGGAGGTCGAGGGTTTTTTTCTTGTGTGCCTTATTGCCCCCTTGTAAAGGCATTAACCAACTGAGCAGAAGATGGCATAGGAAGCAGATGCATGATCTTATCTGAATCTTTCCCGCATAATGTGGCAATTAATGTTTTAAAACCCGAATCGGATATCGAACCGGTGATGATCTTATTCTGAATCTTTCGGGTTATGGTTCAATTAGTTCATCCGGTTTAACCCCACGGTTGAACCAAATGACTAATAGATAAATGCGCAAATAAATAAGTACTAAATTGGGGGGGGGTGTAACAAAAAAAAATCTTTTTGAGTGGTTCAACCCGAGTCTTGGTCTTTAATTTCTTCTAGTTGATTTAACAGGTTAACAAAGTTTACTTAATCGATTAGGGCTACCCTGATAAACACATTTTGAACTATTTAATTCTAATCAGTTAAAGAGGTTTTTATAATCGATTAGAAACATGGGAGTCTTTGTTCTAGTCCATTATTGGTAAGTTAATTGATCTATGTGATTCATTTTATCGGCTGAGGGGGGGCTAACCAATTAATGGGAATTATCTAACTAATTAGGATCGTGATTTTCCCAAGGTTCCAGTTCTGTATATCGTTCTCAAATACAACAACAATTTCCATACTCATAGACACATCACAACAACATTTAGGAAGGGCATGATAGTGGATCGGTTCGTAACTACATTAGTAAATAAAAATACAACTTCGCAATATGGACAATCACCATAAAATAATCAAGGAAATACATAGGTATACATATATATCCATTCATCAATGATCATATATAAGTTCCGATCGATTGCTCATACAATGGCTGGGTCACACGATTTGTAACGAACATAACAACACAACACCTTATTTTAACAAGGATCACACACATAAAGGAATGTATGTAGGGATCTTTGAGAACCCATTATAAACGATTATCTCTCAAAGTCCCCCATGATAGGAACATTCTCTCACCTCATACCTGGAAGAAGACTTGCAGATCCGAACTGGAGGGGGAAGAAGTCCGCTTCATGAACCTTTAGTTGTGTCCTAGGAACGTGATGAAGATACATAACAAATGGTGCTTTAAGTTCTCTCTGCTAATCGATCGAGGTATAAGAGAATGAGGCTAGGTCTAGGGCCTGCCTCCCATCCGAGGCTCAGTCAGATAAGGAAAATGAGGTATTGGTCGTGTCTTAGAGGCTAAATAGGGTTATGGTATAGTGGGCCAAGGCGGATAGCTCTTAGTTGAAGAATTGTAGAAACACAGGGTATAATCAGTTAGACCCTTAAGGCTAATAGGTTAGACCTAATCAACTAATCAATTAGACTATCATTACAGATGTGAGCCTAAAACAGAATGTCATTTCTTCTCAATTTACAATCTAATCATCTACCATCATTCCCCATTTACATAGGGGAAAATTGGGGTGTTACACCTTCCAATTAGACGTTTGTAAGATGATTCATCATCTAAGAGTTGTCCATGATCATGTTGCAATTTGGCTAAAGGATTCAAAGGATTCATGGAGGGTTTGGCAGAAGGTAACTCAAAAGTGTACTTCCTTTGATTCAGAAATAGGCCATGAATGATGCGAGAAATTCATGACTACAGAATAATCTGAGTGACCCGAAATCTTTGATCTTAAATTGTTGATATAGTAATTGTTTTACTAACTTAATTTGATGCATATCATCACTTGCCAAGATAGTGCCAGTGACATATGCCAAATGAGTAGTAAAATTAGAACAACAAGGAGAGAATGATCAACATGTGATTGTTTGTAGCCTAGAGAGAGGGTTCACGTTGAAAATAGGTGATGACCAAACCAACTTCTTTTTTTTTTTGACCAAGACCAAACCAACTTCTAGAATCAACCTTTAGTACTAAAACAATCGTTGTGTAGATACTAGAGAGGTCCCAATTTTCGTTAACCATGACATAAGATACAAAATTAGAGACATTTGGAGTGATGCCGGTGGAACTTGGAGTTGTTATACATTGCCATCACCCAGGACCTCTCCCTAGAAAAAGTTAAACATTCATCCAATGTTTGGTAGAGGGAATGCTTGATATTTGGGGTGTGGAAGACCTGTACTTTAGGGATTTATTTTGTCAAGAGTGCGTATAGCGGTATAGGTAGCTTCTGGATCAACATAGAGCCCTTCACACTGGGGAGAGCTGGAATTGAATTTGGAAGTTCATGACCATTGCCGCTAACATGCAATTTTTCTTATGGCAAGTGTGCCTACTTACTATATCTACCGGCGCCATCCTCTTGAGAATGGGAGTTTCAAGATCTTCCACTTGTCTTATGTGTGATAAGGAGGAGGAATCCATTCTTCATTGTTTGTTCCACGTCCTTGAGCCTATCATCTTTGAAAAGAATGGATTGGTAGTGCTTTTAATTAATCTTCCTGTTGCTAATTCTTGTGTGGTTATGTGGATTAGAGAAGCTATTAACCATCATGCCATCTTGATTCCTATCGTGATGTGGAGCATCTTGGGTACCCAAAACAAGATGGTTTTTGAGAGTTTGAAAGTAAATTTCAACTCCTTAGGCGGTGTTTAATTTGGTTTTATTTTTCAGTTTTTAAAAACTATTTTATAAATCAGTTTTAAAAAAAACTGTTTTTAAGAAAGAAAAAAAAAGCTGTTTGGTTATCCTATTTTTAAAAACTGTTTTAGAGATAAGAAAATGAAAAAAACATGTTTGATAGACTTGTTTTTAAAATGTGTTTTGCAAACTAAAACACAAAAAAAAATTGATACACATTTTTAAATGTTTTTTTATTCACATTTTTTTTTCATCATGAGACTTTTTTTATTCATCATGAGATTTTTTTTTAACTAGACTTCATCATGAAACTTAAAACTCCATTTATTATTAATTAATTAAGTGATACTACCATCTCATCTTCAACACTTTCTTGTAATTATTTTAACGAGAGATTTGAAGCAGGAGTAACAAATGTATGAGCATGATATCACCATAAAAGATGGTACGTGCATTGCAAAAAATTCAAATTGGTCATAAAAGTCAATTAATCAAGTAACATTTACAATGACAACTCAATTAATTAAGTAAAATCTAATATCATAAAAAGTCAAATTGGTCTTTAAAAAAAAGGAAGTCAAATTAGTTCAACTAATTATTACGTTGTGCCCACATCATATTTGCAATGTGATCCCTTTGCATTGCCATTTCAACCGCACCATCATCAGATAACCATGATAAGTTGTTTTCATTGGAGCTTGTTCCCACTATGTAAGGATCTTCATTCACGCCCTCAATTGTTATCGGATCCATTTCTTCCCAGTTCCCATACACCAAATAATTCGTCGTGTAAATTCCACTTACGTATGTAATTATGAATAGCACAACACGCTATTACTATAAGTCGTTGTCTAGAAGATTTATAAGAAGTCATCGTCTTCAAAATAGGAAATCTATTTTTCAGGACCCCAAAGCATCGCTCAATAGTCATTCTTAGAGATAAATGTCTGTAGTTAAATAACTCTTCACGACTCCGAGGTTGTCTGGCTCGGCCTCTATATTCTTGCGCATGATATCTTTCACCCCTATAAGGGGGAAGAAAACCTCCAGTACATGGATAGCCAGAATCAATGAGATAGAACGAATCTTCATCACATAAATTATATGTTAGCTCTACTTGTTCATTTCAACAATAGAATATAATGTCATTATGATATTCTTACTCACCTCTAGATGGCAAAGGAAATTCCGCATTTGGATTTACAATTGCATCTAAGAAAACTTTTGAATCATGTGCACTTCCTTCCCACCCAGAATATACAAATGTAAACATCATGTTAAAGTCACAAGCACACATGACATTTTGTGTGATTATTGTCTTTTTACCTCTACATGAAATCTGTTTCTCAGCAGGAACCCATGCACTTATATGCGTACCATCGATTGCACCTATGCAATTCTATAACGCTTAACCCAAGTAAAAAGAATCAAAACAATATAACATGAATAAGTAAAAAATAAACTTATTAAATTACTCAATAAAATTATATACCTTGAACCAAGGATAATATTTTGGGTTGTTTTTAACTCTGTCAGGTAATTCTGTGGACTCTTGCTTTATTAATTCTTTCCCTAATCGGCACACTGCCCTTAATACTTCCTTAAAATAACGTGAAATTGTTTGTGTGGAATGTTAAAAGCGGTCTGAAGCAACTCCATGACGAGAATTATGACCAAGTATGAGAAAAAATATAGCAACCTTTTCTTCAACGAGCACAACCCTTGAGTCACTTAAGAAGCTCTATCCCCTCAGTTCATTACAAAAATTAGTAAAACATTACTTCCGCATTCGAAGTAACTCAAAACAACTTGTTTCTTCTCCATTTAATATTTCAGCAACAAATTCACAACCACTCAATGCAGATGTTCGAACATTTCCTTTATTCAAGTATTTATAATGATAATCATAAATCATGTTAATAAAGCAAAACTCTATTAATTCATCATCACTTGAATCGGAAGAATCACTTCTATCGACATCCATTATGGTTATAACCTGTCATAAAATTTCATATCAAAACTTTAAAAAAATGATATTCAATAAAAACGAAATAAAAGGTCCAATAACATAACCATAAATTTAAAACAACTCACAAACAAACATACAAATATTCACCAAATAATAAGAACATAAACATAAAGACAATAAACAAAATATTAAGGAAAGATGTGTCTCAATAAGGTTTTATCCTTAAAGTCTAAATTGCCATGCACGTCTCCTATCATTAGACATGGCAAGAAACATTTCCCTCCAATTAGGCTCCCAAAACTTTTCCAAGGCTTTCATATAGATATCATCTGAAATGTCTCCAAGCTCTTCAAGGACAGTCACACACTTAGTAATAGAACAATCTGGTGTTACAAGTGAAGAAGTAGCCTCCACACTCCTAGCCCTATACTTCTCAGCTTTTGCCATACATGCTTCAGCCCATGCTGCAAGCGCTTCTCCCATCTGACGTGATGTAGACTCTTTCTTATATTTATGATCTTTTGCATAAAATTTTCGCTTTCCATTATTTGTCAAACGCTCCACTTCTTGTATATCATCATCTGAACTATCATTTTCAACATGCACATTACTCCCAGTGTTAAGGTATTGATTTTCAAGGTCATTTTCTTCATCTGTATTTGGTGGATCTTGGGTAGATGCGTGATGAAGTACTCTAGTTGCGTTATTTTTGTTGAATATGATTCCCAACAACTTATAATGATCACACCCTTTCTTTTGAAACTGAGTAGCTTTATCATGTACCTAAAATAATATAAGTATATAATCAATACATTAAAAATATTGCCAAATAAAATTAATTAAGATACCACTAAAAAAAATATACTCAAAGATAATTTTGCTAGACCTCTGGAGCTGCAGTGACAGTGTTAGTTTCAGCGTCCCTACCAAATCTAGTGTTTTGCAAAAGTAATAGAACTTACGATACATGGGTCGCAGCCTATGCATTTTTGCCTTTAGTTGTTCTTTCTTATAGGAACGATTAGTCATAGAATTCAACTTAGTAGTCATCGAATTCCATATTCTAGTGTGAAACACACCATTTGACATATTTCCTTTTGTGAGTTCATCAACCATAATATCTATGAAAACTTTAGTTACTGTGTCAGGCCAAAGCCTTGCGTCATTATTGTCAACACTAGTTGCCATCTATCATAAATCATCAACAAAAGTAAATAAACAACCTTACATCGTTTATCAAGTAAGCTTATCCATCAACAAAAGTAAAGTTGAATGTGACATTGAATTTGAATGTCCATAGAGGGACAAGCAATGCAGAACATGCTCAATCAGTGCCATAGAGGGACAATCAATTACAAATGACTATGAATCAATTACGGCAGATTCGTACATGAATAACTCAAGCTTTAATCCACTTACAAGGAGCAAATGATACGTACATCATTTTATATTACACTATCAGGTATGAGAAACTAAAAACTGGCCTTAGGGATTTTACATAAATGAGATGGTAGCTACGCATAAAAAGAAGGAAAAAAATCATGCTCTTGACAATGATACATCTTTACCACTACCACATGCAAATTAATTTTGAAACCCCATAATACCTGCCACCACAAACCCTGTGTTTCCATCAACCAAACATGTGACACATCTGACATAGAAATAACGTGGCCTTCAGATTTGCCATTGGTTTCATTACCACGAGTAGGAGTTCAGTTACAACATCATCATTCAGAACAATTATCCCAATATGCATATCCCAGAACTAATCAGAATTAAAAAGACAATAATAGTAGACCAGCAAAAGTTGCCAATGTGCAGATTTTTCTATACCTTTCTATTCATATTTTGATATCTAAAAACAAAATAGTACACTGAAGAGGAAGCATGTATTCGTTACAATTTAAACTTCTAGCAAAAAGATATTGTCATGCTTTGCTTTACCATGAAAGCCAACAGTTGCAAGTATATCTCAGGTTTGTCAAGTATAAGTATAGCTGAGTTTGCTCTTCCAGTCGTTATGGAATTGGAAATAGATCGAGCATTTTCAAGAGTCATTTTCATCCTTTTTTTTTAGGGAGAGAAGTGGATTTGTATCACAGATTCATATTTATTAGACACTATAAATAACACAATAACACCTTGCACCCTTGAACACCACACAGGTGGATTTTATTATTATTAATGATATAAAATCAAAGAAATTACATGGTACCATATCTAATCATTAGTTTGGTGTTGTCCTTAAGTGTGGTTATCTTGTGCTCCTTCTTTGATAAACAATGGGGTCTTTAAGGTGATGTTCTAGATGGGAGACTAGAGGCATACACGAAACCAGATTTGGGGAAGGTCATTTGACAAATGAGAATGAGACCCACCCACCCCACCAACAAGACTCTTCAAATCACAAAGACAACTGAGAATCCAAAAATTATCCGACAGTTGAATTTTAAACTGTCTCCTTCATTGTCCTAAGAGTAATCCAAAATTGCTTCGTTGTCACCTTATTCGCTAAGACCCTAAACATTAAGCTAAACACTGAAGAACTTCCCCTAAACCATTCTTTCTCAGTGACCCAATTGAAAAAACAAACAGAAACAAACTGAAAGAGATAAAATCAAACAGAAACGCATAGGAAATAGGAAAATAGAACAGAAACGAATCGAAGTAGAGATGATTACCTGAATCGAGATGACAAGTAACAGCGCGATTAGGGTTCTTTGGACTGAGCAATTCGGGTTCAGGTTCAACACTTCAGAGCAATTAGGGTTCGTCGTTCAACACTAGTGCGATTCGGGTTCCTTGCGCCGTTCAACACCAGTGCGATTAGGGTTCGCCGTTCAACACTTTAGAGTAATTAGGGTTCGCAGCGTTTGCCGTTCTCTGCATCTTACACTTCAAAGCGATTAGGGTTCTACGAGCGAGCGAGCGAGCGAGGGAGATGAGAGCGTTCATGTTTTCAGAGTTACAGATAATTACATTTCTGCCATTAATGGAAACAACCCGTTCTCTGCATCTTTTCTGTTTTGTAAACTAAAACTAAAAAATTGGGATGCAAAACATTTTTGAGCTGTTTTCCTTTTTTAGTTCCCAAAACTAAAAAACCCAATACAGTTTTTAAAACTACTTTTATAAAAATAGTTTGTCAAACAAGTTTTTAATTTTTAAAACTAAAAACAGTTTTTAAAAACACTTATCAAACAGGCCCTTAGTAACTCAAGTGTCAACTTTACTTCGCTGTGTCCCTAAGGCTTATTCAGATACTAGTTCATAAATTGGTAAATTGGCTATCCCCCAGGAAGTCGGGTGGCAAAGGCCTGTTGTGGGTGAATTCAATAGTTACATTTTTTATTTTTTATTGCATCTCATCTTATTTAGAGATATTTATATCATTTCATACATATATATTTCTTTTTCACTTTCTGTACTATCAAACTAGTAGAAAATTTTCTTTCTTTCCTCTAATTTTAAATAACTAAAAAACAATCATCCTTTCAAATTTTTTCTTTTCCTCTAATTTTTTTCTTCTTTCTACTATCTTTCTCCTCCATGTTTTTTAGAACCAAACAAAATGTATCAGCTTCGCTCCCCACCTTGCCAGAGTAAACGAAACGTGATCCACGTTTACCGGGAAATACCGGTTATTCCCGCGGGATTATTTGCGTCAACAGAACTGGAAGTTGTCAGTTGAAGTTCAGCGCGCGTTTTATTCTTCTTGTGACGTCAGCAAACCCGCCTTGCATTTCTTAAGATAAAATTATTAAATAGATAATAAATACTAATAAATAAATATGTGATCGACAGAGATTCTTCAAGGAAAAGGTCTTCGCTTGAGGGAAAAATCCTGTGCATCCGATATCATTCGATATCCGCTTTTACACATAATCCCTTTAATGTTCACATTTCACACACATGGCACATCCATCCAATAAAACAAATTCAAATTTCTACTATTTGTATCCTGATAATCTTTTATTTTGTACCACTAGCTAAATTATCCGCATATATGGTCACTTTCTAATTCTTATAATTAATTAAATTTAATCTATGTAAAAAGATTATTTTCGCGTCATGATTGAGGGAACAGATTCTCTCTCGTGACATTTTTCTACAGTGAGATCTGCACTATTCATTAAGTGTATGTTTAGTTTGGACACCAAACCACCGTTTGCACCCCTTTTTCCCGTTTCTGTTTAGCAAACTCGGTTTGCTTTTTTATTTTGCTGTTTGGTAACTTTTCAGTTTTTCTTTTCCGTTTGCGAAACGTCGTTTTGCAAACGGAGGTGTGATGTTATTTTTCCGTTTGCAAAACTCCGTTTGGGTATTTTAACACTTCAAAAGTAATTCTATTTTGTCAACCAAACACAAATCAATTCTTCTAAACTCAGTTTTAAAATATTTTTACCAAACACAAATCAAATTTTTAAACTCCATTTTTTAAAACTCAGTTTTCTAAACAATATTCTACACAATCTATTCTACTATAATCTAAACCAAATGGACCCTAAATAAGACAAAGAGTGAGTGATAAACATTAAAAAAAGGCCGAGAAGGGATTCAGTGGTGTCGATTTAGGGCTCGTTTGGATTAAAGTTTACAAACGGATGTTTGATTCAACTTCATTATGCAAACGGACGTTTGGTTAAAAATGAGTTTATCTTAACATGATTTCTGTTTGGATACTTTTTTCGCAAACGAACATTTGACAAAATGAAATTTGTTTGGATAATATTAATCAAAAGTACTTTTAAATGTATAATTACCAAAAAGGGTATAAGTTTTATAACGTAATATTAATATTACAAATATCAATATTTTGGAGCTGAAAAGGGAAAAAAATAACTCCATTATTAACTACAAAGCTACAAATCCAGAAAAAAATACTAAAGTTTTTATTAATTATTTTTATGGAATTATTTTTATTAATTATTGCTATTATATATGTAATTATTTATTGTAATAGTTAATTATACATTTACAACTATTTATTATATATATATATAGGTTACTCATGAAAAATAAAATAAAATATTTCACTCAATGGTGTGGGAGTGGCTTCCGTAGTAAGCCACTGAACATGTTAAAAGAATAAATAAAATAGCAATTAATTAATAGAAATTATAGAAAAGTCCAGAAGCATGGAAACAAAATAAAGGAAAGAGAGATAACATAAAGTGGGAGTGAAGAGAACCACTGCGCTTAGAAACAGGGGAAACAATGCGCAGCGAAACAGTAGAAAGATGTTGGTGGTGAATAACAGGGTAAAATGGGAAGTGAAGGGATTGTTGGTTCCCTAACGGCAAACTGAAGAATGAAAAGTATCATGAATGTTACTTCCAGTTGAAAATGAGTTTTAAAGGCAAATGTGGTTTAGAAAACGGAGAAATCATGAAACCAAACAAAAGCCAAATTTCGTTTGCCGTTGATAACGGACGTTCATAGATGTCAAACGGGAATCCAAACAAGCACTTAGCGGTGTAGAATCTCCGGTAAAAAGTTACACCCCATGACTAATGGCTAACCTCTAATTCCATGTCCAGTCTGATTAAAAAAAAAAAAAAAACCTGTGATCCCATGAAGGGTTATTACAGTTTTTCTCTGGTGCCAGGGAACAAACCACGACAACGTTCAAAATTTTTTTTATTTACGTATGGAATTTGATGATTTATTTGGACAAAAGTAAAAAGGGGCATAAATTTTTGTACCAAAATAAAAGGAGCATAAATTCTGGCCTGTAGTGATTCCGTTCATTTCTCCAATAAAACAGGAATCTGGATAGGGTGGCCGCGGCGCAGCGTGTAAGCGTAGACCACAACGCAGGTGATAAAAACCCAGGGGTGCTGGGTGTGCTGTGCACTGTGCACACATTAAAACATCTTCGAGGGCCGCAAACGAAGACGAAAACGAATGAGAATTTGGTGGTGTGTGTGAGTCAGGCATTTCCTGACCTCTCCCTCTTCTTCCTTTTATCTTCATCCTCACTCACTCACTCACCACACAAACACTCAAGCACTCTCTCTCGATGGCGCTGCACTCGGTGTCGTCGATTTCTCAAATGCTACGCTTCTCCGAGACATTACCTTCGATCGGCAACCCTCACTTGCTCGTCGACTTCGCCCCTGTCCGCCGGAAACCCAAGCGGTGCAACCGCAGATTGACGCCGTCTATCTCTCCGGCTCCACTCCGTCGTTCCTCCGTCAAAGCCGTTCTCCACCTTGGCAACAGCCTCCATCATTCTCCATCTTCCTCTTCTGCTTCTTCCGATTCAAAACCACAGGTCTGTTTTCTTCATCCTTTCGAATTTGCACAACGGCTTTCTTTTCTTTTTCCTTTTTTTTTTCTCTTCAAATTATCTTTCGTTTCGAACTGTTTCGTGAGAACGCGTGGATTTGGTATAAGATGACACTTCACCAAGACTTTGAGTAACATAACACAAAGCATCTACTGAAATATCGCTATAAAAAATCTTACCAGAGAATGAATCTGGTTTATGGAGGGGTGAGCAGACTGTAGTTACTCGAATTTTTTCTGAGATGAAAATCAAAATATGAACGTGGAAGAAATGGTTGACTTGTGGGAGAATTATGTAAAGTAAAACGATCATAAACTCGATTCGAGTGCCATCATCCTAATTAAGAATATTCTCAACGATTCTGATCTAAACCACAGTACTTTACACTATAGTGAGTCAGGAAAATGCCATGACCGTTTAGCTGCCAGGTCAATGTTTTTGTGCGCCAAATTTTCAAGACCTAATCGTCCTTCAGTTTAGAAGAGGGGCCTCTGTAAAACTTGGCAACTAGCCAGTGAGGCAGGGGATAGAGAGGTCATTTGCAAAAGTGACTCTGTCTTATTCTTGAAAAGAGAATGTATTCCAAAACTAAAGCTGAGAAACCAAAACCGTGTTTGAGCCAACTGAAAGCAAACAATTAAGAACATCAATCACCAAGTTGAACAAGTAAGGGAACACAAGGTCCCCCTTCCCATCCCAATTAGCTGCTGTCACCAGAAATAAGACTCAGGCCTCGGTCCACAACTATAGAATTGTAGCAGTTGAGAGACTGCTAAAAATCCAGTTTCTCAATGTAATGCCAATGTGTTTTCTGTCAACAATCTTATATTAGAAAGCATCCCATCAAAAGCTTTCTCAAAATCCGACATGATGTCTAAACCACACTTTCTTGACCTTTTTTTGATATCTTTTGCGACTTCACTAGCTATCAAACTAAAATCTCTCAGCCTGCAATGAAAGGTACTTTGATTGTCTGAAACGGTATCAGAAAAATCCCATTTCAATCTAACATAGAGGACCGTTGTGATGATAATCCGTTACTTAGCTGGACCTATTCTTCTTTGGTACTGTAGTCAGTAAATATAGAGTTAAATATCTTGCTGCCGGACAAAACTTTTCCAACACCACATGAAGGTGCTCTTCTTTTAAGTAATTCCCTTTAATGCGGGAAGAAGGAAACTGTGCAGCTCTGCTGCCTCCCAGGCCCTAGAGTTTACCAGTTATGATATTTTTTTTATACATTATTAAGGGACGTGTTCTAGAATATCAGGTTCCCAAATGCAGTTTTTTGAGTATGATTTCCTTTTTTTTTTTTTTAATGAAATTCATTGGGGAGTGGAGACCATAATCCATATGTAGAATGGTAACAACTAAGTTCGCTTTTAAACCTTACCTTGCATTGCAGTCCATAATTAGTAGTTTGCATTGCTGTTGGTTTAAAGGATGGCCCAAGGGGTTTGGGTTATTTTAGAAAATTGCTTCTCAATGCTTCACTGATCAACAATGATTCTATTCGCTTGTTGGTCAGGTTGCAAACTTGGAGGACATAGTATCAGAAAGAGGGGCTTGTGGTGTTGGATTCATTGCCAATTTGGAAAATAAGGCATCATATGAGATTGTCAAGGATGCTTTAAATGCTTTAAGCTGCATGGAACATCGTGGGGGTTGTGGTGCAGATAATGACTCTGGTGATGGTTCTGGGGTGATGACTGCAGTTCCATGGGATTTATTTGACAATTGGGCCAACTCGCAAGGGATTGCTTCCTTTGATAAGTTGCACACTGGCGTTGGAATGGTTTTCCTACCCAAAGATGTAGAACTTATGAATAAGGCCAAGAGAGGTAATAAGTGTTTTTATTTTGAAGGGCTTTTAACTAAGCTTGCATGATGTCTTTGTCTTTTGTGGTTTCACTAAGATAAGCATGTTTAAGTGTTTGTAAATATTTTACTTGCTGCGCAATGCTCTCTCTCTCTCTCTCTCTCTCCCCACAAACATGAGCGCGTGTGAACACACATTTGGGTAAGGGAGTTTTTGTATATTTCTCATTGTTTAAGTATGCAATTATTTATCATAGCTTGTTTGTTGAAGTTTTTCTTGAGCATAGCTTAGTTATTTATCATAGACACTATAAAACCTTAGTTTTTATAATCAATAGAGCGCGGACCTGTGCGATGCATGGGGAAGAGGGGTGGAAATTTTGGAAAGAGATCATCTCCATTTCTCAAAAGAAATGGAGGGTCCATTACTATAGTTTTAGGTGTATAAATGCACATAAATGATAAATATATGTCACCTATTTTAGGAATGTGTATATTTATAATTCACCCAAAAATATAGTAATGAAGTTCTCCATTTCTTTTAAGAAATGGAGAGGATCTCTACTCAGGAATTTTGCCCATTAGGATAAGAATACCTACTCTTACGACCCAAAAAGTAACATCAATTTGAGGTAGTGGCTGCATCATGAAGGTTATGCATCCAAAATAGAATAAACACTAACTATAAACGTAAGATAGGATGGTTTGTGTTTGGTGCTGAATTTTCATCGGCTTAAAAAATTGAACAGAAAAATGGAGACAATTACTTCTCATATAAATTGAGATCCACACAACCCACAACAATAAATTCTTGTGTTCTAAACAACCCATCAAAACTTAAAAAAAAAAAAAAAAAAAAAAAACAACAAACAGACAAACCAACAAACAATACACACAGTGGGAAGGAACACAATTTTCTATCCAAACAATGGTTAAAATTGGCTCCTTTCATAGTACTTTTTATCAAGCTTTTGGATGCTCTTCCAGGCTCGATTTTTTTTTTATTCCCTGTCTACTCAAAACTGTCCCAAAAATATTGTGCTTAATCTATTTAACAAATTGTTAGAAAGGAACACATCTTGTACATAAAAAAGCCTCTATAACATCCATACTACTGAATTAACCCCATCTTTAAAACATTCATTGATTATCAAAATGCTTCTTCCACATTGATTGATAAATAGTGACAGGGAAATCAATTGACTGAAAATACATTTGTAAGGTTATTTATTTATCTTGAAGCCAATCATATAAATTTGAATTAGAGTACATAAATCCTTCAAGAGCATGTCTGAAGCTTATGATAACATCACTCAAAGCATTGTTATGCTCTACAATAAGAACATAAGTTGCTACAAAACCCAAAATCCAAAAGCCCTAACTCCTACCCAACACCAAGCTTGTTCTTATCACTCTCATGCAGAAAACACATATAAAAGAAGCCTGGTATGAGATTCAAAGTTAGAGAATGGTTTTTAGGGCCTTGAAGTTACCATCTCCATTCATCATTGGAAAATCTCCACTGTGGTAGAAGTTTTAAAAGCATTTCATAGTTGATAAATTTCCATTCCAAGCTTGCAAAATTAGAAGAAACTTATAGAAGCAACTCGACTCCAAAAAAAAAAAAAATTGTTAAACGACTAAAAATTGTCAGTGTTAAAATTCTAAGGTGCTCTTGGTTCCTTCTGGAAAATAACAATCATTCATCCCTACAAACTTAATTTACCACATCTCCTGTTGTGGCTTTCTACAGTCTCTATGGTTCCCAACCGTGATTGCCCACCAAATGCAATGTCTCCTATCTTGTAATTGACTAAGGTCTCGCAATATAGCAGCAATAAATATCATAGCACCAAATTATTTTCGCAGCAACAACCACCTGTCAAATTAAAATCCCGGGGTAGTAGGAATGGTGCACAAAAAGTTTATTATTCTATTCATTTTTAATCATGAATTATCTTATCTCCTAACTTACAATAAAACAACTAAAGCAAATTATACATTAAATTCTAAAATGAAAAACCGTAGAAGGTGTCAAACCAACTTCTTCATCTGCTGCTGCAGCAGCATCTTTTAGATTCTCAACAAAGAAAATAGGAGCTACAACTTATACCACAAAATAATTTGTCAAACCAGGTATGTGGTACAACTAAAATAAGGCATAAAATAATAACTTAATAAGAGATATATTTCATATTTGACATGTTTTACAACTTGTACAACTTTTTCTTGCCAACCTTAGTTGCATCAAGGCCATGAAGAAAACTCAACTGCCTCTGCAATTGCTATATTAAGACATGTATTTGTTTGACACAACACTGAGATGCATTGGCTTTGCTCAGAGGTGCATTCTTTGTTGTGTAAGCAACATTTTCTTGTAGATACCTTCAGGTTGCTGAATGAGAAAAATAAAGAAAGAGAAAAATACTCCTAACGATGCCTCAAAAATAAGCTGCAACTGAATATACTGCCTGAATAAAAATCCAAACCACAAAAAGAAGACAACCTTCCAGCAAGATGACCCTGTCACAAAGTATCCTTGTGACATAGCATGATATCTGCAGTCACCTCACCTCAAAGATGGCCCTGACATATGTGGTACACAATAAAGCATATTCAAACCAAATACCAACTAAGTTTATCAGAAAACAAAATAATCAATTATAAAAATGTTCTCAACAAATAATACACAATACCAAATACCTTAAAAATAATTAAACAAAACTTTAGTCTGGACAAAATGTTACAAAATCATCATTCAAACAATAGTGAATAGAGAAGTATCCAATTGATAATGGTACAATATATTTCAAATCTCAAAGAAACTTTAAGTGACACGTTATGTAAGCATCTAAATTGCACTATTGAAAGCGAACACGGGTTCAGGAAAAATTACCTGATAGTGATACAATCTCGACAAAACCATTCAATCACATTTTGTCCCTGTTGTTGCTTCGCACTTTTTCCTTGAGTTTTTCAGGAACAGATCCAGACAAAATCCTCTCAAGCAGCAAAGAATAGCTGGATATAAATCTACCAGAAATCAAAGAATTGTGAATAAACAAATAAATATTCACATTAATATTAGTAGTTACCCTAAAGATAAACAAACATCATGCGTGCAAATGGAGAGGAAATAACGCAGATTGAGAGGTTATAGGCAAAGATTTAAATTGAAAAAAATGCAGACCTGAGCTTGGAAATACGATGAACCCAATTACCTAGCCCACTATCATATGCTTGGGAAATCAAACCTCTGTGAAAAATGAACATATCTATAGTAGTGAGAAGATGAACAAAATAGTTCAGTAGGCCAAACCCAGCAAGAAGCGACAACAAATAGAATCAATAAAATCTTACCCAGTCATAATTTTTTTCTACTATCCCTCGTGTTCCATTATCAGATCCGGAAAAATGAGTTGCGAGACAAAATGAAGAGATGAACACATGAGCAACGGCAGAAAAAAAAGTCACCAACAACACCAATTGTGAAAAGTTGAGTGAAGCAAGGGGATCAGAAGAGAGAATGCCCAAAAATGGTCGAAAGAGAGCTCAGAAGTCTTAAACCCGTCCCATCGTTGCCGCTGTTAGGAGCTTTCATTTTTAGCCTGTCATACCCTATTTTGCAGCAGCAGCAACGACTTAAACCTTTCACCCATCTGGGTCTCTTATCGTCAATGATCAAACCAATTCTGCCACCTTGGGTCGTCTCCTTCCTGTTGGCCATTCCTTTGTGTTAAGAGCACCCCCAACCCATCTCTGGCTAGCAGAATTTTGCTTCCAATCCAATACATACAATACAACCTTTTGGGAATAGTAATAGACATAAAGAATGAGAGAGGAGGCACCACTTGAAATCTGAAGCAGCAGTAATTGCCGCAGCTTCCAACCTCTTGAGCCTTCCATAACAACATGCTCTTCAGCCTTGGAACCGGCAAAAAGCAATTATGACAAGAAATAGCAATAGTTAATGCTGATATGAAATTAATTGGAAACGATTTCAAATAAAATTACTTTATTACCCTCAGTTTAGGCGGGAGAAATTGCTTCAGATACTACTTTATTTTTAGATATAAAGATAACTTGTGCAGTGCATTCTTTTAAATGGATCAAAGTGAATTTTGCACTCTGCCGCAGCAGTTTGTGTTCTGAGTTCTGACATGGTAATTTTAAATTTTTCTTTAGTTATTGTAAATACTTTTCGGCAAGAAGGTCTTGAGGTGCTTGGGTGGAGGCCAGTCCCTGTAAATACTTCTGTTGTAGGTTATTATGCAAAGGAGACCATGCCCAATGTACAGCAGGTATTTGTTAAGATTGGGCAGGAAGAAAATGCTGATGACATAGAACGAGAACTGTACATCTGCCGGAAATTGATTGAAAAAGAAGTAAGCTCGGAAAGTTGGGGAAACGAGCTTTATTTCTGCTCTTTATCTAATCAAACAATAGTTTACAAGGGGATGCTTCGCTCAGCAGTACTGGGATTATTTTATTCTGACCTTCAAAATGATCTTTATAAATCCCCCTTTGCCATTTATCATCGGAGGTATAGCACAAATACTAGTCCTAGATGGCCTCTTGCACAACCAATGAGGCTTCTTGGTCATAATGGAGAGATCAACACCATACAGGTTGAGTATTCTTTGGAATTAAAAATCTTTCCATGGAATTTTACTTTGGATGGATTTATGAAATGGCTACATATATGTGCAGGGGAACCTGAATTGGATGCAATCGCGAGAGCCCTCATTGAAGTCACCTGTATGGCGAGGTCGTGAAAATGAAATTCGTCCATTTGGAAATCCAAAGGCATCAGACTCAGCAAATCTTGACAGTACTGCAGAAGTATGTCAATAACTGAATATAAAATTATTAGCTCCTTCTGCTTGAGGATCTTGATTGTGATGATTTGCTTGAAATTAATTGTTGAAAAAGATATGATCCTCATACTCTTATAATTCCTTTATTTAGGGTTTTTCATTATCTAATCTAATTGTTTAAAATTTCATGATATAGGTTAAGGCTTCCATCAAGGTGCATACTTTTGTTTGGACTGAAATACTTTGTAGAGTTGATACAAAATATTTATTATAGAGTCATAGGTCCCATGTAGCTGTTCTTATTTTAGCGTGCTGTCTGTGTTATGTGTTTTTGTCTTTTTGAAGTTAAGAAACAAAATCATTTAATGATCTTTTATTTTTCAAGATGCTTTGAAGCATTGGAAATGGCCTTCTGACATTTTTGTTCAGCAATTGCTTTATGTGGTTCTTTTGATTCCTTGGATCCTTTCTTGTCTAATTATTTTAGAGGATATGATTGGAAAAATCGGAGCAAATTTTTTTGACAACGGGCTTGTTTGTGGGGTTTTGGTGCTTATGGATGGAGTGAAATTTTTTTAGAAGCTTCTTCCTTCCCTTCTTATATAGTAGTTTTGTTGACTTTGTGTTTGCTCATGATTTGTAAAGAGAGAGAGGGGGGAGGGGGGGTGGGGGGAATTGACAGTTTCATTTGAGGATTTACAGAGGGAGAAGCGAGTGAGTTCTTTAGAGCTACTCTTCTTTTGTTCACGTGTTTTATTTTTCTTTTGTTTGCTCTAGGCAAATTTCTTATCCTTATTTGTTTGTATTAGTGTTATTTCTGTTAAATGTATTTCTTCTTTTATCAAAGTAAAATATCAGAAAAATTGAAAGCAAGAAACTGGTGGTCCACTTAGCAAGGGTTACTCTGGATAGATTTTTCTCATCATTTTTTATTTTACCGACTCTTTCTCCCTCTATTTGTTGTGTTTCTTCCTCAGTTGTATTGTTTTGTGAGCCCTCTGTTCTGAATTTTTTTTGTGTATCAAGTTCTCTAGACTTGAATTCTGTTAATGGTCATTTTATATCTTAATTTGAACGGTGTCATATGGTTCAGTTATTAATAAGAAGTGGCCGCAGTCCTGAGGAAGCTATGATGATTCTTGTTCCAGAGGCTTACAAAAATCATCCAACTTTGACAATCAAATACCCCGAGGTATCCCCCCCCCCCCTTTTAAATAACTGATGTATTTTCTGCATATTTATGCATTGTGTTCCCGATATAATGGTTATAAATCCTCGTTTGTTAAGGCATGCTCTATCTACTTCTTTTGTCCAGATAAAAAAGCATATTCTATCTGGCTTATCGTTCTCATATTTGCTATTATTGCTTTTGTTTATCAAATAATATAAAAAATTGCAGAGAGATTCCTTGTGCCCTTGAGCCACTGAACAAAGAGGACAGAATAACAAAGAGAGAAATAAATAGGACAAAGATGAGAAGGAAATAGTGAGAGATAGACAAAGGAATAGAGAACAAAACACATAATACATAGCAGGGAATGTTTTTGGCATACCTACAAAATGATGGAATGAGACAGACATGTTTTGATATAATGTTTTTTTGGGCTTTGACATATTAGGTGTGGCTCCAATATGCAGAATGATTTTGAAATTTGTAATCATTTATAGTGTGAATTAATAGAAACATGACTTGATGGGCATTTTATAGGGTTACGGTTTTGGAAGAAAGTTGGAATGCTTTTAACCACCTGTTTAGAGATTCCCATATATTGTCGGTTTGTTACAAGTTATTTACAGTAGAGTATCAATAGTTGGTTAGAACAGTTAGTTTGTTAGTTAGAGAGGTTGGAAGGACAGGGTTTTAAATAGGAGGAAGGGTAGAAGGGAGTGGATTTAGAGTCTGTTTGTTTCAGATTAATTTACGAAAAAACCACTTTTTTTTAAAAAAAATAATCGCTTTTTATAATTTTTTTAGTTTGTTTTAGCTTTTAGAAATAATCAGAATCTAATAATAATTTGAAACCTGATTATAATGAGAAGATATTTAAAGTAGCTTATGAGAAATAATTATTTTTTAGTAAGTGTTATAGACGAGAGAGAAGAGTAAACTTTTTATCAAAAAAAAAAAAAAAAAAAGAGAGAAGATTAAACAAGTGATTTTTATGATTGTAGACAAACACAAATTAGCTTATGCTTTACTTAAAAATCTCTAAAAAATAATATCTAAATTATTTTATAATAACATCACTTTATTTTAATCTTAAACAAACCAGCCCTTAGTTTTGTTGGTTTGAAACACAGAGTAGTGACTCCATTGTAAAATTGAAACCCTTGGAGGGTAATTCTTTCTCCTTGTTTTTGTCAAGTTTCATTCAATCAATCAAAATCATCGTTTCTCTTACCCAATTCCATTCAAGGTTCCTATCACAACCTCATTCATGTTGATCTAAAGCTCAGGTCATTATTTAGATTTTGTTTGTAGATTGTTGGTTCAAATGGATTTTGGGCCTTGGTCTCTTTTTATTCTGTTCGTTGAAAATTAAACTGAATATCTTGATTTTCCAAATGTTCATCATCTTTTAATTGGAAATACTTGTAAACAGGTTAAATGATAGATGAGGAGTATAACAAGGATGAAGTTATGAAAGTCAAACCATTTTTAAATAGAATTTGACCTACCATTGTAAGGTTAAGTCATAAATGAATGCATAGAAAGAAAAAAGAACTAGGTAATCACTAGAGTAGCCTATCTGGAGTGGTTCTTAAGCCCTTGCCCCTTTAAGATGAGTTTTTTTCAGTACTCATTGTTCATGCTTGCTGTGCAAAGTTGAAAACTCTGTTCTGTTAGTTGCATCTTATCTTTTCTTACAATCTTCTGAACCCTTTCTCTCCAATTTCTGCATGGAATTGTCCTTAATGCTGTTTTTTACTTCTTAGGCTGTTGACTTTTATGACTACTACAAGGGTCAGATGGAAGCTTGGGATGGACCCGCCTTGCTTTTATTCAGGTATAAGTGTTAGA
Source organism: Calophaca sinica (assembly GCA_037113605.1). Lineage (NCBI taxonomy): Eukaryota > Viridiplantae > Streptophyta > Magnoliopsida > Fabales > Fabaceae > Calophaca > Calophaca sinica. The sequence goes on along the minus strand of CM073733.1, from coordinate 33,151,941 downwards.
AGACATTATAAGATAATATCTTATGGATAGAGCACCAGATATTTACTGAATAATAACAGAAGTTTTATTACTGAACATAGAAATTACACACTACTGTCAGGAATTTTGGCTTGATGATCTTCTGCTTTGTTATTTCTTCTATAAATAATGATTACAGCATTTACAGGTAATTAATGCTAATAATTACAATTAAGGAGAACAAATCAATTCCTGATTTGTCTAGCCTATTCTAGGAAAGCTAATAATTACAATTAAGGAGACAAATTAATTTCTGATTCAGATCCCCCCTCAAATTGATGCGGCTGGTCAAGGAGCATCAATTTGCTAACAAGAAACTGATCGCGGGGGCGAGGAACAGCTTTGGTCAAAATATCTGCAACCTGAAACTGAGTATTGATGTGAGGGATGGATATAATATGGTCATCATGGGCTTCACAAATAGAATGGCAATCGACTTCAATATGCTTAGTACGCTCATGGAAAACCGGATTTGCAACAATCTGAATGGCACTTGTATTGTTAGCATAGAGAGACGTTGGCTCTGTTTGAGGAAATCCAAGTTTGGCCAAAAAACCACGAAGTCAAATTATTTCCGAACATGCAGTAGACATGGCACGATACTCCGATTCAGTAGAGGATTTAGAGACTCTTGCTTGCTTCTTAATTTTCCATGAGATCAACGAAGAACCAAGAAACATGCACCATCCGGTGACAGATTGCCGAGTGTTAGGACACCCGGCCCAATCAGCATCACTATAAGCAATCAATTGAGGAGCTGTCCCAATGGGAAAGAAGAGACCCCGTTGAGAGGTACCTTTCAAGTAGAGAATTATACGACGAACCGTTGCCAAGTGAAGATGACGAGGAGAGTGCATGAATTGACTTACTTGCTGAACAGCAAATGATATGCCAGGCCGAGTAATGGTCAAATAATTAAGACTACCCACGAGCTGCCGATACAATAAGGGATCTGTCAACAGGTCACCCTCATCTCGGTGGTATTTAACATTAACCTCAAGAGGAGTATCCACCGGATTAGCTAATTGAAGGCCAGCCATAGAAATAAGGTTCGTGGCATACTTATGCTGATGGAGAAATATACCCTTGGAGGTAGAATGAATCTCAAGGCCAAGAAAATAATGCAAGTTACCAAGGTCTTTCATATGAAATGAGGCTTGTAATTGCTGTTTAAGTTCCTGGATGGATGCCTGATCAGATCCAGTAATGACCATATCATCAACATAAAGAAGAAGGAGAACAATGCCCGTAGATGTGCGGTGAATGAACAAGGAGGAATCATACTGACTCTGAGTAAAGGAGAACCCAAGTAGAGTGGAACGAAATTTCTCATACCATGCCCTGGGCGCCTGTTTCAAACCATATAAGGAGCGTTTGAGCTTGCACACACCCTTAGATGAAGAGAGTAGGCCCTGAGGAGGAGTCATATAAATATCTTCAGTTAGGTCACCATGAAGAAATGCGTTCTTCACGTCCATTTGATGAAGAGACCACCCATTAGAAGCAGCTATAGAGAGCACAGTTCTGACAGTTGTCATTTTAGCAACGGGTGCAAATGTCTCATCATAATCAATTCCATATTCCTGCTTGTTTCCTAAGGCAACCAATCTAGCCTTGTAACGATTGAGGGACCCATCAGAATTCAGTTTCACATAATACACCCATTTGCAGCCTATGGGTTTGATATCAGGAGGGTAAGAGACAATGTCCCAAGTGAAATTCTCTTGAAGAGCCTGAATTTCCTCATTCATTGCTTTTATATCTTTAACAGCCTGTGAGTAACAAGTGGGAATAGATGTGCTAGAGAGAGAGGCAGTTAGAGAAGTATGTGAGGAGTCATACCTGTCTGGTGAATATCTATCAGGTGCTCGAGACACTCTACTAGAACGTCGTGGTGCAATCGGTACAGGATCAAGTGGTGGATCAGCGTCGGAAGGAGAAGTGGGAACATGCCTACTGCGTTGTCTGACATATGTGATGCCTGGTTTGAAACGTTCTGTAGATTGAGACAGGATAGAAAATTTGGGAAGTATGGCAATATCATGCAAAGTAGTAGAAAGGCAAGGGAACATAAATTGATTATAAAAAAATGTCACATTCCTAGAAATGCGGAAGCGATGGTTAGAAACATCATAACACACAAAACCCTTATGAGAGTGACTACCCCATAAAAGCACATTGAACAGACTGCGCTCCAAGCTTATGCCTTTCAAATGGATGTAGAAGAACAAAATATACACACCCAAAAGTATGTAAAGCACTATAATCAGGCTGAGTTTTAAAAAGACGAAAGAAAGAGGAATCAAGATCAATAACCGTAGAAAGAAGGCGATTGATCAAGAAGACAGCTGTGGATAGAGCCTCCACCCAAAATCTAGATGGGACTGAAGCTTGGAGAAGTAAGGTGCGTGTCACATCAAGCAAGTGACGATTATTGCGTTCGGCCATCCCATTTTGTTGTGGGGTATTGGGACAAGATCGTTGAGACAAGATACCTTTTTGTTGTAGGTACTCCTGAAACTCATGAGACATATATTCACCACCAGAATCAGAGCGAAGGGTTTTAACACTTGCTTGGAACTGAGTTTCAACATATGTCAGAAATTTCTTAAACATAGAAAACACTTCAGATTTAGATCGAAGAAAGTATATCCAAGTAAAACGACTGTAATCATCAATAAGTGTGACAAAATATTTATAGTGAGCATGAGAAGCTACAGGAGACATGCCCCCAAACATCACTATGAATCATTTCAAAACAAGTGCAAGCACGATGAGCACCAGACGGAAAAGGAAGTGTTTTACTTTTGGCCAATTTGCAAACAGAACATGAAACAGAGGCAGTAGAAATAACATGTTTATTACCTAACAAACTAGTTTTAAATAAATGAGACAAAACAACATAGTTTGGATGGCCCAATTTTCTATGCCAATCCTCGTAAGAATTCAAAACATTATTACAAGCAAGAGATAAATGACTGGAAATAAATTGGAGTGGAAACAATGTTTCCACTTTAGGCCCCTTCGCGATCACTTTCCCCGACACCTGCTCCTGCACAAGACAACCAGCCCGAGAAAAATTAACATTACAATTGTTGTCCACCAATTGACCAACAAACAGTAAATTGGAAGCAAGTCCAGGTCATACAAGCACATTCGAAAAATCAGAGTTTATGTCACCAACATTAGTGATAGATAGGGTATTACCATCAGCAATTTGAATTTTCCGATTACCATGATAAAAATGTAAATTGTGCAAGTATTCAGAGGAACTCGTCATGTGATTGGATGCGCCAGAATCAAGAAACCATGGACGAGAAACAGTAGAAGACTTACCCTGAATGCCCAAGGCTGAAAGGGCAGAAAGTACCATTTGTTGAATCATTTCAGGCTGTAGAGCACCACCATTAGATGCACCAATGGTGAAAGGACCATTCTTGAGAGTGGTAGTGGCATGGAATCTGACGCAGACCAGGTGTTGGTCGTGGAGAACGCGTGGGGCATGACCCTACTGCTTGCAGTAATTGCAAAACTTCTTAGTGCAACTACGAGCAACATGTCCAAATTGTTTGCAAGAAAAGCATTGGACCTGTTGCATATCACGGCCTTTACCTCTACTTTGAGCAGCATATGCAACCGTCACAGGTTCGGAAAGGACAGCATCATGAGACATGGTTCCTTGGGTAAGGAGACGTTGCTCTTTCCTGAGAAGTTCACCAACACATGTATCCAAAGAAGGAACATGATTCCTATTCAGCAAAGCACCTCTAACAGCCTCAAACTCTGGGCGAAGTTTCATGAGGAATTGATCCCTCTTACTGGTGTTGTAGACCTCTTGGACAGCTGAGCGTGAAGGTTCGGGAACAGCAGCACATAGGATGGCAGAGTGTTCTGTCCACAAATTCAAAAAACCAGAATAATACTCCTGAATAGACAAGGCACCTTGTTTGTAATTGGCTATCTCAAGCTCCAATTGAAAACGCTTAGTCGTATTATCCTGATTGTAAATACGCTTCAAATATTCCCACATTTCTTTAGCAGTTGTAAAAGAGCGCAAATTATTGATCATCTGGGGATCAATAGAACTGAGAATCCAAGAAATAATCTGAGCATTTTTCACTTCCCACGCATCTAAGGCAGATTTCTCTGCTGGCGCTTTGGAGAGTTCATCTAAGTGACCCGATAATCCCTTCCCTTTGACATACATCTTGAACTGGAATTCCCAAGCAGCATAATTTTTGCCCGTGAAGCAGACACAGAAGTGGTCTTTCTCTGGAGTTGTCATGATGGCAGAACGGAGCGAAGAGCAGTAGGGTCTGGAAACTGAGAAATCGCGAGCAAAAGGAGGAACAAGAGCGCGAGCAGAACAGGGGAACACTGTCGCGCGCAGGATTGGGGAACCAGGTCGCTAGCAGAACGGCGGAGCAAGGTCGCGACGGAGGGACGAGGCGGCGAACAGGACGGCACAACCCAGTCGCGGGCCACCAAGGGGAAAACCCAGTCGCACGCACGAAGAAACATAACCAAGATCGCGAAATATAGAAGCAGTATCGCGACCAGGCAGACCAAGAATGAAGAAATCTGGACCGCTACTAAGAACGAAGATTAAAAAAAACGAAGAAGCAGAAACCAAGATCGCGAAATTTGGATCGTTACGAGACTGATACCATGTTAGGAATTTTGGCTTGATGATCTTCTGCTTTGTTATTTCTTCTATAAATAATGATTACAGCATTTACAGGTAATTAATGCTAATAATTATAATTAAGGAGAACAAATCAATTCCTGATTTGTCTAGCCTATTCTAGAAAAGCTAATAATTACAATTAAGGAGACAGATTAATTCCTGATTCTCAACTACAACAATAAACTTGTTGTCCCAGAGACCAAGTCTCCTATAGAGAGTAATCTCTGTCCTCGGTACAAAGTAACAATTTGACATACAAAAAGTACACACCCTACTATTACATATATTAATAAATAACTGCCAGAAATTATTTTCTAGTCATAACTTCATTACATTGTTCTACTACTAATTATTTCCTAATCATTAGTTTCCAATGTTGCCTCTTGGATCAACCTCTCGAATCCCATCACTTATAATGTCTTGAAGTTATCTTCTTATTTTATCTCATAGGATTAGTTTCTTATCTTAGAGTATTCTTTAAACTATCTCTTAAGATTAGTTTCCATATTTCTTGGTTATTTTCAGGACTTGTTTCCCTATTTAATTAGGATTTGGAGTCCTGTATTAGTATTATTGAGATCCCTGTTATTCCACTCGCATTTGTCCACGTTCCAGATGTTAAGTTCGGCACGTGAAAGGGTGTGTTGAGATCCCTGCCATTCCACTCGTGTTTGTTCATGCTCTAGATGTCCAGTCCTAGGCGTGCGGGGGTGTGTTGAGATCCCACATCGATGATAGATATGGCCAAAGTAATCCTTATAAGGCTTGGACAATCATCACTTCCTGAGCTAACTTTTGGGCCAAGTTAGGCCTATGCCCAAATTCTAAGAAATATAATGGTTATGGTTAGTGTTTAGCCTTATTTTTAATAAATCATATTCATTAATCATATCAAACCATATTCATAATTTAAAGTCTTTATTCTTTCTCTTCCCTTTTCATTTAAAACCCTATCACTTTGTCCTAATTCATACGGCCTGACTTGAATAATATTGAGAAGTATTAGGGTTCAACCAATGCAAGAAAATGAAAGATTGTCTCGAGAATGGGAGAATAGAGAGAGAGAGAGAGAGAGAGAAGGGGGGGAGGGAGGGGGAGAGAGAGAGCTGAATTATGAATCCAGTGTACAAGTATTTATAGAAGACTACCTAAGCAACTAACTAGATAACAATCTGACAACATTATCTGTCAGATACTGACAGATCTTACAATCTCGGACAATGACAATTTTGAGTACCACTGAGCACTATACAGCAAAGCTTGGTCATTATGAACAAAAAGTAAAAGCAGAATTCAGTGGTCCTAACCTCTGTGTGGGGTCCAATAATTTTTTTTCCAATGTGATTCTTGATTTACAGTCTTCTTTCACGAACTAGTTATTCTTGATACACATTGTATCCCAATGTTTGACTATTTTTTTTTTTTTTTTTTTATGTTTTTTGGCTAAAGTAGAATTGAAATGGTCATGCCATGTCTATAAGACTATAATTTTATTTTTATTTTTTTGGTCTACAGACGGAGTGGCAAGTACCACCCGTAAACTCACACACAAAGTGGGGATCCTGGGCTCGAACCCGGGCAACCACGGAAAATGTCCAGCTTAACAACGTTGACTTACGCCAGTTGTGCTAGGCCTTACGGACATTAGACTATAATACGTGAATTGGAGGCAGAAATTTAACTTTAGCATCTTCTTGAACTGCATTTTCATTACATCATAAAAATATTTTCCTTTGTTTTTTCATTGTTTGGAGAAAATCACTCTTAATTTGAATTGAATCTGGCACTGCTCATTATCATTAGCAAACACTTTTTCCACTGTTTAGTAAATTTACCAGTAGTAAATAGGTACAAAACTTTTGTTGTTTTAATCTTTTTTCCCGAAGTTGTTATTTTTCTGTGATGGAAAAAAGTTGTTGGTAATCAAATTTATGTGTCACAGTGATGGAAAAACCGTTGGTGCATGCCTTGATCGTAATGGACTTCGACCTGCTAGATATTGGCGAACATCAGATAATATGGTCTACGTTGCTTCTGAGGTGAAGTCCCTAATTTATATCCTTTGGCTATAATATGATGGATTTAAGGTTGTATGATTCCATTGGTCAGATGAAAGTTCTACTTTATTTTCTGATTCTAGAACTGATAGGAAATAATGTTGTTTTGGTTGCATTTGGGTTTTGAAAAGCCAAGATTTGGTAAACTGAATTTTACTGAATCTGCTATTATCTCAGCTTGTCATTGTTTTGATACGTGAAAATCAAAAACTGTTTATCCCCTTTTATTAATTGCCTTCTGAATAGCATCATATTTAACTTTGCTGCTAGTATTAAGTTATAAATGTTTAGATTAAATAGAGACTGGTGTTTTCATGTATATGCACACTCAAGGACAGTATTTCAGATGTTTGTTTTCTGACCTTTCTTCTGTTCTTTTCTTTGTACTCATCCTATGAATGCATATCTTGCTTTGCCTTTGCCTCTGATGTCTTTTTATCAGTCTTTACTCCGAAAATGTCGAAAATCTAGTTATCTGGTCTCTATGAAAATTGGTTTTGAAAGTTGGCTTCTCTACTACTCACATGTAATGAGAATTATAGTTCTGAAGACATAGATTTTGTTTCATGACTTTCAATTATTGGATTTAAGATATTATGTCTTGTCTCATTTTCTTTTAGGTTGGTGTTGTACCAGTGGACGAGTCAAAGGTTATCTTGAAAGGCCGATTAGGTCCAGGCATGATGATAACGGTTGATTTACTCGGTGGTCAGGTTTGCACTGCAATATTTTCTTGTTTTGTTAATTACACTTATGAACATAGGCATATCTTATCTTCTAATGGCTGTTTGTTCTTGCAAATATTTGTATTGATTTATTGAGTTAAATATTTATCGAACATGGAGTTTTTTTCTATTTGGTGCAATGTTTTGTGTTCCCCAATGTGAAATAAAGTTGCTCATTGAATCAGAAGCTTGCCAAGAGTTTCCCTGTAGAAAACACATTGCTACCCCTTCCATTTTTTTACCTTATCTATTGATACTGAAATTTTGTTGATGAAGCCAAGTTTCTTCTATTTAGTCTACAAAAAGCACAGGGGCTTATAGCCGTTCAAAAGAAGTGGGAAAACATGGTTGAGATTTAGAACTACATCATATGATATTTATTAGTATAAGAGATGTAAGGGTAATATTTGAAAGTAAGTGGCAGTTTTATGAGTCCTCAAAAGTTTCACCCCCTAACAGCTTGACTAACGTCTTTTTGTGTCATATTGGGTAACTTATGTCTGATATAAAAATGATTTATATCATTTGCAAGAAAATAATGATATATGGTGAGGGTCACAGTCTGTGGTTCCAATGTCATAAATTGTGGTTGCTGATGCCTGACAGCCTGAGTTCTTATAAGAGAATATATTTTCTCTTTTTTCTAATAATTTACCTTTTATTTTCATGTCAAAAGAAGTTGTATATGCAGTATCAGGGGATTAATTTACTTTCCAAACGTTTTTCGTGGCAGGTCTACGAGAATACAGAGGTTAAAAAACGAGTAGCCTTATCTAACCCATATGGAAACTGGATCAAGGAAAATCTGCGGTCTTTGAAGCCTGGGAACTTCCTTTCAACCTCTGTGATGGACAATGATGCAGTATTAAGACACCAACAGTGAGAGTTCTATGTAGATTTTGCTCTTAGTTTTATCCTTGAGAAGGGAATTTGTGTTTTAAAGTGTTGCCATATATAAATCAGTTGTGTTATTTGTACACCTGAAATTCGCGACACCTGCGACGCCTGGTTAGCGCAATTCAAAATTGTGGTTAATGCAGTTCAGTTGGTGGTTAATGGATATATAACTAATTAACCATCAACTAAACTGAATTAACCATGAATTTGTACACCATTGATCACGTTTCGTAATGGTTTGAACGTGGTTAATGGGTACAATTTGTATGGGGTAACCATTAACTATCAACTGAACTGCATTAATCACGATTTTGAACTGCGTTAACCAGGTGTCGCAGGTGTCGCGAATTTCAGGTGTACAAATAACATTTCTGTATATAAATCCTGTCAAACCCATTGCTATACTCACTGTTATTGCTTAAACATTCTATGTGGTTCTTATTTGCTTTCTCTTTTTTTATGAGGATTAGAAATTTTGGTTTTGAGTGAAAATTATAATTTAAGCAATAACAGGTTCCCTTTCTAAAGTAAAATATTATTTTCTAGGAAATAGGAAAAAGACCTCTATGTGTAGTGTTTCCTGTTTTTCAATATCCACTTCGATTAAGGTTGGTTCCTGTGATGTAATGCTGGAATTTGTATGAGCTAATGTTCTATAGCTATTTGATGGGAAAGTGTGTTTACTCTTCGTTGCCGCTTACAATACAACATCTTAATGGTTTTTACTTAACCGCTTTTTGGTGAGACCAGGGCATTTGGGTACTCCAGTGAAGATGTCCAGATGGTGATTGAGACTATGGCTTCTCAAGGAAAGGAGCCCACATTTTGTATGGGAGATGATATTCCATTGGCAGCATTGTCCCAGAAACATCACATGCTTTTTGATTACTTTAAGCAACGGTTTGCACAGGTAAGCCAGACTAATTTCCTACAAATTATTCTAGAAAGTAATTTCCTCTGTTCTGTGACCAAGTTTAGCTATGATAATGCCAAGTCACTTATCTGATTACATCTATGGCCATGTTTTACTATAAAATGTGTTATTCTTTGTTCACAATATCATGAGATACATGACAATGTTTTTGTCTATGGTATTCATTGTATGATGCTGCTTAGGATTTATGCATTACCCTTTCTTGTTGTTTGAGTCCCACATCGGATAGTGATATGGCCTATCGAAGCCAAATTCTAAGATGGTATCAAAGCCTATCGAGATCCGTTGGGCCACCCGTATATGTCCAATTCTGTAAACTTCATGCTCCAGTTGTCCAGTCTTAAGCATGAGAGGGGTGTGTTAGAGTCTCACATTGGATAGTGATATGGTCTCATCTCAATAGTAGTTATAAGTGGGGAGAGCAACCCTCGTCCCATGAGCTAGCTTTTGGGGTTGAGTTAGGCCCAAACCCAAATTCTAAGGGTATGTTTGATCACACTTTTTAAAAAAAGTTTTCTGTTTTAAAAAGTTTAATAAGAACAAAATTTGTTCTTTGTTAAGTTTTATAAAACATAAAACAGTTTTTTGAAAAACCAAATCAATCAGACCCTAAGACTAGTCTATATATGTTAGGAACCCAGGGAAAGAATTGAAAAATTGATAGAAAGAAATGAAAAAAAAGGGAACAATTTTATTGAAAACATGAGAACAGGAGAGAAAACTCTCCTCCAAAGGTTCCCCCTTCACAAAGGATTACTCCTTTCACAATACAACTAACAAATGTATCAAATTATTTTCTCTATCCTTATTTCTCCCATTTATACGTTATACCTCCCCTTACTAACCAATTCAATGTTTTTAAAATCGGATCAGTCATTGAACCGATGAAGGTACTGGTTCTAGGTTTAATGTTCTAACCGTGGTGGAACCATACTATTTCCTTCTGTTCCTTCCTTCTGTTCACCCCTGGGGGAAGGGGGGTTGAGGTTACATAGAAATGTTTAGATGCTATTTTTCATCGCTTAGACCATAAGCAGCTAATGTTGAATGTTTCATCGATAATCTTGTTGAAAGGTATTATGACCTAGAAGAGTCATGGATATCGCAACTGGAATTTGGACGCCTTGTTGGCATTTGGATATAATTTATACAATGGAGCATGTCTTGTACTATATAAAAGAATGATGGAGGGTTGCATCTAAAACGTATGTGCGCGCGCGCACACACACACACGTGCACATATATATATGATACAGACAAAAACTGTATGCTTTGTTGATGCAGCCAAGAATTTGTTTAGAATTAGGTTGGATGGAAGTGGAAAGGGAAGTATGGGGATATTTTGCGTAGGTATTTGGCATAAGGGGTTGTAGTTCTATATTGAAAAGAAATGCCAGAAGATATATTCTGAATATTGTTCTGAACTAAGGGAGTTACTATTTATACACCCACATGATTCAGGACCTGACTGGACTCTTAACTGACTAATTTAAAGACTTTTGATTAACTTTTGGACTACCCATAATTAATTAAACCCCTAGTGATAAAGTTGAAATATCCTAGGCTTCAATAACTTATCAAGTACAGTATACCTTCACTCTGTTGCAGTTCTAGACTTTTACAATTGAAGTTTGCATGTCAAATCGTTTTATAATGCTCTTCATTTTTCTGATGCCAACAGGTTACAAATCCTGCAATTGATCCCCTTCGAGAGGGGTTAGTCATGTCTCTTGAAGTGAATATAGGGAGGAGAGGGAATATATTGGAAACTGGACCAGAGAATGCTTCACAGGTATTTTACTACACATCTGTAATATTTTATCTGTCATCGTGAAATCATGCCCATGATTTTGATGCCTTTTCCTGCCCACAAGATGATGGTATGTTTTTGGAGCAGGTTATGTTATCTAGTCCAGTATTAAATGAAGGGGATCTTGAATCATTACTGAAAGACTCCCACTTAAAACCACAAGTATTGCACGCATTTTTTGATATAACCAAGGGGATTGATGGTTCCTTGGAGAAAGCATTGAATAAACTTTGCGACGCTGCGGATGAAGCTGTTAGAAATGGTTCCCAGCTGCTTATTCTTTCAGACCGTTCAGAAGCACTGGTAAGGACCATTTGATAGTTAGCATCTTTATTTTTCTACAGAAGTGTATATAATTTATAGTTGCTGTACTGGATTGCTGTTCCTCTCTTCATGGCATATCTTTTTATGCCAAGTTTCTGCCAGTTTTATTTCAATAAATTCTTTTGGCTGATAAAAAAAAAAGAGTGTATATATAGTTCTCATGGATACAAGTGATTAATTGGTACATATCTCATTAGATGATTACTAAACCTGATTTGCTATTATCTGGAGTGATCACAGGTCATCCTCATTTGTTTTTAGTATTTTGTGGCTTTATCTTCTTTTAGGTTAGATACTAACCATCGTATCTCTTAAGATATCTTATTTTAACTGTTATTTCAAATTTGTTGAATTTGAGAACTGCCCTTCCGTTACTGTCTTCTCACATGCATTGTGGAGAACCTTTCTTTCTCTTATTTGGATGAAAGAAAAAATTTATCAATTAAAGGAATCCAGAGAAAAGAATTACAAGGCATCCTCCTTATGGAAACTAAAATTGTAAGCAAAGAAAAGCAAACAAAATACATTTATAGAAAAGAGCTTTCTAAACCCTCAGCATTTCTACTGAGGAAACTCCCTCACGAAGATGCTCCCTTAAAGGCTAGACGTATACGAAACATTAGAACTTCAAAAATGCACTTGATGTAGGACATCACCCTATGCTCTGCAGAGGAAGTCTCACTCTCTTTGCCTCAAGGAGCTATGCTTTTAGTGGATTGGCAGGCTTTTGATTGAGAAAAACAGCATCAATGCTTCAGCACCTTGATAAGGAGTCTCTCTATGAAGTTGGGTATAAGATTAAGTAGCCTCAAAGCTTCCTATAACTTGAAGCAGGATGCACATAGCATCTTCCTCTTTCACCGAACCTTCCTTGACGTGTCGCTATCTTGTCTCATTGTTAAGATTCCACATTGGCTAGATATACGAGCAAAGTGCTCCTTATAAAGACTTGGCCAATCGTCCCTCTTAAGCTAACTTTTGGGGTTGATTTAGGACTAGTCTATTCTATTTCTAGGTTCTAACATGGTATCAAATCGATCCTAAACCTGATATTGGGCCACTCAGAGATGTCTAAACTTCGCATTCCAGATGTCCAGTCCAGTCTTGGGTGTGAGAGAGGTGTGTGAAGATCCCACATTGACTAGATATATAGCCAAAATACTCTGTATAAAGACTTTGGCAAATATCCCCCTAGAGCTACCTTTTTTTGATCGAGTTAGATTCACTCCTTTCTAGATTGTAACATGGTATTAGAGCCTATTCTAAACCTAATATAGGACCACCCATAGATGCCTATACTTCACACTCCAGATATAGAGTCGTGGACGTGAAAGTTGTGTTAGGATCCCACATATATTTATCCAAAGCATCCTTATAAAGACTTGGGTAATCCTCCCTCAAGATAAAGGGAGTTCAAGGAAAACTATAGACTAGATTATTAAGAGAGATTGAGTTAAATGGTTTATCATTGGATTTAATTCATAACAGGGCATTATCGTGTTGTGTTATTTGATAGCTGACTCCACCTAGTGGAAAAAGACTTTGGTTGTTGTTGCTGTTGTATGAAGTATGAATCATGTCTGATTCTTGTGAATAACTTCCAACTATATTTATTCTTTAAGATTCCATTTATACGGCTGGTACTTTAATTGACCTTTCATGTGTGTGCGTCAGTGTGTGTGTGTGTAGGCTAATAATACATTCCATTTTTTGTTCCCAGGAACCAACTCATCCTGCAATTCCAATACTTCTTGCTGTTGGTACCGTTCATCAGCATCTAATCCAGAATGGCCTGCGGATGTCAGCTTCAATTGTAGCAGATACTGCTCAGTGCTTTAGCACTCATCAGTTTGCCTGTTTAATAGGATATGGTGCAAGGTTATTTACTGCCTCCACTTAAGCCTCTGTTAGCCATGGTGTTTTAGTTTCTTGTTTCTGCCTTGTTTTAATCTTACCTCAGGAGTCTAGTTTTAATTTCTTAGCTCTATATATGTGTTAGGCTGGGTATAAATTACAGATTTTGTTTATTTTTATTTTTTTATTTTGTTGTTGTTGTTGTGTTTTCATGTTAGTTTGCCAGTTTATGATACAGTGGCAATCTTACCCTTGCAACAAAGCCATTTTTTCATATAAACTTGAATAAATCTGATTATCTTATTTATGAATGGAACAATTGTTTACTGGTGTTATGGAATTAGTTCCACCTTGCACTAGTTTTTTGCAGCAATGGAGACTGGGAATCATGCCCTGTTATATTCCCTCGCCTCTTTCTTCTTGACCACAGCATGATATATCTGTGTTTTTGTTTTAGTGCTGTGTGTCCATACTTGGCATTGGAGACATGCCGACAATGGCGTTTGAGTAGTAAAACTGTAAATCTGATGAAGAATGGAAAGATGCCTACTGTATCAATTGAACAGGCGCAGAATAACTACTGCAAGGTTAGTGCTCGACTTCAACCCACTATTTAGACTTTATTCTAGATGCGCAACTAAAAACCAATATTTTTATTTTTGTCAGTGTGTAATTATGCTAGCTATTTACATGCCCTGGTTATTTAGTTTAAACAGTAACAAAGGAAAGCTGCATTTGGTTGAAACTCAAAGTAAGAATCGGTAATACCATACTAAAATAAGTTTCATTCATTAATTAACTTCGGATGGGATTATGTTGATGCCATTTTGACATTATTAGGAAAAGATGAAAAATAAAGAAAATAAAGGAAATAGGATTCCTAATCTGAATTATTGATATTATTATGACATGATGTTAGTTGACAATACACTAATCTGATACACCTAATTATACTAATAATATAGGTCATGTATGAGTACAGGTAGTACTAGCCCAGCCCTATAAGACTACAGGTAGTACTAGCCCAGCCCTATAAGACTACTAACATAATAAGACCCAAAAAACAATTAGTATATTCTAACAGAGAACTTCAGGGGGCGAAATTTGTTCCCCTCCTTCATAGTGCTGCTTTTTTTTTCTTTTTTCTTTTTTTTCCCCCAGTCTTCCTGTTCATGAATTCCTCTTTTATTATTACTAATGACAAATATGCATTTTTCCTGCATTTCAGGCTGTAAAAGCAGGTCTTCTTAAAATTCTTTCCAAAATGGGCATCTCATTGCTTTCAAGGTACCTGATTTATGTAGTAAAGTAGTTATAAAGAACAACCCATGCCGTAAAATACTGCCTCTATTTTTTTTTTCTCAATAAATTAATAGTTTCTTGAATGCTTTATTTGTTTCTTTTCTCTTCTTTCCTTACTGATGTCATGATTTTGACAAATGAATTTGTCAACTCCATGTATATAGTTACTGTGGTGCACAGATATTTGAAGTCTATGGATTAGGGAAGGAAGTTGTGGATCTTGCATTCAGAGGAAGTGTATCGAAAATTGGTGGATTAACTTTTGATGAGGTGAGGAAGTATACAGAACTCAGCCTATGTGCTAAAATGCATATAGTGCTAATATTTTTCTGACAATACAAACTTCAATTCATTGTGAACAAATATCACTCACCAACGGTGTTACAGCTAACTAAACATTGCTTTCTCTCAGAATATGTTTTCTGTTTGAAACATTTTATCTTGGATGTCATTTTGAAAATAAGATGAACATAGTCACCTTTTTATCAGAGATGCATTGTGGACCTGCTGCAGGGTATACCATGATATTATTTGAAACTGTATATTACATATATGAACAAATCTAGATGTGCTTTAGTCTCTTGATAAAATTTGCATTGTTGATTCCTTTGTATTAGAGCTAATCTAAGTTATAACCTGTTTTGCCATTTGACTAATTTGAATCCCTATTTCTTTTGCATAAGAATACATGAACTGAGTATCAGTGGAAGAATACATGCTTGCTGAATTTACATATCACTTACAACAAAACTTCCCTCTTACTTTCTATGTGGCACAGCTGGCAAGAGAGACATTGTCTTTCTGGGTGAAGGCATTCTCTGAAGATACAGCTAAAAGATTGGAAAATTTTGGATTTATACAGTTCAGACCAGGAGGTATGATTTACTGCTTGACTTGTTAGAGTTGAAGAATCAGTTGACTTATTGCTATGTTTGTAGAAGCACAGAATGAGTGTTACTGTTCTATCAATGAAATTGCATTCAAATTACTGAAATTAGTATTTCCTTGTACATTAAAATTGACTGATTTTGATTTATATTCTTAAAGGTGAATATCATGCAAATAATCCAGAGATGTCAAAGTTGCTCCACAAAGCTGTTCGTCAGAAAAGCCAAAGTGCCTTTTCAGTTTATCAACAACATTTGGCTAATCGACCTGTGAATGTGGGTCCTGAAGATCCTACTTTTGTGCCATTCTTGTAGATTTCATTATAACAGGATTATGTGAGATATCTTTTGTTCATTGTAGGTTCTTCGTGATCTTCTTGAGTTCAAAAGTGATCGTGCCCCAATACCCGTGGGGAAGGTTGAACCTGCTTCATCTATTGTGCAACGGTTTTGCACTGGGGGGATGTCACTTGGAGCTATATCTAGAGAGACTCATGAAGCAATTGCAATTGCAATGAACAGATTAGGCGGAAAATCGAATTCAGGGGAAGGTGGTGAGGTAATATAATTTTTGTGCCAATATAACTGTTGGTATAGATGCATTTGTATTCCCTAAAAAGCAATTTGTTTGTTTCTTTTTTATGTTTCCACCTTTTTATTTTAACTTCGATTGTGACTTTACGTATTTGTATATTGCATTTAGGATCCTATTCGCTGGAAACCACTTACAGATGTTGTTGATGGTTACTCTTCAACTCTTCCACATCTTAAAGGTCTTCAAAATGGGGATACTGCTACTAGTGCCATCAAACAGGTTATTGCACTGATATTTTGGAAAATACCGTTGTAAACTCTGTAGACTATAGTGAAGTTATTATCCTGTTTATTGCGAAATTGTTAGGCTTTATTTATTCCTTGTCTTGTGCAAAATCAAAATACGTAACCATAAAATCCTTATAGCAAACAGATTCCCAAAAACTGTCATTCTCAGTTGAATGATGGCATTTAATGAACTAAATTAAACAACATGATCTGATTTGTTTTGCTGATGCCTTGCAATCATATGATTTTGATGTGATTCTCATGAACCATTGCCACCTTTTCCACACTATTGTATAACTATGAACCCTTAAATGAAAATGGTAAAAAGCAAGGATTTAAACGAACTAATGTTATTCATCGATTGTCTTGGGCATTAAAGCACAAACATTAATGAATATAAAATTTTAAAAGTTTTTCTGCATTTGTAAAACTTCGCAAAAACTATTGATCTCCAGAAAAACATATGAATCAAAAATACAGATCCTCAAATAATATGGATAGTCCTTCCCCTTCCCACTCACTCAAACCTAGGTGTAGAATATAGAATTCTTTTGTGCTCTTAAGGTGCAATAAGCAGGGTTGGGCTTCCGACATGTGAAGGCCTTCCTGCAGTATTAACTTAATAGTCCAAATGCGTGAAGAAAATAAGTTATCAGGTTATAGATTATGTCATACATAATTCATATTCTTTGGAGGTGTGATTTTTATTTGATAGACCAAGCATTCATTCTGTTATAAATTCATGATCACAAATTTATTTCTTAATCCAACTGGATGACGAGTTAACTTTTATATCCATTCAGTCTGGCTGATTAAAATTGTACTTAATCCAAAACTGATCAGGTAATAGCTCTAGGTGTATAGAAATTATGGTGAACAGCGGTAATCTGATAAAATATACTGCCTTCTCTTAAGGTTGCTTCAGGAAGGTTTGGCGTCACTCCAACATTCTTGGCAAATGCTGATCAATTAGAAATCAAAATTGCACAAGGTGCAAAGCCTGGTGAAGGTGGACAATTGCCTGGGAAAAAAGTCAGCATGTATATTGCAAGGTTGAGAAATTCTAAACCAGGGGTTCCTCTTATTTCTCCACCTCCTCATCATGACATTTATTCTATTGAAGATCTTGCTCAACTGATATTTGATCTTCACCAGGTGACTCTCTTGCTTGTATATTCACTTGTTTATTTTGAATGAAATCTAATGTAATAAGGAAAAATCTCCATGGTTCTCTGGTTAACAGGTGAACCCTAAGGCCAAAGTATCGGTAAAACTGGTGGCTGAAGCTGGAATTGGCACTGTTGCATCTGGGGTTGCAAAGGGCAATGCTGACATCATACAGGTGTCTAATGTGACCTGTAATCCATATATTTTTGAGCTGCGTCTATAGTTTTATTTCTCAGATATCTATTCTTCATCCTTTGTGAAGCATAACATATCATAATGTGATCAATTTACAGATTTCAGGACATGATGGGGGAACCGGAGCTAGCCCTATAAGTTCCATCAAACATGCCGGGGGTCCTTGGGAACTTGGACTTACAGAATCTCACCAGGTTATAGTTGAATCATGAAACTGTGTAATTGCAATTTATTCTTATCATCCTATGATAAATAGTTGTTTTTCATTTGATTGTGGACTGTTTATCTTTCAGACACTCATTGAAAATGGACTCAGAGAAAGAGTTATTCTCAGAGTCGATGGTGGATTTAGAAGTGGAGTTGATGTCATGATGGCAGCAATAATGGGTGCTGATGAATATGGGTTTGGCTCAGTTGCAATGATTGCTACTGGATGTGTTATGGCTCGCATTTGCCACACCAATAATTGCCCAGTTGGTGTTGCCAGTCAGGTTTTTAGAGGACTGATTTGTTATTACGTGCTTTTATGTAATGATTACTTGTCATTTATCTAATAGGAATTTGTCACTGCATTTCAGAGGGAAGAGTTGCGCGCACGGTTTCCTGGTGTTCCTGGTGATCTTGTCAACTTCTTTTTATATGTAGCTGAGGAGGTATATTGGGGCTGCTGCTGATATCTTTCATGTTCATCTTAATATTCCTTATTTTGGAGTTACCATATTGATTCTAATTTTCATGTACCTCCTTAAAATTTGGATTAATTAGTGTTTTCCTCATCCTTCCTAGTATAAACAAAATTACTTATATTATTTGACCAGGTAAGAGGCATATTGGCACAGCTGGGGTATGAGAAGTTAGATGATATAATTGGCCGGACAGACTTATTGCGACCAAGAGACATATCTCTTGTGAAAACTCAGCATCTAGATCTGAGTTATATCCTCTCTGTATGTATAGCCTATAACCATATGTTTTTGTTTTTCCTTTTTATGCCTTTTTGAGTTGAAACCCCTGCTTCTCTGGCTTGTGTGTAATAAAACTTCCATTTTCAGTGTGTTGGGTTATCTAAATGGAGCAGTACAGAAATCAGGAGTCAGGAGCCTCATACCAATGGTCCTGTTCTGGATGATGTTTTGCTAGCAGACCCAGAGGTAACCTTATAAACAACTATAGGTGTTGGTTATAAAAAAATTATTGCACCCCCTTTGCAATAAATTTCTTTAGACCAGTTTATTTGAGTCATAATCTTTGCTCAAATACTAAGACTTTTCTACAAACCCACAATTGAGAATAATAGAATACAAGATAGAACGAACAAGAATGAATCTTCTCCAAGGATTTCCCCTTCAGGCCTTCACAAAGGATTCCCTTTCCGTTATGTCCCCTATTTAACAAACTGATATCCCCTCACCTGACTTCTTTAACTGTTCCTAACTGACATACAGTCTAACTAACTTATCTAAACTGAGTTCTCTAAGTGTTCCCATTTACTTCTATACTAACGGACTCTACTTTGAAGTTAACTTTATTCATAAGCCTCCTGTGCAAAATGTCATCTTACAATCTCAAGATCATAGATAGGATTGGGAATTTCCGCGGGAGAATTAACACCTGTGATCATTCTGTTAGATATGGGCCTTAATTAGGAGGAATAATAATGGGCCTTGTTAGTTAATATTAGTAGGCAGTTTTATTATTAGTAGAAAGTTTTTTATTAATAATAACTGTCATATGTAATTGCTATGTGCAGTTTGAATAGGAGTTAGTTAATTAGGAGAATAAAGCATGTTGCCTATAAATAGAAGGGGTGATTGAGAGAGAGGGTATCTTGGGATTTTACTGGAAATGGGCCATTTTGGCATTGGGAAGTTGCAGACCCTCGAAGTTCTACAATCTTGTTCTGTAATCAGGGGATTTTCCCCAATTTCTCATTAATAAAATATCAGTTTCTATCAAGTGGTATCAAAGCATTTCTGATCTTGGAGCTGTGGGAAAATCATACTGCAGATGGGTATGCCAAAATTTGATGGAAGGGGGGATGCCTATTGGTGGTTGATCCAATTCTGCCAATATCTCGAAGGCATAGGATTTCAGGAGGAAAGCTTTTTATCGTTCGTTCCATTGGGGCTTGATGGAGAAGTTTACAGTTGGTTCTTTTCTTGGAGAAAAACCAACCAGAAGGTGGAGTTCTTCAAGTTTCAGAAGGATCTGCTCATAAAATTCAAACTAGAATTTGGGAAATATTTTCAAGATTCTGTGGAAGAAGAACCAGTGGCAAGAGAAGAATCCAGCAAAGAAGAAGAATCAGAAAAGAAAAAGAACAGCACCCAGAAAAAGAGCATGAATCGGTGGAACCAGGAAAGAAAAAGGAAGATGAAGGGTATAAATCAAGAAAAACAATCAGGAACAAAAGAAGAGGGAGAAGACAGAACTGGGCAAAATACAGATTTGGTCCAAACAAAATGTTGCTATAGCTTTGAAGATGAGGGGTATTACGATAGAACCAAGAAGATGCAGAGGGAAGAAGAGGATTATCAAAATAAAGAAAGAAGGGAGAAAGAATGGTGAGAGCAAAAGGGAAATTGGAAGGGGACAACAAGCAAGAAAGAGAAAGGAAACAAACCTGTTCGTGAAAGAAGAACCACCGGACGTGAATCTCGCCGGCGGAGGGGATGGGTCAATGGCTGAGAAGAGAAAAGGAATTCCTTGCATGTTGGCTGCACTCCCACCGCCGAAACCGCCAGACAAAGGTAATCGCGCAATGGCGGTCGCGACTCGGGATGAAGAAGAAAAGGAGGACAACAGTGCGAAGACAGCTTTGAAAAGGGAAGAATCGACGAACATTTTGAACAGGTGGGACACGGGCGGGTCGAATGGGCCACCGTCGTCACCCAAATCACCGGACGCCGTCCAAAGTGCAGCGGATAAAGAGAGGATAGAAGACAGGATTCGAACGGAACTGGTAGCAGCAACCAGAAGCGGCTATCACCAAGGACGTATTGGCGGTGCATTGTTTGTGGCAGAGACGAGTCCACGAAGGAAAGAGTAAGGAAGGAAGGAGAAGAATCAACTTGAATCAATTGGGTCAATCGGGTGACCTAATGGGCCGAGCCCACTCTAAGAAAGAAGAGGAATGGGCCTATTGTAAAAGAGAAGCACTTGACTTTTGGGTTAATCAAGTGCTGTCCAGGCAAGTATGAAACAGGGGGGATGAATGGCATTCGAGTCAGGCCTCGAGCTACTTGGGTGAAAGTTTGCAAGCCCAACGAAGGCAATACTTCAAACACGATTGAGTCTTTGTCTTTCCATCAGTGGGATCCAGGTGGCGATTAAAAAAAAAAAAAAAAAAAAGAAGTATGCCGCAGAATGGTGCTACCTCTTTAGTTTTAATGCATGTAAATTAGCTTTGTAATTGCGTTCAATTTTATTCTATAGTAATCACCTTGAGGACAAGGTGATAGTTTAGGGAGGGGGAGTATTGTTAGATATGGGCTTTAATTAGGAGAAATAATAATGGGCCTTGTTAGTTAATATTAGTAGGCAGTTTTATTATTAGTAGGCAGTTTTTATTAATAATAACTGTCATATGTAACTGCTATGTGCAGTTTGAATAAGAGTTAGTTAATTAGGAGAATAAGACATGTTGCCTATAAATAGAAGGGGTGATTGAGAGAGAGGGTATCTTGGGATTTTACTAGAAATGGGCTATTTTGGCATTAGGGAGGTGCAAACCCTCAAAGGTCTGCAATCTTGTTCTGTAATCAGGGGATTTTCCCCAATTTCTCATTAATAAAATATCAGTTTCTATCACATTCTAAATTTACTTTTCACATTAGACACTTAGATTTATATCTTATTAAATTAGTTTTACTCAGAGAGTTTCTGAGAATGTGTTACCAATCATATTTAGCATTGAAGAATTTATGAGTTGACAGTTTCTGAAGTTTTTATGTATAGTCATATGCCCCTCAACTGAGATAGCATTTGGTCGACCGGGTAGAACAAGATAGATTAGAACATATGAATTCCGTTCTATGTTTGATGCATATTAAAATAAAGCAGAACATGACATAAGGTAAAAAAAAAAAGTGATACAATTTGGTTCCGCTGAAAAGGGTGGAATAAAACAAGACAAGCTGTCTCATTATTTCTCGTCCATGTACAAAAATGCTATCTAATTATTGTCTCCAAAATAATAAAAAGGTTCAGAAATTATTTCAAATTTATTTCCCATTCATTAGATGTTAGGGTTGGGAGATGGAGGGGAGTAGAAAACACTGGATTCCTACTGGTATTTTTCAGATGTAATGTTATCTAATGTCAATATCTTTTTTTCCCTTGAAGTTGATTGCATAGTTCTCAACATTTCTTAATTCAAACAAATGTTTATTTATTTATTTATTAAAAAACACTTTTAAATTGATGTGTTTCCTGATGAGTAATTCAATTTATTAAAAGAGTCACAAAGGTGCAATCCGAGTATGAGGTGTTGGTTAGAAAAAACCCCTACTTTACTATCTGTTGAAGTCGGGTTGCCAGCACCTCTAATTCCTGAAGTGGCTGCTTTTCCCCTTTCTATTAACTTCGACTAATGTTTCAAATAAAAAGTTGAATGGAATGAGGAAAATGGTTTTCTGTATTTTATATATAGAAAAATGTCATTCATGAGTTAGCAATATAAAATATTTTTTGTTCAGATTGCAGATGCCATTGAAAATGAAAAGGCAGTTAGTAAGACCATACAAATATACAATGTCGATCGTGCTGTCTGTGGGCGTATAGCTGGTGTCATTGCAAAGAAGTACGGTGACACTGGTTTTGCTGGACAGTTAAATATAACGTAAGATGTCCTAATATGCAGTTTGAACTCTAATATCTTAAAGCTGGATGTATATAACTGAAAGCTGATTATTTTTTTCCTCCATGCTTCCAGATTTACAGGAAGTGCTGGGCAGTCATTTGGTTGCTTTCTGACACCTGGAATGAATATTCGCCTTGTAGGAGAGGCTAATGATTATGTTGGGAAGGTATCTTATTAACTCTGCTGTTGTGCATTACCTGAGAACTTGTTTTGGAAATTTAAACTTAAAAATGTGACTATGATTTATTTATAGCGAGACTTGTGCTATCAAATTTCGAGAGTTGTGGGGAAGTGAAGGAAAGTATGAGAAAGTGAGGGAAAATCTGATGGAGAGAATTCTAGAGAAACTGTAATCTAAACCTGTTATTCAATTCAATACTAAATAATAATAGCTGCACCTCTGTATTTGTAGAGGTGCAGGAATATAAGGCGGTTAACTAACAAAGGGATATGCAGCAATGAAGGCTGCTTAATAGATGAGAGGAAATGCAGCAGTGAAGTTTGCTTTAATAGATGAGGGGAAATGCAGTGATGAAGGCTGCTTTCAGTTAGATCAATTGCACAGCAGTGAAGGCTGCCCAAAGGAAGAATAATTGTGCAGCAATGAAGGCTGCCTTAGCATGCAGGAGTGAGAGAGAACGCAGCAATGAAGGCTGCACAAGGTTGAAGCAAGGACCGGCGACTCCGGGAATACACCTAGATCTCTGATGCCATGTGAAGAAGACTAGAATTTGAAGAAAACTGGAATTGTTTCACTTGTTTCAGAATATAATTACAAGCTATAATTTATAGGCTAATCATCATAGAAAGACAACCAGAAAACATGGCTGGAAATGGGGCAATACACTAGCACTAAGTTAATGAAGCACTACACTATTTTAATATTATTTACAATCTGCATTTACAGCTCAACACTTAACAATTTCATCCAGATGTTCTTCCTTGTTTTGCTTAGGATTTAACTGTTAGAAATCATATTTAACATGTGCTTATTATTAAATTAATAGGTGCAAGTAATTAGGGATGTAGTTACACAAATTAAGGATTTGATTTGACTTGATCATTTGTAATTATTACATGATTGTATCCTGAGATTATAAATAAGACCAATGTGTGATCATAGGACACACAACATTCCTTCTCAATTTTCCTTACATGGTATCAAAGCAGGTTTTGATTCTGTGACCTTTCTCTATGATTCACCACCGCTGCCGGTGGCGATCTTATCCATACGGCAATGGCTACCTTTCAGTTTCCGGCGCCATCTTGGTGCCTTATTTTCTCACTAATGGATCATATTGTGGTGACTTCTCTTCCCACCGACGATCATTCCAGTGGTGACTCTTTTCCCACATATAAATCATATTAGTGGTGACTCTTTTCCACCGACGACCATTCCGGTGGTGTCTTCTCTTGCCACCGACGACCATTCCGGTGGTGCATTCTCTTCCCACTGACACCATTCCGGTGGTGTCTTCTCTTGCCACCGAAGACCATTCCGGTGGTGCCTTATCTTGCCACCGCCGATGACCATTCCGGTGGTGTCTTCTCTTCCCACCGACGACCATTCCAGTGGTGTCTTCTCTTCCCATCAACGATCATTTTGGTGGTGCCTTATATTGGTTATGACTCACACTAGCCCATTGGCCTAGTCACTGTGAAGGGAAATGCAGTTTTCGTGTAACAAGCTTAAAGCTTAGCAAGCTTTAGCTTGAGGGGGAGTGTTAGAAATCATATTTAACATGTGCTTATTATTAAATTAATAGGTGCAAGTAATTAGGGATGTAGTTACACAAATCAAGGATTTGATTTGACTTGATCATTTGTAATTATTACATGATTATATCCTGAGATTATAAATAAGACCAATGTGTGATCATAGGGGACACAACATTCCTTCTCAATTTTCTTTACATTAACGATATTATTTCTTGCCTGATATAATAAAGCTGGGCAATATGATCCATCTCGTGAAGATTTTACCACCCAGTTATAAAAGCTGCAATATGTTGTATGGGATTGAATGCTGGGTGGTAAAAAACCAAAAAGAAATAAGCTCACTGTGGCGGATTAGAATGTTACAATAGATGATCGGTCATAAAGACAAGATAGGATTAGAAATGAAAGTGTTAAGAGTGAAAGTTAGGGTAGCATCAATTATGGAAAAGATGATAGAATTTTGCCTTAGGGGATTTCGACGTGTGGAAAAGACTCATAAAAGCACTAGTTAGAAGGTAAACCAAATAGTCAATTTTCAATAGTTAGAGAGTGAAGGAGACCAAGGAAATTATAGGTCAAACCATTAAGAAGGATTTGGATTTAAGTGGTATGTCATTGGACATGATTAATGGTAGGACTTTATGGCTATTGGTTATGTTTGATTCTTTTTTAAATTTTCCTTATTTTTTCCTTGTTTCCTTTTTATTCTTTGATATGATATAGTTTCCTTGAATAGAGTAAATACAGCTGTAATCTCTCTCAACCCGTAAGTTTCAAGGATTTTTTTTTATTTATGTACATGGTGTATATATGTATTGTACCATCTCTTGAATGAAAAAGATCAAAATTATTTATTTTCATGTATGGTGATATTTGATTTATCTAACCAATCCCATATAGTAGGAAAAAAGGGGGGGGGGGGGGTGGGGACTCTGTTACATGTTATAATAAAGTTGAGCAATATAAGGCTATCTTGAATTTAAAGCACCTTTCTATCACCATAGTGAATGAAATTGATGTGTTTCTATTTTATAGTACCTGTTCTGAATTTTGTTTTTGGTTAGATAATCAAGTTGAGGCACATTTTTCTGATTTTTACTTGCGACTGTTGTCAGGGCATTGCTGGAGGTGAGTTGGTTGTCACTCCAGTTGACAAGACAGGGTTCCAACCTGAAGATGCAGCTATTGTGGGGAACACTTGCTTGTATGGGGCAACAGGTGGGCAGGTCTTTGTTAGAGGGAGAGCTGGGGAAAGATTTGCTGTCAGAAACTCCCTTGCTGAAGCTGTGGTTGAAGGCACAGGAGATCATTGTTGTGAGTACATGACTGGTGGCTGTGTGGTTGTCTTGGGAAAGTGAGTAATATTTCTTTATCAGAGACTCGCTACTCTTCTCCTCATCCTTAACCCCTGTTTTTTCTGTGTAATTTTCTCATTGAAGGATTTGAAGTAAGCTAACTGAGGCTTTCACATATTTTATAAATCTTAACTTGACAGAGTGGGTAGAAATGTAGCTGCTGGAATGACAGGAGGGTTGGCTTACATTCTTGATGAGGACAATACTCTCATTCCCAAGGTTTGAGCCAGGGCCCCATTTCACTATCCTTTCTCAATATTTCATTATAAATGGCTGCATGCTTGGACTACTGAAATTCTCTTTTATAATTTTGTGGGTCTGGATTCCCTAATGTTTTAAGAAAAAACATTATGCTATATTATACTGTTTTAAGATCTTCCCAAATCTTGCAAGTACGTTGTCAGAAACCAAGAAATTGAATTGAAAGAAATATAGAAGAAATCAAAAGAATAGTAGTATATTATGGAAAATTAAACAAAAGATAGGAATAGAACACCCCCCCTCCAAAAAGGGTTTTCCCTTTACAAAGGATCTCTCCTTTCACTCGCAATCTCTCAAATGCATAGGATAGCCCCTGTATTCTTATTTCAACTAATTATATATTATATCTCCCTTAAAGTTTCTTAGATTGCCTCTTAGGAATGGTTTCCATTTTTTCATATTTCATTTCATGATTTGTTCCCTTATTTAATTAGGATTAAAGGTCTAGCGTTAGTATAAATAAAGGTTAGTATTTAGTCTTTTGTATAGTAAAATCATAATCACAATAAGCAGCAAAGTTCTTTAGACCTTCTTCCTCACCAAAAGAATTATGCATAAAAAAAGGGATAAAAGCATAATAACCTCGAAAGTCCATATTCTTGTTTTGTTGCTTGAAACTATATCTTGCTAATGTATTGTTTTTATTTTTGTCTGAGACTATTTACAGGTAAACAGAGAAATTGTAAAAATTCAACGAGTATCAGCACCTGTGGGGCAGATGCAGCTGAAGAACCTAATTGAAGCCCATGTTGTAAGCTCCCAATATACGTTCACAAGAATTTATGCATGTGCTATTAACATAGGCAGAAAATTATTCATGATTTTTATCTATTTTACACATGTTGATAATCATAATGCTCAAATAATTCTTTAACCTTTTTATATGAAGGAAAAAACCGGTAGCAATAAAGGTGCGGAGATTCTGAAGGATTGGGATAAGTATTTATCACTATTTTGGCAGCTGGTTCCACCTAGCGAAGAAGATACCCCCGAGGCTAATCCCAAGTATGACACAACTGCTACAGAGAAGGTCACTTTGCAGTCTGCTTAGGGAACCATGCAAGCTTAAATTGATTGCGCCAGGCAATGAAGCCATAGTTGTGTCCCTGCTTTGTACAAGAATGGGAGGCTATCAATGGGTTGGAAATACTGACCAAAATATGGGATTAAAGTTCCTCTTAAAACATCACTGGGCTGCATTCATTCTCATGATCATATTTGCCAGCAGTACGACTCCCCCTTATACATCCATTTGAAGCATTAGCCTTCTCTTTCCTCGAAGCCTTTGTATTATTGTATAGTCATTTGAAAGAAAAACTGTAAATAAAATGCAGTTTTTTGGAATCTGATTGGAGGTTTTTGTGGATGGTGAAAATAAAGTAGTTGGGGCTTGGTATCCTTGGTCATCTCTGTTCTTGTTCGATGAAATGAAAATTAGTTGTTTTCCACGTGCACATTCGATATGCGTTCTTTCTTTCCAGTAATTCAAATGGGTTGTTTTGATTTTGTGTGTGTACATTTTTTCATGTTCAATAGACTCTTCAGTGGGTTTAATACGTTGATGTGATGGATGTGATGAATTTTTAATAACTTGCGGGCAACAGTTAAAGCGTGTCATGTATTTGTCTGTCTGAAATTTAAATTTACATGAGCATGTTAAATTCATTTGAATCCATGAAATGAAAAATATCGATCTGTAGTTAATGACCGAATATAAAGTAAGAATCACTTGAGGGGAAAATGAAAAGTGTGTGTGTGAGAGATCATATATGCATGTTTGTGTTAAGATATTTAAATTTCAACTATTAGTTTTTCAATCAATAATTACAATTCAACACTTTTTCTTCTAAAGTTATTTTTTTACTTTATAGAAGTCAATTTTTAAAAATAGTTTTATTAAAGATTTCAAAATGCTATAATCATATTAGTATCCTGGTAACATGGTAGTGAGGACACATTTTCAGGTTCCTATGTACCTATTTGGAACATAAAACGTCTTGAGTTTGGATACGATGCAAAGGCATTTATATATTTGTTTATATAAAACTTCTATCCTTTGTTATAAAATTTGTGTATCATCAGAAAACGTAGTTTTCACGGTGATGCGTGATGTGTTATTGTAATACTTTAGGTGCTGTGTGAAGGCTGTATAAGGTTCTTCCGGAGTCTAAAATGCTACTATTGAATTTTTGAATGCTCTGTTGCCATACACATTTATAAAAACCAGCTTGAATTATACAATTGACCGGTTCAAGTGAGCTTCAATAACTCAAGAAAAAGCCTCCCAACCAATTTAAAATACCCAAGTGTTTTTTTTTTTGTTTTTTTTTTGTTTCCCACATGCCTCCTCGAACAGAGGCAATCTTGTTCGAGGCGTGTCAGACACTAAATGTGGGAACTTCTCCCGGTGGAAATTCGAATATTGGTTCGCCACGTTGTGAAGAACTAGCTCCTTCTACTAGACCTAACCCATATTGGTTTAAATACCCTAGAGTTTCCACCTCAGACACGGTACTCGGTTTTTTCTCTGTTTAGTATTGCATTTGATTGACGTTATTTGACATTACATTAATCTAATTATTCATACATATTTACTGCATTATATATCAAATTATTGCAATTTGTGTATATAGAGTTACTTTTCAGACAGTGAAGTCTGGAAGACTTGAATGAAAATACATACCCAAAATTACTTTTTACTTTTTTAGCACCACAATGATGAAGATAAATTCTCTAAATTCAAGCCAACTCGGTAACGAGCACTTTATTATAGGCAAAAATGGTAGTTAGGGAGGACACTCCCAAGACTAACGGGCAGGGCTCCAATGGCCCAGCCACGGAATCTAGCCCCACGCACACACAACACAATGGCTCCAGGGACATAGGTACAGATACAGCTCAACTCAAAGGACTCAAATTGTCCTTGGGCGGATGAAGATCTCCCAACATAAGGTTGCCCACCAACGAGGGAATTTAGTGGCCTCGGGAGAATTCGAACCCTCACCCATGGAAAAGGTGAGAGTTTAGCCCTTAGATCCTTAACTACCTGTACCTGGATTTCAAAGCTTTTGCACGTGATTAAGGAAAAAAAAACCTCAGGACATTCTTGGAAACAAGCAATTTAGTCCTACGATCCTTATTAGAAAAAATAAAATACTGAAATCATCAAAACCAAGAAAATGCATTGAAATGAGTTAATTTTAATTAATGATGGTATAATTTAAATTTTATTCCAAAAATGTAGTTGGTATTAAATGGCTGAAAGTGATCTTTCATATCCTTCTTGCATGGGAAATGTGAGTTTCTTCTCATAATAAATAAGAGTATAAAATAAACTAAGCAATTAATATTGGACTATATTTCTTACAAAAATACCCTCTCTTTATCCCGTAATAAGTGTTATCCTAGGTTTTTTCAACTAGATTAAGAAAAACTATAAATGAATTAAAGATAATAACAATTTTACAAAATTTTCCTTATTAGCTAATAGATATTAACCGTTGTCAAGCATGGTGTGGTATATGACTTGGGAGTGATACACACAATATTAATTTGAAAGTAATAATAATAATAATAATAATAATAATTAATCTTGCATTGAAAAGCTAAAACAACACTTATTTTGAGACGAACGGAGTGCCATTTTCTTTCTTATAAAAAGTATCTACAAAATTTTCTTTATTAACTATTAGATATTAACCATTGTCATAAAAGTATGGTATGGTATATGATTTGGGAGTGATACACACAATATTAATTTAAAGATAAAAATATAATAGTAATAATAATAATTAATCTTGTATTAAAAATCTAAAACAACACTTATTTTGAGACGGACGAAGTGTCATTTTCTTCTTATAAAAAGTATCTGAGGTAGTATGATGGTGCGCAGACCTCAAAGAAAAAAGCCTCTAAGTATGGAACATGACGAGCAACTCGGCCTTGAATATCTAAGTCGATATAGGGACCTTGATGCAAAAATCTCTAAATTTGAGAATAAATATAAGACATTTATGGTAACAATCGACTCAATCCTAAATGTATAATTCGTACATGGATCTCGAAGAAAAAACTTCTAAACTTGAGACCTTTCAAGTAATGACTGGCTCAATTTTAAATATCTAAGTCGGTACATAGACCTCAAAGAAAAAGCCACTAAATTTGAGAATTTGAGATAAAATTAATGATGGGGACACGGATGGCACTAGAACTTCGTTAGTCTACTCACAAGAGCCTGCTCAAAGAAGTTCAAGGAAGCACTCATTGGATTGATTCAAGTAAGCTCAACTCAAGCCAATGCATGGAGACCAGTTGAGGGGAGCTCAAGTGATAACCAAACGAACCTATACAAGATTAATGCATTAATTAGAAGGAGATGTACGGGAGGATCCTTGCTCAAGGTAGCCCACTTGGACCCTGCATAGGGATGCCCTACGCCCTACAACCAGAAGATAAGCCTATTGGAGCGCCTGGACTCTGCTTGGAATATCAAAGTACTCTCTCTGGAACCATTTATAAGGCAAAAAGTTATTTTCAGATTCTTTAAAAAATGTATGTATCTGGTCTAATTTTTGGACTAGATACATACATTTTTTAACGAATCTAGAAATGACTTTTTGCCTTATAAATGGTTCCGGAGTAGTAGGCGATTATCACAATGTAATTCCTCACCAAATTCAATGTCTTCTATTACGTACTATTAAAATTTAAAAATTTTCAGCATTGCAACATTCACATCATTGTTTATGTCTAAGTATAATAAATGTTAAATCATTATATATTTTTATTTTTTCCTTCTTAAAGCTTCAATAGGACGTAGCCGCAAAAAAAAAAAGAAAAACCAGAGTTTATTCTAAAATTAATTTGTTATTCATCATAGATAATTGATTATCTCTTTTTCATGTAACTTATTTTGAATTTATCCTACATTAATTTAGATAAATAATTCAATTGTGTGCTTTATATTTTTTTTATAATTGAAAAGCCATCTCTAATCATAAACAAAAATAGAACCTATATTTTTTAATTTATTTGTTATATTTCAAAAAAAATTGAAGTATACGTATAAATACATATATTCTCTACTTCATAATGAATTATCTATATAATAGTTTTTGAAAAATTTAAATCTTTTAATAATTTAAAAAAAAATCAAATTTATTCTTACATGTTAGATATATTTATAACTCATACAGTTAACCCGTGCGAGCACGGGTAAATACACTAGTTTTAATAAATGAGAGGGAGACGATAAGGGTTATTAATTTTTTTACTTCATTTAATAGATGATAAACGAGAAATTTAATTAAAATAACAAGGGTAAAAATGAGAGAAAAGATTATATGTTATAAGCTATAAGCTCAAATACTAATTCAAGTAGGATCTAAAAAACGCTATAAGCTAGTGAAAAAATACTATAAGCTAACGGTTGTCAAACATCTACTATGAGCTTATTTGTTATAAGTTATCCGCTATAAGCTAGCGGTTTCGCGTTAAAAAAAACGAAGCATAAGAAAACAAAGGTCTAAATAGTAAATATATAATGAACTAGTCATTTTCTTTCTCTTTTCCATTTGCATTTTACCAAACTATGAATACATAAGCTTTTACCACACCAACCCAGTAAATCTTTGTTGTCAAGTCATCACTTTTTTTATATAATTTATTTCCAAAAGAAACTGAAGGGTTCGCTCTGTTAGAGGATACAAGCAGTAGAGAAGCCGAAAAAACCATCACTATACATCCAACTAGCTTTGTGTGTAATATACTCTCTTTCGTACAGAGAGTAATAGATAAGCAAGTCGACAGTAGATGAGTTTATAGCAGATAGTAGATAAGCTAGTTGGTAACGGATACATTTATAACAGATAAGTTAACAGGTTAAATTTGAAGTGTTTGGTAAAATTGGCGGTTAAACTAACTAATAAATGCAAAATGACATAAAAAGGCATTGTTAATTAATGTTTAAATTTTTTCAATTTTTTAATTAAAATAATGAACTAGAGAAAAAATCAAACATTATTAACTATAAGTTCAAATGCTACTTGAAATAACATCTGAAAAAACGCTACAAGCTACTAGAAAAATGCTATTAGCTACTGGTTACCAAACAACCGATCTATTTTTTTGAATTCGCTATCCGTTAGTCAAATCTGTTATAAGCTTGCGAATTAGACTTACCAAACAGAGTCTTAATGTGTTTTTCCTATGCCCTCAAAGAAAGTTCTTTTTTATGTCGAAAGAAATGTTAATCACAAAATAAACAAAACAACAAATTACTTATGATTATAATACACATAAGCGAAATCGATGAAAATAAAGTCAAAATCAAACTAAAATGTTAGTATTAACATTAAGGAAGGTCGGGCATCTTTACCGTACACAAAGTGTGTCTTTATGTACTGGTACACCAACGACGATTACGAAGGCGGTGGGACAGGTCGAAAAAGGGTCTAGCAGGTCGGTCTCGAGGTCGAGGTGTTGGCCGACTAGAGGACAACGGTCGGCATGAATTTAAAAAACAACGAAGGAGGTTTTGAAATAAGGAAGAGATGTTGGTTTTCGGTGTTGCGGCGACGGCGTGGGGCCAATCTTAGTGGATGAGTAGAGGAAAATATCTTGAAGGCGATGATGGCAACATCAAAGCCGAAATCGCCTCGCGGTAGTAATAATCGGCCTATCTGTGTATCGGGAAAAAAAAACTTTTTATCAATGTTATACCAAAATTTTGTCCGCTTATATTTTCATTTTTTGTTTTGTCATTGTGAGTGGGGAGGTCGCGTCTTAGAAATTTGAGGTCGTATCTTGTGTGGAGAGGTCGTCTGGCGTGGGGAGATCGGGTCTTGGTGTGGGGAGGTCGCTTGAGCCGTGGAGTAGTCGCGTCTTGAGTGTGGAGAGGTCGCGTCTGGGGTTGGTCGGGTCTTGGTGTGGGCGGTTAAACTTCTTTGGTGTGGGAGATCGGCGTCTTGGTGTGGAGAGGTCGCGTCTGGGAGTTGGTCGGGTCTTGGGTGCGTGGTGAGGTCGCTTGCCAGAGAAGTCGGCGTGCCTAGCGTGGAGAGGTCGTCTGTGCCGTGGGGAGGTCGCTTCTTTGTGGAGTGGTCGGCGTCTTGGGGCGTGGAGAGGTCGCGTCTGGGGTTGGTCGGTCTTGGCGTGGGCGGGTTCACTTGCCGGTGTGGGAGATCGCGTCTTGTGGAGAGGTCGCGTCTGGGAGTTGGTCGGGTCTTGGTGTGGTGGTCGCTTGCCAGAGAAGTCGCGTGCCTAAGCGTGGAGAGGTCGTACAGAATTTGTGGGAAGTCGCGTCTTAGCTGTGGAGATGTCGTGCGTCGGTGTGGGAGGTCGCGTCTGGGTGGTCGCTGCCGAGCTGTGGAGATGTCGTGTGACGGTGGGAGATCGTATGCCGAAATGGGCCATTTTTAGCCCAATTACAGTTCATTACAAGCGTTATTAACAAAAAAAAAACCTAAAATT
Source organism: Calophaca sinica (assembly GCA_037113605.1). Lineage (NCBI taxonomy): Eukaryota > Viridiplantae > Streptophyta > Magnoliopsida > Fabales > Fabaceae > Calophaca > Calophaca sinica. The sequence continues at coordinate 33,118,599 of CM073733.1, read as the reverse complement.
CAAAACTAAAAAATCAAAGTCGATTTCCACACTTCACCCTTCACAAAGTCATCTGCATATCTTCACCAAAGTCCTCTGCATATCTCCTCGGCCACTCTACAAACTATGTCTTCTGACTATATGTCCCCACATGCCTCTTGCTTTTTTTCATCACAACCAAGTTTGACAAACAATGCAATTTAATCAAAAAGGAGGAGCAGTTGTTAAAGTTCTGGTGATTGCAATTTTTTTTCAAACCATTGATATCATCTCGGACTTTGCACATGTTACCATCTCCTCGGCATCATTTTAGTACACACTTAGCATACAAGTTGCAACCTTAAGTGGACAAAGCCGAGCCCTCTGTTTTTCTATAAATAGCGATGAGAATAGGGGAGCAGAAAAAAATTGCATTTTAATTTCAGAATTGGATATCTCATTCTTGGTACCAATTATACACAAGCAATTTGAGAGAAAATTGAGAGAAAAAGAGAAGAACTAGAAAAAAGCAGAAGAAGCAAGCGAGAAGAAAGAAGAAGCGAGGGAAAAAAAGGTTTCTCTTCTTCCTCCTTCACCTTCCCCTTGTTCCTCCTTTCTCTCCCCACGATCTCCCTTCCCCTTTGTTTTCTTCACATCTACTTGCGTCCCTCGCCGTTACATTTGTGTGTGCGTCAGGGTAGCCCCCACGATCTCCCCTTCCTCTTTGTTTTCTTCACATCTCGACGTCCCTCGCCTGCTTCTCGCGACACGCCAGGATCGCTGGCACATGCTGCCAAGACCCACCTCCAAGGAGGACGATCCTCCCTCAGATCCCAACCTCAGGGTTCCCTCCTCTTCTTCTCCTTCTCGACCACTCCCACTCTCTCTCTCTCTCTTTCTCTCTTTCCCCTCCTTCACTCTCGCCTCTTCTTTTTCTTCTGTCAGCAGCGGCGCTGCATCTTTTCTTTCCTTTTGTTTTGTGTTGGTGTGTGTGTGTGTTTAGGTTTAATTCCCCCCCTTATTTCATGTTCTGCTCCTTTTTATTTTATTTTTATTTTTTTTTTCTTTTCACACCCCTGTTCCCTTTTATTTATGCCCCCTCTCTAAAAAAAAATAATTGGTACCAAGAATGAGGTATCCGTCGCACTCCCTTTTGCTTTTCTTTATTTTATTTTTGCATCCCTGTTAATTGTTATAAACTTCCAGATTTTTAGTTGTTATGTTTTTTTTAAACTATTGATGAAACGTTTGGGCTTGGCCCACTTTTTTTCTCTTCCCCCATCTGTTTATCTTGTTTTTGATGTAGTTATTACTTGTTATTTTTGTTGTCTTGACTAATTTTAAATAATAAATATTAGTAGTGGTAACACTAAATCTACTTTTGGTTTAGCCACTACGCGATTTTTTTTTTAAATCTCCAAAACTTAAAAATCGATGACTACTCCAAATCTTCTTTTGGTTTGGTCATCATCAAATCTTGATAAAAAAAAATCTAATAATAATTAGTAGTGACAACACTAAATCCACTTTCGGTTTAGTCACTACGCAAACTTTTTTCGATCTAGAAAACCCTAAAATCAATGACCACTCCAAATCCTCTTTTGGTTTGGTCATTACACAAATCTTAAATAAAAAAAATCTTAAAATATTAGTAGTGATTACGCCAAATCCACTTTTGGTTTGATCACTACATAAATATAAAAATTAAAAATTTATTAAAATCAATCAACACACAATCATTTTCTACCCAAGAACTACGTGGCCTTTGATTTCTCCACTGCACCGGAGATCGTAGGAGCATGAGCCCACTCTGTCAGCGCAAAATAAAGCGACTTTTATTAAGTCCTCTTTTTTTACCTTGGTTAATTTTCATTTTTATTATAAAAGGAAATAAACATTTTTTAGAAGTTAATAAATTTTGCACAATTAGTTAGAGGTAACCTTTTTGAAAAGGATGTCGTGGGGTGCTAATACTTTCCCTACGCATAATCGACTCCGAACCCAAATCCGGTCTTAAGGACCACTTTTCTTCAAAAAGGTTTTTCCAATATTTTTCCTTGAAAATAAATTATTGGTGGCGGCTCCATGAAACTCGAATAAATCCCTCCGATTTTTAGGTCCTTCTGTTGGCGACTCCACTGGGGACATTTTTTTAGAGAGTCAAGCCTAAATAATTGATTGTGCTAAATAGTTAACTCCTATGTTTAGTTTCCCTTGTTTTTATTTATTTATTTATTTATTTATTTATTTATTTGTTTATTTAGTTATTTATTTATTTATTTATTTATTTTATTTATTGTTCTTTTGTGAATATTTGTTGTGAATATTATGCATATATTGAACCTTAGGTTAGAAGACCATATTTTATATATTTCATTTGTTTTGCAGCTTGGGTAATTTTAGGTTGCCTCCATCACACACCTCACTTACACACTTTTTACACACACTTATGAGTGGGACCCTATACCCGGGCCCGAGTGCAGCTTAGGGGGTGAGAGGGTGTTAGTGGTAGTCACTTGGATCTACTTTCGATTTGGGTATCACGAGAACCTCGTCTAGAGTCACGACAACGTGGATGCCCACACGTAGGATCCTCTTCCTATTGGTGGTCGCATCCCAAAATGGTACTTGGCTCTAGAGACCTTTGGTGAGGAAATGTTAGTACCACCTATGAAAGTGTTCACAAGTCGAATGACCTATAGATCATCAGAAATAGAAATCCTCTAATTTAGAGTGACTTTGTTTAGGACACAAAGAGGCAATCTTACTTTTGGTTGACCTTTTTAAATGCTTCTTTTCAAAGTAGTATAGGCATCCCATCATTTACAAACATTTCAAAATATGTCCCTCTCACTAGTAGTTGCATCACTCGTCATGTTCATGCATTTTTTTTTCAATCAAACATGATAAAAGTTCAAACATATGGCATTCATCATCATTTCATTTTATTTTGAATAGGTTTACTAGGGAATCGTAAGGAAGAGCTAGCTTGTAAGTATCTACAACAAAATAATATGGGATCAAATTGTGAAACAGTTTCAAAGAATCTCATACATGTCAAAACAATGAGGCCTACGGTTCCCAGGCACAAATAAATAGATTCATACATCCACATTCATTCATTTTTCTTTTCTTACATACTCATATCATTTTTTTAAATCATCAGAAAATAATCAAACAAACTGATTCCTCGACACCCTTATCGAACTCGCTCTCAATCAAAGATCATGGATGACCAAGAGGTGAAAGAGGGCGTCAACCAGGTGAAGGAGCAGATGAGCAAAGTTTTGGAGCTTACGCAATCCCTAAACAAAGACAAAGGCTGCGAGATGGGGCTTCTCCAAAGTGAATGATGAAAGTCAAGCTACACCTTCCCACCCACCGCTTTGGTCCTATGCAAGTTGCAATATGGTCTCAATACTCGAGGATGATGGTACCTTTTGCAATTTACCCGCAGGTCCTACACACTCACCGATTAGCAACCCTCGAATCAAGTACCACAATTCCCACTTTACGGACTTCCGCCTGGTTACACGCCACCTATGGCCAATGATGACACTGCGAACCATAACCCTCAAGGCCCACAGGCACAACAGTTCCCACTATTTGGTCTCCCGCCCGGTTACACACCACCAGGTGCTAACAATAACTCTGCAGAAACTGATTCCCAAGCACTTGTTGTGCAAGATGTAGCTCGAGATCTGGCTCGATCGAAACCACACGGTTCAAAGCTCACCTCCTGGCTTCATCACATACACCTTTCCACCTGGTTATGCACCATCCCATCTCAGGAATACTCAAGGAATCGATGCGCGTAGTGACCCGTGGTGAATCACCGACCATTTGGTTACCCCATTATATTCAAGGAAATCCATTGAATCCCGGACTAACGCATTGCCTGGTCTCGGCTATGGGAGGACCCAATATAAGCATCGGTTGGGAATCGATTAAATGCGATCACGGTTGCAAATCCTCGAAGATAGGCTAAGAGCTGTAGAAGGAGTAAGTTATCTCGGTTCAAGTATCGCTTCAGATCTTTGTCTCGTACCGGATGTGGTTGTACCGCCAAAGTTCAAGGTGCCGGATTTCGACAAGTATAAAGGGACAACTTGCCCGAAAAGTCACTTGACCATGTACTGTAGGAAGATGGCGTCCTATGCACATGATGACAAACTTCTGATTCATTTCTTCCAGGATAGTTTAACAGGGGCAGCGTCGAGTTGGTATACACACCTTGAGCGATCTCACATTATTTGTTGGAAAGATTTGGCGGATGCCTTCTTGAAGCGATATAAGTATAACATTGATATGGCTCTGACGAATGCGATTTGCAAAACATGGCAAAAAGAGACAATGAGACTTTCAAAGAATATGCCCAGCGATGGAAGGGTGGCGGCCCAAGTGGAACCACCTCGATTGAAAAAGAAATGGTGGCCATGTTCATGGATACTCTTCAATCACCCTTCTATGACAAAATGATCGGAAGTGTATCCTCAAACTTTTCAGATATGGTCATCGTAGGGGAAAGAGTTGAAGGAGGAATGAGAAATGGAAAGATTGCCCAAAGTTTTGCTGGAACTAGTAATATCAAGAGACCCCCAACAAACTTCGTAAAGAAGAAAGAAGGAAACCAATGCTTTGTGACGACGAGCAGGAGGACAAACACAAGGAACACCACCCCAATTCTTTACCAATTTCCCACATCCTTTTCCATACCCCTCCTTCGCACCTCCATACATTGCCGCCGCCTCTCATAATCCTACCCCCCGGCCAAACCAACCAATGATGCCATTTCGACCACCTTCTCCCATTCAAACACAAGCACGACCGATTGCTCCCAACCGAACCAAAACCGAAACAACCAAATGACCAAGAAAAGCGATCAATTTGATCCTATTCCCATGACCTATCACGGATTTGTTCCGGCACCTAATCGGTAACTCCTTGATCTCTCCACGCTCAATGAAACCACTCCAACCTCCGCTTCCCAAGAGGATATGACCCAAATGCCAAGTGTGAGTTTCATGCGAGGCGATGGAGTCACCTGTTGAAAATTGCAAAGCTTTGAAGTGCGTGGTTCGAGATCCGATCAATGCCAAATGGTTGAGTTTTAAGGAGGATGGACCTAATGTGGGTAATAATCCCTTCCAGGTCATGGAGGTTCGTGATCAACGCCATTATTGAAGAGTTTAGGGATCAGCCCACGATAATGAAAGTAGAGGATGTTCGTACTCCCTTGAAGATCATTTATGCCAAACTCTGTGAGTTGGTATAATTGAGATGAAATACGATGAGAGGACTTATGTAGCTTGCATCTGATGGCAGTCATTGCATAGAGGAATCACGAGGAATTGAGACAAATTCTCCAAGAATTGTTAAGCGGACACTTGATCTGGTAGGTTGTGTGAAGAAAGATGAAAATATATTGACCGCTTGATCAAGTGAAGATAAAAACACGACCTTCCCAAAACCATTGGAGATCTGTTACAACAAGCGATCTGGCGTGCCTAAACCGATAACTATTCATGTACCAACTCCTTTCCCTTTCAAGAACGCTAATGCGATTGCCATGGGATTCTGATATGAAGGTCTTTGTGGACAATTTAGGGGATGACCCGATTAAAGGCGGCATCTGGATCCAGCGATCCTGCTATCACTAACATCTCGAGGAATCGGTGGGATGACCGAAGTGGGCGAATTTATACCCTATCGGACCCATGGACAAAGCTCACAAGGAAAAGATAAAGAAGAAGAATCCATTGATAGAGATATGGGTAATGAGGCAAAGAAAGCGAAGAAAATAAGAAAGCGATGTCCTGAAGAAGAAGTTTGTGAATTCACTGAAATTTATGAAGCGAGTGAATACAAGGTGGTGGATCGGTTGAATCATACTCCTGCAAAAATATACGTGTTATCAGCACTCTTTGAATTACGGCGCCATAGGGAATCATTGATGAAAGTGCTAAATGAAGCTCATGTCACCCACGACATCACGGTGAACCAATTCGACGGGATTGTGGCTAATATTGTTCCAGTCCCAAAGAAAGACGGAAAGGTCCGAATGTGTGTTGACTATAGAGATCTAAACAAGGCCAGCCCTAAGGATGACTTCCCTTTGCCACATATTGATGTCTTGGTAGATAGCACAGCTCAACACTTTGTCTTCTCTTTCATGGATGGATATTCTGGCTATAATCAAATCAAGATGGCTCCCGAAGATATGGAAAAAACCACATTTATCACTTTATGGGGAACTTTCTGTTACAAAGTAATGCCGTTTGGATTAAGAAATGCTGGGGCAACATACCAAAGAGCAATGGTGGCTTTGTTCCATGACATGATGCACAAAGAAATAGAGGTCTACGTGGATGACATGATTGTAAAATCCAAAACAGAGGAAGGTCATACCATTAACCTACAAAAACTTTTTGAGCGACTGAGGAAGTATAAACTCCGGTTAAACCCAGCTAAGTGTAGTTTTGGTGTAAGGTCGAGCAATTTGCTAGGGTTTATAGTTAGCGAAGGGAATAGAAGTTGACCGGCCAAAGTAAAAGCAATCCTCGAAATGCCGACTCCTGCACGAAAAAGAAGTTCGTGGATTCTTGGGAAGACTGAACTACATCGCCAGGTTTATATCGACTAATCGCTACTTGTGAGCCAATTTTCAAGGCTGGCGTGTAAGAATCAAGAAACCAAATGGAGCGATAATTGCCGTAAAGCTTTTGAGAAAATCAAGCAGTACTTACAAGATCCACCGGTTTGGTACCCCCTGTGCCAGGGAGACCCTCATCATGTACTTAACTTGTATTGGGCGAATCAATGGGTTGTGTGCTAGGACAACATGATGAATCTGGTAAAAGGAGCATGCCATTTACTACTTGAGCAAGAAATTCACTAGGCTGCGAGGCGAGGTATTCATTGTTAGAAACGAGCGTGTTGCTTGGCGTTAACCTGGGCCGCACATCGTTTGAGACAATATATGCTATCCCATACAACCTGTTTGGTGTCCAAAATGGATCCGATCAAGTATATTTTTGAAAAGCACGCTCTCACAGAAGAATTGCCGTTGGCAAATGTTGTTATCTGAGTACGATATTGTGTATGTCACCCAAAAGGCAATTAAAAGCGATACCTTAGTGAATACTTAGCTCATCAACCTGTGGAAGACTATCGACCAATGCGGTGTGATTTCCCAGACGAAGACATAATGGCTCTATTTGAAGGAAAAGAAACCCACGATGGCGAAAAATGGATCTTGTTGTTTGTGGTGCCTCTAATGCATTGGGACATGGGATTGGGCTGTCGATTTCCCAGAAAATCATTTCATTCCATTTCTTTGCAAGATTGTGTTTTGATTGTACAAACAATATGGCAGTATGAGGCATGTGCCATGGGCATTGATGACCATTGAATCAAAGGTCAAGATTCTCAAGTATATGGAGACTTCGGCTTTGGTTATCCATCGATTAAAGCGAATGGAAAGCGAGAGATTCCAAATTAGTTCCTTACCACGATTACATCAAAGAATTGATGGAACAGTTTAATGAAGTCACCTTCCATCACATTCGCGTGAAGATAATCGGCTAGCGGGCGCCTTAGCTACTCTATCATCAATGTTCAAAATCGATGTGGATAGCCTACCGCTCATAAAAATACGAGAATCACGACCAGACCGGCGCTGCTAGCAATAGAAGGAGAGCCTGATGGCAAACCCTGGTATTACGACATCAAGCGATACATCACGAATAGAGAATATCCTCCTAATGTCTCGAGAGAATGATAAAAGAGCATTAAGGCGTTTGGCAATGGGATTCTTTCTAAACGGCGAAGTGCTCTACAAGAGAAACCATGACATGGAACTTCTTAGGTGTGTTGGTAAGACCGAGGCGGAAAAGATTATCACGAGAGGTTCATGAAGGTTCCTTTGGGACTCACGCAAGCAGACGCATAATGGCAAGAAAAATCTTGAGGTGGCTATTATTGGTTGTCTATGGAGGTGATTGTTTTGGTTATGTGAAGAAATGCCACAAATGTCGATTCTGCCGATAATATCCATGTGCCACCAATCTCTTTGAACATCTTGTGACACCATGGCCTTTCTCAATGTGGGGATTGGATGTCATTGGACCCATTGAACCTAAGGCATCCAATGGACACCGTTTCATTCTTGTCGCAATCGACTATTTCACTAAATGGGTTGAAGCGGCTTCATATTTGAGTGTGACAAAAATGTGGTTGTCAAATTCATCAAGAGATTTGATCTGTCGCTATGGTTTGCCAAATAATATTATCACTGATAATGGGACTAATTTGAACAACAAGATGATGAAGGAGCTGTGTAATGACTTCAAGATCCAACATCATAATTCCTCACCATACCGCCCAAAGATGAATGGGGCGATTGAAGCCGCAAATAAGAACATCAAGAAGATTGTCCAAAAGATGGTGGTAACATTTAGAGGCGCACGAAATGCTCCCTTTCGCCTTGCACGGTTATCGGACTTGATTCGCACCTCAGCGAGGGCAACCCCTTTCTCATTGGTGTATGGAATGGAAGCGATGCTTCCCATTGAAGTCGAGATCCCCTCGTTAAGGGTATTGATGGAGACAAAACTAGAAGAAGCGAGAATGGGTTCAGGCTCATTTGGATCAATTGAATCTCATTGAAGAAAAGAGAGTGATGGCCTTATGTCATGGGCAACTATATCGGCCAGGATGAAGAGGGCTTACGAAAAGAAAGTTCGCCCTCGGGAATTCCAAGAAGGAGACCTTGTACTCAAGAATATTTTGCTCATCCAAAAGGATTCTCGTGGAAAATGGACTCCAAATTATGAAGGTCCGTATGTTGTGAAAAAAGCTTTTTCTGGAGGAGCCTTAATCCTCACAAGGATGGACGGTGAAGATCTCCGCTCGATGAAACTCGATGCAGTCAAAAAATATTATGCCTAAAAAAAAAGCATATAAAAACCAAGCAAAAGTGAGCTCGCTAGGTTGAAAATGTAACACCTGAGGACGAGATCGACATCGTATTAGGACGACGTATCGAGACCTCGACCAAGACCTTGTGTCGAGATCCCGTGACTAGATCGTTTGCCGAGATCTTTTGTCGAGCTGATGAGACCACGTGCACTAGCCTTTGGTGAGGAGGTCGGCGTGTCGAGATGATGAAGTCGCGTCTGAGGCGATGAGGGCGCAAGTCGGTGAGAGACCGCGTTCACGAACTCGTGTTAAAACCTTATGCGTTTGCACGAGCACTCTTGTCGACATCGTGTCGAGATGATACCTCGTATTATTTCGAGCGTTACTCGGCGTTATTATTATATTGCTTGTAATTATTACATTGTCGGCTTGTCGTTGGCCAAGCGAGTAGAGGGTAATCATGAGAGGAACGAGTTAACGGGTAGATGATTGATGGGATTGGCATCTTATAGCTGGAGTTACGTTTTTACCCCTATCTCGCCAGCTGTATACCACGACCGTTTCCCTCACACTCATCATTTCTCTTTTCTTCTTTCTTCTTCCTTCCTTCTGCTCTGTGTTTCGTTGTTTTCTTTAAAAATCTTCATCGACGAAACCGTGAGTTCCAGCGAGATTCTGCACAAGCTTTCTTCATCAATTTTGTTCATCATCAACTTCTCGACCCATATCTCGTCTGATCGACCATCACCGTTGAGGTATGAAGAACAGATTTTCTTTCATTTGTGCTACTGTTTAGCGCTAAATCTTCTTCCATTTTTAACCAGTTTTATGCTTCCAAATCATGTCTAATTGATGGGTTTTCTTCTTCATAATATTACCTATCGTTTTAACCGATTAATTGGGCTTGTAAAACAAATTTCTTTCTCTGATTTCTGCAATCGGCAGTGCCCAGAAAACCTTCATTTTTGGTTCGTTCGATTCCTTGTTTTTCATTTGTTGTTCTGGTTATTGTTGTTGTCGATCTATCTGTTGAAGCATCAGATAACTTTTTCATGAATTTTGATCGAAATCCCTAACTTTGTGTTAGAGGAAAAATATCTTTCAGTTCTTGAGTTTCATATTTTTAAGGTTGTGGTTGAGTTTGGGAAGAGAGAGCTAGATGTATTAGAACCATAGATCGATCTGAGTTGTGTTTGTTTTAGGAAGTCTGTTTCCGAGATCGAGTGATTTCGAATCGAGGTGTGCGGAAAGCGAATCCAAGGACGCGGCGTAGATCCGAGCGAGGATCAGCACGTGTCGAGGTCGATCGAGAAGCGTGCGTGTCGAAGTCGTTGTCGAGTTCGTTGAAGGCAGCCGTGTCGAGATCGAGTAAGAGAAATCGTTGTCGAGCTCTTTGAAGACACCGTGTCGAGGTCGTTGTCGGCAAAGATCAACTTGGAGTTCGGTAAGGGCGCTTCACATTTATACTTGTTATAGTATGTAAGGGCTACTTCTAGATATCTCTAAGGCTTTATTTTATAAGTCCTTAAGTAAGGGCGCTTCACATTAATGTTTTCATAGTATGATAGCGTAAGGGCATTTCATATTCAATGTGGTTATGTTATTGTGTATGGATTTACTGATTTGTGTCGAGATGAAATGTTGTGATATGATTGAGTTTTGCATGTATTTAATATGTGATTGAATATATGTCGTGAAGTGTGTATTGCATGTTGAATTGCGTTTCTTCATGTCGAGCTTGCTCTTTTATTTGACATGCGGTTGAATATTTTGTGTTTAACTCCTTGAATATCGTATCTGGCGAATTGTTCATCGAGTGGCGAGCTAGGTGAGTCGTATGACGTTTTGAGCCGTGACCGGATAAGCGAGGGTGCTAGGTCCCCTTTTTGTTTACGGAGATTGACTAGGCGTCGCCACGCTACGGGACCTGAGTTGGTATCCTAGGGAGAGCGAGGATCCCAAGGCTTGGCTGGACTTTCCGACATCTGATGCAGCGTGTGCATTCCGGAAAATTGTCGAGTCGAGAGAAAATGGATTTGTGAGTTGTGTCGAGTTTAGAGTGAGATGGTCGAGTCACGTCGGTGAATGTTATACTTTCTTTGTTTGCTTATATTTTTATGTCGAGCTTATCTTGAATTGTTGAGAAGTTGACCACTTTCCGTGGTGCCTTCAATCCATGACGGTTACCCAGGCGATGTCGAGGGCGCAGGAAACTCGGCGATGAAGCGATGCCGAGGAGGATCTCGACGAGGACCGAGTGACGACCTCTATCCGCCGTGATTGCTTATTTGTTGGTTGTTTGTTTTTACGAGGATTTGTACTTGTTTTTCCTTTGTGTTCGAGGTCGTGACCAGTTTAGGCGATGTTGTGTTGTTGCTCTGAGGTAGGCTGGTGGTCTTACTTTTGGAGCGACCCCTGCGTGGGAGTCTGGAAGTACCCCCAGGGTATGATTACTCTTTTGAAGTCGTCGTACCTTAGGTGTATTTTCTTTGCACATTTGCTACTCTGTATTTGTATACATTATTATTTCGAGTGATATATATCTGTGTATGTTATGCATGTATGTTTTATTAGAATTTAAGTCTTGTGTCTTAGTTGCACCATGTTTCGAAAAGCTGTAATTACTCTGATGTGCACGAGTTGGTTTTATAAAAAAAATATATCGTATTTTTAAAAGGCACAAGAGTTTTGTTTTTAAAACACATCTCATATAGGTTTTGTTGAGCTTGGTGTGTTGAGCTCGGTAACTCGAGCTCGGTATATTGAGCTCGGTAGCGGTCCGGAAACGGGTCGTTACACTGTTGGTATCAGGCTTGATTCGGTTCTGAGAAGTGTGCATAGGAGATTTGGGTAGTCACTATGTCGGGTTATGTGTTGGGTACCTAGTTGTATTGTGTTGATTCTTTGTTTGATTAAGTGAAGCACTTATTGCTTGAGAAATTGTTTGAACTGTTTCTTGATTGAAGCGGTGTGTTTTAACACATCCTTGTTGTGAGATTCAGCGGGGTTTTGAACTTTGTGGAATCTAATGCCACCTCGTAGGAATACGACATCTGCAACCGAGAACGTCGACATGGAACGAGCTATTCAAGCTATGGCCGAGATGGCGGCGGCCATGGCTCAACAATCACCGCAACTCAACAGGCTAACGCGATGGCTCAGCCAGGCAGCGGCGTTAACTCGGCGAACTTACGACAGCGACAGCGAAGCGAGCGTAATCTTTGGCGAGAGGATTAGCGGACTTCAAGCATGATCCACCGAAGTTCTACGGTGAGCCAAATCCGGATAAAGGCGATCTTTGGATGCAAGAGATCGAGAAGATCTTCGAGGCACTTCATTGCGGACAACGTGAAGGTCGACTATGCCACTTACTTCCGCTAGGAGACGCAGAGTATTGGTGGAGAGAGGTGAAGCAAGCGTTTATAGCGAACATCGCGAGATGACCTGGGAGCTTTTTCGTGAGAGGTTCTTGGACAAGTACTTCCGGATCTTGCCGCAGTAGAAAGAGCAGGAATTTCTTCAAGCTGCGGCAAAGCAACTCGGCGGTGTCCGAGTATGCGGCCAAATTCGAATCGTTGGCGAGGTATTTCAGTCCATTTCGTGACCGAGTTGACGAGAGATGGTTGAGTGAGAGATTCCAACGGGGATTGAGATTCGACATTCAAGTCGATGGTGTCGTTGAGGATCCCAAATCTCCAAGAGTCGATTGATCGATGTGTCGTGGTAGAAGGAGTGAGGAGCCACAAGAAGAAGATTATTGTGGCGGACCGGTGAGACCCAGTGCGGGCGGGATTTGCTCGAAGGAAACTACGCAGAAGAGACCTTACGGCCAGGCCTCGGAGGAACGACAACAGGGCGATGTCGTCCGATGACCCAAGCTGCAGGAGTGGAGGTCGGACCGGTGTCGAGGTGATTTGCTGCGATGTGGAAAGCGGGACATTACGCAGTAATCGTACTCGAGGAAGGAGGGTGTGTTTCAACCGCAGAAGCCAGGGCATTTTGCTAAGGATTGTCCTACACCTAAAGCTGAACCGACTATGCTTGCGGCAAAGGCCAAAGGAAGCGTCAAGTGGCTAAAGGCGAGTTTTACGCATGAGTGGCGAGGAAGCGGTCGAGTGATGATCTTATCCAAGGTGAATGTGAGATCGAGGGTAAATCCTTATCCGTTCTTTTTGATTCGTGCAACCCATTCCTTCATTTCTTCCGATTGTGTGAACCTTTTGAGCTTATTGTGTGGCGCTTTACCGTTTAAATTAGTAGTTACAACCCGGTGCTAAAACCTTAGTCACAAACACTTTGCATGTCTTAATTGTGTAGTGATTATTGAGTAGAAAGTTTGTGGTCAATTTGGTTTGTTTGCCTCTTAAGGGCTTAGATGTTATCCTCGGGATGGATTGGTTGTCACACCACCATGTCCTTTTGGACTGTGCCAGTAAAGCTGTAATTTTTCCGGACCTTGGAGTCTCAATTATCTTTACGCCGAGCGTATTGGAGTTTCTTTGAAAGAAGGAACTAGGGAATACATGTATCTAGCTAGTTCGGAAGTTTTCCAGCGGTCGGCGTGAAGAATGTACCGGTGGTGTGTGATTTTGAGGGCGTTTTCGAAGACGTGCGGGATTACCACCGATGCGAGAGGTCGAAGTTCTCCATCGACTGATTCGAGGAACAGGACCGATTTCCAAAGCGCCGTCTGAGGATGTCTCTGCCCGAGATGAAAGAGTGAAGTCCCGGATCGAACACTTGGAGTCGAAGCAATTCATACGACCGAGCGTGTCACCGTGGGGAGCTCGGTGTTATTGGTTAAGAAGAAGGATGGGCGATCAAGGTCGTGCGTGGATTATCGCGAACTCAACAAGGTTACCGTGAAGAACCGTTATCCGTTACCACGTATTGACGACTTGATGGACCAACCGTGGAGCGGCGATCTTTTCAAGATAGACTTGAAGTCGGGCTACCATCGATTCGCGTGAAGGAGGAAGATGTCGCCAAAACGACTTCCAGGACTAGATACGGTCACTACGAGTACTTGGTGATGCCGTTTGGAGTGACGAATCGCCCGGTGTGTTTATGGACTACATGAACAGGATTTTCCATTCGCTTTTGGATCAGTTCGTTGTAGTGTTCATCGACGACATATTGATTTACTCGAGGAACAGAAGAGCACTTGAGAACACCTATGTCGAGTACTACGGATATTACGAGATAAGCAACTCTATGCCAACTCATCGAAGTGTGAATTTTGGCTTGAAGAGGTGAATTTTCTTGGTCACGTGATTTCCAGGAGAAGGGATAGCTGTGGATCCAACTAAGATTGAGGCGGTGATAGCGTGGGAACAGTAGAAGGCGATTCTGAGATCGGGAGTTTTGTCGGCTTAGCAGATATTACCGAAGATTCATTGAAGGTTTCTCGAAGATTGTCGCGCCTCTTTACGATTGGCGAGGAAGAATCAACCTTTGCTTGGGCCAGGAGTGTGAAGCCGATTTTCAACGGCGAAGGAACTTTTGGACGGCAGCGCTGTCTTTGATTTTGCCTCAACCGTAAGAGCCTTTTGAGGTGTATTGTGATGCGTCACACCAGGGATTGGGATGCGTCTTGATGCAACATCGGAAGGTGGTCGCGTATGCTTCAAGACGACTTAAGATTCACGAGAGGAACTATCCTACTCACGATTTGGAGCTAGCGGCGATAGTTTTTCTTGTTGAAGATATGGAGGCACTACCTTTATGGGAGCACTCTTCGCTTTCAGCGATCACAAGAGCTTGAAGTACTGTTCGACCGAAGGAGCTCAACATGCGTCAACGTAGATGGACGAAATTTCTCAAGGACTACGACTTTTGTTGGAATACCATCCCGGTAAGGCTAACGTAGTAGCGCATGCGTTGAGTAGGAAGAAGCGTTTTAACCTCGGTAATGATGATCGAGGAATGGAGATGCTCGAGAAGTTCCGAGATTTGAAGTTGAGTGTCGAAGTTTCACCGGGAAGCTGAGATTTGGTATGCTTACCATTTCTATGATTGTTGGGCGAGATCCGAGACCAGCAAGTTCGTGACGAGCTTCGCAAGAGAAGATTCGATTGATAAGCGCAAGGGAAGGCGGCGAATTTCAGGTCGGGCGGACGACATCTTGAGGTGCAATGGCGAGTGTGCGTACCTAACGTATCCGAGCCGAGGAAGTTGATTCTCGGCGAAGCGCGCATAAGAGCAACTTTAGTATTCATCCAGAGTTCACGAAGATGTATCAAGACTTGAAGAAGCATTTTTGGTGGTCGGAATGAAGAAGCAAGTGGCGAGTACTTAGCTTCATGTTTGGCGTGTCGAAGCGAAGGTGGAGCACCAGCGACTGCGGGAATGCTACTGATCGCTTGGCGTGCGATATGGAAATGGGACGAGTATTTCCATGGACTTCGTTGTAGGTTTGCGAAGACGCAGAAGAAGAATGATTCGATTTGGGTGATCGTCGACCGATTGACCAAATCTGCTCATTCTTGCGGTGAGGTCGACATACAACGTGGAAAAGGCGGCCAGAGATCTACATCGCGGAGATAGTACGACTTCATGGAATACCTCTTCGATCGTGTCGGACCGAGATCCGAAGTTCACGTCTCATTTTGGAGGAATTGCAAGGAGCGATGGGAACCGAGCTCGAGGCTTAGCTTCGGCATATCATCCACAGGTGACGGTCGGGCGAGAGAACGATCCAATCGCTTGAAGATTTGTTGCGAGCTTATGCGTTAGATCACCGAGGAAGTTGGGACGGCGTCTTGCCATTGGTGGAGTTCACATACAACAACGGCTTCCATGCGAGTATTGGAATGGCACCTTTTGAAGCGGCGTATGGGCGGAAATGTCGACGCCTCTTTGTTGGTACCAGGGGCGGCGGCGTCGTAGGACCAGATCTGATCCAGCGGACTACCGAGAAGATCCGTTTGATCGAGATCGGATGCGAACATCTCAAAGTCGGCGGAAGAGTTATGCGGACCAACGGCGTCGACCACTCGAGTTCGAGGAAGGAGGACATGTATTTCTTAGAGTCACCCCCTTCTTTGGGTTGGTCGAGCGATCAAATCCAAGAAACTTACCCTAAATTCATTGGACCTTACCGCATTCTTCGTCGTATTGGTCCAAAGGGCATATCGGTGCATTGCCACCATTCTTGTCGAACATCCACGACGTCTTTCCGCGTCTCACAATTGCGGAAGTATGTTTCCGACCATACTCATGTCATCGAACCGGATGTGATTCAAGCGAAGGGCGACCTATCTTTTGAAGCGTCACCGGCAAGGATCGTTGATCGGAAAGCCAAGCGATTATGAACAAAGAGATCCAACTTGTCAAGGTTGTGTGGGATCGGAAGGCGGGAGATGCGACTTGGGAGCTGGAGGAGAAGATGAAGATTCGATTACCTGAACTTTTACGAGGTAAGAATCTTATTTGCAATTTCGAGGACGAAATTTTTTAGAGGAGAGATTGTAACACCTGAGGGCGAGATCGACATCGTATTAGGACGGCGTGTCGAGACCTCGACCAAGACCTTGTGTCGAGATCCCGTGACTAGATCGTTTGCGAGATCTTTTGTCGGTGATGAGACCACGTGCACTAGGCTGCTTTGGTGAGGAGGTCGCGTGTCGAGATGATGAAGTCGCGTCTGAGTGATGAGGGCGCAAGTCGGTGAGAGACCGCGTTCACGAACTCGTGTTAAAACCTTGTGCGTTTGCACGAGCACTCTTGTCGACATCGTGTCGAGATGATACCTCGTATTATTTGAGCGTTACTCGGCGTTATTATTATATTGTTTGTAATTATTACATTGTCGACTTGTCGTTGGCCAAGCGAGTAGAGGTAATCATGAGAGGAGCGAGTTAACGGGTAGATGATTGATGGGATTGGCATCTTATAGCTGGAGTTACGTTTTTACCCCTATCTCGCCAGCTGTATACCACGACCGTTTCCTCACACTCATCATTTCTCTTTTCTTCTTTCTTCTTCCTTCCTTCTGCTCTGTGTTTCGTTGTTTTCTTTAAAAATCTTCATCTACGAAACCCTGAGTTCCAACGGGATTCTGCACAAGCTTTCTTCATCAATTTTGTTCATCATCAACTTCTCGACCCATATCTCGTCTGATCGACCATCACCGTTGAGGTATGAAGAACAGATTTTCTTTCATTTGTGCTACTGTTTAGCGCTAAATCTTCTTCCATTTTTAACCAGTTTTATGCTTCCAAATCATGTCTAATTGATGGGTTTTCTTCTTCATAATATTACCTATCGTTTTAACCGATTAATTGGGCTTGTAAAACAAATTTCTTTCTCTGATTTCTGCAATCGGCAGTGCCCAGAAAACCTCCATTTTTGGTTCGTTCGATTCCTTGTTTTTCATTTGTTGTTCTGGTTATTGTTGTTGTCGATCTATCTGTTGAAGCATCAGATAACTTTTTCATGAATTTTGATCGAAATCCCTAACTTTGTGTTAGAGGAAAAATATCTTTCAGTTCTTGAGTTTCATATTTTTCTGGGTTGTGGTTGAGTTTGGGGAAGAGAGAGCTAGATGTATTAGAACCATAGATCGATCTGAGTTGTGTTTGTTTTAGGAAGTCTGTTTCCGAGATCGAGTGATTTCGAATCGAGGTGTACGGAAAGCGAATC
Organism: Calophaca sinica; assembly: GCA_037113605.1. NCBI lineage: Eukaryota > Viridiplantae > Streptophyta > Magnoliopsida > Fabales > Fabaceae > Calophaca > Calophaca sinica. The sequence continues at coordinate 33,101,079 of CM073733.1, read as the reverse complement.
CAAGGACGCCAGGCGTAGAATCCGAGCGAGGGATCAGATGCGTGTCGAGGTCGACTGAGAAGCGTACGTGTCGAAGTCGTTGTCGAGGTCGTTGGAGGCAGCCGTGGCGAGGTCGAGTAAGGGGAAACGGTGTCGAGCTCTGTGAAGACAGCTGGGTCGTGGGCGTTGTCGGCAGCATCAACTTGGAGTTGATGAGGCGCTTCACATTTATACTTGTTATAGTATGTAAGGGCTACTTCTAGATATCTCTAAGGCTTTATTTTATAAGTCCTTAAGTAAGGGCGCTTCACATTAATGTTTTCGTAGTATGATAGCGTAAGGGCATTTCATATTCAATGTGGTTATGTTATTGTGTATGGATTTACTGATTTGTGTCGAGATGAAATGTTGTGATATGATTGAGTTTTGCATGTATTTAATATGTGATTGAATATATGTCGTGAAGTGTGTATTGCATGTTGAATTGCGTTTCTTCATGTCGAGCTTGCTCTTTTATTTGACATGCGGTTGAATATTTTGTGTTTAACTCCTTGAATATCGTATCTGGCGAATTGTTCATCGAGTGAAGCGAGCTAGGTGAGTCGTATGGCGTTTTGAGCCGTGACCGGATAAGCGAGGGTGCTAGGTCCCTTTTTGTTTACGGAGATTGACTAGGCGTCGCCACGCTACGGGACCTGAGTTGGTATCCTAGGGAGAGCGAGGATCCCAAGGCTTGGCTGGACTTTCCGACATCTGATGCAGCGTGTGCATTCGGAAAATTGTCAGTCGAGAGAAAATGGATTTGTGAGTTGTGTCGAGTTTAGAGTGAGATGGTCGAGTCACGTCGGTGAATGTTATACTTTCTTTGTTTGCTTATATTTTTATGTCGAGCTTATCTTGAATTGTTGAGAAGTTGACCCTTTCCCGTGGTGCCTTCAATCCATGACGGTTACCCAGGCGATGTCGAGGCGCAGGAAACTCGGCGATGAGACGATGCGGAGGAGGATCCCGTCGAGGACCCGAGTGGCGACCTCTGTCTGTCGTGATTGCTTATTTGTTGGTTGTTTGTTTTTCTGAGTACTGTACTTGTTTTTCCTTTGTGTTCGAGGTCGTGACCAGTTTAGGCGATGTTGTGTTGTTGCTCTGAGGGTAGGCGGTGGTCTTACTTTTGGAGCGACCCCTGCGTGGGAGTCTGGAAGTACCCCAGGTATGATTACTCTTTTGAAGTCGTCATTACCTTAGGTGTATTTTCTTTGCACATTTGCTACTCTGTATTTGTATACATTATTATTTGAGTGATATATATATGTGTATGTTATGCATGTATGTTTTATTAGAATTTAAGTCTTGTGTCTTAGTTGCACCATGTTTGAAAAGTCAGTAATTACTCGATGTGCACGAGTTGGTTTTATAAAAATATATATCGTATTTTTAAAAGGCACAAGAGTTTTGTTTTTAAAACACATCTCATATAGGTTTTGTTGAGCTTGGTGTGTTGAGCTCGGTAACTCGAGCTCGGTATATTGAGCTTCGGTAGCGGTCCTAAAGCGGTCGTTACACTGTTGGTATCGAGCGATTCGGTTACGAGAAATTTGTGCATAGGAAGATTTGGGTGGTCACTATGTCGGGTTATGTGTTGGGTACCTAGTTGTATTGTGTTGATTCTTTGTTTGATTAAGTGAAGCACTTATTGCTTGAGAAATTGTTTGAACTGTTTCTTGATTGAAGCGGTGTGTTTTAACACATCCTTGTTGTGAGATTCGGCGGGGTTTTGAACTTTGTGGAATCTAATGCCACCTCGTAGGAATCGACATCTGCAACCGAGAACGTCGACATGGAGCGAGCTATTCAAGCTATGGCCGAGATGGCGGCGGCCATGGCTCAACAATCACCACTGCAACTCAGCCAGGCTAACGCGATGGCTCAGCCAGACGGCGGCGTTAACTCGGCCAGAACTTACGGCCAAGCGAAGCGAGCGTAATCTTTGGCGAGAGGATTGGCGGACCAGGAAGCATGATCCACGAAGTTCTACGGTGAGCCAAATCCGGATAAAGGCGATCTTTGGATGCAAGAGATCGAGAAGATCTTGAGGCACTTCATTGCGGACAACGTGAAGGTCGACTATGCCACTTACTTCATCGCTAGGAGACGCAGAGTATTGGTGGAGAGGAGTTGAAGCAAGCGTTTATAAGCGAACATCGCGAGATGACACGGGAGCTTTTTCGTGAGAGGTTCTTGGACAAGTACTTCCTGACATCGCACGAGCCGAGAAAGAGCAGGAATTTCTTCAATCTGCGGCAAAGCAACTCGGCGGTGTCAGTATGCGGCCAAATTCGAATCGTTGGCGAGGTATTTCAGTCCATTTCGTGACCGAGTTGACCAGGAGATGGTTGAGTGAGAGATTCCAACGGGGATTGAGATTCGATATTCAGAAGTCAGTAGTGTCGTTGAGGATCAGAAATCTCCAAGAGCTGATTGATCGATGTGTCGAGGTAGAAGGAGTGAGGAGCCACAAGAAGAAGATTATTGTGGCGGACCGGTGAGACCCCAGTGCGGGCGAGATTTGCTCGAAAGGAAACTACCGCGAAGAGACCTTACGACCGACCTCGGGGAGCGACAACGAGGGGCGATGTCGTCCGATGACCCAATCTTAGGAGTGGAGGTCGGACCGGTGTCGAGGTGATTTGCTACCGATGTGGAAAGCGGGACATTACGCGAGTAAGCTTGTACTTTCGAGAAGGAGGAGGTGTGTTTCAACCGCAAGAAGCCAGGGCATTTTGCTAAGGATTGTCCTACACCTAAAGTGAACCGACTATGCTTGCGGCAAAGGCCAAAGGGAAGCGTCAAGTGGCTAAAGCGAGTTTTACGCATGAGTGGCGAGGAAGCGGTCGAGTGATGATCTTATCCAAGGTGAATGTGAGATCGAGGGTAAATCCTTATCCGTTCTTTTTGATTCGTGCAACCCATTCCTTCATTTCTTACGATTGTGTGAACCTTTTGAGCTTATTTGTGCTTTACCGTTTAAATTAGTAGTTACAACCCAGTGCTAAAACCTTAGTCACAAACACTTGCATGTCTTAATTGTGTAGTGATTATTGAGTAGAAAGTTTGTGGTCAATTTGGTTTGTTTGCCTCTTAAGGGCTTAGATGTTATCCTCGGGATGGATTGGTTGTCACACCACCATGTCCTTTTGGGTGTGCCGTAAAGCGTAATTTTTCAGACCTTGGAGTCTCCAATTATCTTTACCGAGCGTATTGGAGTTTCTTTGAAAGAAGGAACTAGGGAATACATGTATCTAGCTAGTTCGGAAGTTTTCCAGCAGATCGGCGTGAAGAATGTACGGTGGTGTGTGATTTTGAGGGCGTTTTCGAAGGCGTGCCGGGATTACCACCCGATGCGAGAGGTCGAGTTCTCCATCGACTGATTCCAGGAACAGGACCGATTTCAAAGCGCCGTCTGGGATGTCTCTGCCGAGATGAAAGAGTGAAGTCCCGGATCGAACACTTGGAGTCGAAGCAATTCATACGACCGAAGCGTGTCACGTGGGGAGCTCGGTGTTATTGGTTAAGAAGAAGGATGGACGATCAAGGTGTGCGTGGATTATCGCGAACTCAACAAGGTTACCGTGAAGAACCGTTATCCGTTACCACGTATTGGCGACTTGATGGACCAACCGTGGAGCGGCGATCTTTTCAAGATAGACTTGAAGTCGGGCTACCATCAGTTCGCGTGAAGGAGGAAGATGTCGCCAAAAGCGACTTCCAGGACTAGATACGGTCACTACGAGTACTTGGTGATGCCGTTTGGAGTGGCGAATCGCCCGGTGTGTTTATGGACTACATGAGCGAGGATTTTCCATTCGTTTTGGATCGATTCGTTGTAGTGTTCATCGGCGACATATTGATTTACTCGAGGAACCGAGAAGAGCACGCAGAACACCTATGTCGAGTACTACGGATATTACGAGATAAGCAACTCTATGCCAATCTGTCGAAGTGTGAATTTTGGCTTGAAGAGGTGAATTTTCTTGGTCACGTGATTTCCGGAGAAGGGATAGGCGTGGATCCAACTAAGATTGAGGCGGTGATAAGCGTGGGAGCAGTAGAAGGCGATTCTGAGATCGAGTTTTGTCGGCTTAGCGAGGATATTACCGAAGATTCATTGAAGGTTTCTCGAAGATTGTCGCGCCTCTTTACGATTGGCGAGGAAGAATCAACCTTTGCTTGGGCCGAGGAGTGTGAAGCCGTTTTCAACGGCTGAAGGAACTTTTGACGGCGGCGCTGTGTTGATTTTGCCTCAACCGTAAGAGCCTTCGAGGTGTATTGTGATGCGTCACACCAGGGATTGGGATGCGTCTTGATGCAACATCGGAAGGTGGTCGCGTATGCTTCAAGACGACTTAAGATTCACGAGAGGAACTATCCTACTCACGATTTGGAGCTAGCGGCCCGATAGTTTTTCTTGGCCGAAGATATGGAGGCACTACCTTTATGGGAGCACTCTTCTGTTTTCAGCGATCACAAGAGCTTGAAGTACTGTTCGACCGAAGGAGCTCAACATGCGTCAACGTAGATGGGACGAAATTTCTCAAGGACTACGACTTTACGTTGGAATACCATCCGGTAAGGCTAACGTAGTAGCGGATGCGTTGAGTAGGAAGAGCGTTTTAACCTCGGTAATGATGATCAAGGAATTGGAGATGCTCGAGAAGTTCCGAGATTTGAAGTCGAGTGTCGAAGTTTCACCGGAAGCCGAGATTTGGTATGCTTACCATTTCTAACAGATTGTTGGGCGAGATCCGAGACCAGCAAGTTCGTGACGAGCTTCGCAAGAGAAGATTCATTGATAAGCGCAAGGGAAGGCGACGAATTTCAGGTCGGGCGGACGACATCTTGAGGTGCAATGGCCGAGTGTGCGTACCTAACGTATCCGAGCCGAGGAAGTTGATTCTCGACGAAGCGCGCATAAGAGCAACTTTAGTATTCATCCCGGAGTTACGAAGATGTATCAAGACTTGAAGAAGCATTTTTGGTGGTCCGAATGAAGAAGCAAGTGGCGAGTACTTAGCTTCATGTTTGGCGTGTCGAAGCGAAGGTGGAGCACCAACGACCTGCGGGAATGCTCTGATAAACAGCGTGCGGTATGGAAATGGGACGATATTTCCATGGACTTCGTTGTAGGTTTGCGAAGGCGGAAGAAGAATGATTCGATTTGGGTGATCGTCGACCGATTGACCAATCGCTCATTCTTGCCCGGTGAGGTCGACATACAACGTGGAAAAGGCGACCGAGATCTACATCGCGGAGATAGTACGACTTCATGGAATAGCCTCTTCGATCGTGTCGGACCGAGATCCGAAGTTCACGTCTCATTTTTGGAGGAATTGCAAGGAGCGATGGGAGCGAAGCTCGAGCTTAGCTCGGCATATCATCCACGCATCGACGGTCGGGCGGGAGAACGATCCAATCGCGAAGATTTGTTGCGAGCTTGTATGCGTTAGATCACCGAGGAAGTTGGGACGACGTCTTGCCATTGGTGGAGTTCACATACAACAACGGCTTCCATGCGAGTATTGGAATGGCACCTTTGAAGCGGCTGTATGGGCGGAAATGTCAGACGCCTCTTTGTTGGTACCAGACGGCGAGCGAACCGTCGTAGGACCAGATATGATCCAGCAGACTCACGAGAAGATCCGTTTGATCGAGAGATCGGATGCGAACATCTCAAAGTCGGCGTAAGAGTTATGCGGACCAACGGCGTCGACCACCGAGTTCGAGGAAGGAGGACATGTATTTCTTAGAGTCACCCCCTTCTGGAGTTGGTCGGCGATCAAATCCAAGAAACTTACCCCTAAATTCATTGGACCTTACAGATTCTTCGTCGTATTGGTCGATGGCATATCGGTGCATTGCCACCATTCTTGTCGAACATCCACGGCGTCTTTCACGTCTCACAATTGCGGAAGTATGTTTCCGACCCTTCTCATGTCATCGAGCGGATGTGATTCAACCGAAGGGCGACCTATCTTTTGAGCGTCACCAGCAAGGATCGTTGATCGGAAAGCCAAGCGATTCGCGGAACAAAGAGATCCAACTTGTCAAGGTTGTGTGGGATCGAAGGCGGGAGATGCGACTTGGGAGCTGGAGGAGAAGATGAAGATTCGGTACCCTGAACTTTTACGAGGTAAGAATCTTATTTGCAATTTCGAGGACGAAATTTTTTAGAGGAGAGATTGTAACACCTGAGGGCGAGATCGACATCGTATTAGGACGACGTATCGAGACCTCGACCAAGACCTTGTGTCGAGATCCCGTGACTAGATCGTTTTGAGATCTTTTGTCGGTGATGAGACCACGTGCACTAGGCTTCTTTGGTGAGGAGGTCGCGTGTCGAGATGATGAAGTCGCGTCTGGTGATGAGGGCGCAAGTCGGCTGAGGAGACCGCGTTCACGAACTCGTGTTAAAACCTTATGCGTTTGCACGAGCACTCTTGTCGACATCGTGTCGAGATGATACCTCGTATTATTTGAGCGTTACTCAGCGTTATTATTATATTGTTTGTAATTATTACATTGTCGGCTTGTCGTTGGCCAAGCGAGTAGAGGTAATCATGAGAGGAACGAGTTAACGGGTAGATGATTGATGGGATTGGCATCTTATAGCTGGAGTTACGTTTTTACCCCTATCTCGCCAGCTGTATACCACGACCGTTTCCCTCACACTCATCATTTCTCTTTTCTTCTTTCTTCTTCCTTCCTTTTGCTCTGTGTTTCGTTGTTTTCTTTAAAAATCTTCATCGACGAAACCGTGAGTTCCAGCGAGATTCTGCACAAGCTTTCTTCATCAATTTTGTTCATCATCAACTTCTCGACCCATATCTCGTCTGATCGACCATCACCGTTGAGGTATGAAGAACAGATTTTCTTTCATTTGTGCTACTGTTTAGCGCTAAATCTTCTTCCATTTTTAACCAGTTTTATGCTTCCAAATCATGTCTAATTGATGGGTTTTCTTCTTCATAATATTACCTATCGTTTTAACCGATTAATTGGGCTTGTAAAACAAATTTCTTTCTCTGATTTCTGCAATCGGCAGTGCCCAGAAAACCTCCATTTTTGGTTCGTTCGATTCCTTGTTTTTCATTTGTTGTTCTGGTTATTGTTGTTGTCGATCTATCTGTTGAAGCATCAGATAACTTTTTCATGAATTTTGATCGAAATCCCTAACTTTGTGTTAGAGGAAAAATATCTTTCAGTTCTTGAGTTTCATATTTTTCTGGGTTGTGGTTGAGTTTGGGGAAGAGAGAGCTAGATGTATTAGAACCATAGATCGATCTGAGTTGTGTTTGTTTTAGGAAGTCTGTTTCCCGAGATCGAGTGATTTCCGAATCGAGGTGTACGGGAAAGCGAATCCAAGGACGCGGAAGCAGCAGAATCGAGCGAGGGTATGCGTGTCGAGGTCGACTGAGAAGCGTACGTGTCGAAGTCGTTGTCGAGTTCGTTGAAGGCAGCCGTGTCGAGATCGAGTAAGAGAAATCGTTGTCGAGCTCTTTGAAGACAGCTGTGTCGAGGTCGTTGTCGAGCAGCATCAACTTGGAGTTCGGTAAGGGCGCTTCACATTTATACTTGTTATAGTATGTAAGGGCTACTTCTAGATATCTCTAAGGCTTTATTTTATAAGTCCTTAAGTAAGGGCGCTTCACATTAATGTTTTCGTAGTATGATAGCGTAAGGGCATTTCATATTCAATGTGGTTATGTTATTGTGTATGGATTTACTGATTTGTGTCGAGATGAAATGTTGTGATATGATTGAGTTTTGCATGTATTTAATATGTGATTGAATATATGTCGTGAAGTGTGTATTGCATGTTGAATTGCGTTTCTTCATGTCGAGCTTGCTCTTTTATTTGACATGCGGTTGAATATTTTGTGTTTAACTCCTTGAATATCGTATGCGGCGAATTGTTCATCGAGTGAGCGAGCTAGGTGAGTCGTATGACGTTTTTGAGCCGTGACCGGATAAGCGAGGTGCTAGGTCCCCTTTTTGTTTACGGGAGATTGACTAGACGTCGCCACGCTCACGGGACCTGAGTTATTGCCCTAGGGAGAGCGAGGATCCCAAGGCTTCGGCTGGACTTTCCGACATACTGATGCAGCGTGTGCATTCGGAAAATTGTCGAGTCGAGAGAAAATGGATTTGTGAGTTGTGTCGAGTTTAGAGTGAGATGGTCGAGTCACGTCGGTGAATGTTATACTTTGCTGTTTGCTTATATTTTTATGTCGAGCTTATCTTGAATTGTTGAGAAGTTGACCCTTTCCCGTGGTGCCTTCAATCCATGACGGTTACCCAGGCGATGTCGAGGGCGCGAAACTTCGGCGATGAAGCGATGCCGAGGAGGATCTCGACGAGGACCCGAGTGACGACCTCTATCTGTCGTGATTGCTTATTTGTTGGTTGTTTGTTTTCTGAGGACTGTACTTGTTTTTCCTTTGTGTTCGAGGTCGTGACCAGTTTGGGCAGTGTTGTGTTGTTGCTACAGGGTAGACTGGTGGTCTTACTTTTGGAGCAGCCCCCTGCGTGGGAGTCTGCCGGAAGTACCCCCAGGGTATGATTACTCTTTTGAAGTCGTCGTACCTTAGGTGTATTTTCTTTGCACATTTGCTACTCTGTATTTGTATACATTATTATTTCGAGTGATATATATATGTGTATGTTATGCATGTATGTTTTATTAGAATTTAAGTCTTGTGTCTTAGTTGCACCATGTTTCGAAAAGCTGTAATTACTCTGATGTGCACGAGTTGGTTTTATAAAAAAATATATATCGTATTTTTAAAAGGCACAAGAGTTTTGTTTTTAAAACACATCTCATATAGGTTTTGTTGAGCTTGGTGTGTTGAGCTCGGTAACTCGAGCTCGGTATATTGAGCTCGGTAGCGGTCCGGAAACGGGTCGTTACAGAAAACCTGAAAGGGCGACCTAGGCAAAAATTAGAGCGACCCGTTGGATTGAAAACTTGAAAGAGCAATCCAAGCAAAAGTTAGGGTCTGAAATCGGACATTGAAGAAGGCTGACGCATCAAGGGGCTCTTATCCACTAGGGCAGTTCTATATATTTTCAGAAGTAGAGTAATGAGTAATCAAAGTTATGGATATGGGAAGCTGGCATTTGTTCCTACAAAGACACAAACTATAAAATATCTGTTTAGTTATTGTCTTTCTTTGTTTTTTCTTCTTCCTGCATTTTTCTTGATGTATTTTTTAGTCTGTGTAACTTCAGTCCTTGTACACATGACTCTTTCTTTTGAATACCAAACACCTCCGTTCTTGTATTTCAAAATGTTGTTTTATGATAATAGGCACTGAATTGTGAAGCATGTGATGATATGGGAAAGCATTACAGTTATTATATACATCTTAAGAATCACGAGGAAACGCCAAATCTCAACAAATAAGTTTCAGAAAGGGCAAAGGGATTACCTTTAAAAAGTAACTAGCGCAGCATCGATAACTCGCGCTCCCTCCCAGTCGAAGGCATAGCATGACTAAATCCGATGAGTCTCAGTCCGTCCCATATCTTTAAGCACCAGAGATCATACGGGACGAGGAATCAGTAAAAATAATAATCGCATTGCATACATGCATCACATACCATATATCCGTGCATCATCTTCATATCACCACCTTTTAACCGTTTTGTTACACCTGGTCCGTGCACCAAAATTTGATCCTTCATTCTCGTTTACAAACAATGCGCCTAGCATTGGTCCTTTATTTTGCTTTCTAAGCGACACGCCAAGTATCGCTCACTCTTTATTGCTTTTTCGATCAGCGTCGATGCAGGCACTGGCGGAGATCCTTCTTTATAGTTTTCTGATAAATGCGCCGAGCATCACCCCTTTTTATTGCTTTCCGATCACCGCGTCAGTACCCGACCTGGCGGTAGTCCCTCATTATTGCTTTTTGACCAACATATCAGTTCCGGACCTGATGTTGATCCTTCTTTATTGCTTTCCATCGACGCGTCAATACCCTACTTGGCGTCGAACCTTCCGATCACCGTGTCAGTACCCGACCTGGCGGCGATCCTTCTTTATTGCTTTCCATCGACGCGTCAATACCCTACTTGGCGTCGAACCTTCCGATCACCGCGTCAGTACCCGACCTGGCGGTAGTCCCTCATTATTGCTTTTTGACCAACATATCAGTTCCGGACCTGATGTTGGTCCTTCTTTATTGCTTTCCATCGACGCGTCAATACCCTACTTGGCGTCGAACCTTCCGATCACCGTGTCGATGCGGGCCTGGCGGAGATCCTTCTTTATAGTTTTTTGATAAAATGCGCAGCGTTAATCCTCATTATTGCTTTCCGATCACCGTCGATGCGACCTGGCGGAGATCCTTATTTATAGTTTTTGATAAACGCGCTGCCGTTAATCCTCATTATTGCTTTCCGATCACCGTCGTATGCGACCTGGCGGAGATCCTTCTTTATAGTTTTTTGATAAACGCGCAGCGTTAATCCTCATTATTGCTTTCCGATCACGTCGATGCAGGCCTGGCGGAGATCCTTCTTTATAGTTTTCTGATAAACGCGCCAAGCGTTAATCCCTCTTTATCACCTTTAGATTACCTCGTCAGTACCCGACTTGACCGTATTCCTTCCTTATCACTTTCCGATTAAACGCAACAAGCGTTGATCCCTCATTGTCATTCCTCACGTCAAGTTCAAGACAAAATTAGTGTATTTATCTTTAGCTCTATTTTATGACAAAAATATAACAATCATTGTTGTTTGCATTTTCTAATAAAATATAACTAAAGAGGGGCAGCTGTTATACCAAAATTTTGTCCGCTTATATTTTCATTTTTTGTTTTAGCGCACGAGCCGGGAGGTCGCATCGAAAGCCGAGGTCGTCGATGCCGAGTCGTGGAGAGGTCGTCGCCGAAAGCCGGTGGCTCAGTGCCGAGCCGTGGAGAGGTCGTCGCCGAGCCGTGGCGAGATCGCGTCGAGCCGTGGAGAGGTCGCGTTCGAAGTTGAGATCGGGTGCCGAGCCGTGGGGAGGTCGCTTCGAGCCGTGGAGTAGTCGCGTCGAGCCGCGTGGAGAGGTCGCGTTCGAAGTTGAGATCGGGTGCCGAGCCGTGGGGAGGTCGCTTGAGCCGTGGAGTAGTCGCGTCGAGCCGTGGAGAGGTCGCGTCTCGAGCCGAGGTCGGGTCGAGCCGCGCGCTCGCCACGAGCCGTGGGGAGATCGCGTCGAGCCGTGGAGAGGTCGCGTCTGAGCCGGAGGTCGGTGCCGAGCCGTGGTGAGGTCGCTTGCCGAGTCAGAGAAGTCGCGTGCCTAATCAGCGTGGAGAGGTCGTGACGCCGAGCCGTGGGGAGGTCGGCGTCTTGGCCGTGGATAGGTCGCGCGTCGAAAGCCGAGGTCGTATCTTGGAGTGTGGAGAGGTCGCGGCGTCGAGCCAGGAGAGGTCGCAGACCGAGCCGTGGGGAAGTCGCAGACCGAGCCGTGGAGATGTCGTCGCCGAGCCGTGGGGAGGTCGCGATCGAGCCGAGGTCGCCTGCCGAGCCGTGGAGATGTCGTGTACGTTTGGGAGATCGTATCTTGGTGGGCCATTTTTAGCCCAATTACAGTTCATTACAAGCGTTATTAACAAAAAAAAAACCTAAAATTCAAAACTAAAAATCAAAGTCGATTTCCACACTTCACCCTTCACAAAGTCATCTGCATATCTTCACCAAAGTCCTCTGCATATCTCCTCGACCACTCTACAAACTATGTCTTACCTATATGTCCCCACATGCCTCTTGCTTTTTTTCATCTCACAACCAAGTTTGACAAACAATGCAATTTAATCAAAAAGGAGGAGCACCGATTGTTAAAGTTACTGGTGATTGCAATTTTTTCAAACCATTGATATCATCTCGGACTTTGCACATGTTACCATCTCCTCGGCATCATTTTAGTACACACTTAGCATACAAGTTGCAACCTTAAGTGGACAAAGCGAGCCCTCTGCTTTTTCTATAAATAGCGAGAGAATAGGGAGGAAAAAAATTGCATTTTAATTTCAGAATTGGATATCTCATTCTTGGTACCAATTATACACAGCAATTTGAGAGAAAATTGAGAGAAAAAAGAGAAGAACTAAAAAAAAAAAAACGCAGAAGAAGCAAACAGAAGAAAGAAGAAGCAGAAAAAAAAAAGGTTTCTCTTCTTCCTCCTTCACCTTCCCCTTGTTCCTCCTTTCTCTCCCCACGATCTCCCCTTCCCCTTTGTTTTCTTCACATCTCGCACGTCCCTCGCCGTTCTGTTCGCGGCCGCGCGCGGCCTAGGACTGGCCCCCACGATCTCCCCTTCCTCTTTGTTTTCTTCACATCTCGCACGTCCCTCGCCGTTCTGTTTCATGACAAGGCTGCCAGGATCGATGCGCGGCACAAGACTCCACCTCCAAGGAGGACGATCCTCCCTCAGATCCCAACCTCGGGGTTCCTCCTCTTCTTCTCCTTCTCGACCACTCCCACTCTCTCTCTCTCTTTCTCTCTTTCCCTCCTTCACTCTCGCCTCTTCTTTTTCTTTTTTCTCACAAGAATACACAGATCTTTTCTTTCCTTTTGTTTTGTGTTGGTGTGTGTGTGTGTTTAGGTTTAATTCCCCCCCCTTATTTCATGTTCTGCTCCTTTTTATTTTATTTTTATTTTTATTTTTTCTTTTCACACCCTGTTCCTTTTTATTTATGCCCTCTCTAAAAAAAAAAATAATTGGTACCAAGAATGAGGTATCCGTCGCACTCCCTTTTGCTTTTCTTTATTTTATTTTTGCATCCCTGTTAATTGTTATAAACTTCCAGATTTTTAGTTGTTATGTTTTTTTTAAACTATTGATGAAACGTTGGGCTTGGCCCACTTTTTTTTTTTTTCTCTTCCCCCATCTGTTTATCTTGTTTTTGATGTAGTTATTACTTGTTATTTTTGTTGTCTTGACTAATTTTAAATAATAAATATTAGTAGTGGTAACACTAAATCTACTTTTGGTTTAGCCACTACGCGATTTTTTTTTTTTAAATCTCCAAAACTTAAAAATCGATGACTACTCCAAATCTTCTTTTGGTTTGGTCATCATCAAATCTTGATAAAAAAAAATCTAATAATAATTAGTAGTGACAACACTAAATCCACTTTCGGTTTAGTCACTACGCAAACTTTTTTTCGATCTAGAAAACCCTAAAATCAATGACCACTCCAAATCCTCTTTTGGTTTGGTCATTACACAAATCTTAAATAAAAAAAATCTTAAAATATTAGTAGTGATTACGCCAAATCCACTTTTGGTTTGATCACTACGCAAACCATAAAAATTAAAAAATTTATTAAAATCAATCAACACACAATCATTTTCTACCCAAGAACTACGTAGCCTTTGATTTCTCCACTGCACCCGGAGATACGTAGGAGCAGGAGCCCACTCCTGTCAAGCGCAAAAATAAACGACTTTTATTAAGTCCTCTTTTTTTTACCTTGGTTAATTTTCATTTTTTTATTATAAAAGGGAAATAAACATTTTTTTAGAAGTTAATAAATTTTGCACAATTAGTTAGAGGTAACCTTTTTCGAAAGGATGTCGTGGGGTGCTAATACCTTCCCTACGCATAATCGACTCCCGAACCCAAATCCGGTCTTAAGGACCACTTTTCTTCAAAAAAGGTTTTTTCCAATATTTTTCCTTCGAAAATAAATTATTGGTGGCGGCTCCATGAAACTCGAATAAATCCCTCCGGATTTTTCGGTCGCTACAATCAACCTTAGGTGAACCCAGGAAAGTAAAGTTAATGTGTAGTTGCAATTTATCCCTCCCTTTTCCTTTTTTTTTTTTTTGCCCTTTTGTTGGAAAAACAAAACAAGGCAACCAAATGCTACTTATAGTTATAACCACCAACTATTGTCGGCATGTCGGTGTTGAAATCTCTGATCAACAAGCAAATAGAGAATGAAATAGAAGTGCTTTAATTTCTCTCTAACTTTTTCCTCGTTTCCGGTGAGGAAAATTCTCACACTTAAAAATTAAACTCTGTTCTGCTCTTATTGATAAATTTTGTTTCTAACTCTTTTCATAAATATTGATACCAACTTATTTAATACTTACAAAAACATAATTTCATAAACACAGTTTTTACGGGACAATGTCAGGTAAATAAATTTTAATTCGTTCTGGTGTGTGTATGTGACTTTGGATACAAATTGTTAAATTATGTGTTAGGAAATTCCCTGAGTACCAAAAAAAAAAAAAGCTTCCTTTCTAAGACAGATTTACCTACATTGCTCTGATTTTCTGGGTTAAATCTTGAGCTGTCGGATTAAAGAACCAAGGAAAGAAATCATCAAAACAAGAGACAAATCAAAATTCAAACATTTATTATTTGTTACTAGCTAGCTAGGCACATGCATACAACATTGATGCATATAAAAAGATCATTGACTGTGACCTATAAAATACAGTTGAACTGCCATGTGACATCATCAGGGACATGTTTGGAAGACAAAGCCATCATCACCAGAAGCAGCATTATCACAAGAGGGAGGAACATAAACACCATAGGTGGTGGAGGCAGAGGTGGCAGAAACAGCGGCAGAATCAGGAGTGTTATGGTCACCACCACCATAAACAAGATTGATTTAAACCCAAAAAACTTTGTCATCAACGCTAATCAAGTTAATAATAATATGTATCTCTTATTGCAGTGAATCAACCAAATGCTCATCCATCTATACATATATATATACCCAATTCATTTGTGGCTTTCTGATTTTGTTACAGCCTCTCTGCTGCTCTCTCTTACATTCCCTTATAGCAATGTGTCACTGCCTATTATTTAATCAAATTGGCGCATTTTTGTAGTTATAGCCTTATAGGTAAAATATGGAAGCTATCTATTTTCTTTACTTTTCTAAGACTTTCCTGCAATTCTGGCATTCTCCAATTTGGTAACCAGGCTCCCTTCGATGGTAAAACATTTATCATGTGGGTTTTCTTTTGACTCACATTAATTGGAATTGGTAAATTGGAGTTCTTATATTTTATTTTATTTAATGTGGCTAGTGCATGCATCAGTGGCAAATGTAGTAAAAAGTAACACAAATTATATAATTGGCTATTACCAAATTGGTGTTATTAGTGACTTTTTTTTTTTTTGAGGGGATGTTATTAGTGACTTGACAGATACATTGCACCAATAAATACAATTATTAGGGATGGCAATAGGAAAAGTCTGGACTGGGTGGTATAGTACTGACTCCATACATGTTTTTAAAAAAAATACTTGTATCTTAATACATACCCGTGTGGGTAACAACTTTTGTATGCATACCCTTAATTACTCGTTGGGTATCTAGGTATTTGTATCTGTTACTCGCACTTTAATTAACTATAAAAAAATAATAAATAAAAAATATCAATTAAAAATACAATTTTAACTCAATTGAAAACTACTCAAATATCTTTTAAACCTAATCACAAAACAGCATAAAAAATTGTTTAACTAAATTAAAATACAACATAGTAATAAGGTTATTAAAAGCAACATATAATATTATGCTTGAACATTAAGTAAATATTACAATAAACTTCCAAAATAATAAAGTTATAAGTTTGCTAGTCTAGATTAATATTATGCATAGATTAATTTTATTATCTTAGGGTATGTTTGGATGGAGGGTTTTGGAGGGGAGGGCAGGGTAGGGCAGGGCTTTTTTTTTTCAAATTTAAGGAAGCTATAAGGTGTTTTTAAAAACGAATGAAGTGTGATTGTAATGTTATAGGATCATTTATCATGTTATTCTTTCAATTTTTTTAAAATCTCAAATATATATCAACATATAGACTTAGCCCTCCAAAAACCCCAATCCAAACATACCCTTAATTTAATATTAGTATATATTATAACATGATTCAACGGTTGGATCGGTGAAATTTGCATTCCACTCAAAGTTATTCGAGGTGTCATTAAGTTTGACACCTGGTGTCAACGGATCCTGACCCATATATGTGTGTGGGGGGGGTGGGTATGGACAGGATGAGTAATAAGGTTAGTACTCGTACTAGCACTCATACTCATCAAAATTTACGGGTAGTTACCTATGTCCAGATCCATACCCATTAGGAGGGTGATTACCCTACCCATCATAAGTACTTTTTGAGGGTATCTGTTGGGTCTATTGCCCATTGTCATCCCTACTTGTTATATACTTTTTAGGCCAAAAGTAAATATTGTTACATTGCTGGTATTTGGTATATCCAAACCAAAAATGCATTAATAATACATGCACATGAATGTGAATGACAAGCAAACCAGTGTTATTTTCTAATTTTGATCCTTTAATTTAGTATGAATATAAGAGATAAGAGAAGTCCAAGGACCTCTTTGGTTTAAATGCCCGTTTGATGGCCAGGATAAGATAGGAACGGATAAGATAAGAGAGTTGGATAAAGATAAAATATAATATAGACATGATAAGCCCTTATTATATCTTGTGTTTGATGTGCACCTGATAGCAAACTAGATAACATTATATTATCATATCATGTGTTTGAGATGAACTAAATAATAGTATGATAGGATATAAGTTATATAAAATGACAAAATTACCCATGTGAAAATGTTATATATAATTTTTAAAATTAATTTATAATATTTTTTATTAATTTTATCATTTTTACTATGAATTTTAAAATATTGGTTTTTATTTTAAGTATTTTATATTTTATTAAATTTTATATTCATTTACTTTCTATTTTTTATATTTTTAATTTTTTTAAATCATATGTAAGACATATATAGCTTTGTGACAAAATTATATTTAATATTTTAAAATTAGTTTTAATTTTTTTTACTTAAGTTAATTAATTTTATAGTTTTTAATATTAATTTTTAGTTTTTATTTTCAATATTTTTTAATTTATTAGATTGTTATATTTTTTAGTTTTTAAAAGTAATATAAAATGACAAAATTACGCTAGTCACAAAATTGCACATGATTTTAAAAACTAATTATATATTTTTTAATTAATTTACATTTTTTAATTTTACTTTTAATTTTTAGTTTTTGTTTGAAATATGATTTATTACTTTTTAAAATTTAAATTCATCTTTTTGTTTTATCATTTATAATATTAATGTTTTTCTTTTTTTATTTTAAATGTTTTTGTGTTTTATTAGATTTTAAATAATGTTTTCAAGGGTGAATGAGGAAATTTTTCCCTTATCCTATTGTATTGGTTTCTAACTTCATGATAAGATTTACACAAGATAGAGATGACATAATAGGATAGAGTGAGAGGAATATTTATCGTATCCTGTTGGCTTATTAAACACTGAATTAAGATAGAGAGGGTATGGTGAGCTCTGCTAGGGTTTTCTCCAACCATGGAAACCCTCAAGAGAAATCCAAGGAGGAGGTTGATCTTCTTCTCAGAAGCCAAAAAAAATGGGGGACACAGATCTCAGTATAGAGAAGTCAAAAGTAACAGAAACTCAAGGGAAAGAGGAAAAGAAACATGTTGGCTCTTATAAAGAGAAACTTCTTAACCTGTTTGGTGAGGAAGTGGTAACTACTCAAGTGGGAAAGATCTGTGAAGAGAAAGATGCTATGGTGGATGCTGTTGAAGAAGAGAAAGAGTTTGTTGATGGTCCTGAAATTGTGTTGACTGATGAAGAATGGGAAAAATGGTCTATACCATGGAAGAAAACCCTTGTTGTCAAGCTTTTAGGTAAAAAAGCTAACTATAAAATGCTGGATAACTACCTCTAGAGAAGATGGACAAGGAATGGCACCATTAAACTCGTTGATATGGCGGATGGCTATTTTTTGGTGTACTTTTCTATGGAAGCTGATTACTATATGCCTTATATGAAGGACCTTGGATGATTGCAGATCATTACTTGATAGTCCAAAGATGGCTTCCCATGTTTCTCCAAAATGCAGAAGTCACGAAGAAGGTTGCGGTGTGGATAAGGATATATAAGCTGTCTTTTGAGTTATATAATGATGAGTTTCTTAATCGTATTAGCTCTCAACTAGGTACTATGTTGAAAGTGGATCGATTAACATCTATACATTCTCGGGGCCAATTTGCTCGAATGTGTAGAAATAAATCTGGAAAAACCTCTAGTTTCTCATATCGTTATTAGAGGCTTTAAGCTATTCATTGAATATGAAGGTTTACATTCAATATGTTTTCGGTGCGGTCGATATGGTCATGTCCAAGATCAATGCAAAAAATTCCTTGGCAACATTTCATCAGAGGCTGTGAACAACTCACAGGGTTTGCATGAAAATATGGCGGCTCTCACGATGGTAAACCAAGTTCCGGCAACACTTGAAGCGATCAACTCAAAGAAGGGTAGGGTTCCTATAATAAATGAGGTGAACAATCATGGGAGTACTGTTACTAAAATTACGGAAGTCAATGATCCTAAGATAACAGTTACAGAAGTTATGCACTCCAAGGAAAGTATTCAAGTTTCAAATTATGGTCCCCAGCTGCATGCAAAACGTAAACCACGTAGGAGAAATCAAGGGAAATCGCAAATTGCTGATTTGGCTAGTCCAAGCAAAGAAGGAAAGTCAAACCTGATTGGTGGAAAGGAAATCAGGAAGGATGGATCGAGATTTGCAATCTTAAATAACAATCATGAGGAATTAGTGGAGGGAGATACAAATGAAGATTTACCAGCTGGTGGGGTCCCACAGAAGAAAGTCATTAATTCAGCTGTGCCAGCTGTGCAGCGAATAAGGAGTAATACTGGGGGTAAAAATCCTCAACAAAATTCACGTGGAAAGGAGATTAAAGTAGCAAAAAACTCTACAAACATGAAGAAGTCAGCTTCTAAGCCTCCTAGAAAGCAATTTCTGCATGGTTCAGGTTCGAGTTCTTCCTCTAAAAACTCAAAGAAGCAAGTTGAAGATAGCACTATGTTTGAGCAGGTTCGGATCCTTCAACGCGGTAGTAATAGTGCGATGAATCATGGGGTATTGCAAGCGAGTTCTATTGAGACTCAAGTTATATTACCTGATAGTGAAACGATAGCATTTGTGGAGAAACTTCGAAGCAAAAATGTGGTTGATAGTAAGCTTCTAAAGCCAGACAATATGGACATGTTGGTTGACAAAAGGAGTGATCCTAAGGATAAAAATCAAGGGTTTGAGGAGCCTACTAAGATCAATCAGTAGTCATGAATGCCTTGATTTGGAATTGTAGGGGTGCCAGAGGAAAAGGCTTCTCCTCTTATATTAGAGACTGTATGAGGATTTTTAACCTGTCTTTTGTGGCAATTCTTGAGCCTCGGATCAGTGGGTTAACTGCTGATAAAGTTATAAGGAGAATTGGTCTAAATGATGGTGTTAAAGTTGATGCTAATGGCTTCTTTGGAGGTATTTGGTGCCTTTGGAATGCTCATTGTCCTATCATATCTGCTGTTTCTACTTCTAGATACTGTATTCATTTTAAAATGCAGCATCCCGGTGGTTGTTATTGGTTCTTCTCTATTGTTTATGCAAGTCCTAATGTAGGACCTAGGGAAGATGTGTGGAATGAACTTCAGCAATTTAGTGTTGGTAATGTTGGGCCTTGGTGCCTAGCAGGTGATTTTAACACAGTTCTTTATGACATGGAGAAAGAAGGAGGTAGGCCGATGAACCTGCGATCTTCTTTATCTTTTGCTGAGTGTTTATCAAATTGCAATCTCATGGATATTGGGTATGTTGGTCCTAAGTATACTTTCTTTTGTGGTACTTTGAAAGAGAGGTTGGACAGGATAATTTGTAATGAAGAATGGCTTAACTTATTCCTTAATAGCTCTAACACTCATTTGTCCCTTCAAGATTCGGATCACTGTGGGTTATGGTTCAGAATCAATATTGAAGGTAATGTTAGACATCACAAGGATTATTTTAAATTCCTAGGATCTTGGTTAGACCATCTTGACTTCTCTAATCAAGTGAGGAATACTTGGAGATATTCTTCCTCTTGGGAAAATATTGGCCGCACCACAACAAATCTAAAAAGATGAGGGGTATTGGTCACTTAAGTCCCTGAAAGTGTGATTCGGTGTCACTTTAGTCCCTCAAAGCATATAAACCCCAAAGTAGTCCCTGTAAGTGTTCTCCGTCTATCACTTTAGTCTCTGTCGTTAACAATTTCATTGACTCCATGAGTAATTGGTTACATTGGAACCTGAAAGTATAACCCGGTGTCACTTTAGTCTCTAAAAGCATATAAACTCCAAAATAGTCCTTGAAAGTGTTCTATGTTTGTCACTTTGGTCCCTATCGTTAGCCATCATTTTGGAACGAGAGACAATCAAATAGCTAATAGTAGGGACCAAAGTGACAAAGTATAACACTTTCAGGGACTATTTTGGAGTTGTTACTTTTCCAGGGACCAAAGTGACACTGAGTTACACTTTCAGGGACTAATGTGACCAATTACTCACGAAGTCAATGAAATTGTTAACGACAAGGACCAAAGTGACAGACGAAGAGCACTTACAAGGACTATTTTAGAGTTTATATGCTTTCAGGGAGTAAAGTGACACCGAGTCACACTTTCAGGGACTTAAGTGATCAATACCCCAAAAAGATGGAACACATTTGTTTATGGCAATATCTTCAAGCATAAGGAGCGCATCCTGAGAAGATTGGAATGGATAAATAGGGTCCTTTCTAATGGTCCTATTGATCGTCTTTTGAAGTTGAAAGCTGAGCTTTGGGAGGAATACAATTCTATTGTGCAACAGGAGGAAAACTACTGGTTTCAACAAGCTAGAAGTAAATGGATTACTCTTGGTGAAAATAATTCTAGATATTTCCATCAGTCAACTTGATTAGAAGGCGGAGAAATAAATTTACTGCTCTCAAAGATGAGGAAGATCAATGGATTCTGGATGAAGATCTTCTTAAGCAGCATGTGGTTAATTACTATGCTAATCTTTATTCTACTACCTTGCCTCGTGGTAATGAGATTGACACTGGTTCTTCTTTCCCTGCTATTAGAGAGGAAGATTTAATTCATCTTGATTCTATGGTGACACTAAAAGAAATGAGAAAAGCTTTGTTCAGTATGCGTAATTACAAGTCTCATAGCCCAGATGGTTTTCATCCTCTTTTCTTTAAAAGTCAATGGGGTACTGTGGGCAATTCTGTTCACAAGTTTGTTCTGGATTGTTTTGCTAATCCTAGCAACATCAGAGATGTTAACCATACTCTCCTCACTTTGATTTCAAAATGCAATGATCCTTCTTTAGTCACTCAATTACACCCTATTGCACTTTGTAATGTTATTTACAAAATTGTTACCAAAATAGTGGCTCAAAGATTGAGAGTTATCCTCCCCTACATGGTTTCTGCTAACCAAAGCAGCTTTGTACCTAATAGGTGCACGTCTGAAATATTCTTGTTTTGCAGGAAGCTATTCACACTCTAAATAATATGAAGGGCTCAAAAGGATTCATGATTCTAAAGCCAGACTTGGAGAAGGCTTATGATCGGATGGAATGGAGCTTTGTTACGGAGACCTTGAATATGATCCAGTTGCCTATGAATCTGATAGATCTTATTCATTGGTACATCTCTTCGGCTACTCTTAGTATAAATTGGAATGGTGATCAAACTCAATCTTTTCAATCTTCTAGAGGCCTTAGGCAAGGAGATCCTATATCTCCTTACCTGTTTGTCCTTGCTCTGGAAAGGTTGGGTCACTGTATAAATGACAAGGTTGCTAATGGTAGTTGGAAGCCGCTTTCTTTTGTTAGAAGAGGTGGCACAAAACTATCTCACATGTGTTTTGCTAATGATGTGGTCTTAGTTGCTGAAGCCAGTGAAGATCAAGTAAGCCTCATCTGGGGTGTCTTGGATGGCTTTTGTGGGAAATCTGGTCAAAAGGTTAATTTGAACAAGTCAAAAGTTTTCTTCCCAAAGAATGTTTCTGATTCAGCTGTAGAGTTATTAAGTCAAGCCCTTGGTTTTGAGCAAACCCGGGATTTAGGAATTTATCTTGATGCCCCTTTGCTTCACCAGAGAATTTCAAAGAATTCTTTTTTTGTTCCTGTTGGACAAGATGAGGAAAAAACTTACAACTTGGAAGGCAAATAATTTATCTTTTGCAGGAAGAGTGACCCTTGCTCAATCCTCGTTGTCTTGTATTCCAAGTTATGTGATGCAAACCTCTGCTATTCCCATATCTGTTTGTGAAGAAGCTGTAAAGATTTGTAGGAATTTTATTTGGGGGTCTTCTACTGAGCAAAGAAAATGCCACCTTATTTCTTGGGATAAATTTGTTGTCCTAAGGAGGAAGGCGGCCTTGGTTTTAGATCTCTCAGAATGCTTAATAAAGCCTATATGTGCAAGTTAGCTTGACAGCTAGTTTCATGCCCTGACAAGTCGTGGGTTCAAATTATGAGAGCTAAGTATCATTGTGGTTCTTTACCTATTCCAAAAAATCTCTCCTCGCAGCAATACCTCAAATATTTGGAGAGCTGTTTCTTCAGCTTGGCAGGAGGTTAATAGCAATATTGGCTGGGTGATTAATGATGGAAATACTGCTAGATTTTGGAGGATGATTGGATTCCAAATTGTGGCTGCCTTGAGGATGTTTATACAGCCTCTATTCCTGTTAATGAAAAGGAATTTCCTGTGTCTTTCTATTCAGAAAGAGGTAATTGGAATTGGAATGTTATTAATTTTGTATTGCCTGCCTCGGTTAGTGATCTCATTGCTCATGTAATCCTCCAGTCCCTGGGACTCAAGATATGGTAACCTGGAAGCTTGAAAAGGATGGAAAATTCTCTTTCAAATCGGTTTATTCTTTTCTACGTGCAAATCAGCAGCAAGTTGGAAATGAGCAACCTATTTTCAACTTAGTTTGGAAGTGGCAAGGCCCTGCTAGAATTCGTTCCATCTTGTGGAAGCTAGCCCATGGATCTTTATTGAATAATGCAGAAAGGAAGCGTAGAGGTATGACAAATTGTGATTTATGTCCTAGATGTATGAATGATTCTGAATCCATTATGAACCTCCTTAAAGATTGTTATGAGGCTAAGGAATATTGGAATAATTTCATTTCTATTGATAATCCAAATTGGGCTAAGTTTTTTAGTCTTGGTCTTCATGCTTGGATTGAGTGGAATTTAAAGACTAAAACCATTGATGATGTTCCTTGGAGTTGGCCTACTATCTTTGGAGTTTCCTTGTGGGCCATTTGGAAGGATAGAAATTATCTGGTGTTCTCTCAAAAAACAGAAATGGGGTCTCAGTTGTTACATAAAGTTATTAATAATGTTCATCAAATAGAAAAGGAGTTGGCCAATCCTCTTGCTTCTAGGGAAGGCAATACCAATTATGCCAAGCTGCATTGGCAAAAACCTCCAACTGGTTGTATCAAGATCAATATGGATGGTTCCTATTCCGGAGGCTATTCTTCTTGTGGTGGAATTGCTAGGGATTCAGATGGTAATTTTGTCAAAGCTTTTTGCTGCAAGTTAGCGCCTAGTAATGCCTTGTTAGCAGAATTTTGGGGTCTGATTCTGGGAATCAAAATGGCTAGAGAGATGTCTGCTTCTCAGGTTGTGTTAGAAACTGATTCACTTTTTCTAGTGAATATGATACAGAAGAGAATGGCTCTAACTTCTTCCCTCCAGCTTTTGGTTAATGAGGCGCTCCATTACATCAACATGCCTGGGTGGTCTGTTTCTATAAATCACATTCTAAGATTAGCAAATATGTGTGCTGATTTGTTGGCTTTGAAAGGCCATACTGCGGGTTTTTCGCTTAAGTTTTTTTATACTCCTTTTTCTAGTCTTGCTTTGTTAATTGATTCTGATAAGAGGGGAGTTTGTTCCCCTGTTGCTGCTGTGTAGGCTTTTTGCCATCCCTTTTTTATATAAAAAAACACTGAATTAAGACAAAATATGATAGTTTATCATATCATGTCTGTCTTATTTTGACCACCAAATGAGCCCTAAAAACAAAAGGTTGTGTTTTAGTGTTAATAAATTTGAATGAATAATACTATCTCCTGTCCATATTATAAGAGACAAATTGGTCCAATTTTTTTGTCCAAAATATAAGAAATAAACATTAATTTTTACATACATTAAATGCTAATTTCTAATTATGACCATATTTAAGTTCGTGGAATTTATGTGAATTAAGTGTCATTAATTATCAGTGACCATTTATGAAAGAGGTATATTTAAAAAAAAAGTTAAATTTTTAAGAGTATTAATTAGAATTATCTAATTTCAAAACATTTTTTTGTTTGTATAAATTAGGGTTTCTCATAATATATATAGACCGGAGGGAGTATAAAGGATGATGCGTCACAATCATTCACCGACTATAATTAAACTCATATATTTTTTGGTGATGGAATTAATTTCATGTATAAAAAGCTTTTTTATTAAAAAATATATATAAAAAGCTTTTGTACTCTTCATCATTAGTTTTTGTTTTGGTTCTAGTGCTGATGGTTGCTACTCTTATGTTCATCATCCCTAACTTTCCATCGATGACGAGTTTATTTTTTCTATTTTATCATTAATCAATTTTAGCTATCAAATGTTTTTAGTATTAACGAATCCAAATTTTGTGTTGTTAAATTTTTTATTTTGCATTTTCTCTAGGGACTATTTTATAAAGAAATATCGGGAATGATAACTTAATTTTTTGTTTAAAATCTTCAAAAGAATTACGTTTGAAATAACAATAATGGTCTTCCTTGCAATTAGATTTTATAAATACTCCACCTTTTCTATTAAATTTTTGGCTAAAATACACTTTTGGTCCTTAACTTTATTTTAGTTTTTATTTTAGTCCCCTAATTAATTAAACTTTTATTTTGGTCCCCTTAAGTTACAAAAATTATGCCAAGTTCATCTCTTCTGTCTGTAATCCCTTTGTTGTGTGTGTATAGGTAATTGATACTCTTTTTTTTCTCCATTACTTTTTATCATGTTACTTCATCAATAAGAACAATGATAGGAGCATGATTTTGACTTTATTATTTAAAGGGATTACAGACAAAAGGGACGAACATGAAGTAATTTTCGTAACTTAAGGGAAGAACGTGGCGTAACTTCGTAACTTAAGGGACGTAAATGAAAAATAAAATAGTTAGGGGACGAAAGTGGCATAATTTTCATAACTTAAGGGACAAAAATAAAAGTTTAATTAATTAGGGTATCAAAATGAAAACTAAAATAAAATTAAGGGACTAAAAGTGTATTTTAGCCTAAATTTTTTATCCAAAATTTGATACATGTATTTTTTTTTTTTAGTCTTATGGACCAGCGGCCTACTACGCACTCCAAATATTGCTGAAAGGGGGGCGTAGCGGGTTCGAACCCGCGCCCAAGCGTCCAAGCGGCAAATACTTTATCAATTGTGCTAAGCACCACGGACTTGATACATGTATTTTAATGACCGTAGAATTTGACTTTGAAAGGTAACAAAACATATGACATTATGTTTTAAATAAGAGTCAAAATTCTCATTAATTAAGAAGGGACATTGAGATCTTCCAAACCAATAACTTACTCCCTCCATTTCATATTTAGTGAAGTTTAAAGTTTCTTCACAAATATTAGAAAAAAAATATAAATAGTTTAATGAGTAAAATAATTTTACTAAAATGCCCATATTGGAGTATTAATCATTGTCATAAATATATAGTGAAGTATGTTGACTTAAGAGTGATGTACACATTATTTATTTGGGGGCAAAATTAAAAAAATAATAATTAATAATGATTTAAAAACATAAAATGACACTTAATTTTATTTTATATTTTATTTTTTTAAAGTGACAGTCTATTTGAAATAGAAGCAACACTCATTATTCTCTGGCTACCGGAACCCTCCAATCGGTCCCAAAAAATATCATTGTTGAAATTAAGTGCACATTTAAACATAGTGCATATTAAAAAATATCTATTCACCTCAATAAAATAACCATTTGTTATTAATATATTAAATTAAATAGTTAATATTGAAGAAAATAAGCCGATATTGAATGTATTATATGTAATTTTATACTAATTATAAATTCATCAATTCAAACAGGATATGAATTTCAAAAAATATAATTAGGTATATGATATTTATTTAAATCAAATCATATATTTTTATCGTAGATTTGAATTCAAATATTAATATTGAAAAAAATTAATAATAGATAGGTATAATTCAATACACAATAAAAATTTAAAAATAAATCAACAATTCAACGAATGATAATGTTTTAAATCAAAATCCATATTACGGTTTTAAAGCATTAATTAATATGTTAATTAAATTGACGTCAATTTTGATATATTAATATATTTCTAAAAAGATAAATAATAAGATTGTACTAAAAATAATTTAACATGTTAACTAAAAATTAAAATGAATTACTAATATAATACTAACCGTAATAAAAAATTCAATCCAAAATATCAATTAGAATTTTGTTAAATAAGAAGCTAAGGCTAGGTTTAGTAAAAATAAGTTATATAGTGGATAGCTCATAACTGAAAAGCTGGCTAATTAAAATTGAATTGTTTGATAAAATTAGTTATTTAACTAACTGATAAATATAAAAAGACATAAGAGTTAATTTTTATTTTAAATTTAAAAAAAGATAAAGAATAAAATAATGAGGATAAAAATGGGATAAAAGATTAAAAACTGTAAGTTATAAGCTCAGATGCTACTTCAAGTAGCATCTCAAAAAAAAAAACTATAAGCTAGTGTGATAAGTTTACTTATCAAACACGTTTCCTTCGACTTAACAAGCTTATAAACTAGTCCAATAAGTTATAAGCTAACTTCTTCAACCTTACCAAACCAAGACTAAATGTTGAATGGTAAACAAAATATCTTAATTAGATATTATCGTAAATATTACGTGCCAAATTTATTATTTGAATTTGAATTACTAATTATTGATATAACAGTAAATTTAATGAAACTGAATTCAAAAATTCAAATTGAATTCAAAAATTCAAATTGAATTTCTAAATTTTAAATCTAAATTAATATCAATATATTTCACAAAAAATGTTTCTTAACATATACAAATAGAATAGTAATTAGTGAATTAAATTATTTTTATTTGTATAAAACTTTTCCTTTCCCTATAAATATAAAATCTAAAATCATCTAAATATACCATCCCTGAGTTCTTATCTTTCTAAATAATCCCTTAACATGTTTTACTCTATTTTTAAAAATTTAATTAGAATAAATGAATTAATTAACCTAAGAATGAAAGAACCACATAGTACTAACCACCAACCATCTAATACTAACTTTAACTTTTTATTTATGATGACAATTTAGAGTGATGGGATGATGCCACAGTCCAAAGGCAGGAAATACCTCCAGACTTTAATGGGAATAGTGAGAATTCGAACCTACGACATGTAAAATACGAGTTATATCTGTCATGCTTCACTAGACCAACCATATGGGACACTACAAGAAAACGCGGCGTTACCGACGGCTAAAAGCCGTCGGTAATGCAAAAAAGCCGTCACAAACGTAAATTTACCGACGACCACTAGCCCATCGGTAAAACGATCGTCGCAAACGATTACCGACATGTTTTTTTTTATTCGTAGGTAAATACCGATGGGTTAGCCCGTCGGTTAAAAACCGTCGGTAATTTTCGACGGCCAGACCGTCTGTAGTGTGAGATGGTGATTACCGACGGCCATACCCGTCGGTAATGCGATACGGTTAGTACCGACGGCCTAACCCGTCGGTATTGTTATATTTTTTTATATTTTAATGAATTAATTAATTAAATAATTAATTAAATTAATTGATTAATCTTTTTTAATTTAATTTAATTAAATTGATTTAGTTTATTTAATTAATTATTAATTTAATTATTTAATTAATTTTATTTATTTAATTATTTATTAATTATTTATTTGGTGATTTAATTATTAATTTATTTCATATTAAGAAATGTGATAATGTAAACTAAAAAACAAAGTAAAAAAGAAACGTGATATAAATCAAAAAAATATCCTCAGAATATCAAAATATAAAAAAAATAAGTCAAAACATCACTAATAATCCTGATAATCCTGATCATGCACGAGATGCTCTAAACCATTCGCGTCATCGACATCATCAGTACCAGGAGGCGGAGACAGAGGAGGCGGCTGATGATGAGGCTGAGGCTGCTGGGGAGCTAGCATCTCGTACATCTGTTCCTGTCGCTCCAGCACCTTAGCCAAAATTGCGTTCGTCTGACGGGTCTCCTCCCTGGAAGCGACCAGTCTCAGCTTCACCTCGGCTAACTCCTGCTCATCCGCGGCAGAGCGACGACTGGCACCACTACTCGACGATTCTCCGAAGTGGAGGCGGCTGGTCCCTTTCTTATAGTTGTTGGCAAAGTCTCCAGTATCGTATAGGCGACCCTTCTTCTTGCCGCTAACAACATCTGCCTAAACCCTGAGCGGTGCAGATGGATCTTTAGGGCTCTAAGACAGGGAACATGATGATGTCTGAGATCTAATCTGAGACATTCTCGACTCAAAATCCTCCTGTCATGCATAAACAAATAAGTCAAAATTTTTTTTGAGAGAAAACAATATAAATATTATTACAAAAATATTCATTATATTTTATAATTACATGGGTCCGCCTCGACCGATTGTCAACGAAATCACTAGTACTCCTCCTAATATGAGTTGCACGATGGAGCTCGTGCAACTGTACCTCTCTACCCAACCAATTCGACTGTAATTAATTAATAATAATAATAATAATAATAATAATAATAATAATAATAATAATAATAATAATAATAATATAAGACGTACAAGTCGAGCTACGTGCTGTGCCTGACTGATGGAACCTCCGGTGTGCAAGCTCTCACCCTTCTCAGAGGCTCTGTTCTTCTTGGCCTTCTCGTAGATCGATTTGTACTCAGGGGAGCGCTAGTGCTCTACCAGCCTCTGCCAGATATGATCCCCTATCCAGTGGGCCTGTCCCCTGAGGCGGGCATCTCTAAGCATATCAGAGAGGTGGTGGGAGGTCTTCATATGAAAGTTCTTCTCGATCCACGTCTCATCCTCTTCCCTCCAAGCATATCTCTCCTGTATCAATATAAGACATTATTAAAAATAATTGAAATTTATGAAATAAAAAAAATAATATGCAATAAAATAAAAATTGCAACTTACTCCGAAAGATTTGAACATATGATCCTGCTCCTTCTCCTTCATCGTCCCCCAGGTAGGCCAATACGTCGAATAATTCTCCTCAATTGTTGCTATAATAGCCTTCGCAGCTGGCTTTGAGGGAAGGAACCTGAACAATAAAAATATGTCAAACAAATATATATATATATATATATATATGTAAATTATTAATAACTCGACAAAAAAATGTAAATACTTACCCTTTACCAGCCGGCGTGATAATAACTCGACCATCATACGGGATCTCAAGATCCTCAACCTCCTGCTGCTCATCCTCGTCCTGCTCAATCTCGGTTTGATTAGGTGTATGGCCCGTACTATACTCACCCTCGGACTAATGAGCATCAGGCACCATTTCAGGCACAACATGGGAACTAGAAGCGCCATGTGTCTGCTAGAACCCCGGGTTGGGGATCATGTAAATGGCAGACAAAGGGGGTGTTGGTGTAGAAGGTGCTGGAGGCTGTGTAGGTGTCGAACGTGCCGGAGGCTGTGTAGGCGTAGATGTACACGGACGTTGTGTAGATGACAACGTCGAATATCCTGTAGGGTCACGCCTAATAATGTTCGGCCTCCGATGACCGGGGGGTCAATGGCGATGGCCTTCCCCTTCCGTTGACCACCAGTGAGTGGTCTGGGGGGGTCAGATCCTGATCTTGATGTCATATATGTCTATAGAGCAATTCAACAATAACAGTCATGAAATATTATATTTAAACATAACAATATTAAAAATAAATTCCATAAAAATAAACAAGATATGAAAATAACTGACAAATTAAAATATATTATTAGACAATTCTCTAATTGTAAAAAGTTAAACAATTTCATTCTGCCCATTCTGCCCACTCTACTTCGGCATCGTCTTCAGATCTTGATGGTTCTGCCACTTCTTCATTTAATTCCTCATCTTTATCTGCTTCTTCATATGTGATTGGATTATCACGTAGTCGAGAAATGGGTTCCACTTCATTTACTACATTGACATGAGACATCTCATCCACTTAATAAGCCATTTCTTCTTGTGGATCATCTACTTCAATGCGACCCCTTGGTTTTGTCTTACATTTTGTGCCATGATAAACGGATCAAACATTTGGTATCTTTTGCTCATGCAAATCCCCATAATATTATATTTTTGATCTACTTTTATGCCTCTATTTGACGGATCAAACCAATTACACTAAAATAACACTATTCTTTTAGTATAGTCTAAAGTATTGTACGCGAGTTCATATAAATGTTGAATCACGCCGTAGAAGTCGTCTTCACCTCCATCTGTGGCACCTTTTACATAAACTCCACTGTTAATTTTTTTCCCCTCTGTTTTTGACTGAGTTTGAAATTTGTATCCGTTTATGAAAAACGTGTGCCATTCTTTTACAAGTGAACGAGGACCATGAGATAAATTTCTCAAGTGTTGGATTTTAGGGGATTCTGCCTCACTGTACACCTATACACCATATGCAAACAAATTATGGTTCCTTTTTTTAAACAATCTTTTGTATTATCAAACACTATATAGTTCAAATAAGACTAAAAATACATACCTGGTTCATAAACCACATTGGGAAATATTCATGAATATAGGCAGAAGAGTCTTGTTCGCTTGTGGGCTTAGTTAACAAGAATGTCCTGATCAAGTTATTATCAAACAAATGATCATGAGTAGTTATGGATAAAAGAAATTGAAAGTGGTCAACATGATACATACGTAAGATATGGGGATACTTCGGTACAGTTGATCAATACATGAACGTGAGCTGACTTGAACTCTTCTCCAGTTAACCAGTGAGTCAACTCCTTTCCAGCATGACGACCAGGAAGGCCAAAGACTGATAAGGCTAGCGGGTGTCTTTCACTTTCACTTTCTATTTCATTCCTATTATTTGTTGGCGTCAACATGAAGTTCGTAAAATAATGGGAACTGAAATGGATTGTTTCACGGTGTAAGTAAGTTGCACAAATAGATCCTTCAACCCTGGCCTTATTTTTCACTGATCGTTTTGAGTCACCCATAAATCTATAACATAACAAGGTTGATCAAAATTGATACATTTAACCGTTCAAATGAATATTTATATTAAAGAATATTTTATTATATTACCTTTCGAATGGATACATCCATCTACATTGAACTGGTCCACCAAGCCTAGTTTCATGTGCAAGATGCACTGGGAGATGCTCCATAGAATCAAAGAAAACAGGGGGAAATATTCTCTCCAACTTACAAAGAATGATTGGTATGTTCTGCTCTATCTTTATAAGATCATCCTCTCTCAATGTTACAGAACACAAATCTTTAAAAAATTGGCTGAGTTCAGTAAGTGGATTTAAAACATTTGACGGCAAAGAACTAAATGCAATAGGAAGTAAACACTCCATGAATACAAGACAATCATGGATTTTCATCCCAATCATGGTTCCTTTGTTCATATCGGCACATCTTGCCAAATTAGAAGAATAATCGTATGTCATCCGAAGTTCTTTTATCCACCGACAAACTGACTTAGCTTCTTCAGCAGTTAAAGAGTAACAGGCTTTGGGTTTCAAGGTTTTCCCATCCGACCGAGTCGTCAAATGCAAGTCCTTTCGCCTACAGTAAAGTGGTAAGTCTAGTCTGGCTTTATCACTGTCTTTCGTTTTTCCTCTGACGTTCATCACTGTGAGAAAAATATTGTCAAAAAAGCTCTTCTCAATGTGCATAACATCAAGGCTGTGTCTCAATAAAGTATCTTTCCAATATGGCAGATCCCAAAAAATACTTCTTTTTGTCCAATTATGCCATTGTTCATATCTTTCAAATCGATCCAATTTACCATAATATGTGATTTTTGGCAGTTCCATAACTCTGTTCCAAATCTGTTCTTATGTCAGCCTTAGGGGCGAGCCATCTAATTCAACTTCCGCTTTCTTGAAGGCATTCTTATTCCATCTAAATGGATGATCACCTGTAAAAATCTGCGATGTGAATCAAACCAAGAACTCTTCCTCCCGAATTTCAAGGTAAAGGCCTTTGTATGCTCCATGCAATGCGGACATGCCATTTTACCATGAGTACCCCATCCACACAACATGCTATATACAGGAAAGTCATTAATGGTCCACATCAGAGCTGCCCTCATTGTAGAATTCTTCTTTCGTGTAATATCATACGTCAAAACACCATTCCACAACCTTTTGAGATCATCAATGAGAGGCTGTAAATAGATATAAATACCATCTTTTGGATTATCTGGACCTGGTATAAAACAAGCCAAGAACATATAAGGTTTAGACATGCACATTTCGGGAGGAAGATTGTATGGGGTAACAATAACTGGCCAGCAAGAATAAGGTTTCGCCGTGGATTGAACATAAGGGGTAAAACCATCAGAGCATAAGCCAAGTCGTATATTACATGGATCTGCTGCAAAATTGGGATGCACACGATCAAAGTGCTTCCAAGCTTCACCATCAGATGGGTGGCGCAACATACCTGAAGTGCTTCTATTCTCATAGTGCCACGTTATTTTGCCTGCAGTTTGTGTTGATGCAAACATTCTCTGCAGCCTTGGAATAATTGGCAAATAAAACATTGCCTTCACTGGAATTGGTTTTTGTCTACTCTTCCCATTATCAGTGTGTGAAATATACCTTGGCTCACCACAAAATTTGCATTCAACCAGCGCACCATCGTTTTTACCGAATTCATTGTCGTAATATAACATACACCCTTTCACACAACAATCAATCCTTTTAGCTTCCAACCCCAACTTGGACACTAAACTTTTAGCCTCATAATAACTTTTTGGCAAACCATCTCTGATAGGTGACGAGTCCAACATCATTTTCGTTACAAGATCCAAGCACACATCGGTAGCACCACAGTTGGACTTAAGAGCTAAAAGCCTCACACATTGATAATTTAGAGTCTGCAGACCCTTCAAACAATGGCTTATTTGTTTCTAACAAGAGATTATAAAATTTTTGTGTTATCTCATTTGGAAGTTCATCCATGTCATCATACTCTTGCTCCTTGAATGATATGTTGACCCCCAAGGCATCATAAACCATATCTTGCATCAATTCAATCTGCTCACCATATCCCTTATCTACGCAACTGCTTGAAGCACCTGTGCAATTATCGCCAAACCCTAAATCAACCCGAGGCAACTCTTCACCATGTGTAGTCCAAATCCAGTAATTAAGCCTAAATCCAACTGAATACAGGTGATGCATGACCTCACCTGGGCTCTTAATCCTTCTACAATCGCAATTAAGGCACGAACATCTAATCCCTCCATTAGTTATGAAATCTTCATGTGCCATTGCGGCTTTGACAAAGTCATCAACCCCAGCGCAAAAAGATTATTTCAAACCCTTTCTCCCTGAATACAACCAATCGTGCATCCAACTACGATTCGAAGGAAAAAATTCCATCTTCTGCATGTTAGAAAAAAATGACAATTTCAGCAGCACGACGTTCTTAGAACCGTTCTCTTTCTTTAAATGGTATGACCCTATCCCATTCGAGAAAAAACTTTTTCCAGAACTCGTATAATAGTCTTTCCTTAATTCTCATCTCTTATACTTTGACAAAATTTCGACAGCATTTCCCATTGGTCTCTGAGTACACTAAATGATTGCAGTTATGAATACCGCTATCAAGTATGCACCCAGAGAACAAAAGGAAATGAATCGAACCGAAATTTCATCAAATATAAAGATACGAGAATTAAGCAACAACTATTATACGAGTAGAGAAAAAGTTTTTTCCTAAACTGTCCCATTTGGACAATTCAACGTTCAATATACAATGAACACGTGGTACCCTAAAAGAGTACATGCACTCAATAATATATTGAACCTCAAACGGGAAGCTAAGGCTTTTCTCCGACACTAATAACAAGCATAGAAATAAAACGCTATAAACACATTCATAACTAATCCTAAGTTTCTTTGCAAATCATCCTTCGGTACTCCTTACCCTTCTCATAGCATGCTGATGTCTAGGAAATTGTACCCTCCGATACCACGCCATAAACACATTCTTAACTAATCCTAAGTTTCTTTTAGTTCGTTAAACACGTTATGATCAAGTTTCGACAAAATCAAGGTTCTTAAACTTGTGTAGAAAACTATATAACTTGGGTACTCATCTTCCCCAAGGTTCCGACACGACAATATTATGGCTACGACAGTTTATATCATTCCTCAATTGTGCAAAATAAAAGTAATTCACATTTACCCAAAGCTCAACTAGACAAGGTATCTCATATGGTCATAACATCATTCATATATCCTTCGTCAGTCAATCTCAACATTGATTTTTCAATTCAACTACAATCACAGTCATGTCATCAGAATTACGACAATTACGACTAGTATGAAAACGGTACAAAACTCAAAGGAAGGAAACAACCATAAGACACCCCTTCACTAACATATATGCACATATCACAGCCACTATATCATTCATCCACATATTTTCACATAAATCC
The DNA here is from genome assembly GCA_037113605.1 of Calophaca sinica. Lineage (NCBI taxonomy): Eukaryota > Viridiplantae > Streptophyta > Magnoliopsida > Fabales > Fabaceae > Calophaca > Calophaca sinica. The sequence continues at coordinate 33,066,369 of CM073733.1, read as the reverse complement.
TAAGTAGTACATGCATATATAGTTCATATCATATTTTCACATAAATCCGAGATCATACATAAATTACTTCATTTCAATCTCAACATTGATTTTTCAATTCAACAACAATCACAGTCATACAGTCTCTAATTATAATTACAGTCCCAAATATACAAAATAACATAATAGTCACAACTCATACAGTCTCTAATCGTACTTATAATCCCTAATCATACAAAATTTTAACTAAACTACGGTCTCTAATCATACAAAATTTCAATTAAACTACGGTTCCTAATCATACAAAATTACTCGCATGATAAAAACTCATAACGAACTAACCTCGATCGTAGAGTAGTGGTAGAAGCACAGGCGGTGGAGGAAGCTGTGGTGGCACGACGGAGTGGTGGAGGTGGTGGTCTCAAAGGTCGGCTTCACAACGATTACTTCATAAAGACAAATAATTTTCCATTATTTTTCTCCTCATCAAATATTTTTTCCATTATATTTAACAATTTAAAAACAAAGGATTAAAGACAACAGGCAGTAGGAATTCAGAAATCCGAATTTCAGAAATGGCAGCAGCAATTCAGACATCCAAATTTCAGGTTGTGACTATCAAAGACAAAAAGGAACTAAACCTCAAAAATGCCCAAATGCCAAAATGCAAAAACGAGACAAATGAAATGCTAAATGCCAATAACGAGACAGTGAAATGCCAAATGAATAAACCGAGGGGCACAAAGGAACCAACCACAAAAATGCCTCAGATTAGAAATTAGATTCAGAAGCCTTCGTGATCTGGAATCTGGAGAGGAGAGCCTGAGAGGCGAGATTTCTGAATTAGGGTTTTAGAGGGAAATTAGGGGAAAATGAAACTAGGGAAACAAAGAGAGAGAGAGAGAGAGTTGACCGGTGAGACTCACCAACAGGCAGGCCGCGTTGAAAACTGAGCAAAGCAACCGCTAAGGTCGCGCACAGGAAACAGAGGTGAGACTTGGGACGATTTGTGGTGCAAACGGAGAGCGAGAGGTGGTCAAACTCGTGGTGTGTTGGTGAAGGTGTGGCGGTGGTGACGTCCAAGTGTGGTGCACCGCTGCTCGGTCGAACTCACGCAAAGCAAAGCAAAAGTTTGGCAACGACTTTTTTGTGCAGAGGCGAGACAGACGAAGCAAGGGGTGGTGGGCGTCGTCGGAGAAGAAGAAAGGGAATAGATAAGAGAATAGAAGAAGAAGAAGAAAGGGAAAGTGAGGGGGAAGGGTCGAGTTCTGCAACTAAACGTTGCATACCGACGGCCATTTTAATGATACCGACGGCCTAAAGCCGCTGGTAACTAAAACACGGCGTTACCGACGACTGTTTTTAAATACCGACGGTCTAGCCGTTGGTACATTCTACCTGTTGTCATCTCACGCTTACCGACGGAAAAAGCTGTCGAAAATTGATGACGTTTATCGACGGTCAAACCCGTCGGTATTTGAAAACTGGGAGGGAATCCAAAAGGCGGGAACATTACCGACGGCCTTGACCGTCAGTAACTTTAACCGATGGCTTAGACCGTCGGTAACTATAAGCGGAAGACGGCTTACGTTTACCGACGACATAGGCCTCGAAAATGGCCTTATTTTGCGACGAATGTGTGGCCGTCGGTATGGCCAGTTTTTCTTGTAGTGGGAGTATCTAACACTAGCTCTTCAGCTTGACTCCAGTATCAAAGCGAATATTCATTTGTATGGTTTACCCCTAATATTTATATCACATGATTTGCTTATCGATTGATTTAAAACTATTGACTTTAAAATTTTTAAAATATAGGATTCAATCTATTATTTATAAGTTATAACCTAATTTGATACTCCCTCCGTTTTTGTTTATAAGCAAAAGTCACTTTTTACATTCATTGAAAAATGTATGTATCTAGTCCAATGAATGTAAAAAGTGATTTTTGCTTATAAACTAAAACGGAAGGAGTAGTATGTTATGAGGTAAGTATTTACATCACATGTGAATGAAAATTTTATATAGAAGCCCATTAATATATATCAAGTGAGAAGAGTGTGTTATTGTGAGAGATCAGATGAATTAATAATAACCCTTGGATGGAAATAAAGGGTTGTGATTAAATTCCATTGACTGTGATTGGAGGGAAATAACCCAAGCACACTGACTGTGATTGCTTGTCGACAACAGTGACAACAAATACGCTACTATTCTGCCCCTTCCTCGTGTGCACGAAGCCTCGTCGTTTCGCCGGTGGGGTGTGACGGTGGTGCTATTGTGGGAGTCACAACGGCGGAGTAGACATGGGGAAATCCCAAAATACTGTTTGAGGATAACTTTGGCCCATGACTCAACTGCTAACGCCGAAAACTCGAAATAAAAGGTGAGGGAATTTTTTTTTTTTAAAAAAGAAAGGGATTAAATGGCTCAAGAGATGACAATTATCGGGATGATTTATTCCTCTCTGTACAGTGGCAAAGTTTTTATTTTATCTCTCTGAGAAATTCCTTGAAAATTTGTATTATTGTTAGTTACTTCATAGTTACCAAAATGAATTTTTTTTTCTTGGAAATCTAAACAGAGAGCAAGTCTTTCAATAGCGGGAGTGTCTTGCGATTTTTTTTTCTTATGGCAATAGCGGGTCTTGAGGAAGGGAGGAAGAACAGGGAGAAGGGGCAGAACATCTTTAGGAAGAAGAACGAGGAGGAAGAAAGAGCGTTGATAAGAAAAAGAGAGGTCACGTGGAATTTTAAAAATGGAATTTAATCACAGCCCTTTATTTCCATCCAAGGGTTATTATTAATTCCTCTCATCTTTCACAACAACACATTCCTCTCACTTGATATGTCCATATATATATATATATATATATATAAGTTGTAAAAGTAATTGTAAATAAATATATGATAAAAATATACATAAAAATCTATTAATATTTATTTTATAGGTTCAAAAATTATTATAAGGAGAAAAATATTTTACATGAAATATAATTTTTATCTAAGTTACTATATATGAATATTTTAATAAAAAAATTCACATTGATATAAATTTGTTAACATAAGACTTTTATTTTATTAATACCATAAAAATATTAGTAATATATATTGTGCATCATACGGCCATCACTATAACAATTTTTTACGGAAAAATTATAACAAATTATATATTGAATAGAATTGTATATTTTATATTTTGTCTAGGGTTCTAAGAACTATATTTTTATTGATCATTTACTAATGTTTTTTATATGTTTTTCTTTCTATTTTTGTTATATTTAACTCTTTTGGTTTAGATATTATACTTTTTTTGAGTGGTTTATACAATGAAAGAATTTTAATGGGACATGGTAACTGCTGATGCTATATAGACTCAGGTACTTTATTTGTTTTATTTTCGCTATATTTTAAAATTGAATTGCATATCTATAAATATACATTTACCGCTTCATAATAATTTTTCTATAATTTTTTTGAGCATTATTAAATTTATACTTGCACGTTAAATATGTTTGCAATCACATAGGTAGTCTGTGCACATACACGAGTCAATACACTATTAAATATAAACAAAAGAGTGATTACTCGCAATTCATAGTCCTAATTATTGCCTTTCCTCTAACTGAGGTGAAATCTAATTCCAAAACAATGCAACTTCAATATTGTGGTTGATTGTCCACTAAATTGGCGAATACACACATTCTCTCTTTCTCTCTAAGTTTTATTTTCTCATTATATTAATTATGTTATTTTATTGAGAAATAGTAAATATTAAAAAGAATAATTTTCTACAATCCAGTTATTTGCATAACATTAGGAAAAGAATATTTAATTACAATCCTTATCCGACTAAAATACAAAATTTGATATTTTTAAAAGTACTAAATGCATATGCTTATTTTTTGTTTACTCAAAATGTAATTGAGAAGATAATTTATTTATTAAGAGGGGTGCATATACGAGCACCTTGGTGGTATCATCATCAGTGACGGACCTAGGATCTTGGGTTAATAGGTGCATAAAATTTTAAAATTACCGAAATTATAACAATAGCACCAACACATGTTTATTTTTTAAATTACAATAGCAAATTTTTACTCTTCTTGCAAAATAACAAGAGTATGATTTCTCATAACTCAAAATAGGTTTTCAGACTTAAAAAAATAGAAAAGTTTCGGAATTAAAAAAATACAAGAGAAAATAACAAAACAACATAGACCGAATTATCAAACACCCAATTAAAACGGAAAAAATTACAAGAGAAAATTATTAGAGAGATCAGATTAGGACTTTAGTCTAAATTGAAGGAAATCTGAACCTAGTAAAAAGAGAAAACAGAGACCGAAAATGACACTCACCAACAGGCGAGAGAGTAGGTCAAGATATGAGACAGTGAGGGGAGTTGTGTTTTGAGTTTTGAGAGAGAGATGACTGAGTTTGACTGAATGAGATGAAAGACGTGACTAAGAAAGGGTACTGGGTGCAAATTATTAAAGTGAGAGGAGACAAAATATAAATTTTATAAACGGAAAATAGTATTTTTAATTTTTTTAGAGGGTGCAAATGCACATCCTCGATAACAAGTAGGTCCACCTGTAGTTGTCATGGTGCAAAATATAAAACTGAGAGAGGTCAAAATAAAATTTTTTTGTGGGTTGCACCCCCTGGACATAAGGCAGGTCCACCTTTGATCATCATGCATCATGTTTTTGAGGCATGAATTTTTTAGCATTTCTCAAGTCGAGGCTTCCACCACCTGACCTTAGGATACACTGAAGACCCTCCTCTGGCCATTCATTGAACCCTTGTGAGAGGTGAGATGCTTTCGTTTCGAATGGCTCTAGATTAGTTGGCATAGATGATGTTTGTTGAATTCCTTATGTAGATCACAGAGAGTATCGTCCATTTCAGGACATCTCTCAATGTTTCAGATACATTAGATGTGGTTCACTGATACATGCATGTATTAAAGAGGGTGTTGCGCCAGTATAGACATGTTCAAGGCATTCCATGTTCATCTAAGGAGGTTATTGGTGTGGCAACATCTCTTGATCAAATAGACGCATTATGTAGACCATATAATCGATGACACCACCAGAGGGTATCGTACGACACATCAAGGACTACGCATTGACAAATACCTTCAATGTTTCCACAAGATTTCACATCCTTACATCATACCACCTACTAAGGGAGGCCCTCATAGGGTGGCAGTGAGTGAGGTTGTTAGTATGTTGGAGTCCAGCTCTAGTGGCACTCATCATGCAAGTGGGTAAATTTATATTAATTCATATTACATTATGTGTTATCCAGTTTTTAACTGTGTTGTGATACTTAATATATTAAATTGTTATTTGTAAACAAAGTCCGAGATGATTTTCGAGCTGCGTCAATCAATGATTGACATAGAGATGGTAACGGAAGGCACTAAGACGTGAGAAATCATATGCACAACGATGAACACCTTATCTCTTATCAAAAGAAAAAGAAGACTTGATCCTCAAGCTAATTAGATTCATTTTGGCTCTTATATTTCTTTGATGAATACCTTGTCTTGTGTATACTTGTATTTTATTTTAATAAAACCTCTTACTATAATGACTCTTTTTTTAATTTTCACTCTTTTACCCTAAGTAAATTATAAAAATAACCGTATTAACTTTCAAAATTTAAATTCTGAAAGTATACAAATAAAATTCCAATTTTTATTTTTTGGCACTTCTCAAAAAATTAAAATTAGATCCCAAAACTTAATTTCCAAAACACATAAGGAAATTAATTTTGCAAAAGTTCAACTATTAGGGGAAGAGTGTTTGGAGTGTGAGAGGATGGGTACTGTGGAAAAGAATTTTGAAAAGGGCGAGGAGTGTATGAATAATATTGCGAGGTGCAAATAGAAAATCTCTGTAGTTTGCAACAAAGGGCCCAAACATACCATTAGTCCATTATGCCAGGCCATTTGATAGTTTTTAAGTTCCAATGTTACCCTTCAACGTGGCAGCTCCCCAACCTCACATGGCTATGTGAACTGAAGTCTTCTATGCTTTACTCAGTGACCTGACCACCATCTCTTTGAACCGTTTGGTTGGGAAGTCCCACTACAATGTGAGTGAGCAAGTTGCGTTTGGGAAGGGGAACCTCCCTCACTGTTTCCACTCGTACAAAGAAAGAAAGAAAGGGAAGAAAGAAAGAAAGAAACAAATCCCATGTTTCACCACAAAGCACCAACAACCAACCTTCCATGAAGACATTCAACGTTCTACCATGTTCTCCTTTCGGGAGTGACTCTTTGAGAAGCAAGGTAATCAACGCCTTTCCTTTCTCACAAAATCAACAACTCTTTTTTTTTTTTTTTGGGGTCTGTTGTCCCCCCCCCCCCCCTTCTTTTCTATTTTTCCAATAATCAATGTCATTCCTTTTTTGTAAAAATCAATAACTCTCCAGTCTGACAAAATGACAAAAATTATTTAGTCGTGGCAACTCCTCTTCCTGTCTCAAATGGCCATGAACCGAACGAACTAAAGCACTTTTGTGAAAAAAAAAAAAACGAAAAAAAGCCCTTTCGTCAACTTTTTTTTTGGGGTCTTTGTTGCATAAAAAGTTGCAAATTTTTGTTAGCACGATAAGAAAAAAGTTGTTGAGTCTGTCAGACAACCGCATGACCACCCCGGTCAGACAGAGCTGCCCGAGAACGATCATCTACAGCCCAAGATGATGCTCCACAGGTGGAGATCAACGAGCCGTCAATCACGCTCTGATCACACGGTCATAATTCATCCACCAGACGTTAGTTCCTGTCTCCTTAGAACTCAAGGATAAGGCAGTACGATCCTATAGAACAGATCCTGTTCAAGTAAGGTCGTGACCATCGTCCTCCACGTTTGGTTATAAAAACGTTCGCGATTTATTGACACTACCGATGTGGGAGTAGTTTCTGGTTTCTGTTGTCAGTCTCTCTTTGGGATTATGAAAATGTTTCTATAACCCTTCTAGTTGCCTTAATCAAGGATTATGTCTGGAGAATTAACGTGAATAATGCAGCACCATAACCATTGAAAGGCAAAACGATGCCGTAACTTGATGCATGAAAAGGATCACCTCTGGTTGCGCTACCCCTTTCGAGAAAAGGGCACCTGAATACATAGAGTGGTAGCTAAGCTGTAATTTACTTTCTTTCCTCATGTTTTCTTTTTCTCTAATGACAATGATGATTTTGGCCTTAATTTCCCATTATTTTTATTTCCTGGATTCTTAGCAACTATTTAATACTACTATTATATGATTACAGTGCTTTCCGGGCTTTGTATTGAATAATTGAAAACATGAAATATTAGAATTCTGGTTTTGTTAGGAGGAGCCTTATTGTTGTTTTAGCAATTAGTAGTCTCATTCTCATTAGGCTAGGCTTCTACTGACTGTAGGATACGTGTACTACTGATTTGAAATGTTAATTAGTACAAATAGGAGTATTAGGCTTGTGTTTTGTATCATATCCCATTACTTAAAATGGAGTTTAGATAGTTAAGCTGGGACATGTTCTCGATCCTCCTAATTAATAGCCATCGTCTTCACAAGAATTGTTACTTTTATATATATCACCTGCTACAATAGGTGCCAATGTATTCAAAGCTACGATTGTTAATGGGGCTAGCCAGCATGCTCGAGATTTGAGACTTTGTTATGGGAATTTCAATGTATTCAAAGCTTATAAATGCTTGTCTGTGATGCTGCTGATTTTGTTAACCTGCTATTCGATATCCCACTTTATGTTATAACCTTTTTGGCTTTTTCACGCTTTTATGGCAGTGGTTCCAAAATGCATGCTCCTTGATGCACATACATTTCTAATGTCAAGGAGGGACCATAAATATTCTGGCTTAGCTTATATATGTTCTAATCAGAAGGAATTATCTTCAAGAGGGAAGAAGGAAAATGCTTAGTGCACAACATCAAGATTCCCATCGGGGATAGATATGGCAAAATCACTGTGTAGGCGTACAGAAAACAAGGTTGGACCAATTGAAATCAAATGGTGAATACTTTGCAGATCTGAAGTGATACATGTGTAAGTGTCTGTGATGTATTATTCAGAGGGGAAATTAACCAATTGCTGACAAATATTTTGGTTGTGTTGTAGGAACTTTTAGTAGATGCTAATATAGTGCTAGCTTTTCTTAGAGTCGTGAATAATTTTGTAAACAGACTTGGAACTAGGTGAGAACAGAATTTGACCTCCTTCAGTGATAAACCCAAAGGAAGAATGAAACACGGTTTTCAAGTGTAGCATCACCATAACTAGTGCTCTTTGCATTTTTTTTTTCCTACCTTGTATGTATCAGAGATATATGGTAGCTTTTGACAAAAAATAAAAAATGAAAAAAAAAACAGATATGTGCTATGTTCAGTAAAACAAGCTATAAGCTAGCTGATAGTTAAAAAAACTAGGTAATTAAAATTGAAGTGTTTAGTACAATTAACTGTTTAACTAACTGATAAATATAAAATGACATAAAAGGATAAATGTTTATCTTTATTTTAAATTTGAAAAATAATAAAGAATAAAATAATGAGGATAAAAATAGGAGAAAAGATAATAAGCTTTAAGCTCAAATGTTACTTCAAGTAGAATATCTAAAACATGTATAATCTAGTGTGATAAGCTTGCTTACCAAATATTTTTTATTCAGTTAAACTAGCTTGTAAGCTAATTCAATAAGTTATAAGCTAGTTTCTTTTTGCCTTACCAAACTGAGTCATGGTAGCCGAGCGTTCTCCCCATATTGTGTTTGATGAATGTGTTCTCATTCTCACAAGGATCATTGTGTATGAGAGGGTTACTCGGGTTTGGGTTTTCCTCTAGGATGTTATGAAATCACACTGGGCTGCTTGTCTAAGCAATGGGATCGCTTTTTGCACCCTATTTTTACTAATACACGCTCTCCCTTTTGTATTTTTATTTTTCAAAAGTATCCCTTTCTGAAATTTGCTTCCGAAAACCCTTCACTTAATTTTCGAAATTAAAAAAAATAAAGAAAATAAACTGAATTCTGAAATTCAATTTTTGGAACATGGATTTCAGAACACAAAATTATGCATTTCACATATGAAGTTTCAAAAAGTTTAAGAAATAGAAATGAATTTTATTTTTTATTAAAAAAAGTTATTTTCTATCTCAAACATAGAATTCTTCAAATTTTATCATTTTTTTATTTTTAACTTTTAAAATTATTTTATATCTTAAAACCATCACCAGGTCTCAAATATTTTAATAAAAAATGAGATTTTAAAAAGTTTAGGCAAAAAAAATAACAATTAGACCATATTTACTAAATTTTTAAAATAGAGAAACTAAAATCACTCGGGAAAAAAAAAACCCAGAGGGACCCAAAATTACCTATAACTCAAACCATAGGGATCAAACTTGAAATTAAACTACAAAAACTTAAAAAATGAGAAGAGTTGTATAAGTAAAAGGGGTGTGAATAGCAAATCTCCCAAGCAAATCCATCACAGTTGGCAACATAAGAGACCAAACATGCCACTAGGTCCATTGAAAATTTTAAAAAAATTCCATTGTTACCCTCTTACGTGGCAGCTCCCCTACCTCAAATGGATGTGAACCAGTCTTTTCTGCTAAACTAAAGCGACCATTTTCTCTCTGGAACGCTAGGTTGTCCCACTACACTACAATGTGACCTGCATTATGGTATGGAGTTGCATGAATGAATCTCCTGCGATTTTGCTTTGAAAAACGGAATCAAGCAAGTTATGTTTGGAAATGGACCCTTCCTCACTGTTTCCACTTGATCAAACAAACAAACCCCATGCTTCACCACAAAGCACCCACAACCAACCTTCCATGAAGACATTCAACGTTCTACCATGTTCTCCTTTCGGGAGTGACTCTTTGAGAAGCAAGGTAATCAACGCCTTTCCTTTCTCACAAAATTAACAACTCTTTTTTTTTTTTTTTTTTTGGGGTTTGTTGTTTTCTGTTTTTCCAATAATCAATGTCATTCCTTTCTTTAGTTATCAACAACTCTTTAGCCTGACAAAATGACGAAAATTCTTTAGTTATCAGCAACTCCTCTTCCTGTCTCAAATGGCCATGAACCGAACTAAAGCACTTTCGTCAACTCTTTTTTTTTTTTTTTTTGGTAATTCGTCTACTTTTTTCATTTGGGTCGACCGATAAAAAAAAGTTGTTGAGTCTATCAGACAACCGCGTGACCACCCCGGTCAGACAGAGCTGGCCGAGAACGATCATCTACAGCCCAAGATGATGCTCCACGGGTGGAGATCAACGAGCCGTCAATCACGCTCTGATCACACGGTCATGATTCATCCACCAGACGTTAGTTCCTGTCTCCTTAGAATTCAAGGATACAGTAGTACGATCCTATAGAACAGATCCTGTTCAAGTAAGGTCGTGACTATCGGTCTCCACATCTAGTTATATAAACAGCTGTTCGTGATTCACTGCTCAAGATGTGGGACTTGCTTCACGTCTCTTCTAACAATCGCTTCGTAATTGATAAAAAAATGTTTTTATAATAACACTTGTTAGGCATTCCAGAAATTCTAGCAAAGGCAAAACGAGCTCGAAACTAGGTGCTTAGAAAGGATCAGCTCAAGAAAAGGGCACCTGAGTACATAGCCAGGTAGGTAGCTAAGCTGTAATTGACTTTTTTTTTCCCTTATATATTCTTTATCTCTATTAGTCATGATGATTTTGGCCATAATTTCTCATTATTTTATTTTCTGGATTATTAGCAACTATTTAATATGATTATACTGCTTCCCGGGATTGTATTGAATAGTATATGGACCTTAGGGCATGTTGAAATATTAGAAATTCTGGTTTTGTTAGGGTATCTTTAGCGCTGAGAGCTTAAAATTTTAGAGCACCCAAATGTCCAGCTGGAAGTCACGTTTTACTGCACCGTTCTTTTGTTTTGTGTGTGGGAGCTCATATTGGCAACGCTGTTAAAACACGCAACAGTGAAGTTGAAGGGTCCACCATGGAGAGAGAGTGACACAGAAAAATTTTGGAACGCTGTTGGTGTCAGTAAAGCTCTGCGCATAAAACACCAGCGCTGTGGTTGGCCTTAGGAGCCTTATTGTTGTTTTAGCAATTAGCAGTGTCATTAGGCTAGGCTTCTACTGACTGCAGGACATGTGTACTGATCTAGATTGTTATACAAAAAAATATGAGTATTAGATTAGTGTTTTGTATCGTCATATCACAACTAACAATCCTGCCAGTTGAGTACCAAAAAAAAAAAAAAAAATCCTGCCAGTTGAAATTAATTTTGTTGTCCTTTGTTTTTTTTTTTTATTCAAATTGTTGTCCTTTTTATTTCTTCCCTATAGTTCAAAATGAAAGGATGTCTATCTGAAGTAAGTAAAAGGAATAGAAAAACAATTTAGTAAGTTCCACTTCATAACTTAAATAAGTGCAATGTATTTAAAGCTACAAAGCTGGGAAGGTGCAAAACTTGAAGATTGATTCACATCACCTCACATCAGGGATAGATGGCAAAATTAGAGTATTGGGCTTACAGAAAACACGGTGAGACCAATTGCTGCCATAATATTTTGATTGTGTTGTAGGAACTTTTGATAGATGCTATTTTTGTGTTATTGCTATTGCTCTGAACACTCTTCTGGTGCCATCAGATTTGTACCTTACTGCAGACTGATGAATACATATATCAATGAGACAAAAATACAGCATGTGGTTGATTTAGTTTTGCAATCAGATTTGTAACTTTTTTTTTTTTTTTCCTATTTGAGTAATGAATTGTAGTTCCTGCAAGCATTATCTGAACATTATGCCCCAGGACCAATTGAAGCTTTTGATGATTGTAAGATTTTAAAACTGACATTCTAAATATTATGTAATGTTTAATGGTGCTTAGCTGTAGCTTAATTCATGTCTTTACATATTTTGTGATGTTTAAATTTAATGGTTCTTTACATATATTTAATGGTATGACGCTCGGCAAAGATGGTGGGAATACGTTTATTGGTTGTCACAGACGGTGTCCATACTCTGTCCTAATTTTTCAACAGACTTGAAGTTGGATTGGGTCTTCTTTTGTGTGATCTATGAAGAAGTTCGTCCTGCCCGACCTGGTTGAAAGCGGCAGGGTGGGTACCTACCTGCAAAAGCATCTCAACGTTCAAGTCAGTATGAGTATTAAACTTAGAGAATAGACAAAAAGCATACAACTTAAGATGATGATGCCATTCCTTTCGTATAGAGTTGACTCAAGTGGGTCATTGTATGTGTCTTCATGTATTGAAGGCATACCTCGACACCAGGGGCGTAACCAGGAATTCTATCTCGGGGGTGCCAAGAAAAAGATGTCACCAGGAGAAAAATTATGACACCTATCACACTATGACTGGTTTTGCATTCCAACTTGACTAGTTTTGCTTTCCAACTATGGCCGGTTATGATGTAATATTATTAGGATCGATTACATGAATTTAGAACACCGAGTATTTTGATTACTTACTTGTTGAAGACATGATTGAAGTTGTCGTTGTCTCGTAGAGCACCGCAGCACGAACGACCAAATCTTCCTTTGCCTGGTCACACACTCCAATTCTAGGTTTTCAATGGGGCAAACCGTAGACGAGCACAATCTGTAATATGACGGCAAAGGGGACCTAGCCTATTTATTTCACAACCCTAGGACCACCCATCATGGGCCTAGTGATTGGGCCTACACTGTCTTCCACATAAATCTAAATCAGGTGTCCAAAGGCCCAATACAATCAATCACATATTTGCGGCCTTGAGCATCATCAATTGGATCACAACATTAGCCCGTTTTGTAAAAGCCAGAAGACATAATTGATTGTAGCCCACAAGGATTATCAGAAATAATTCTAACATTCTCCCACTTGGGCAAAATCAATTATGTAATTTTAATTTGTAGAAAACATTTTGAAAACGACTCTCGGGCTAATAAACTATTTCCTAACGTGACCACTAAACACATGATCCCAAGATGCAACACCTAATTAAGACTCCATCCAACAAAAGCTAAGTGATACCGAATCATGGTGGTAGTCATATCTTATGTCGACATAACACCTTCCATGGTTGCAAATACCACCAACTCCGTCGACTAGTCATTTATGTGGAGTGTAGCAAGAAAATGACATGCCAATGTGATCTAATAGCCATACTGTCATTTTCTTTGTCAGTCCTCAATTTCTCTCAAATGCATTAAAGCCAGAGAAATTGTATGGTTTATGTGAAACCATTATGCCTCAGCTCCAATATGGCGTCGATCACCGGCATAGTGATCCCATTGACCCCGAGCTCTAATATTTTAGCACTTATGCCTCAGCTCCAATATGGCATCGACCACCGGCATAGTGGTCCTAAAGATACCGAGCTCCAATACTTTCGCATTTGATATACACATACAAAATTAATTATAATAAAATTTATCTCATCATCAATCATAAAATCAAATGCAAAGTTTACATCAATATGCTAAAAGTAAATAATTTGAAATAAAATGTTCAATGACATAAACCAACATAAACCTTGAGCTCCTACTAACCAAACACATCAAAAGAACCCACAATGCCCATGTTCTCAACATGTCTATTGAAAACAACGGGCCTGAGTCCTTTGGTTAAGGGATCAGCTAACATGGAATCTGTGCCAATATGTTCTACCATTATAGCACCCTCTTTCACAAGGTCTCTAACGGTTAGGTACTTCAACTCCAAATGTTTGGATCCACTAGAAGCCTTATTATTTTTCGTATAAAACACTGCCGCACTATTATCACAGAAAATTCGCAGTGGCCTGGCAATGGAGTCCACAATGCGGAGTCCTGTCACCAGATTCCTCAACCAAACAAAGATGAGTGGCGAAAGAAACAGGCAATGAACTCTGCCTGCATAGTAGAAGAGGCAACAAGAGTTTGTTTCTTACTCTTCCAAGATATCGCACCTCCAGCCAACATAAAAATGTATCCAGAAGTCGACTTCGTGTCATCAGGGCACCCGCCAAGATCTGAATCTGTGTACCCCATGATCTCCAAGTTGTCCACCCTTCTGAATGTAAGCATATACTCTTTAGTCCTTTTCAAGTACCTCATCACCTTCTTGGCGGCCATCCAGTGATCATTCCCAGGGTTTGACTGGTATCTACCTAGAACGCCAACCACGAAAGCGATGTCAGGCCTAGTGCATACTTGGGCATACATTAGACTACCCAAGGCACTCGCAAATGGTTTATCATTCATCTCTGCTCGCTCAACCTCATTCTTAGGACATTGATCTTTGTTGAATTTGTCACCTTTAACAACCGAACATCACCGATTTACAATTCGCATATTAAATCTCTCCAAGACTCTATCAATGTAAGCCTTCCGAGATAATCCGAGTATGTGACGTGATCTGCCTCTATGAATCTCGATTCCCAACACAAAAGAAGCCTCACCAAGATCTTTCATGTCAAAGAATCTAGTCAAAGATCCTTTTCGCCTCATGCAAAGACACCAAGGTCATTAGAAGCTAATAATATGTCATCGACGTACAACACAAGGAAGATAAATTTGCTCCCACTGACCTTGAGGTATATACATTGGTCAACTTTATTTTCCTCGAACCCCATAAAGTCACCACTTCATCAAATTTCAAATACCACTGTCTGAAGCTTGTTTCGTGCCATAAATCGATCTCTTCAAATTTACAAAACAAGTTCTTACTATCACCAACATGGAAACCTTCAGGTTGATGCATGTATTCTTCCTCACTCAAATCACCATTTAGAAAAGCTGTCTTCACATCCATTTGATGCAGCTCCAAATCAAAGTGAGCCACTAGAGCCATAATGATCCTAAAGGAATCCTTTGTTGATACTGGCGAAAAAGTCTCATTAAAGTCAATACCCTCCTTTTGTGTAAAACCTTTTGCCACTAGTCTAGCCTTGAACCTCTCAATGTTGCCCTTGGCATCCTTCTTTGTCTTAAAGACCCATTTACAACCAATTGCCTTACAATTGACAGGCAACTCAACAAGCTCCCATACACCATTAACTGACATAGATTGCATCTCTTCATCCATCGCATGCCTCCACTTATCAGACTGAGAGCAAGTGATAGCTTCCTGATAGCTCTTTGGATCAACAATGTCTCCAATGTCATATGCATCCTCACTGAGATAGACGATGAAATCATCACCAATAGCAGATTTCTTTTCTCTAGATGATCTTCTCAAAGGAATCAGGCTCGTGCTCAGAGGTTGTGCAACCTCAACCACAGTCGGAGGGTCAACAACATCATCGGTCTGAGGAACGACTACATCCTCAGTCGGAACAACCATCCCAACTGGAGCAACTGACCGAACACTGACAATGGAAATAGGTAAAGGTAAAGCAACAGTCTCAGGTGAAAAGCATGTCGGTCTCATCGGATGGAGCAATGGGGTCTGCTACGTCAAGTTCCAAGAATTTGGCATTTATGGACTCTACTATCCTTTCCCCTCTTCCGGGACAGAAGAACCTGTATCCTTTAGCACGTTCTGGATATCCAATGAAAAAACAACGACTAGTCTTGGGGTCTGTTTTCTTCTGCAAGGGATTATAAATTTTACTTCACCGGCAACCCTGCACTCGAAGATGGTTCAGCCGGGTTTTCTTCCGCCCGAGTTCAAAAGGAGTTTTGGGAACAGATTTACTAGGAACTCTGTTAAGAATATATAGAGCTGTTTTCAAGGCTTCACCCCACAGATATTCTGGCAAGTTACATCTACTCATCATGCTTCTCATCATATCCTTAAGAGTCCTATTACGTCTTTCGACTACACCATTTTGTTCAGGAGTCCCAGGCATGGTGTATTGCGGAACTATTCCGCAATCCTGCAAGTATAAAGCAAATGGTCCCATATGTTGTCCTGTGGCACCATATTTACCATAATACTCTCCACCACGGTCGGACCTCACAACATTGATCACTTTTGCCAACTGCTTCTCAACTTCAGTTTTAAACACTTTAAATTTTTCAAGTGCTTCAAATTTTTCTTTAATCAAATAAAGATACCCATATCGTGAAAAGTCATCAATGAAAGTAATGAAAAACCTGTTACCGCAGATTGTAGAAGTAAGAGGCCCACTGATATCTGTGTGAATAATCTCTAAAAGATCAGAACTTCTAGTTGCACCTTTCCTTTTGGTCTTCGTGAATTTTCCCCTGATGCAGTCCACAAAGTACCCAGATCATTAAAATTCAAGGAAGGTAGAATATTTGCCTTTGTCAATCTCTCAACCCTTTCCCTAGAAATGTGACCTAAGCGCTTGTGCCATAGCATAAAAGATTTTTCTTCAACTTTGGATCTCTTAGCAAATGTAACTCTCAACAACTAAGGATGAAGCAACATCATCTAAGCTAAAGACAATTTATATAAACCATCAACCAAAAATCCATAACCAACAATTTGGGAGTTCAACATCAGACTCATTTCACCATTACCAAAAGTAAAACTGAAACCAAGTTTATCCAATAAAGAAATCGAAATTAAATTTCTCCTAAAACGAGGTACATAAAAGTATTCTTCAAAATAAGTTCAAAACCAGATCCTAAAATTATGCCGACGCCTCCCATCGACTCCACACATCGCAAGATCATTTCCTACCCTTAGCTTGCTTTCCCTCAGACTGGGATCCCTCAGATTTCTGAACCCCTGTAAGGACACAGCAATATGGGTTGTGGAACCACTATCAAGCCACCAAGAATCAATTGGGACATCAACTAGATTAGACTCAAAACAAACAAAAGCTAAGTTATTACCTCCAGATTTCTGCTTGTTCTCTAGCCAAGCTTTGAACTTTGCACAATCAGGTTTCTTATGCCCCTTTTCCTTACACCAGAAACACCAAATAGTTCTCTTAAAAGCATCTGGCCTAGGACCTCCTACAGGATGACGTTGACCCTTACCTGGTTTCCTTAATTCCTGATTCTTGTGAGAAGCATTAGGAGTATTCCTGTGTTTCCAATTGCCCTTCCCAAAATGGGGTTTGGTATGGACAGACAGTAAAGCTACATCACTCTTTTCATTCTTGAGTTTCTCTTCCTCGGCAACACACTTGGTAATAAGATCATTCACACTCCAATTCTCACCAATGGTATTGTGGGCGCTTTAATTTGTGTGAAATTAGCAGTGCAAGCAATTCAAGGCATGACCGACAATAAATTTTTCATCCAGCCCAATTTTGTGGGATTTCAACTTGGTTTGGATGTGAACCATCTTCAGAATAAATTCCCTTACTCCCCCAATATTGTCATACTTCATGTCCATTAACTCTTTCATTAGACATCCGTGACTCAAAGATTGTCGATACCTTGTACCTCTATTCTAGAGCAGTGAGGAACTCCTTTGCTGTCCCTTTGTCAGGCAGACTACTGAGAAGGTGTTCAGAGACAGTTCTCTTGATAGCAATCAGACCCAATCTATTAGACCTCTCTCACTTAGCCAAAAGTTCTTTCTGTTCAGGTGTGCTCTCCGTAGTGATCACAGACTTATTCTCGCGCAAGGCTGAATCTAGATCAGCAATTCCTAGAGAAAACTCCAAGTCTTGCTTCCATTTCTTAAAGTTTGATCCGGTCAAGATCTCAATGGAAGCAGAAGAATTATTCATAGAGAAAGTCACTGTTAAAACAAAACATGAATGCATCAGATCATATCACAAGACAAGATATAGCTCAATAACGAAATAAGCTATCAGCGTGAGGCCAGTATAATAGCACATTCCCCTTTGGGCAGAATGCACATACCAAGGTCACAACCTCAGTCAAAACCTCAGATGGGTTAATCCATGAGCATACACTGAGTTCAGAAAATTGTCCCCTTTGGGTAGACAAGTCCCTTAGCCCAATGCATTCTCCAGTAACTCCATCTTCAATCAACTTTCAATCACAACATATAACAACCCCCTTTGGGCAGGCAATCACATGCAATGACCAAAAACATCCCTCAAACTACAAAGAAATTCTCATGAATTAATACAAACGGTCCCACTTTGGTGGTAACGGCTCATAACAACGCATGAAACTCTTGCATAGGAATCAATTTTCTCTTGTCTATACATACGACATACCAATGTGCAAGTACATCATTTAAATGAGCACCTTTATCGTCATGTAACAAAGTCGATAGCATTCCAAACTGTTTTGCAATATACAGCGTGATAGACTAGCCTAACGAGAGCATGTATATAAAAATAATAGCACGCAATTATGCACAAATTTATAGGGAGAGTGATTATCACAATTAAATCCAAAATACATCACATTATTTTCCTAACAAACACTTCAGTTTAATTTCAGTCAGAAAAATAATCAAAAAATAATTTAATGCATTATATTTTATAAAAAATATCTAACGCAGCGAAAAAATTCTTGAAAAAATATAACAAATACAAGCATTAAATTTAGAGCGCAACACAAAAAACTGCGTCGAAAACGGATACCTGTGGGGCCTACACGCGCCCTCACTCTCTCAGCCCGCGAGTGGACATTGCACGCGCGTGTACGGGACTTCTTCCTCAACCTCTAGCGGGTCGACCCGCACCAGAACCGGTCGCGAACCGGGTCACGATTTTTCGGCGCTATTCCGGCTCGTTCCAGTGTGATTTCTTCTCGGTTTCATGTGATTTCCAATGGGTTATGATTTGAAAACGATTTCCAATCATTTTGGAGCAACATAACGCAACTTAAACCACCAAATTAAGCGATTTCGAGCATAAAAAATGGCCTAAATGGGTTGTGACTACAGCAGCATTTTGGCACGATCTTATTTCTCATTTTCTGATCCGTTTGTTGCGATGTCACATGGGTTTTATTCAGAAACTAATTCTTGATCATTTTAACGCAAAAAACACTAAGTTTTTACAAGCAAAGGCGGGATCTATGAACCCTAAAAACAGTAACGGTTCTTGCTTAATTTCTCCTTCTACGATGTATGAAAAATTACGAAAAATATGCCATTAGATTCGTATGAACGTAATCTGTAATAACCCCATGGTTTGTGGTTCTAATACTTTGCTAATCATTGATTGAAAAACTCAAATTTGATGTAAACGCAAGTTATGAAACCAAAGAAACCGAAAAACGAAATCGAAACTGTTGGAAAACAGTAAAAACACAAGGGTTCTAAATCATATAATATAAGCTCTGATACCAAATGTAATATTATTAGGATCGATTACATGAATTTAGAACACCGAGTATTTTGATTACTTACTTGTTGAAGACATGATTGAAGTTGTCGTTGTCTCGTAGAGCACCGCAGCACGAACGACCAAATCTTCCTTTGCCTGGTCACACACTCCAATTCTAGGTTTTCAATGGGGCAAACCGTAGACGAGCACAATCTGTAATATGACGGCAAAGGGGACCTGTTGACAAGTGACCCCAAACACAAGAGGGGGGTGAATTGTGTGTGAACGGTGCTTTCAAAAACTTTTGGAGAAATAAGTGCTAATTATGAGTTGCGGAAATATTAATGTGAAATAGATAAATCACTTGAAGAATAAATTGCAAACGAGTTAAAAATAAAGTAAATAGTAAGATATAAATAACAATAAAATAAAGTATAGAAATTTAATTGGACTGAAAAGTAGAGATAAGGAGTAAAAAAGCACACAACAAATTATCCAGGTTCACCTAACACCTGTGGCCTACGTCACATCCCAAAGCAAACCACTATGGGATTTTCACTAAGACACTAGCTTTTAAATCGAGTTCATTTAGAAACCTTTACAACTCTAAACCAGAGCAATACGTTCAAGAGATATCACTCTCTATGAACACCTTGGGATTCCTACCCAAAAATAAATGATTTTCACAAATAAAATGAGACGAAAAAGATACACTCAATAGTGTATATAACAAATTGAAGCTCAAATAATACAACTCAAATTATGTAGAATAAAAAGGCTCTCGAGAAAATTGTGCTCAAATAAGTGTGAGTGATGAAAAATATTTGGCCGAGTTTTGGCACAAAAAATTAAGCAACTGCGTTGTTGTATTAAAACAAAGCTCACGAACGTGTTTATATAGGCAATGGGTGGCGAAATGACCGTTGGAGCATTTGCCGTTGCGTTTTGATTTGTCAGTTGGAAGAAAAATCTGCCGTTGCGTTTTGAAATAAAGAAATTGAAAACACTGAGACGGCTGCATACGACCTCGAGGCAACTCGGCGGACGACCTCAAGAGCGGCTCGGCCAGGCGACCTGCGCCACACTGACTCGACGGACAACCTCGACCGCGGCTCGGCAAAGACCTCGGCACACGACCTGGCGCACTGACTCTGCATACGACCTCTCGCCATCACCGGTCCTCATAAAGGCTCGATGCGCGACCTCATCACCGACACGGATCATCACTCATCACGCGCGACTTCGATGCGACGCGACATAAGCTTGACCGCGCGACTCTCCTCTCGACATACGACTTCCTCGAGGCTCGACATCCGACTTCGGCGATCGATCCCACACGAGATATGCATGTCAAAATATTTTGTGCGTGTGTGATTTAATTTTTAATTGAGAGCTTTTTATTACTACTTACAAATTGTCTTAATAAAGATAAATAAATACCCAAAACCCAAAGACTTAGAAACTATCATTCTTGATACGCGTCTTGGTATTCTTTTCCACTTTTTGCACGGTTGACTATTTGCAAAAAGCTCCGCTTTGTCAATCATCAAAATCATCTGTCAAGGCATGTATTCCTGGACTCCCCTTTTGATGATGAAACATCTCATGGAGGGAATTTAGTAAAATATAATCATGATATAGCAATGAGATATAAGCATGGTTTTCAATAAAAGATATCGAGTTTAGCACAATATTTAGAAAAACTCCCCTCACATGATAGGCAATACTTAAAAGATCACTCCCTGAATCATGCATTCATGTAACTCTCCCCTTTTGGCAACATCAAAAAGTGGGAAAGACAAATAAAGGCATATATTCGAGGATTAAACAATATATTTTGATAGTTCGTGATACCAAGCTTGGTGTGTAATGAGATGACGTTTGGTTGGACATGATTAGCTAGTTGCATAAGACAAATCGTCACCCACTCATTATTCCGTACTTAAAGAAAATGGAAGGGGAAAAGACACTGCATAAACTCGTTAGTTACACTCAAACGCCCAAGTTAGAATTTATTCAAAGAAAATGCAATCACAGGCTGATCACTCAATGCATGATTGGTCTAAAATTCCCAATTCAGTTCTAATAAAAAAGAAAGTTTCCTTAGGCAAAGGTTTAGTAAAAATATCTGCAAGTTGTCTAGATGTTTCCACAAACTCAATCATGCAATCACCTTTTTGAACATGATCTCTAATAAAATGGTGCCTAATCTCTATGTGTTTAGTCCGAGAGTGATAAACCGGATTTTTAGTGAGGTTTATGGCACTAGTATTGTCGCACTTAATTGGAACAGTTTTCAGATTGATTCCATAATCATTCAACTGTTGTTTCATCCAAATGATCTGTGCACAACAACTACCTGCTGCAACGTATTCCGCTTCAGCAGTGGACAAAGCCACACTGGCTTGTTTCTTACTATGCCATGAAACCAAGGCATTCCCAAGTAAGTGACATGTCCCACTAGTGCTTTTTCGGTCCATTTTGCAACCCGCAAAATCCGAATCCGAGTACCCAATAAGTGTGCAGTCAGCACCTTTGGGGTACCATAAACCCATAGTTTGTGTGCTAGTGAGATATCTCATGATGCGTTTACGCTAGAGATGTGATTCCTTAGGATTTGCTTGAAAACGCACACATACAAACACTAGACATAATATCCGGACGACTAGCGGTGAGATAGAGAAGAGATCCTATCGTACCTCTATACTTACTTACTTGGCCAGACTTACCACCTTCATCTTTGTCAAGATCGCATGATGTGCTCATGGGAGTTGAGATTTCTTTGGCGTTGCTCATTCCAAATCTTTTAAGCAACTCCTTGCAATATTTGGATTGATTTATAAAAATTCCTTCTTTTGTTTGTTTGATTTGAAGACCGAGAAGTAGTTGAGCTCTCCCATCATGGACATTTCAAACTCACTTTGCATGATTTTGGAAAAATCTTCACACAAAGACTCATTAGTAGCACCAAAGATGATATCGTCAACATAAATTTGAACAAGTAAAATGTCATGATTTTTGTGTTTAATGAAAAGAATTGGTATCAACTTTTCCTCTTTCAAAACCTTTTTCAAGTAAATATTTGCTCCAACCTTCTCGTACCAGCTCTCTGAGCTTGTTTTAAACTCATATAAAGCCTTTTTCAATTTGAAAACATGATTTGGAAATTCAAAATTTTCAAACCGAAGGTTGATCAACATATACTTCTTCTTGAATAAAGCCATTAAGAAATGCACTTTTAACATCCATTTGAAAAGTTTGAAATCCATGATGCATGCAAATGCGAGAAGCATCTTGAATAGCTTCTAATCTAGTCACGGGTGCATAGGTTTCATCGAAATCTATGCCTCTTTGATTTATAGCCTTTTGCAACAAGTCTAGCTTTATTTCTAACAATGATACCAGTTTTCCTTCAGCTTATTATGAAAGACCCATTTGGTCCCAATGACTAGGTGATCTTTAGGCCTGAGGGACAAGTTCCCAAACATCATTTCTCTCAAATTGATTTAATTCCTCTTGCATAGCAAAGGTCAATGCTCATCAAAGATGGCTTCATTGGCGTCATTTGGTTCAATTTGAGAGACAAAGGCCATATGATGACATGCATGATTAAGAGAGTTTGAGTCGTTACCCGCTTTTGAGATATCACTATTATGTTGTCAAGAGGATGGTTCTTTGAGACTCTCCCATTCCTTTGGAAGATTTGAAAGTGAGAGAGTTCTTGAGAGGTTGAGGCAAGCGAGACTCTTGATCCTCCTTTTGAACTTTTGATCTCTCTTGTTCCTCTCTAAATAGGTATCTCCCAAATATACGCAAGATCATCAACACTTTCTTCTCATCAAGATTTGGGGTTAGATTCATCAAAAGAAACATGCACAGATTCTTCCAGCAGTCAAGTTCTTTTATTAAAAATTCAGCTTTACTAGAAGTGGAATATCGAAGAAATAAACCTTCATCGAACTTTAGCATCAAATTTACCAAGGTTATTCTTACCATTGTTTAGACCAAAACACTTGCATCCTGAAAGCGTGAAGGTGGGAAATGTTGAGGCTTCCTTCCTTTGTAGAGTTCATACGGTGTTTGCTTAAGGATCGGCCTTATAAGAACTCGATTCATCACATGCAGCGGTGCTCCACGGCATCTGCCCAAAAGTACTTAGGAAGGTTAGTCTCATTGAGCATCGTCTCGCTAGCTCTTCAGAGACCGATTTTCCTTTCAACCACTCCATTTTGTTGCGGTGTCCTTGGAGCGGAAAAGTTGTGATCAATGCCATTTTCTGCAAAATGCTTCAAATGCTTCATTCTCAAATTCCCGCCACCATGATCACTTGAATGGAAGCAATGTTAAGTCCGCCCTCATTTTGTATAACCTTTGCAAGTTTTCAAAAGCATTAAAAGCATCATTTTGTGAGAAATAAATAAAGTCCATGTATAAGCGAGAATAGTCATCCACACAATAACAAGAGCATAGTAATTGCACCAAAGCTCATGGTTCTAGAAGGGCCAAAATAAATCCATATGTAAAAGTTGTAAAGGAAGGTTTGTAGAAACAATATTTTTAGATTTGAAAGATGCCTTTACTTGTTTTCCTTTTTGACACGCATCACAAAGTTTATCTTTTTCAAAAGCGAATCTTTGGCAAACCAATTACTAAGTCTTCTGAACCAATTTATTAAGATGATCCATGTGAATATGAGCCGTTTCTTCTATGCCATAGCCAAGATTCATCCCTCTTTACTAATAAGACAACATGCATCATTTGAAGGTAGTTCATCTAAATTAACCATATAGATATTTCCAATTCTAGATCCAACAAAAAACGTACTTTTATTAAAAGAATTTACGACCATGCATTTTTGAAGAATCAAATATAACATTATTGCCTTTGTCGGAAAGTTGACTAATACTTAGCAAGTTATGTTTGAACCATCCACATACAAAACATTTTTAATAGTGGGATTAGGACTCTTACCAATAGAACCAATCCCAAGAATTTTACCTTTGTTGTTGTCACCATCTGGACATAACCACTATTTTTAGGTACTAATGAGGAGAACTTGCTTTTGTCTCTGTCATGTGCTTTGAACAGCCGCTATCAAGATACCAATTTGAATCTTTGGCTTTCAAGCACACACACAAATAAAATCAGGTTTTAACTTTTGGTACCCAAGCCATCTTGGGTCCAGGTGGAATTAGTTTTGGCAAAGTACCTTTGGAATCCACATCTTTTACCAATCACATTCAGGTTTTTTCCTAATATTGCAAATGGAAGCGGTGTGACCTTTTCTACCACAGTGGAAACATTTAATGAAAGGACTACTTGAGGGTTTGTTGTGATTGAAGAGTTTAAAAGATTTTTCATGAATTTTTGGATGATAACCTAAACCACTTTTCCAAAAGTACCTTTTGGTTTCCTAAAATAATGTTTAGATTATCTCTTCCCATCGTAAATTTTGCAAGAGTGTTATTTAAATCCTCAACCTTATTTTCAAAAACACTACACTCATTTGCATTTTAAAACTTCATCTTTTTTATTTTCACTGAGATATGGGAGAGAAGTTTCAATCTGACTTGTTTTTCTTTAAGAATCACTATCTCTTTGTTTAAAATTTCAATTTCGATTCAAGAGAAGAGATGGTTTTCTTAGAAGAAAGAACAATTTTCAAGTTTAATCGTTTCATTATTGAATTCTTCACAAGCGACAAGTAATTCATCATAAGTTAAAGAAGAGTCGGGATCATAAAAATTTACCTCATCTTCATCATGATTTGCCATTAGACTAAGGTGAGCCTCTTCATTTTTCATTCATCGGAAGAATCCATATCATTATCATCCTGTGCAATGTAGCTCTTCTTCCTTGAATCCTTTGGTGGTTTCTTTTCAAATTTCTCATTCCTCGTTTGGTTTTGAGGACAATCGGGTTTTATGTGACCTTTCTTTCCACACTTGTAGCGGGTAGGATTAAAAGAAGTTGTTTCATCACTTTTCTTTTGAGAGCTTGGGAACTTACCTTTGTTTGAGTCTCATGAACCTTTTGAATTTGCGAACCATTAGACTCATGTTTTCCTCATTATTTTCATCTTCAAGGAAATCACATTCGTCATCGTCGGTTTCCTCAATGCTTGCTTTGAGGCGAGCCCCTTTCTTTTTCTTATCGGCTTCTTCGCTTTCCATGAGGCGATTTAGTTCAATTTCATGTTCCTGTGCAATTTTCCAAACAAAGTAGCCAAGGTCATAGAAGATAAGTTTCTAGATCGAGTTATAGCAGTGACCTTGGGTTGCCAATTCCTGTTTAGACATCTAAGAACTTTGTTAATCAAATCTTCATTACTGAAGACTTTCCCAAGAGCTCTGAGATGGTTTATTATATGGATGAACCTTTTTTGCATATCTTGTATGTTTTCACTTGGTTTCATCCTAAATAACTCATACTCATGGGTTAATGTGTTCATTCGACCCCTCTTGCCCTCGGTAGTACCTTCATGGGTCAATAGAAGGGTGTCCCACATTTCTTTAGCAGTCTTGCAATTTGAGACCCTATAGAACTCATCGTAGCTTAAAGCAGAAGTGATGATGTTCTTAGCCTTCAAATTGTATTGGACCTTTTCTTATCATCTTCGGTCCAAAGTGATCTTGGTTTGTCTACCACTTTGCATCATTAATTGATTGAGTGGGACAAATGGACCATTTTCCACGGCATCCCCAAATATCAAGATCAACACCCTCAAGAAAGATTTGCATTCTATCCTTCCAATAACCATACCCTCACCATTGAAAAATGGGGTACATTCATGGAAGTTCCTCGAATTGTTTGAAGTCATTCTCTTGAGACGGTTAAGTCCTTTATACAAGAGTCTAGCTCACGTGCCACTTGTTGACAAGTGACTCCAAACACAAGAGGGGGGTGTGTGTGAAGCAGTGCTTTCAAAAACTTTTGGAGAAATAAGTGCTAATTATGAGTTTGCGGAAATATTAATGTGAAATAGATAAATCACTTGAACAATAAATTGCAAAGCGAGTTAAAAATAAAGTAAATAGTAAGATATAAATAACAATAAAATAAAGTCTGAAATTTAATTGGTGAAAAGTAGAGATAAGGAGTAAAAAGCACACAACAAATTATCCGAGGTTAAATACCTAACACCCCTGTGGGCCTACGTCACATCCCCAAGCAAACCACTATGGGATTTTCACTAAGACACTAGCTTTTAAATCAGGTTCAGCTAGAAACCTTTTACAACTCTAAACCAGCAATACGTTCAAGAGATATCACCTCTCTATGAACACCTTGGGATTCCTACCCAAAAATAAATGATTTTCACAAATAAAATGAGACGCAAAAAGATACACTCAATAGTGCGGATATAACAAATTGAAGCTCAAATAATACAACTCAAATTATGTAGAATAAAGGCTCTCAGAAAATTGTGCTCAAATAAGTGTGAGTGATGAAAAATATTTGTGAGTTTTTGGCACAAAAATTAAGCAACGTTGTTGTATTAAAACAAAGCTCACGAGTTTGTGTTTATATAGGCAATGGGTGGCGTCGAAATGACCGTTGGAGCATTTGCCCTTGCGTTTTGATTTGTCCGTTGGAAGAAAAAAATCTGCCGTTGCGTTTTGAAATAAAGAAATTGAAAACACGGAGGCGGCTCGACATGACCTCTGGCAAAT
This sequence comes from Calophaca sinica, assembly GCA_037113605.1. NCBI lineage: Eukaryota > Viridiplantae > Streptophyta > Magnoliopsida > Fabales > Fabaceae > Calophaca > Calophaca sinica. Next base: position 33,039,526 of record CM073733.1, on the reverse strand, counting down.
TTCGGTGACGACCTCTGATCAAGACGGCTCGTGACGACCTCGCCACCTGACTCGACCAGACGACCTGCGACACGCGGCTTCGGCAAAGACCTCGGCACACGACCTCGGCTACGGCTACGCATACGACCTCCTCATCGCTCGGTCCTCATGGCTCGATCGCGACCTCATCGACGACACGGATCATCACCATCGCGACCTCGATGCAGCGACCTCATACCCGCTTGACACGCGACCTCCTCCTCGATTCGACATGGACTTCCTCAAAGCTCAACATCCGACTTCCTCCTCATTTCGACATCCGATTTCCTCAGAGCTCGACATCCGACTTCCTCAGCTCGACATCCGACACGAGATATGCATGTCAAAATATTTTGTGCGTGTGTGATTTAATTTTAATTGAGAGCTTTTTATTACTACTTACAAATTGTCTTAATAAAGATAAATAAATACCCAAAACCCAAAGACTTGAGAAACTATCATTCTTGATACGCGTCTTGGTATTCTTTTCCACTTTTTGCACGGTTGACTATTTGCAAAGCTCCCTTTTGTCAATCATCAAAATCATCCTGTCAAGGCATGTATTCACAGGACCTAGCCTATTTATTTCACAACCCTAGGACCACCCATCATGGGCCTAGTGGTTGGGCCTACACTGTCTTCCACATAAATCTAAATCAGGTGTCCAAAGGCCCAATACAATCAATCACATATTTGCGGCCTTGAGCATCATCAATTGGATCACAACATTAGCCCGTTTTGTAAAAGCCAAAAGACATAATTGATTGTAGCCGACAAGGATTATCAGAAATAATTCTAACATATGACACATATCACACTATAACGAGAAGCACAAATGAATCACGGGCCCACTTATTTTTATAAGGATTGGAAGAATAAAACGGTCTTGAAATCACGTATAGAGAGAATAAAAAACAATATTTTTTGTGAATTCTCAAAGAAATGGAATAACTAACCCACATATGGATTACGTGCAGTCAATAAGACACTACCGTGTATATAAAACAAATATAAGTAGGAGTAATTTTATTTTTTTATAGGCAAATATTAGTGGTTAATTTGTTAGAGGGGAGGGGGGTTTTATTAGTGGCAAGAATTTGAGTCATGTACCTCTTGCTTACAACTCTTTCATGTCCTTTGGCTCAACCACTGAGCCACCTACATGGGACACAAGTAGGAGTAATAACTAGCGGCGAAATAAAAGGAATAGTAGCACATATATGAAATTAGGTAGCAGACACGAGTAGGTAAGATAAAAAGGTAGGTATTTTATGTTTTTTTTAAAAAAAATTAGAAATCAGGGGTGCCAAAGAATTATTTTAACATAGTAAATAACAAAGCTTATGAAATTGGGTTTACCATGGCATCCTTGGGTACCCTATTCCCTCTACCTCTGCTCAGCACCGAGCCATATTCTTGCACCGAAGTGGGTCTCACCTGTTGTTGGGATACCAATCTTCCTTGGATACTGTTTGTGCTTTCCTAGAAGCTTTTACCTGTCAATATCATTAATGTGGAGGTATATAAGGTCCTCCTTTTACTTAAATTCGCGCATTGACATTCTTTCTCTTATACATGAAGGTTTTCTCGAGAGTGATTGTTCCTGATGTGATATGGACCTCTTTAGTAACTCATACTTTGGATGTGACATCTTAGTCCACTTTATTTTATATTGGGTTGTTATTCTTGCCCAAATTAGTTGCCCATCAGCTCGGTATCGGGTTGGGGTAAGCTTGCTTCGTCTGAAGCTCGGTGCTGAGATGTTACTTATTGCCTCATGATTTCTGCCCTAATAGTGTTATCACTGCCCGCTATAGTCGCTCTTTAGCTTGGGGGGTGGTTAATCATCCAATGTCCTGCGGTATCACTCTTACTGATTTTTCGCAACTAACACAGGGAGGGGCTAAGTTCCCATTTCATAGGGACACGATGCCATGAATTTAAAAGAGGAGTTTTACCTGTAGACCTCACATTACGACCTGTTCATAATTAGGCTCTCGCATTCTCATCTTAGTTTGTTTTAAATTTAGATAGAATTGATTTTGAAGAATTAATGTTAAAAGAATTGATTTTAAAAAAATTGAGTTTAAAAAACTTGATTTGTGTTTGGCAATGATATTTTAGAAGTGTGATAAAAAAATTGTTTTTGTTTGGATGATAAAGGTAGAATCACTTTTGATGTGTAAATATAAAGAATTGTGTGGGTCATACGCTCAAAATCCATTTTTCTGAACGGGAAAACTAATATTTTTTTTGCTTCAAAAAAAATCCAATTTACCACTTTTAAACCAGATTTTATTCACCTGAATCTTAACCAAACACTCAGTTGAAAAGTCAAAACGGAGTTTTCTAAACGTGGTTTCCAATTTTGTACACAAACAATATTTTGACAATCTAAACCAAACAGACACTACATACTGCATCTAGTTTATTATATTGAATCAACATTGCTCCAATTTGGCATTGATCTATTTCTATTTATAATGACGTACTCTACAAGATTTTTGAAGTTCTAATCATATCTTGTGATATTATTCAAATTTATATTTGTATATTAATTTTATATGTTATTCTATAACTATATCTATATAATATTTTGTAAATTTTAAATTTTATCCTAATTTGTTGTGACTGTCGATTCATATTGATCCGCTGCGAGTTAGTGTGTTTGGTCTTGAGTTGGACCATTTAGTTTGGGTTCCACTTTTTTAATATAATAAAAATAAAAGAGTAATAAAGTTTGAGGTATTGATCACTTAAGTCCCTGGAAGTGTGACTCGGTGTTACTTTAGTCCCTAAAAGCATATAAACTCTAAAATAGTCTCTGTAAATATGCTCCGTCTGTCACTTTAGTCCCTGCCGTTAACAATTTCATTAACTCCGTGAGTAATTGGTCACTTTGGTCCTTGAAAATGTAACTCAGTGTCATTTTAGACCCTGAAAGCATATTAACTCCAAAATAGTCTTTGAAAGTGTTCTACGTTTGTCACTTTGGTCTCTATCGTTAGCCATTATTTTGGAATGAGAGACAATCAAATGGCTAATGGTAGGGACTAAAGTGACAAACGTATAACACTTTCAGGGACTATTTTGGAGTTGTTACTCTTCCAGGGACCAAAATGACACCGAGTTACACTTTCAGGGACCAATGTGACCAATTACTCACGGAGTCAGCAAAATTGTTAACGGCAGGGACCAAAGTGACTGACGGAGCACACTTATAGGGACTATTTTGGAGTTTATATGCTTTCAGGGACTAAAGTGACATCGAGTCACACTTTCAAGGACTTAAGTGACCAATACCCCAATAAAATTTTATTCAACAAATTAGTTGATGTAATAAAATACTTTTTAATCATAGTTATGTATAAATAATATATATGTAATATATTTTATTTTACTCTCCTATAATTTTAATGATAACACAATAGTGCGAAATACACTTAAAAAATAGATTTATAACGCCCGTTTTGGAGATAACCGGCGTAACATATAACGCGGTGACATTTTTGAAATTAATGCGTAAATTTTTACGCCGGTTTTTTAGAAAACCGACGTTATAAGTTAAAAGGTAAATCCGGCCAAAAGGGGAGGCAAGTTACGACGCTGGTTTTTTGAAAAACCGCGGTTAATTGCTGAACCTATGGCGTCGGTTTTATGACAAAACCGCGGTTAAAAGATATGACACCGGTTTTTGAGAAAAGCGCCGTTAGATCTTAAAAAAATAAGTGAGAAGTTAAATCCGGCCAAAAGATACAACGCCGGTTTTTTAAACTAAACCCCGGTTAAATGTACCTATGGCGCTGGTTTTTTTATAAAACCGCGGTTATAAGATACGGCGCTGGTTTTTGAAGAAAACCGCGGTTAAAAGTTGTTTTAAAAAATATCCAAAGACCCTTCCCTCGTTCTGTTCTCTTCCTCGTTCTCATTTTCCCTCGTTCTGTTCCCTCGTGCCGTCCTCGCCCTCGCCCTCCCTCACTCATTTTTGGTTCCCTCTTTCCTTTCTCTCGTGCCGTCATCGTCTCTCATTTTTTGGTTGCCTCCTTCCTTCCCTTGCACCGTACTCCTCCCTCACGACGTCACTCCCTCGTGCCATCCCTCACTCTCCACCTCGACACTCCTCCCTCTCCTCCTTCCTCCTCGTTCGGCACCACGAGTACCTTTCTCGTTCTGCGTGCATTGAGTTTCAGGTGGCCAGGTCACACGGGTGTGGCACTGTAAAGGGCTTAAAGTCGTTGCCTTCTTCATTGCAATGTCTTCTTCTTCAAAAGGTAGCTTTAAGTTTCAAGGTCTTCTTCTACATGAGTTCATAAACTATGTTTTCAATGTTTTGGTTTTAGGACTTCTGTGTTGGGTGCTATCTCAGGATGTTGTGCTTTTATTTTGTGTTGTCTTGCCAATTCGAATATGTCAAAGTTTGGTTATGTTTATTTGGTTTGATTTAACAATTTTTGTTGTGTTTTTTCCCTTAATTTGGTTTCATAGGTCTCGGGGCCTCTTTATTTGCCTGATAACTAAAGTTAGGTACTATAGCAATTGTTGCTCTTGAATGAATTTGGTTAGGAAGCAACTGAAGATGTTGGTAGGTTGAAAGGGAGAGGAACTCGGCCAAAATCAAACGAGGAAGAGGGAGTCACCGAGTCTTCATTTTCTAGCTTCAATTAAGTGAGTTCCCAATCCCTTGATGATTTGGTGTTAGGATTCTGTCTATATGATGTTTGGATAATGTTTTGTGACTTTGCATGTGTTTATATTGGAACCTTGCTTGCTGAAATAGTATGAATTTAGGTGTGTATGTTGATTTTGTGATAATTGATTTTTTGTGTGTTTAGATATTGATATAAAGTGAGCTGGTTGCTGTTAACTTCTGAAAATTTTTGTTTGTTTTTTTAATTTGAAGGCTATACAATGTGTTGTGGTTGCTGGACTATGGATTTAATTTGTTTTGATTGTGAATAAGTTGTTGGAAATGAATAGGGTATGTACATGATTTTAAGTTCAATTTTTCAATACCCTTGTTGTGTATTGTGAATTATGATGTGGGAAATGTTGCTTTTGCTCTGATGAATTGATCAATGAGTGTAGTACCCTAATTTTGTCCGGCCTTTTATTTTATTTTATTTTATTTTATTTATTTATTTTGACTTTTTAAATTTGTAATAAAAATAATATTTTTGGTTTTATAATAAAGAATAAAAGAGATTAAAAAGAAAGAAAGAAAAAAGAGAAAATGGAAGAAAAATGAATAAAAAGGTAAGAGGGGTGCAAGACGATGAAACTGGGGGTGCCACTAGCAAAGTGAACCCCATTCCAACGCCCAGCCCACTTCCTTCTTACTTCGCGCACCCCTTTTTCTCCATACACTCCCCCTGCACGCCTCCCTCATCTGCTTGCTACCCGCACCCCCGTTTTCCATTTGCACACCCCTAGCCCAATGCTTACCTACGCGAGCCAACACCCAGCCCAGCAGCCCAAATCCTCCAACCCTAAAAACCCCTTATAACCCTAGCGCCGCTCCAGACTTCCCCACTTCTCCCATCTTCTTCTCTCTCATTCTCTCTTCCCTCTCCAAACCCAAGAGGCCGCCGCGGCCACCCCCCTTTTTCCTCTCTTTCCTTTTTTGATTTCTTGCAATCCCGCTCCAAGTCTCCTCATTTGACCGTATCCCTCCTTCAAATCTTGTTTTCTTTCCTTTTTTCCCCCTCATAAAACCGAATCGGATATCTCATGGATTCAAGCAAGATCTCGTAAAAGATGGAGATTGGACGTAAATCAGGGAGTTTTCTTCTATCCTTTAGTTTTTCAAATCTTTAAAATTGTGATCCTTTTGATTTCTGACAGATTTGTTTTCTTTTTCGTAGGTGATGAAAGATGGAAACTTGAATCCTATAAAAGGTCAGATTCAAGAACAGGAGAGGGGACTGAGAGAGGGAACCAGAAGAAGGAAGCAAAGAGAGATAGAGACGAGAAGGAGAAAGGAAAGAATTCGTGAGGCTAACATACCCAAAATTAAACACTACTTCTAGTCTTAGGTTTTCTTTCGAATCCCCTTCTCTTTGTTTCTGTTTAATTTTCTGGGAAAAGGCTAAATACCCAGGTTTCATCTTCCTCCTTTTTAGTTCTTTTCTGAATATGGCCCTGTAACAGAAACTTAAATCAAGAATTTCCATTGCAGTTTTCTTACTTCCGTTCTTTTATTTTTTGTGATTGTTTGGTTGTTGCTGTTGCTGTTGCTGTTGTTGTTGCTGTTGTTGTTGTTGTCGTTGTTGTTGTTGGTGGTGGTTTAGGGTTCATATCCACGGTTCATAATGGAATCAGGTTTAGGGTTTGGCCTTCCAATGGGGCCAAATCCTAAATAGGGATCAATTTGCAAATATCTTGTTAAGAGGGACATAAAGGCAAAAAGGGGTTTCTGAAATTCTGTTCCACATATAACGTTTCAGGGTTTGGCCTTCCAATGGGGCCAAATCCTAAATAGGGACCCGATTGCAAATATGTTGTCTAGGAGGGTATAAAAACAATAAAGAAAGTTTCCATTTTTTTTTATCTACACATCTTTAAATAAATTTCTGAAAGTTACATTTATTTCATTTTTGTCTAAAATAATATTAATCATAAGTAAATTGAATCTCATGGGTTCTGTTTTGAATATAAAGCAAAAAATAAATTAAAGTGTTTACTTTTAATCTGGCTGACTAAAATTTGTTTGTGACAATTAGTTAATAAGTAGGAATCTTATTTTTGAGGGAAATAAATTATTTAAAATGGCAAACAATTAATTTCAAACAATCAAAGGTACCGTTTTACGGGCGTCGTAAGGGTGTTAACACCTTCCTTACGCGTAACCAATTCCCGAACCCAAATTTGGCTCAAAGACATTTTTCTTTATAAAAATCAAAAATAGGTTTTCCAATATTTCCCATAAAAAATAAATATTAGTGGCGGCTCCATTTTAATTTTCAGGGTGGTTGTCACAGCTGGCGACTCCACTGGGGACTTTAGAGAGTTAGGCCTTAAAATTGTTTGAATTAATTTGTTTGCCTATTAAATGATTTGTTTCCCTTTTCTTTCTTTTATTCTTATCTTTGATTTATTTGTTTTAATTTTGCTTTATTCTATTTGTTTCACATGTATATATGAACTTTAGGATAACCACCTTGTATATAAATGTATTTGTTAATTTATTTTGCAGCGGGTAGTATTTTAGGTTATTGCTCCTTCACACACTTCACTTAACACGTTTTTGCACACTACGAGTGGAACCCTATACCCGGGTTTGAAAAAGAAAAAAAAACTTTAAGTTAGGAGAGGCTGTGTAGTGAGCACTTGCTGGACGTACGACCAGTTGGGTCCTTGCGAAGGCCTCACCTAGAGTTTAGCCCAATTTGAGAAAAAACTCCCTTTAATAGTTTACCTATTATTGGCGGTAACATTCGAAAATAGGACATTTGGCTCTAGGAACCTTTTTAGATTAGTATCCTAAAGCCACCCAATGGAAAGACACTTATGTAGACCATATACCCATTCTAAGGAACTACCGGCCCATATCACCAAAGGAGCAAACTCTATCAGTCTTGTTTTCCATGTGATCAAAGCCATAGAACCTAAAGTCTTAGGAATTACCGGTCTACCTCACAAGGGGCACTTGGCCCCTTTTTATCTTCATCCATTTAAATTCCGTTATTTCTTAGAAATCCTCTTTTAAAAAAAACCAAAAAAACAGAAGAATATTTTCTCTTTTTCCATCGCATTCTTTTTGCATAAAAAAGCAATATATTGGAAAAAAAAACGTAATAGAAAAATATCTTTTCATTCTCCATCATATTATTTTGCATAAAATGTACATAAAAAAAAAACATTCATGACATGCATAATCATGGCATCTTCATAACATAACTCATTTTTCCCCCTCCACAGAAAATAGATACAAATAAACTTTCCTTGCATCCCTACCGGACTCGAGCCCAATCTAGACTCATGGACTTGTTGGAACAGAATCAACAAGCAATGAGAGAAGAACTCGGCCAAATCAAGGGTAAGATAGACAAGATATTGGACCTCTTACAGAACTTGGGTCCAAAATTGACCATTGATGAGAACCATTCCATCAGCACTAATGAGTATTGAGGGGCTTCCAATGGCCCATCAGGAGACCCCCTAGATCAGGAGAGACTCCAAATTGTGGAAGATAGACTGAAAGCAATTAAAGGGACAAATCATATTGGGTTCAAAGCTTCAGAAGTATGTTTGGTCCTGGACGTGGTAATTCCTCCAAAATTCAAAGTTCCTGAGTTCGTCAAGTATGAAGGTTTAACTTGTCCGAAAGGCCACCTCATCATGTACTGCCGGAAGATGGCCTCCTGCTCCAGTAATGATAAGCTCCTAATCCAGTTCTTCCAAGAGAGTCTTACTGGGACATCCCTACGCTGGTATATGTAGTTAGAGCGGGGTAAAATCAACTCCTGGAATGATTTGGCTAAAGCTTTTATCAAACAGTATAAGTACAATATGGACATGGCTCCTGGCCGCTCCCAGTTGCAAACCATGGTAAAAGGGGGCATTGAAAGCTTCAAAGAGTATGCCCAAAGATGGAGGGGAATTGCAGCCCAAGTGGAACCTCCACTATCTGAGAAAGAGATAGTTACCACGTTCACTGACACACTTCAACAACCCTTCTATGATCTGATGATGGGAAATGTCTCTTCAAGCTTCTCAGACCTAGTTGTTGTCGGAGAAAGAGTGGAAGCCGGGATAACAAGCGGAAGGATTGGCAGCCTCGAAGCTCAACAGCCATTGCGCAATATAAGTCAAGAGCAGGAAGAAGATACAAACGTTGATACAAATGATGCTCATCACGATATGCACTGGGGCAATGGGCCACTCCATTGAGAATTGTTGGGCTCTGATCAACACCAAGTGATAAAACTTCAAGGAATAGCCCTGTTTAAACAACATTTATTTGTTTTTTACGTTTTGCCCAGAGCCTTGGGGCATATCTTGTAAAGGCTCACTTTGTTCCCATCCTTTCAAAACATCAATGGAAATGCAATTTGAATTTTAACTTCCCTTTTTGATACATGGTCAATCCGGAAAAAAAAAGTAGTTAAGAAAAATATAAAATCAAATGGTAAAACAAATGCATAATTATCAAAAATTAATTTTTGTGAAAATTTGTGCAATAAGATTTTGAGATGAAGTTTGACCGTTTTTCTCTATCCAAAAATATAAAAAATATTTATCCCTTGCTACCCCTTTTGAGCCTAATTTTTTTATTTATTTCAAGTACCCTAAACAAGGATCACCTATACATTGAAGGCTAGCACAATAGTCCATTAAATTTTGTCTGTTTAAAAAAAAAAAAGCAAGCAAGCAAATAAATATTAAATACAATGTATCAAGACACTTGCAAGAAAAAAATGAATAAAAATGCAAAAGCAAAACAAGACAATTATGCTAGCAACCATCAAAGTACATCTTGGCACTAAAGGTCATTGTTTTCATAAACCCTTAAATACTTTTTGAGCCTGAAATATCTTTTCTTTCATATCCCTTAACCCTTGGCCACGTTACAACCCTAATAAAGTCTATTCTGATCAAAGTCCAATTGCTCATATTTTCTCAAACCTTGATTTTTGAAAGAGGAAATCCATATAAACTCCTCAGTGTAGTTGCTTTAACAAAAAAAAAAGAAAAGAAAAGAAAAAAAGAGTATAAAAGAAAAGCTCGCTAGACTGAAAACCCAAAAGGGACAGGTCTAGCCAAAAGTTAGAGCAACCCACTAGGTTGAAAACTCGCAAAGAGTGGCCTAGGCAAAAGTTAGGGTCAAATTTACGAACATGTCAACCCAGATTGGACCTCACAGAGCTAAACATAAACCAAAAAGCTGGGGGCAAAAGTTGAGCCCATCGTCTACAAGCTTCGCATTCAGGATTTCGTTCCAGTTTCAAAACTACACAAAGTGATTCGCGTCTCTACATGGATCCTTCCTCACATGGTTGGACGAAGGCCAAAGGGGCACTGAAAAGTCTCTATGGATCAAAGTTGTCAATCTAATCCTCCCAAGGGCATTCAAAGCATGAAGCTGAAAATTTGAGGATCCATAAAATGATCTATCAAGGGGCAAATATGCAAACCTGGTGCAGTACAAAGTCAACCATTCGGACAAGCAATCCGACAGAAAGTTATCATCCCACGAGTCTAGGGGCAGCGTCCTCTAAAGGAATTCAGGGAAATCAAAAATCTTTCAAAGCAAATAATTCTCATGCATGGCATACCATTCATTGCATCCTGCATGATCATCAATACTTTTGGGTCTACGACCCACCCACCTAAAAATAAAATTTTTTCATACATGGCATACCATTCATTGCATCCTGCATGACTATCAAAGTTATCGGGTCCATTGACCCACCCTCTCAAATATTACATACAGTTGGTCTGTTGTTACTCGGTAAGAACTAGTACTCAGCCTATTCAATCTATTAGCTTGAGTTAGGAACCTGTCCTACACCTTGCTGGGAATCTGACCCATCGCCTTGGGAATCTGACCCAAGCCTTTAGTAGGAAACCTGACCCGTGTCTCGGATCTTTCTCAATTATGGAAATCGATCCACACCTTTTAACAAGAGTTAGGAATCTGACCTACACCTTGTCGGGAAACTGACCCGAACTATTTCGAGTGACGGAGAAGCTCGTACCCTGGACGTTCGCCTGCGATAGGGAAACTAGTCCATGCTTTAGCAAGAGTTAGGATTCTGACCTACACCTTGCCGGGAATCTGACCCGAACCTATATTGAGTGACAGAGAAACTCATATCACGGACATTCCTTAAAGTAAGGTAGTCAATCCGTACCTTTTAGCAAGAGTTAAGAATCTGACTTATCCTTGTTGGGAATCCGACCCAAACTTGTGTCTAGTGACGAAGAAGCTCGCACCCCAGACTTACCCTAAGTAGGGAAGTAATCAATACAAAAAATGTGAGGGTTAGGAACCAGACCTATGCCTTACCGAGAATTCACTAGGAACTGAACCTAGAATCCTCACCAATTTTGTAAGGAATCATAGTCATACCTATGCCTTACTGAGAATTCACTAGGATATCGACCCTAGAATCTCCCACCAAAGTCGGGAACCAACCCCGCAATCTCAAATCACTTGTTTCAGACAAAATTAGAGTCATTTATCCTTAATTACCTTTTACAACGAATGCACGAAGACCTTCGAGTAAAATATAATTAATGAGGGGCAGCTGTAGTACCTTAATTTTGTCCGGCCATTTATTTTATTTTATTTTATTTTTTTTATTTTTTTTGACTTTTTAAATTTGTAATAAAAATAATATTTTTGGTTTTATAATAAAGAATAAAAGAGATTAAAAAGAAAGAAAGAAAAAAGAGAAAATGGAAGAAAAATGAATAAAAAGGAAAGATGGGTGCAAGATGACGAAACTGGGGGTGCCACTAGCAAAGTGAACCCCATTCCAACGCCCAGCCCACTTCCTTCTTACTTCGCGCACCCCTTTTTCTCCATACACTCCCCCTGCACGCCACCCTCCTCTGCTTGCTACCCGCACCCCCGTTTTCCATTCGCACACCCCTAGCCCAATGCTTACCTACGCGAGCCAACACCCAACCCAGCAGCCCAAATCCTCCAACCCTAAAAACCCCTCATAACCCTAGCGCCGCTCCAGACTTCCCCACTTCTCCCATCTTCTTCTCTCTCATTCTCTCTTCCCTCTCCAAACCCAAGAGGCCACCGCGGCCACCCCCCCTTTTTCATCTTTTTCCTTTTTTGATTTCTTGCAATCTCGCTCCAAGTCTCCTCATTTGACCGTATCCCTCCTTCAAATCTTGTTTTCTTTCCTTTTTTTCCCCCTCATAAAACCGAATCGGATATCTCATGGATTCAAGCAAGATCTCGTAAAAGATGGAGATTGGACGTAAATCAGGGAGTTTTCTTCTATCCTTTAGTTTTTCAAATCTTTAAAATTGTGATCCTTTTGATTTCTGACAGATTTGTTTTCTTTTTCATAGGTGATGAAAGATGGAAACTTGAAGCCTATAAAAGGTCAGATTCAAGAACAGGAGAGGGGACCGAGAGAGGGAACCAGAAGAAGGAAGCAAAGAGAGATAGAGACGAGAAGGAGAAAGGAAAGAATTTGTGAGGCTAACATACCCAAAATTAAACACTACTTCTAGTCTTAGGTTTTCTTTTGAATCCCCTTCTCTTTGTTTCTGTTTAATTTTCTGGGAAAAGGCTAAATATCCAGGTTTCATCTTCCTCCTTTTTAGTTCTTTTCTGAATATGGTCCTGTAACAGAAACTTAAATCAAGAATTTCCATTGCAGTTTTCTTACTTCCGTTCTTTTATTTTTTGTGATTGTTTGGTTGTTGTTGTTGCTGTTGTTGTTGTTGGTGGTGGTTTAGGGTTCATATCCACGGTTCATAATGGAATCAGGTTTAGGGTTTGGCCTTCCAATGGGGCCAAATGCTAAATAGGGATCAATTTACAAATATCTTGTTAAGAGGGGCATAAAGGCAAAAAGGGGGTTTCTGAAATTCTGTTCCACATATACACGTTTCTGGGTTTGGCCTTCCAATGGAGCCAAATCCTAAATAGGGACCCGATTGCAAATATGTTGTCTAGGAGGGTATAAAAACAATAAAGAAAGTTTCCATATTTTTTTTTATCTACACATCTTTAAATAAATTTCTGAAAGTTACATTTATTTCGTTTTTGTCTAAAATAATATTAATCATAAGTAAATTGAATCTCATGGGTTCTGTTTTGAATATAAAACAAAAAATAAATTAAAATGTTTGCTTTTAATCTGGCTGACTAAAATTTGTTTGTGACCATTAGTTAATAATTAGGAATCTTGTTTTTGAGGGAAATAAATTATTTAATGGCAAACAATTATTTTCAAACAATTAAAGGTACCGTTTTACGAGCGTCGTAATGGTGTTAACATCTTCCTTACGCGTAACCAATTCCTGAACCCAAATTTGGCTCAAAGACATTTTTCTTTATAAAAATCAAAAATAAGTTTTCCAATGTTTCCTATAAAAAATAAATATTGGTGGCGGCTCCATTTTAATTTTCAGGGTGGTTGTCACAATGAGAAATTATTTCAATTGGGAATTTTGTTTTTGTGATGCGGGTTGGGTTTGTGGGATGGATTGGATTTTGTTCTAACTTATGCATACAAACATGTCAATGTTAGTTAAATATCTAAGCATAAAAGTGTGTGTATATTATTTCAGAACACATTTATGGATCGTAGTTGGATGCAAAAACATCGTTTAGGCGATGAGTATAAGAACGGGGTCGAAGAGTTCTTACAATTTTCCCAAGCAAAATTTCCTAATCAAACAACTTTCTATTGTCCTTGTGTTAAGTGCTTGAATGGGCCAACACTAAATGTTGAGGAGATACAAAATCATCTTCGTGTTTTTGGGGTTTGGCAAAGATATACGACATGAACCTGACATGGTGAAGTGTTAAACAAGCCAAGTGTGTCCACAAGAGAGGAAGTTGATGTAGATATGGACGATCGACTAGAGGACATGATTCGTGATATTGGACAAGAGTCTTTTCAGTGAGCACATGTGTATGAAACTCTATGCAGCGACAAGGAAGAACCTTTGTATCCGGGCTGTAAAAATTTCACACGGTTGTCAGCGGTGTTGAAATTGTTCAATCTGAAGGCGATAAATGGGTGGACTGATAAGAGCTTCACTAAATTGCTTAAACAGTTGAATGACATGCTTCCGGAAGGTAACACATTGCCGAACCGTAATTATGAAGCGAAGAAGATATTATGTCCGATGGGTGTGGAGTATAAGAAAATACACGCATGCCCGATGGATTGCATATTGTACTGGAAAGAGCATGAAGACAAAGAAGAGTGTCCCGAGTGTAATACAACACGCTACAAAAAGAAGGACGGTGATGATAGTTGTGATGATGTGAGCAAAAAAGGTCCTCCTGCGAATGTGTTATTGTATCTTCCAATTATTCCAAGGTTTAAGCGACTGTTCACCAATGTAAATGATGCAAAGAACCTTAGATGACATGCAGATGATAGGAAATGTGATGGAAAGCTTCGTCATCCGGCCGATTCTTTCCAATGGAAGAGAGTTAATTCATTGTTTCCGGAGTTCGGCAATGAGCCAAGAAACCTTAGGCTTGGACTTGCTATTGATGGAATAATCCATATGGTAACTTAAGTAGCATCCATAGTTCATGGCCTATTCTCTTAGTAATTTACAACCTGTCACCTTGGTTGTGCATGAAGCGTAAGTACATTACGTTATCTATGTGATTTCTGGTCCAAAATAGCCGGGAAATGACATATATGTTTATCTAAGTCCCTTGATTGATGACTTGAGAATATTGTGGGAAGAAGGCATTGATGTGTTTGATAGGTTTTCAGGTGAAGATTTCAAGTTGCGTGCCATGTTATTTTGCACCATCAATGACTTTCCAGCATATGGGAACTTGTCCGGGTATAGTGTTAAGGGGCATAAAGCATGCCCTATTTGTGAAGACGGCACATGTTTCTTTCAACTGAAAAATGGGAGGAAGACTTGTTACCTTAGGCATAGAAGATTTTTGAGACGTGATCACCCGTATCACAGGTTGAAAAAGGCATTTAATAGATGTCAAGAGAACGAAATTGCTCTGAAAGCTTTAACCGGAGAAGAAGTTTATCAACGGGTGAACTCCATCAATGTTAAGTTAGGAAAAAAAATTCTTCTGTGAAAAACATATGGAAGAAAAGGTCAGTGTTCTTTGATCTTCAATACTGGTCAAGTCTTGATGTAAGACACTGTATTGATGTGATGCATGTGAAGAAAAATGTGTGTGATAGTGTAATCGGTACACTTCTCAGTATTTAGGGCAAGACAAAGGATGGAGTAAATGCTTGTCTAGACCTTGTTGCCATGGGTATAAGAGAGGAGTTAGCTCCTCAGACAAGAGGCAACAAGACATATTTGCCACCAGCTTGTTATACATTGTCAAAAGAAGAGAAAAAAAGCTTTTGCGAGTATCTACGGGATGTGAAAGTGCCATAGGGTTACTCTTCAAATGTAAAGAGTCTTGTATCGATGACAGATCTCAAATTAGTTGGCTTAATCTCATGACTGTCACGTCTTAATGCAACAATTACTACCGGTGGCTATTTGTGGCATCTTGTCAAAAAATGTTCGACATGCCATAATTAGATTGTGTTTATTCTTCAATGCAGTATATAGCAAAGCTATTGACCCTCAGAAATTTGACGAGTTGGAAAATAGGCTGCTATCATTTTGTGTCAGTTGGAGATGTTCTTTCCTCCCTCATTTTTTGACATCATGGTTCATTTAATTGTTCATCTAGTCAGAGAGATTAGAGTGTGTGGCCCAGTTTATTTAAAGTGGATGTACCCTATTGAGCGATACATGAAAATATTAAAAGGGTATGTGAAGAATCTATATCGTCCTGAAGCATCTATTGTTGAAAGGTACGTAATAGAAGAAGCCATTGAGTTTTGTTCAGATTATTTGTCAGAAGTGGCACCTGTAGGGCTTCCTAAGTCTCGTCATGAGGGAAGATGTGAAGGTAAGGGTACACTAGGTCTAAAAACTAAGAGCATGAGTCGAGCGGAAGTGTTGCAAGCACATTTGTATATATTGAATAATATTTATGAGGTTGAACCTTACTTTTCTACTCACAAAAATCATGTCAAGGCCAAAAACCCTCGAATGAATGAAAATTGGGTGTTGAAGGAGCATAATAAGACATTCATAACTTGGTTTAAAGAACAGATTTTGAGTGATGATAATGCTTCTGAGACATTAACATGGCTAACACATGATCCTAAATTTGATTTCTTGACGTGGAGAGGATATGATATTAACAAATTTTGTTTTTATACAAAGTCACAAGATGACAAGAGCACCGTACAAAACAGTGGGGTTGTGGTTATGACTTCTTCTATGCATTTCTTTAGTTGAAAGGATAAAAACTCCGTTCTGGCATCCATAGCTTACTTTGGGGTCATTGAAGAGATTTGGCAGATCGATTATAATAAATTCAAAGTGCCTGTTTTAAATGTAAGTGGGTTACAGTAACGGTGGTGTACAAACCGATGAATTAGGATTTACAATGGTGGATCTTGACAAGGTAAGTTATAAGGATGAGCCTTTCATCATGGCAATTTATGCAAAACAAGTGTTTTATGTCAAGGATTCTTCTAACAAAAGGTGGTCTGTGGTTCTCCAAAGAAGAAGTATGCATGAGAGTGATGAAAATCAAGATTCAACACTAGATATTAATGACACCCCTTCTTTCTCAACACAAAGACCCATCTTCATTGATGAAAATGAAGTAGACGATGTGTATGTCACTAGTGATGATCATCAAGAAGGGATATTGGAGGATATTCAAACTTGACTACCAAAGAATTTTATAGGTGAATACATGTTTATTAGATTATCCACTATTAATATCTGTTAGATTATCCATTATAATTATATATATTGATACATGTTTATTAGATTATCTCACATTGTTTCTCACATTTTGTTTGTTTGTTTAAACAGATATCATATTTGGCTGATCCATCCACAACAGAGTCCTCCAAAAAAAGGACTAGAGGTGTTACCACTACATCCCAATTGAAAAATAGACTTCTTCCTGGTTAGAAGTTTTCTATTGAATTTAATCCGGATACTGGGCGATCTCAAGGCGATAATGCAACCAGCTTCAAACACTTATTTGGCGTACCTTGCACGAAGCAAGGCCTCCATTCTGATACCTAAATGGAAAAATGTCCCTGAAAAAACCAAAGATATGGTATGGCAAGATGCCGTGGTATTGACATTTATCTATAGTTGTATGCATATTTGTATTTATCTTTATCGATCTTTGTGTGTATATATTTACTAACACCACCGTTTTGTTGTGTATTGTCGGATTTGTTTGATATTCCCCCTGATAAAAAGTTTAGGGACCGATGGTTATCCTATGCGGGTGAGCATTGGAAGGACTTTAAGTCTAAACTCTCCAGGACATATGTATTTGGGAAATGAGACAAAAATGGTTGCACAAATTCTTGTTAGAAGTATAATTTCCTTTCAGAGGACATATGGAATGAGTTTGTTAGGAGCCGAACGGAAGAAGAGTTTCTGGTTAGTTTGAATTATATTTTTTAACTTGGCTAATATAATTTTTTACTTATTTTAATTTCTGGTGGTGTTACATTATTTGTAACAGAAAAAAAGAGAAATGGGAAAGACAAATACTGCAAAGAATATCTACCTCTACCTATTGTCTCGTAGGGGTTATGATAAACTTGAGAAGAATTTAATAGCACACAAAAGGAAAGCCTTGCAGGAAGAGGCTGGAGATGAAGCCTTGGAAGACCTTCCAAAACCAAGCCGGTATGAGCTATGGGCTATGGCTCGAACAAAACCATCAGGATCTTATACATCTGATGCTGTGGCCTCAGTTGCTTCTAAAATTGTAAGTGTATCTGTCTTATTTAATATTATGTGATTAGTAACCAATTTAGGTCGACTGATCAAAGATCTCTGTGATTGAATTTGGTTGTAAAAGTCATTGGTTGAAGATGAATCTCAGGGTACTTTTATTCCAACTGGACGTCAAGATATCTTGACTACTGTCATTGGAACACCCGAGCACTATGGTCGTGTCCGCACTACTGGTCGAGTTGTGGGCTTTAAGAAATTCTTCGGAGGAACTTCACGTAGTCAGTCAAAGCAAATGGACATGGATGCCATGAGACATCAGATCATGTAGGAGGTTAGTCAAATGTTTGAAGCTAAGTTTGCAGCTTACAAATCTCAGCTCAAGTCAGATGTGGAATTCCAACTAAGTCAAAAGTTAGTGTCTTCTCCTAAAGCTAATGCACGTGTCAGCACCAATGGTAGTTGTTCACCAGGATATGAGGAGGATCCTAAAGACAACATTTTAAAATACATTGGTTAAATGGCTTTTGATCTTCCGGACGGACAAGTTGGATTACCTTGGAGCATGATGATCTTCCAATTTTTTTACATTTTCGCAAAGGACTTAACGGATCTGTCGCTCGGTGAGGAGTTCTGGCTTGCCAATCAACACTTGCAATTATGGTGCACGTAAGTATTAATTAACATATTTGTACATTTTTATTTCCTTTGTATCAATTATATATAATTAACATTATTTTGTTTCAACACCTAGGTATCTGTATCATATCTGTATTCAGAACAACATCAGTGTTGTATATGGATTCTTGGATCCAACGTTGATAGTTGTCAAGCCCAACCCAAAAGAGCCTAATGCATCTGTTCAATCTTACATACTGGATAAGCTAATTCAGCAGGACAAAGATGTTTTCTTAGTACCGTACTGGCACAAGTGAGTACATTTTTATTCATAGCATACATTTTCCTCTCTATGCTTCTAATACACCATTATTGTTGTTACCTAGTAATCATTGACAATTGATTGTCATTTGTCCTAAGCATAATCTCATAGTCTGGATATGCTCACTTCATCAAAGGCCAAACCTACAGATTAAGCGTGTAGTTGATGGGTAAACTTTTAATTTATTTGCCATACTTGTGATGCCATATATGTATTTATCTTATATCTATAACTTATATTATTTTATCAGAGCAATGGTGAACTATAATAGTGAGAAAGGTCTGGGAGAAGGAAAGAAGCCTAATTGGAACATACTCGCGGTAAGTAGTTTGTCTTTATATGATATTTACATATTCAAAGCCGTATTAGTTATGTGTATATATAATTTGTACTAATTTACATTGTCATTTGTAGGGGCCTTGCCAAGACAACTCATGGGCGTGTGGCTACTATGTTATGAAGACCATGTTGTCCATTGTCATGATGAGGATTACCTCTGGACGGGATTTGGTAATAAAATATTCCATAACTTGTTAATCGATCTTTTTGATACCTTACAATATTTGTAGTTAGTTAATTAGATATGTTTTGAATCGAACTTGTAGTTATTCGATGGTCGTAGCACAAACCCATACAGTCATGAAGAAATTGTCGAGATTCGAAAAACTTGGGCACGCTTTTTTGTGACTAAGATTGAGGAGCAAAATCTAAACCCAGAACCACCAAGACGCCGAGCAAGAAAATCAACACAACAAAAATGACATGGTTTCTTTTCATTGCATTGTTGACTCTAATTGCCGTCAACTTTTCTTGGATGCCATGACTTTTGATGGTTCTTTTTGATTAATTATGTTATTTACTGAATGAATAGGTTGTTGCGGGATTATTAGGGTATGTGTGGTGGTTTATATATTTTGTCTGGCAGTGGAGTTTTGAGAAGGAACTTTTGTGGGGGTGTTATATATTCTGTGTTTTTGTGGTGGTTTTATATATTCTATACGATAGTGATGTTTGTGGTGTTCTGATATTGTTTGTCTGCTGGAAACGGAATTTTGAAAAAATACTTATCACGCCGGTTTTCATTAAAACCGGCATTAAAACGGGTAACAGAATTTTAAAAAAAGTATTTAAAACATATCTATGGTGCTGGTTTTATATAAAACCGCAATTAAAAGAATTCTATGGCGCCAGTTTTTGACAAAACCGTGGTTAAAAGTTACTTATGGCGCCGGTTTTCACAAAATCGCGGTTAAATGTCACATATGGTGCCAGTTTTAACAAAAAAACCGCGGTTAAATCTTTTTTTTTGTTTAGGGTTTTAAAAGTGACTTTTAATCGCGGTTTATAAACCGGTGTTAAATGTTCACACTTACAACGTCGAAAGAAAATACGTCGGATTGAAAACCGGCGATAAAAATCTAAAAAAACTGCGATTAAATGTGGTTTTTGCATTAGTGACATTAAATAGTCCATATACATGGAACCAAAAAGAGTTCAATGTACATGAAATATTCAGCTTAAAATGCATACTAGTAGTCTATATGGTTTTTTTTTGTCAACGTAGTGTTTGTTTTTTTTTTTTGGGTCAAAAGTAAAGTGTTTTTTCTCTCAAAGGTGTAAAGTTTCCATTGATATAAGGCTAGGCCCAAAAATACACCAAATGTATGGATCATAAAGCCATGTAAACGCCAGAATCTATCCTATCGAGCATAGGCAGAGATATGCAATGTCTCTCATTTAAAGGAATCCGGTTTGCTACAGTCACCATAAGCACGCATTTAAGCATTTACGCGATCTCGGACGTCAGATCACTATCGGACGGCTCAGAATGCATGAATGCGTGGTTCTACTGACTGGAGGGGATCCGATTTCCATTTAAAGACATGTCTCTCTCAATACCAACAAGACTGAATTATTCGAAGGACATTGAAACTAACAACAAGAAATTAAAAACCTAATAATCTACGCCCTCCGTCTTTTGTTATAAGTAAAAATGTATATGTATTTGATCCAAATTTGGACTAAATACATGTACTTTTTTACTAATTATAATAAAAGACGGATGAAGTAGGTTGCAATACGCTAGTGTTAGGTTCATCATATATACAAAAAAGGGCCAATAGACTAATTCAATCTATTGCAAATTGGGCCGTTTTGGGTCGGCCAATTTTTGTACTGGATTAGGTTGGATCAATTTTAATATTGAGCTTGAACTTTTAAAACTCAACCCATTCTTTTTATAGGGTTTGTTGGTTTCAAGAGATCCTCTCCATTTCTTAAAAGAAATGGAGAACTCCATTACTATAGTTTTGGATGAATAAATATACACATTCCTATAATAAGTGACATATATTTGGTATTTATGTGTATTTATACACCTAAAACTATAGTAATAGACTCTCCATTTCTTTTAAGAAATTGAGATTATCTCAACTCCAATTAGTGTTCATGAAATACAATATATTCATATATTGGTTTGTATTCAACGTTTTCTAGCATGCAATAACTATGCGTATGCCTACAATTAGGACTCAAAATCAATTTACGTCTTTCAAATCTCATTACTGTGATAAGAAAGTAAGAAACTGGATTATAGACTTGCCCCTAGCCTAGAATCTAATAACTAACCAGATCTAATCTCATTTGACCTAGAGCTCCATATTGAGAAAGTAAATACAGTGTGGAGATTGGAGAATCCTCTCTTTTCCCACCTCTTTTTTTTTCTTCTTCTTATTAATACTTTTTGGGAGTGTAAACATCTACTGTAATAGATAACTATAAAAAAAAATCTAATAGATAAATAATTAAAATAGCACATAAGCCAAGTTTTCCCATATACAGGTTACAATTACACTGCATTTTTTATATAGTAAAGGCCCAAGTGGGTCATTGTATTTGTCTTCGTGTACTTAGGTCATACCTTGACACTGAACCATATTCTTGCAATGAAGTGGGTCTCACATATTGCTGAGATATCCATTATTTTACTTAGGGTAATGTTACTGCTTCTCTAGAAGTTTTCTCCTGTTAGTAGCATTAATGTATGGTAAGGTCCTACTTACTTAAGGCTGTGTGTTAACCTTTCTTTCTCTTGAGAGTGACCATTAATCCTGATGCGATATGAGCCTCTTGAGTACTTCATACTTTCGATGTGACGTATTAGCCACCTATCTTATATTGGGCAAATATTCTCGACCAGATTAGGTATCAAATATTGTTGGGATAAATTTAACATATTTTAGAAAGATTTGGGATAAAAGTGAAATAAGATATAATTGTAATGACAAAAATTAATATATTTTTGCATGATCAAAAGCTTTAAGGGCTTTAGGGATGAACCATTATAGTTATTAGAATTTTCAATGGAGCTTAGAGCTAATTTTCCATTTCCTTGTTAAAATTAATTTCACAAATATGTTAATCGGGTAGCCTGATGGATTCTTATCCACGGTTATATTCTTTGTCAGTACGTAAAGAGGATGTTGTGGCCTCCTTCAGCACCTGGGCTGATAATAGTTGGGAGTGGTGGTTTGAGTGGCGTAGAAGGTTGTTGGCTTGGGAAGAGGAACTTGCTGTGGATTTCAATGCATTGCTGAGTGGCTGGTCTCCATCAAACAACATGCATGATAAATGGGCTTGGGTGCATGATACAATTAAGGGTTTCTCGGTGAGCAGTGCTTACGCTTCATTAATGGTGGATGTCGGTGCTCACAATGACGTGTTGGAGGAAAAACTGGCAAAGACCTATAAGTGCCTGTGGAGGACTGCTATCCCATCCAAGGTAATTTTTTTGGCGTGGAGAATCATGCGGGGTAGAATTGCAACTAGAGATATTTTGCTCAGAAGAGGAATTCTTACAGGTAACCACAATTCGTGTTGCGTTATGTGTCTTAGTGAGAATGAAACCTTGAGCCATTTATTTTTCACTTGCTCATTTGCATACAACGTTTGGAATGCCATTTATTCGTGGTTGGGTTGTTGTGGAGTGTGGCATTGGCATCAAGGTGACAATTTTTTACAATTTGCCTCGGTGTTTCGGGGCAAGAGATTTAGGAGGACTAAACATTTGATATGGTGTGCGGTAATTTGGTGTTTATGGGGGTTGCGAAATAAAATTTTGTTCCAAAATGGCATGGTTGAATTCTCTGCAATTGTTGCCCAAATCAAACAAGTATCATGGAATTGGTTCCTGGCTAGAGAAGGGAAGGCTTGCAATTGGAAATTTTCTGATTGGTGCTCAAATCCAAGGGGTTGTTTTTAAGTTTGCTGTGCCGAAATGAGTGTGGAATGCTGGTGGCTCACTGGTTACTTTGGGTGCATAATTGCCGTAAGGGAAGATTTTTGTTGGGTTGCAGTCTGTGCCAGATGTCTGGTCTTGCTGTGCTGTTAGCAGGTTGTGGGTTGGTTCCTGGTTTTGATCTCTGTCAATGGAATTGGAGTGAAGTATGGTCAGGTGTTGCTTTCGAGTCCATCTTCCTGCTTGATGTTGCATGGTTGTTTGTACGGCTTGGGTGGTGATTTTTTGTAGGTGGACGCTTGCAGTTGTGTGTGATGCAGGATTTGTGTGTACTGTTGGTGTATGCGCGGACTGTGGGTTTAATTAGAACTACTGCGTAGGCAATTTTTGTGTTGCAGTGCTGCTTTTATGTGGGGTTGGTAGTTGTACTCTTTTCCCTCTCTTGGTTTTTTTCCCACTGGGTTTTGGCCTTGAGGGGTTTTAATGAGGCACTACCCTCCCTAAACATCTGTATATATGGGTTCGGAGTACCCCTTGTACTCCCCTTTTAATATATTTTTGCTTATCAAAAAAAAAAAAATTCCCACTCATTTTCTGAATGTATAGTTGTATTTATATTTTTCTTTTATTTTCTAAACTTTTATATTTATTAAGATAGATTAATTTAATAATTTTTTTGGTAAATAGAATAATTTAATAATTAAATAAATGATATTATTTTATTTTATTTATAATGACTCATACAAATTTTTAAAGCTTTAGTTATATCTTGCGATATTTTCAAATTTGTATTTTTATATTGATATTGATTTTATGTTATTCTATAACTATATCTATATGGTATTTTGTAAACTTTAAAATTTATCCTAATTTGGTGGTATGACTATCAAATTGGATCAGATTAGTCTATTCAAATTAATTGATCTATTGCGAGTTAATGTGTTGGGAATAATTAAGACAACCTCCACTTTTTCTAACATGCATCCATCCCTCTGGAAATTTATTTTCAAACGGCATAATTTGTCCAAAAATAAGCTTTCAGACGGCAAAATATACACTTTCGGAAATAAACTTCTGAAGGATTGGGGTGCATGCTAAAAAAAAGGGGAGTGTCTTTAGTTATTCACTAATAGTTTGGTCTTGAGTTGGACCATTTAGTTGTGGGTTACAAGCCATACAGGCTCGTTCAATGATCCACTTTTTTAATATAATAAAAAGTTTATAAAATTTCATTACAATAAATTAGTTGATGTAACAAGCTAATAAAGTATTTTTTTAATCATAATGAATTATATATATATATATATATATGTAATATATTTTATTTTACTCTCGTATTATTTTAATGATAGCTAGCATTAAATAGTCTATGGCCCTGTTTGGATAAACAGTTTATTTAAGCGTTTGTGGCATATGAGCTTATTATATAAGAGCTTATAGCATAAGCGCTTAAATTAAATAAGCTATTTACATTTGGATATGTAAATCAAAAAGTGCTTATACAAAACTTGAACCGTTTGGATGCATAATTACATAAGTACTTATAAAATAATGTTATAATTTTTAAAAACTAAAAATTTTAAGAATCAAACCTTGATTAAAAAGATACTAAAAATTTATAAAAATATCATGATATATCACAAAATAATTATTGCAAATTAAAAATTCGCCAATCACTATAACACAATTATTATTCATAAAAAAATTTAAAAAATAAGAGTCGTATATAAATTTTAAAAAATCACTATTTATGTATAATAATATAAGTATATAAAAATATAACGTAATACAATTATATAAGAAAAATGGCCAATGGGCTAATTCAATCCAATACGAGTCGGGCCGTATTGGGCCGGTGAGTTTTTATACGGATTATGTTGGACCAATTTTAATACTGAGGAGCTTGAATTTTTAAAACTCAAATTAACGCATTGTTTTTATAGTTTTATTGGTTTCAACCCAGTTTAATATCCCAATTAGTGTTCATGAAGTACATTAATATTCATATCTTGATTTGTATTCATGTTTTCTAGCATGCAATAACTACCGTAAAAAAAGAGCATGCAAGTACATACAGTGTGGAGAATCTTCTCTTTTCCCATCCCACCTCTTTTATTGTTTGTTAGTATTAATTAATATTTTTTGGGAGTGTAGACATAATAGATAAATAATTAAAATAGCACATAAGCCAAAGGCTACAGTTACACTGCATTCTTTGTAAGATTCGAAAACTGGAAATTATGCGTAAAAAAAAAAAAGGAAAACTGGAAATTAATGAGGTAAAACAAAGCGTCAGCAACGTAATTAAGCAGAAGTATGGGAGACAAAAGCGTAGCTGATATGACAAGACAACACCAATCTATGTCGATGCAGCTAGGGTCTTTCACATCTTCTTCTTCTGCTTCTCAATTGGTATATATCTCCGGTTAATTTCCTGTTAAAGGGTTTTAAGGATTCAGTACTTCTCAGCCTTGTGTTGTCAATTGTCAGTTTGTCACCACCTATATGGAACCACAACTGCTTCCTTTCTTCTCAAGTCCTTTCAATTGCGCTCAATTTCATGACCCATTGGATTTGAGTTTGCTCCTTATGCTATTCCTGTCATTCTCAGTGAAGGGTCTCTTCTTACATGTATGTTTAAATTTAAATAAATGTATAACCAGATGTTGTAAATGACACATCAGAAGAAGGAAGCTTTCAATGCACGTTGAAGTTTGGATTTTGAGTTATTAATAATTAATAATTCAAATGGAAATAGTCAATACTGCTTTCTTTGTTGTCTGCAGCCAACTTTCTAGCATTCATGGAATATCAGCTCCTGATTTGTGGAAACTCTCTATGTTGAGTCCAATCAAAATTTAAAAGAGAAAGCTCTTAAGATCTTCTCACCCAAACAAATTATTTAATCTTTAAGAAAGTAATGCATGTGTCCGGAAAAAGAATACATGTTCCCAAGAAAGTTGCGTCTTGTGACTAGTTTAAAAGCATCAAGCATTTGTCTGCATGAAGCTATGGGCTACACTTTTAAAGCTTATATAAGAGAAGATTTCTACGAATGATAGAAGCATTTACAATATATGGGTAAATATACAGGGAATGAAGCATTTATCCAAAAGATATTATCCATTATTTTTCAATCAAGTCCGTTGAGAAACAACAATCACGGAAATTTAAAATAGAGAAAACAAATGCAAGAAAGGAACACATTGATAACGGAGTTCAGCCAATTGTGTCTATATCTCCAGAGCAGAGCGACTCGTTTTCTTATTATGAAAATCAGGATTACAACTTATGTATTTATACTGCGATACAACTTACAATTTGTAAGGGATAGAAGATCATACAACTTACTTGTAGGTAGCATCCGCTCTGCTCGATGAAGGGGGCTTCGCTACCCATCGGGTGCTTTGCGCCCTAGCTTTCTCAGCTCCAGCGTCTGTCAGCCTTTCCTCATATATAAATATGAGTCATGCACAACAAAATGTTGGAAGAGTAAGCTACCTAGTAGGACATAGATAAAAGACAGTTTTTTTGAAGCAACAATATAGTCTATCTTAAAAAAGGAAGGAAAAAAAAAAGAAGGAAAAGTGGAGCTGTTGTGGCGATATAATATTTCATAGATAGTACACTTTTTTTGAAAAGTGGTCACCCTCTATGCATAAAGGCTACCACTACCCGTAAAAGGACAAGCCAACAGTGTCATGCATTTAATGCAATTTTGTACAATGAGAAAGCTATTTCATAACGAGATTATTTCTAACCCTAATAGACTCTTCTCAATCATTGGTTATAAATACAAGAAGAATGAAGATGAACAACATACAACAACGAGAATATTGAATAGCGCTGAAACTTTTTCGAATTCATTTTATTCATTCTTTCATTCTTTGAGAGCATAAATTTATTACCCTCTCTTTTGAGAGTTATTATAAAAAAATTTGCACTCAAGTTCCTATCCTCTCTTGTGAGAGTTATTGAGTTTGTACTTCAACCATCTCATCTATAATCTTGTAAAGACCGAGTGGAGTTGTTGTTTGAACCGAGTGAAGGTTCAATGAAGTAAGGAGTACATGTGATTTGTATTGTCTTACGTTTTACAGGTATTGCAGGTTTGCAAGAAGATACTTGTAGGGGTTGTAATAAGTTGATTATAGTGAAAAGTCCTTCAGGAGAGATATCTTCGAGCTGTGAAGTGAACTAGTATAAATATGTTGTATGATCTTCTATCCCCACTACACCAGATTTGTAAAATATGGCGCCACAGTAAACAGCATTTACCACTAAAGTGCTGGTGAAAAATGCGGAAAGACTTTCACTAGCGTTTACCTAAGAAAGCGCTATTGAAGGTCTACTAATAGCTAGCGCTTCCTACATTAAGCGCTACTAATTGTATCACGTTAAGAATCGCTAGCGCTTTCTACAATAAGCGCTATGTTTTTTCAACTATCGCTAGCACTTCGCCAAGAAAGCGCTATCTTTTACCTACATTCACTAGTGCTTTCTAACAAAAGCGCTATCGATTACCTGAAATAAAATTATAACGCGCCAGTTTGATTGTCTCTCTGTTATTCTCACTTTGCTCATTCGACCTTTTGCTCTTTCTCTCTCTGTCTCTCACAGCGTCCATCTCTTTCTCTCGTCGTCGTCCATTCGCATGCCGCCGTCGCTATCGAGCATTTCGCATACTGCATGTCTCTGTAACTTGATCATCTTTTGCTCTCTCTCTCTCTCACAACGTTCATCTATTTGTCGTTGCCTCCACCCTCCGCGTGCGTTGCTCATTCTTCTCGCCGTCCAGCCGCTACCGTCGTCCAGTAAAGGTTAGGGCTTCAAACTCTTCATTAGCTTTCTCTCATTATTAGCTGTCTCTTTTCCTTTCAAAAAAATTTATGCAACTTTATTTGGTTCTGTTCTTTTGGGTTTTGTTTTTATTGTGTTTCCTTGTTTGTGTAGGTTAGCGCTACATTAGATTGGGTTCAGGGTTGGGTTCACCCATTCTTCTGAACTTCCTCTGGGTTCGGGGTTGGGTTCATCCTCGACATTCTATGTAGCGCTGGCGGCTGCCCCGCTTACTGTCACTGATTCTGTTTCTTTGGATGTGAACCAGCAAACATTATTACTATTGTTGTATAGGTAAGCTATTATAGCTGCTGGCACTGGCAATTCTTATTTCTTAATTACCTTCATTTTGGAAAAACATTAGATTGCTCTTAACTGGTTTCATGATAGTTACACTTATACATTGATATGATTCCTTGTTTTGAAACTGTGTTACTCACTGTATACTTCATTTTGAAAAAAAAAATTGAATTATTGCCATCAAGTTTGGTCATGATTATAGGTTGATATGATACTTGGTTTTGAAACATTGTGTTTTCTTCATAATCTGTATTATTTGGCTGTTTTTGATTGATATCCTGTGGTGTGTATCAAAGAAGAATTAGAAGACTCCAAGTTGTAATTGATTGTCCGTTAATTGAAATAGAAGGCTCCAATTGGTGAAAGTTTGAACTTTGAAGTGTTTTATGTTTGATTGGATTAGATATATTTTGGAATGTCCATATTTTAGGAGAAACTCTGCCAAATTTTTGTTAAAAATTCAAACTGTGAATTGAATATGAACTGTGAATTGTGGATTGACGGTATAGCATTAGCTATAACCCGATGCGTTAGATTATCAAGTTTTGACTATGTTTAGTGGTAAAATATTGATAATACAAATACGTTTAATATAATGTTATATTAATCAAAGACTAACTTAGTTTTTTAAAGGTTGAACAATCGTTTGTTGAAGGAATATAAGGATGGAGTTCAAGATTTTTGTAGTTCAGCATGAAGAAGATCTAGACCTAAGTAGAATCATATGTCCTTGTTTGAGTTGTTGTTATGTATGTCGAGTTAATGTTTAGGAATTGGAAGGACATTTAGTGAGCAATGAAATTAATCAGAGGTATTCCTGTTGGACAAAGCACGGTGAGAAAAAAGGTGAATCTTCTAATATGGGGAATAGTGGGAGATATACGTTAGATGACACCGGTGCAAATACATATTATGGCGACCATTTTGAAGAGATGGCAAATGCGGTTGAAGAAGATCTCCGTGATTGTTTTCAAATGTTTGAGAAGTTGGTAAGTGATGCGGAGAAGCCGTTGTATGAGGGTTATACTAAATTCATGAGATTATCGGCGATGTTAAATTTGTATAACTTCAAATCGGGTAATAGATCGACTGATAAGAGCTTTACGGACTTACTCACCTCATTGAAAGATATGTTGCCAGATGATAATGTGCTTTCTGGTCGGATATATGAGGTTAAACAAATGTTACGCTCTATTGGCATGGGCTATGAGAGGATACACGCTTGTCCTAACGATTGCATTTTATTTAGAAATGAATATGCATCGTTAAAGTCGTGTCCTAAATGTAAAGCCTCATGTTATAAGAAGAAGGAATCGAAATCGGCTCCAGAGAAGGTTATGTGGTATTTCCCCATAATTCCAGATTCAGGCGCATGTACCGTAGTTTAGAAGATGTAAAACACTTGACATGGCATGAGGATAAAAGGATTAAGGATGACAGGCTGCGGCCCCCCAGCAGATTCTCCTCAATGGAAAAAAATTGATATTAAATATCTTGATTTTGGGAAAGAACCAAGAAACCTAAGACTTACATTGTCTACTGATGGATTTAACCCGCATGGTGTTCAGAGTGGCTCTCATAGTACATGGCCTGTGATTTTGGTGATTTATAACCTACCTTCATGGCTATGCATAAAGCGCATATATATGATGTTGTCTATGTTAATTTCTGGGCCCAAACAACTAGGAAATGATATAGACATATTCTTGACTCCTTTAATTGAAGACTTGAAGCAAATGTGGGAGACAGGTATAGATGTGTACGATGGATATAAAGAATAAAGTTTCACCTTGAAGACTATGATCTTCAGCACAATTAATGATTTTCTGGCATACGTTATTTTGTCTGGATACAGTACCAAATGCTAGTGTGCATGCCTTATATGTGAAGATGGTACTGATTGGATGCGGTTAGAACATGGTAAGAAGAATGTCTTCCTTGGGCATCATAGATTCTTGCCTCAAAAGCATCATTATCGGTCGTGGAGGAAAGCATTTAATGGGAATACTGAAGGACGTAAAGCTCCATTGCCTTTGACAGGTGCACAATTATTTGAAAAGGTAAAAGATTTAAGTGTTGAATTCAGGAAACCTTTGTGGGAGAGCTTGTCATACGAGGGTGGAAGAAAAGGTCGATTTTCTTTGAGCTTCCATATTGGAAGTTGTTGTACGTGAGACATTTCATTGATGTGATGCATGTTGAAAAAAATGTCTTTGATAGTGTCATTGGTACCTTACACAATGTGCCCGGGAAGACTAAAGATGACATCAATACAAGGCGGGACTTGGTTAGTATGGGATTGAGATGGGAATTGGGACCAGTAAAGAAGGGGAAACTACATACATATCTACTCAAGCCGCTCATACTTTGTCTAGAAAAGAGAAAACAGTTCTTTGTAAGTTTCTTCATGGAGTTAAGGTTCCAGAGGGGTACTCTTCAAACATTATGAACCTCGTATCAATGTGAGATCTCAAGTTAAAGGGTCTAAAGTCCATGATTACCATGTTCTCATGGAGAATTTGCTACCCATTGGTAAACAATCCATTTTGCCCATCAAATGCCGAATACCTTAACTAAACTTTGTTTCTTCTTCAAGGCAATCTGCAATAGAGTGATTGAGCCAGGAAAGTTATCAACATTGCAAACAGAAATTATTTTTATTTTGTGTGAGCTTGAGATGTATTTCCCACCTTCATTCTAATGATTCATCTGACAGTTTATCTGGTTAGGGAGACACAATTGTATGGTCCAGCTTACATGAAATGGATGTACCCGTTTGAGCGTTGCATGAAGATATTAAAAGGGTATGTGAAAAACCGATCACAGCCAGAGGGTTGTATTGTTAAGCAGTACATAGTCGAAGAAGCTGTTGCATTCTGTTCCGACTACTTATCTAACATTGGATATTCCATAGGGATGCCAAAATATCGTCACACAGGAGGAAGCGAAGGGAAAGGGATTACTAGATGTAAAATATTGACAATATCAAGGCAACAGATGGAGCAAACACACTTATATGTTTTACACAACGCCGATGAGGTTGATTCCTATGTTGTAAAACACAACGAAATGCCCAAGAGGTTGCACCCAAATAAGAATCAAAATTGGTTAACAAGAAAACACAATCGGTGTTTTATAACGTGGCTAAGAGATCACATTTCTGCAGAGCTTGCTGTTAATCCTACCTCAGTTTCAGAAAGACTCGGATGGTTAGCTAGGGGTCCAAGTATACATGTTATCTCTTACACCGGTTATTTGATGAACGTGTACACATTCTATACAAAAGAACATGATGATCAGAGAAAAATGCAAAACAGTGGGGTCACTCTTGTTGCTCAAGTTATGCATATCTCAACTGTCAAAGACAGAAATCCCATTTATGCTAATATGTCATACTTCGGGGTCATTGAACCCATATGGGAGTTGGATTATGTGATGTTTCGGGTACCTGTGTTCCAATGTAAGTGGATTGACAATAATTACAGTGTAGAAACGGATGAGTTAGGGTTCGTACGGGTGAATTTCAATAAGTTGGGATATAAAGATGAGCCTTTTATTTTAGTATTGCAAGCTCGACAAGTGTTTTATGTCATCGATCCATGTGATATGAATTGGTCCATTGTTTTGTTGACTAACAAAAAATTGTTAATGGGATTGATGATCAATCAAATGAAGATGTTGATATTGAAGATGACCCGTTCTTTGTTATACAATCACTATTTGGTGAGGAAAGTACATCAAAAGAGGATGATACATATATTAGACATGATCATAAAGAGGGAATTTGGATCACTCGGAGGAATAGAAAAAGGAAATGAAGTTGACTTAAACATGTATGTAGATTGTGTTTTTTAGTTAAATGACTATGACTATGAATTATATACTTGTTAAATGACTATGAATTATGTACTTGTTAAATTACTTGTGTCTCTAATTACTTGTGTCGAATTTTTTTGCAGATAGATAGATGGCTTCTTCCGGACATGATAGTGATGCTCATGATAGTGATGTTGTAGCAGCCCAAAATGTGAATCGCCGTCCCAGTGGACCGACATACAAAAAGAATATCATCTGAGCTAGGAGTAGAGGAGAGATACAAGTGATAAGATACTTAATAATTAATATTATTAGTTGTTTTTATCTATTTATTATCTAATATTGTACAGTTATTTTTTTTTTTTAGGTTTCGTGGAATGCTAAAGGTCAACCCATAGGCAAAGGTGGCAGAGATTTGATAAGTTTCATTGGAACTCAAGTGCGAATGACGGTTCCAATTATGTTTAGCCATCGGAAGGAGAAAGATAATGTAGTTTTGGATAGATGCAAAGAGGTGCTTTGGGTTGAGATATAGGTATATAAATTAATTAACATTGATCATTTGTATTTCTTCTCAGTTGTGTAGATATAGTTACCCTACCATTTTGTTTATAATGTATTTGCAGAAAACATTTGATGTTGACGACATACATAAGGACATCATAATGAAGCTTGCCAGAAAATCTCATCAAACATTCCGAGTACGGTTGTCTAAGCGGCTGACAGATAAAAAATGGAATATTATACCTAATCCTCCATCATTGTATGCATCAGTCATAGAAGTGGACGTCTGGAGAGATTTTGTAGCAAAACACACCGGAGATCCTGAATTTCTGGGATACTTATATGTGTCCCTACTTGTATACCTGTATATGCATGTCTATACTTGTATATTTAATTGTTGTCGTTCCTAAGGACATTTATATGTTTGTCTATATAGAGAATAAGTAACACAAATCAGCAGAGAGCATCAAATCCTCCTTACCCTTACAGAGGAGGGGTTAAGGGGTATCCGGGCATTGAGCAAGATCTGGTATGCAGACTAACCTTAAATTATATGTACAACTGGTGAATTTGAGCATGTTTGTAGAGTAACCTAATTAACACTGATGAATTTCAATTTCTTTTTTAATATGTATAGTTGAAGCCAGTAGGAGAAGATGTATCCTCACAATCAATCGATCGCCATGTGTTGTGGATTGAAGCCCACCGAAACTAGGATGGTGAGATTGAACACCCCCCACTGTGGAAGTGTATGAAAGAATTGTAAGTATGATAAATTGAATAACATTTTCATTTGTAATTTTCTTATGAAGGTGATAATACTTAACAATGTTTGTGAATAATATTTGTGTCTCAGGATGCCCTATCACTGGAGGCTATGTCACAAGGGTTGACATAGACATCCTTTCCCAAGCCATCCCCATTAAAGAGTATCCAGGACGTGTAAGAGGTGTCGGATTTGGGGTCTCACAGAAAGCTATCTTTGGTCCACCAAAGTGCTCAAGAAAAGATGAAAACGAAAACTTGAAGCGGATGGTAGCCAAACTCTATTAGGAGGTCCAGGAATTGAAAAAGGTGCATCATCAGGACAAGGGACCGGTAGAGGTGCATCAGGATGGTAGCGCCAAAGATAGTTGCACTCTAAAGTCACACAAGGAAATAAATCAAATTACTTCAAAGGCAGAGTTTGATAGATTAATTAGTATTTGTGAATTGGTAACCAAGTATTTGTCTAGTGGCTATGTTGCATACTTGGTAGACTTGTATAGTGACTTGTGCTGGCTGGTATTTTTTGTTGTTACAGGTATTAGATAAATTTTGGAATGTCCATATTTTAGGGGAGACTCTACCAAAATTCTGTTAGAAATTCAAATTGAAGTATTCAAATATTCTAATTTAATATTATTGTGGATCTTGATTACTTAAGGAACCGATGGATGCAATGGAACCGGTGGAGGTTCTCGAGCCTGGTTTACCCATGGATGGATGCACTCTTAAGTCACCCGAGGTAATAAATCATTAGAAATTGTTGTTACTTGTTTGTATTGCATCAATGGTTTATCATATATATTAATATTTTGTTTATCGTTGGTTTACGACTTCAAAGAATGTACGCTATATTTGCCGGGCCCGTCTCGAATGGTTGGTAAGGGGATTTACTACACCGATTTTAGTGCCACATTGCACAATCGTCCATTACCTATCCATCATTACAAAGTTAGAGTTGACTTTGCAACTGAAGAGGATGCATCATTGCCTGTACCACTTGAGGAGGCAGATATCATGATAGTGGGACAGACAATAGGTACTTATGTGGTATGGCCATTAAAACTCCTCGTAAGTGACGTTCTATTTTTTAATAAACATGATTCATTATCATAATATATTTATAAAATTACGTGGTCACTAACTTCTGCAAAATATATAGGTACCCATAACATCCAAATCCAAAGCCAATGACAAGGACAAGGGAAAGGGTAAGGGCAAGGGAGAACTGCATGAACTCATCGCTGGAGTGGGGAAGCAGCAAATAGTTGGGTCTTGTACATCCCCAGTAAAGCCTGTGAACAAATCTCAGCATTCCCCTCCTACACCTCTTGAAGCAAAATTCTTTAATTATCTTAAATTAAAGTTCATGCTGAAACAAGGATAACATTGACAGGAGAACAAATCAAAACACCAATGGATAAAAATATTTTCTGTTATGAATCTGCATTATTGCTCAGTGCTAAGGATGACTGGCAGAAGTTTTTACTCATGGAGCGTGGATCAGTCAAACTGTAATTAGTGTATATATCAGGTACAAAATCCAACTTTAATGGATACGTTTTTTTTATTCTTTCATCGAAATATTGAAGTTATTGTTAATCCATTAATTTGTATACGTTTTAATTCAAGGTACTTCTATACTGAGACACTGATCCCAGAAGAACGGACCGAGAGGTTTGTGTTCTTATGCCCGGAGAAAACAAATTTACAATTTCAATTTGGGAAAATGGTGGGATATGTATCTGAACGCTTGGCATTAGCGAAGCCAGGTGTTGACACCTTGTTTTTGTTACCTTGCAACCTAAGGTGAGTCATTTATTTAATTTAATCATATATATACATATGACTTAATTAACGATACTAAATTTTGTGAAATGTGATTACCTGCTAATTAGGATTTTCTTATTCAACATTTTTTAGGAGCCATTGGATATTGTTAGCGATCAATTCCCGGGAAGACACGGTGTACTATTTAGATCCTTTGCGTTCTAGTTTGAGCAACCGCAAAGAAATGAATGATATGTTCAATAAGTAAGTATATATATGCATGTATTGGAACGAGTTCTGAATGTGAAATTGAGGTTAAAAATTTCTGCACTAATTAATATATCTAATTGTATGTTATGACTCAGGGCTTTGGCAATTCATCAAGGACATCGAGTACTAAATAAGTCCCAATTTTCTAAATCATCCACGACAACTAAGTGGATAACTATAGAGGTATTATCAAAATTATTATGCAATTATTTAGTTTAAAAAATTAAAAATATTTATTTATAATATTTTTGGTTTTTTAGTGCCCCCGCCAACCAAACTTCAATGATTGCGGCTATTACGTTATGAAGGATATTGTTGTTCATAACTAAATGCAAATCCCAAAGGAGGTATGTAATTTCTATTCTAATTTATATAAAATAATTACTCTTTCATTTGACCATTTGCGTACTTAAACTTTAATATGATTTATTTATCATTTCGCAGTATCTTCCTGAATGTAAATACGATTCATATTTTGATGTTCAAATTGCTCAACTCAAAGAAGAGTGGTGTCGTTATGTGGCTGAGAAGTTTGTTTTAAAACTATGATAATTGTGTATACACATTATAGTAGTAGTTAGATGTATGTTGTTGACCCATGTGAGGCATTATTTTGGTTGGCATTGTTTGTTGTGATTATACAGCTACTTATGTTATTTTAGAATGTCCATGTTTTAGGGAAGATTCTGCCAAAATTTTGGTAGAAATATCTTTCAAATGTAATTCTCTACAATATTGTAATTCCATTTTGTGATAACTTTTGTGAATTAATATGCTATTATTATTATTATTATTATTATTATTATTATTATTATTATTATTATTATTCGCCCCATTCCTATATTCAGCACTTGCACATATCTTATAGAAACATATGTTGAATAGGTCGGGTTTTAAGAATTATCGAAGAATCAGAATCAAAAATATCAAGAATCGTAAAAAGGATAATAGCTAGCGCTTCCTTGAGAAAGCGCTATCTATTATTGAGAATAGTTAGCGCTTTTTCAAGGAAGCGCTAGCAATTTCAGTTTTTGCTAACGCTTTTAAAACGCTGTCTTTTACAACTATGATTACTAGCGGGTGAATAAGTAGCGCTTTTAGGCGCTAGGGATTAGGGGGTTGGGTTCCATTCACCTTTTCACTATCTTGGAACCTTTTTTAGGGTGATCAGGGGTCTGGTTCCGGATTATATGGGAATATATACTACTGTTAGACGGTTATTAGAAGATATTTTACCTCAAAAGAGGAATAAAAGTTAAAAAATAAAGGCGCAACGGTGGGATCAAAATCTCCTGTCTCACTTTCCTGTCACATTTTATGTCCCCCACCAATGACAATTTGCCACATAATAAAATAAAATTATAACTTTTTAACACATCTGCATATTCCAACAATTGATTGGTAGGAGACAGAGAGACACAATTTTTTTGGACAGTAGATGTTTGTTGCAAAGGTGTGGCTATAAACTATGAAGCAAGTATTCCTCGATTAAAGTATTAACATATTTAACAAGTTTGAAAAGCAAGTAACCATATATTGTTTTTCATTTGATGTTTGAAAGCATATTCAATTAGGCAAATTAAATAAAAAACAGTCGCTTTTTGTTTGGTCAAACTATAGTTTATAACCCAATGTATATAACTCAATTATGCTAATTTTTGAATTCTTTGGTTTTTAACTGGGAATCTTCACAGACATTGCAGATAAATTTTGTTAACCATTGTCGGATTCTTATTCTCTAATTTGTAAAAGAGATGAGGTAGATGCTGAAAAATAACTTTTATATATAGGAACTTTCTTTTTGAGAAGCTTTTATAGGAACTATTGACATAGAAACAATCCAACTTGTCAATGTTAACAATCTCTCTCTCGTCACTCTCATCAACGGCTACTTTAAACTTTGTCTCATTTCTGTTTATAAAACTACTGGAGTATGCGAAAGTAGGTTTTCCTTTTTAAAATGTTGCATCAGAAAATGAGATATTGCGCATGTAAATTAAGACAAGATTAAATTTTTGTCTGAAAGGTACGTAGTAGAAGCCAATAGCTACATACTCTTAACTACAGTTAACACTGTGGGGTCTAAAGGAAGGTCACTGGACAGACCAAAACCAGAGAGATCAGATGGATCAATTCAATGACAAGCTTGGTCTAGGAGTGAGTTAAGGGCAAAAGGAATGATAGACTTCAACTTGACAGAAAGAAGAGACTTAGAGAGTGGTGGGTGATTAATTTTATATGTAGGAGGAGACATGACAAATGAGCTATTTTTGTGTTTACATATAGGTACAAATGAATTAAAAATATAAAGTTATATTAAAGTAATATTTACTTAAATTTTGAATATTCTCTTAGAGCATTTGCAGCGCGGTGAACTCTACCAATGTTTTTTAATTCAAATTTTGTAATTCCTAATGTGGCAGTTCAGCTTTAAGAACTGGGACAAATTTCTACTCCAACCCTGCAACCAATAAAAGTGGGTCCCATAATAAATATTTCAACCATTCATCTTTCTCTCATATCTGTGTTTTATCCAAATTATGTGTCCCCCAATATGACAACTCTACTTTAATGATATTTTATTTCTAGGGACGCGTCCCTTACGCAAGCAATTGTCCGTTAAGTTATGCAACTCAAATTCATACGTGGATTCAGAAAATGGTTTTTTATTGCTAAGAACCCATCTGAAGAAGTTATGCAACTCCTGCTGGAGATGCTATTAGGGTATCTCCAACACTAAAAAGTTTTGCAACTCTCTGGATTTCCCATGTGCTTCCCCCTTTTACTTCCCTCATTTCCCTTTATTTCTCTGCAATTGGTTCTGCAAAAACTTGTTCTTCCTAGAGAACGATTCTCCAAGGTGGCAAGCCATATAGGTGTCATAAAACACTCCAATGGTAAAGAAATGTAAGAACAATTCTTAAATTTTAAGAACATAAGCATTGGAGATGGTCTTATTACCTCATTTGAGAATTATTGTTGATGAAGATCTCTCTATCACTCTAATTAAGCATATGTTTGGTATTGTAGAAACATGAAAGAAGTCTAGAGAAAGAAAAATTGAGGAAACAAACGAGAAATTAAAAGTCGGTTTGGAATAATGGAAGGCAACATAAACATACAAAAAAAGAAAGAAGAAATACGTCGTTCGAAAATTCTTCCCTCATTTGTGATTTGTTTGGTTTAGAAACCAAAGTGAGAGGAAAGAAAAGTAAGGGAAAAAAAGTGAGGAGAAAGAATGAGTAGAAAATCATATGATTTGTTAGTTGTTTGGTTGGAGAGAAAGTAAAAGGAAACTACAAGAAAACACTTTATTACCGACGGAAAATTACCGACGGCCCCGAGTCCGTCGGTAATATTTTAGTTACCGACGGCTAAGCCGTCGGTAATCCGCCGGAAAAAAACCATACGAAAGTTTAAATTTTTACTGTTTTTATCGACGGCTTAGCCGTCGGTAATTACTGACGGTTTCACAGCCGTCGGTAAAGAATTATTTCATTTCTAATTTAGTTTTTAAATTTACCGACGACTAAGCCGTCAGTAATCCGTCGGTAATGCGCTAGAAAACTACGCAGCGGAAAATTTAATTTTTCATTCCTTATCGACGGCTAAGCCGTCGGTAATCCACCGGGAAAAAACCATATGAAAGATTAAATTTTTACTGTTTTTAAGCCGTCAGTAATTACCGACGGCTAAGCCGTCGGTAAAGCGCTAGAAAACTACGCAGCGGGAAATTTAATTTTTCATTCCTTATCGACGGCTAAGCCGTCGATAAAATCGAAAAAGGGAAATAAAAAAAAACTGAACCACCTCAGCTCCTCTCCCATTCTTTCTCTTGAATCTTTCTCTCCCCCTCTTGTAGCTGCCTCCC
The DNA here is from genome assembly GCA_037113605.1 of Calophaca sinica. Taxonomy (NCBI): domain Eukaryota; kingdom Viridiplantae; phylum Streptophyta; class Magnoliopsida; order Fabales; family Fabaceae; genus Calophaca; species Calophaca sinica. The sequence goes on along the minus strand of CM073733.1, from coordinate 33,000,721 downwards.
CACCATCACACACACCCAGACAATCATCGATCAAAGAAAGCTGCAATAAACAATATGGATTGGGTCTTCTCGGTGGATGAGATCCCCAACCACTTGTGGTCGCCGCCGATCTACGACGCCGACGATGACCACTCCTCCTGTCCTCCAAGAGGAGCTGCAATGCAACGCTTCCGAGTGGGCCTTCCAGCGCTTCCTTCAGGAAGCTTCGACTTCCACCACCTCTACCCCTTCTCCTTCTTCCGTCACTGACGACGTCATTTTCATCGAGATCGACGAGCGGTCCTAACAGGGAATCGGCCCCACGCCCCTTCTGACGAACGATGTCGTTTTGCCCAATGGGCCTCCTCCCGTGGTCGTTGATTCCGATGAGTACCGGGCTTTCCTCAAGAGCAAGCTCAATCTCACGTGTGCTGCCGTCGCCACAACTAGGGTATTTTTGCTTTTCCCTTCTTCGTTATACAATGTGAAACGATTCCATTCAATTTAGATTTGGATTTGGATCCGTCTTGCTCTGTGCACCTAACTGCTTTATTATTGTTTTTAGTATGTGGGTGTTGAGAAAAATCCAATTTTTTATTCGTTTGCATTCTGGGTTCTGATTCTTCTGAATAACCTACGTTCGGGAGTTTTTTAATAGCTGTATGGAGTTTCGATTATGTTAGGAGCAAAGGGTAACCACGATGCCTCGGATAGTGGTAGGCAGAAATTGTATTTGAAATTAAAAATTTTAAGAGTTGCTCCTTAATCAGTTGGCTCCTTAAAAATTAAAAATTAAATTTCCCGCTGCGTAGTTTTCTAAACTGCAGAGAATTTGGTCCTTAATTTTTACCGACGGCTTGGCCGTCGCTAATGCTACGAATTTATCAGTTTAAACCGTGAGATTTTCCGACGGAAAAGCCGTCGGTAATACGCCACCGTGCACGGTGGCGTATTACCGACGGCGTTTCCATCGGTAAATCTCACGGATTATTTAAAAATCCCACCAAATTTACCGACGGCTTTTTTTATATTACCGACGGCTTAGCCTTCGGTAATATCGACGGATTCAATTGGCCGTCGATAATAGATTTCCAACGAGCCATTTTCCAAGGGACCCGAGGCCGTCGGTAATCCGTCGGTAATCATTATTTACCGACGGCTTTATTGTGTTACCGACAGAAAATGGCCGTCGGTAATGACGAATTTTCTTGTAGTGAGAAAGGTAAAAACTTTCTCTTCCCTTGTTTGATTGTGTAGAAAGTAAGAGGAAAGAAAGTAGTGTATTTATAAAATGACAAAAATAAACCTAAAAAATAGGATACAACAAAAATATAAGGATAAAATTTGAAAAGGAAAAAAAGTTGGTCATCGGCATACTTTCTTCCCAAAATGGAGAGGAAGCATTTTTGTGGCACCGACAGCACGTTTTTCTATCCTCTCCCACTGTTATGGGGACCTTGAATAATAGAAGAAATTTTAAAATATGTGTTTTTATTTTGCTGTGCCATTTTTCTGTCTCTTACTTTATTCCAAACACAGTGTTTGTGTATGCAAAAATAGAAAGGAGAAGGAAAATTGTTTGTCAGTCCCACAAAGTGCTTTTACCCCACAAAGAAGAAATTGAAGCAAGTTTTAATCCTATTAACCTTGACTATATATTTCAAGAGGATGATCCACTATCTCCATGGATTGAAGAGAGAGAAGGTCCACTATTAGATGGATTACAAAATGCAGCATGGTTGCCTATAGTGGATACTGATGATGAAAATGTGGAAATTGGTGATGATAATGATGATTCTATTGAAAATGTGGAAGATGATGATGATAATGATGATTCTAATGAAAATACTGGTGGTTTAAGTCCACCAAGTAATAACGGTGGTGATGGTGATGGAGGTGGTAATGTAGAAGCTGAAGAAGATGGTGGTGGTGGTCATAATGATGATGATGATGATCAAAATGATTATTATCAGGAGTTACCACATAATAGGCGTTATAGGAGCTTGACTGATATGAGGCCTTCTGATAGTTCAATGCCTGACAGTAGAAGAGATGGATCACGTTCTCGAAAGGGGAAAAGAAAACAAAAAGTTTCACTTGAAGATTCTGCTTCAAGTATTGCACAGAATTTCAGCAACTTGAGTATTGATGATTCTTCAAGGAGTAGTCAACAATCTTATCCTCCTTTTTATCAATATCCTTAAATCAACACATATAACCCATATGCAAGTGATCAAGCTCCCTCATATCACCAACCATTAGTGAATTATGAAGATCCTTATCATCACCAATCAAGTGGGGGATTTTTTGAATATGTCTTTGGTCAAGGAGCCACACAGGATGATAGTCAAGGTGAAGGTTATGATCATCCACGCCATTCCACCATGTGGTAGCAAATGGTGACAGTCTGAGTATGACGTTGCTTTTTATTTGTGGTTTATTTATATTTGTACACTTTTAAGATTCTTACTTCTTTGTTAATTTTGTACTTATGTGTGCTTAAATAGTATATTTTAGAAGGTTATTTATAGTAATGTTATTTTTACTATAATTAAGTTGAAATTATTCATAAAGATGATGCAATGTCTTTAAAATGAATGAAAATTTATACAATATTATTCATAAAAAAGAAATATAGTGAATTAGAATAATTATAGAATTTTTTTTTACATTTTGAGCGAACATAAATTTATTTCACGCCGCAGCGGCCGCAATGCGCGCTGCAGCGACGGCAATATCCGCAACCGCCGCGACCGCAACCACATCCGCGACCGTAACCGCAATTTAAAACCTTGCTCACATTTCCCACGTTACCAACCAATTCTCCATTAGGCAATAGGCATCACCACCAGCTTTTCTTTTGTCTTGCTGTCTGCACTTCCAAGCTGGGTATTCTCAAAGTTTCATTTTTCCAGGCTTTGTTTTACTGATTGATCCAATTGATTTCTTCGTGTCAATGGTTGCGTGTGGGTGTATATCTGCGATGAACTTGAATTGGCAGGTTGGGCATGAATAAAAAGCAGAGAACCTAAAGCTCAGATCTGAAACGAAGTCCCAAAAAAAAACAAAAAGAGAAAAGAAAAAAAAAGAACCTGAAGCTCAGATCTGAAACGAAGTTCCAAAAAAAAAAGAAACAAAAACAGGAAAAAAAAGGATAGAAATAAAGTACCAAAAAAAAAAAAGAAACAAAAACAGAGAACCTGAAGCTTAGATCTGAAGCTCTCTCCCCCTTTTTTCACACGGACGCCGTCATTGCACCACTGTGTTACTGCACGTCGCGGTCCCGCTTCTCTGCCGCATTACTGCGCGTCGTGAACTACCGCTACGCCAAGCTTCATTGTACCGTCTCGAACTGCCGCTCAGCACCAGACCGCCGCTGTTCGCCACCCCGTGCGCCATCCTCCCCGTCGCGCCACCTTCTCCTGTTCCGCGAAGCAAGCTTGGCTTAGGGAGAAATGGAGAGGAGAAAGGGAGACTGGGAAGGAAGTGAAGGGAAATCACGCATACAAACAGATATAAAACGAAGCGAAAAATTAAAATTTCCCTTCCAAGGATCCTTACGAATGATCATGATTCAGGGATTGTGCGATTTACCTCTTGTAGCGCAGTCCGTTGATGACGAAAGCTAGAGTCGAGCATGAACGTTGTACAGACGACAACGCCTCTACATAGTCCACACGAACAGACTTTTAACGGGAGCGGCTACCATCTATAGTGCTAGGCGTGAGCGGAACCCGATCCGCGACGCACCGCCTCTGCAGTACGCTAGGTTAGAAATTTTGTAAGCAGGACTTCAGCTTAAGTGTTCTATTTATAGAACCACTTAAGACTGACCTAGCGCACCGTAGCTTACCGTGTGTTACATTACTCTTGACTTATGCTGGTGCGTCATAAGAGCGCCCCACTGACTAAAATGAGTCTTACTCATTTATATTTAATCTCCCATTAATCTGTTCTTACGTGTGTGACCCTGTAGGTTCCCGTAATGTTGGCAATAATATTAAATCACTATTTAATATTACAAACAGAGAGCGGTGTCTAGCAACACATCACTACTACCCAAGTAACGAGAATGTCAGTGTTTTGACGTAACCTTTCCGTGATAGTTATCATGTGTATAATTACCCTTTTGCCCTTATATCTATATCGAACACAAGGCATAGTGTGTGTCGCCCTTGTATAGTTCAACATTATATTCCTTGATACCCAAGCAGACTTGGTAACAACAAATAAGATCAATATCTCATATAGACTTATTCCAGCATGGCCATGCATTTTACAGTCATACTCTATCAAGGGGCCCACGGATATTACTCCTGCTATGTAGGAGGGGAGAATCCCATCTAGGTCAATCATGTCCCCCTGCATGACTCGTGGAGTGCCCAGTTGACCGACTTTATATAGTTGTCCTGTTACAGACAATGTTTGACAGCAATAAAACACTCGACTCCTCATGTAGGGACCATAGTGGTTTCAGGTCAAAGGGTGGCATACACCACTATCACTATGAGAATAACTTATGACACTTACATAACGCACTATGTAGTGTTCTCATGGCGGGTCAATCAGTACACAATTACCCTAATGTGTACCTATGCGGTGACTTGATATCTCATATCTATAACCTGTTGAATGAGGTTATCAGTCTACACACATAATAGCCTTGATGTATTATTATTGCCCTTAATAATAATAATACTCGACTACAGATGTTTAAGAGTAAATTTTATAGTATCTCACAACCGAGACGTCTACTCGATGTTCTATTAAAATTGTACTTTTACTCAAGGGCTTTATTACGTTAAAATAAATATAATAACTGAAATGCTTCATATAATAGATAAATAGCATGATACACATTATAAGTTCAAAAGGAAAATATTGGCCTCTAGGGCTTACACCAACAGGAAGGTGGTTTTAGGATTTGAGAAATGGAAAGAGTAGAAGAAAGGGAAATGAGAAGAAGAGAGGAGAGAGTGGGGAAAGCAGCGGCTGGGAAGGGGGAAGAATGAGAGAGTGAGGGCACTACAAAAAAACACGGGATTACCGACGGCCTAAAGCCGTCGGTAAGCAATAAAAGCCGTCGGTAACCCACTTTTACCGACGGATAACCGACGGCCTAAAACCAGTCGAAAATATGGTCGTCGCAAAGGATTACCGACGGACTCTTCTTCGCCGTCGGTAATACCGACGGTTATACCCGTCGGTAAAATGACGTCGAATACCGACGGGTAAAGCCGTCGTTATATTTCCGACGGACGTGACCGTCGGTAAATCTGAAGTGTTTCCGACGGCTTAGGCCGTCAGTAATCGGGAATTTTTTTTTTAATTAAATTTATTAATAAATTAATTTTAATTAATAACCAAATTAATTTTATTCTTTAATTAATTAATTAATTTAATTATTTATTTGTTTAATTATAAAAATAATTTACTCTCATATTAAAAATATTTATTTATTAATTTAATTTAATTTAATTATTAATTGATTTTCCATATATAAAAATGTGATAACGTAAACTAAAAAGCAAATTAAAAAAAGAAAACATAATAAATAAAAAAATTCAACAAATAAAAATCAGAAACTAAAATAATAACTCAAACCGAAAAAAATGATATCCAAAAATATGAAAAAATATAAGTACAAAAGAACTAATAGTCTGGTACTCGATCATGATCGAGATGCTCTACATCATCTGCATCATCGACATGACCATGAGTACGCGAGGCGGCGGAGGTGGAGGCGGAGGCGAGGCGAGGCCGAGGCGGAGTAGGTCAGCTGGCGAGCTAGCAACCCACATCTGCTCCTGTCAGCCGCAAAGACTGAGTCAAAAGCTCCTGCCTTTGGCCACGGCCCGCTTCAACTCGGCTATCTCCTGGTCATCCGCGCAGAGCGACCGGTGGCGACACTACTACTCGACGACTCTCCGGTGTGGCGGCGGGCCCCTTTGTAGTTCTTTGGCAAGGTCGCCCGAGACCATATAGGCGACCGCTTCTTCTTTTCCGCCAACCACTTCCGCCCCAAACCCTCAGCCGGTGTTAGATAGATCGTCAGGGCTCGAGATGGAGAACATGATGAGCTCGAGATCTAAGTGAGACATCCTCGCCTCAAACTCCTCCTGTTAAACAAACAAATAAGTCAAATCTTTTTAAACAAAACAATATAAACATTATTAAAAAATATTTATTATATTTTATAATTACCTGAGTCCGCCTCGAACGCTCATCAACGAAATCACCAAGATTCTCTTCGTATGAGTTGCAAGATGGAGCTCGTGCAATCAACTTCTCTCCCAACCTCCTCGATCGAGATTGTATTAATAAAAAATTTAAATAAATAATAATAATAATAAAATAATAATAATAACAATTTTATAACACGTCTGAAGTCTAGCTGCGTCTTTGCTTTGGCCGACATCGCCTCCAGTGTGCAAGCCGCCACCATTCTCGTGAGGCCCTATTCTTCTTGGCCTTCGAGCTGGTCGCCTGAACTCGTGGGTGTTCCAAAGGCGCTACCACCGCCGCCGAGCTCGCCCCCTATCCACTGGTGGCGATCCTCGATGCGGGCATCTCGAAGCATGTCGAGAAAGGCGGTGGGAGGCCTTCATATGAAAATTCTTCTCCATCGCTCCTCATATTTTTCCTCCCAAGCAACCTAAATGCGTATCAATATAAGACATTATTGAACATAATTGAAATTTACGAAAATAAAATATGCAATAAAATAAAATTGCAGCTTACTCTGAAAGAATTAAACATATGGTCCCGCTCAAAATCCTTCAGTGTCCCCCAGGTGGGCCAAAACTCCTGGTAATTCTCCTCAATTGTTGCTGTGATAGCTAACGCAGCAGGCTTTGAGGGAAGAAACCTGAACAATAAAAACATGTTAAATAAAAAAAATATATATATATACATGTAAATTATTAATAACTCGAAAAAATTGCAAATACTTACCCTTTACCAGATGGCCTGATAAGAACTCGACCATCATACAACATCTCAAGAGTGTCAGGCTCCTGGCCCTCCCCCTGCTCAAGAACCTCCTCCTGCTGAACCTCCTGCTCCTCCCCGTCCTGCCCAACATCAGTGTCATCAGGTGTATGGCCCGTACTATAATCATGGTCGGACTGATGAGCATCGGCCACCGGATCAGGCACAACATGGGAACTCGAAGCGCCATGTGCAAACTGGAACCCCGGGGTGGGGATCATGTCAATGTGAGGCAAAGGTGCCGAACGTGCCCGAAGTCCGTAGCTGGTGTCCAATGTGCCTGAGTGTGTAGGTGGTGCGTAAGGTCGTCTAGGTGCGAGGTGTATCAGTCGTCTCGGCGTAGATGTACTAGGGCGACATGTAGATGACAACGTCGAAAACCCGATGAGGTCACGCCTAATGATGGTCGGCCTCGACGGCGAGGGGGTCGAGGGCGATCCCTTCCCTTCCATTTACCACCACCGGGTGGTGGGGTCTGCCTCCTGAACCTCCTGATGCCATATATGTCTATAGAGCAATTGAATAATAACAGTCATGAAATATTATATTTAAACATAACAATATTACAAATGAATTCCATAAAAATAAACAAGTTATGAAAATAACTGACAAATTAAAATATATTGTTACACATTAATTTCTCAAATTGTAAAAAGTTAAACAATATCAATCTGCCCATTCGCCCACTCAATTTCAAAGATCGTCTTCAGATCTTGATGGTTCTGCCACTTCTTCATTTAATTCCTCATCCTCATCTACATCTTTATATGTGATTGGATTGTCACGTAGTCGAGTAATGGGTTCCACTTCATTTACTACATTGACATGAGATATCTCATCCACTTGATAAGCCACTTCTTCCGTGTATCATCTCGCTTCAATGCGACCACGTGGTTTTATCTTTATTGCGACACACCAACCTTGTTTGTCCCTTCGATTTGATGGATAAGGGACATAATACACTTGTCTTACATGTTGTGCCATGATAAAGCGGATCAAACATTTGGTATCTTCTGCTCATGTGTATGTCAACAGTATTATATTTTCGATCCACTCTTGTGCCTCTATTTGACGGATCAAACCAATTACAATAAAATAGCACTATTTTTTTAGTATAGTCTAAAGTATTGTACGTCAATTCATATATATGTTGAATCACGCCATAAAAGTCATCTTCACCTCCATCTGTGGCACCTTTTACATAAACCCCGCTGTTAACTGTTTTTTTCCCCTCTGTTTTTGACTGGGTTTGGAATTTGTATCCATTTACAAAGAATGTGTGCCATTCTTTTACATGTGATTTAGGACCATGAGATAAATTTCTCAAGTGTTGGATTTTAGGGGATTCTGCCTCGCTATACACCTGTGTACACACCATGTGCAAACAAATTATGGTTCCTATTTTCAAACAATATTTTTGTATTTTCAAACAATAAATAATAATAATAATAATATATATATGACGACTCAAAAAACATACCTGGTTCCTAAACCACGTTGGGAAATATTCATGAATATAGGCAGAAGAGTCTTGTACGCTTGTGGGCTTAGTTAACAAGAATGCCCTGATCAAGTCATTATCAAACAAATGATCAAGAGCAATTGTGGATTAAAGAAATTGAAAGTGGTCAAAATGATACATACATTAGATACGGTGATACTTCTGCACAGTTGATCAACACGTGAACGTGGGCTGACTTCCACACTTCGCCCGTTATCCAGTTATCCACCTCCTTTCCACCATGACTAGGAAGGCAAAAATCTTGATAAAGGCAAGCGGGTGTCTTTCACTTTCAATTTCTACTTCGTTCCTACTATTTGTTGGTGTCAACATGAAGTTCGTAAAATAATGGGAACAGAAATGGATTGTCTCACGGTGTAAGTAAGTTGCACAAATAGATCCTTCAACCCTGGTCTTATTTTTCACCGACCATTTTGAGTCACCCATAAATCTACAAAATAACAACGTTGATGATAAAAATTGATACATTTAACCCTTCAAATAAATATTTATTTTAGAGAATACTTTATTATAGTACCTTTCGAATGGATACATCCATCTGTATTGAACCGGTCCACCAAGCCTAGCTTCATGTGCAAGATGCACTGCTAGATGCTCCATAGAATCAAAGAAAGCAGGGGGAAATATTCTCTCCAACTTACAAAGAATGACTGGTATGTTCTGTTCCATCCTTATGAGATCATCCTCTCGATTGTCGCAGAACACAAATCTTTAAAGAATTGGCTGAGTTCAGTCAGTGGATTTAAAACATTTGACGGCAAGGAACTAAATGCTATAGGAAGTAAACACTCCATGAATACATGACAATCATGGCTTTTCATCCCAATCATGGTTCCTTTGTTCACATCGGCACATCTTGCCACATTAGAAGAATAACCATCCGCATCCGAAGTTCTTTTATCCAATCGGCAGATCGACTTGGCTTCCTCGTGCTAAAGAGTAACAAAGCTTTGGGTTTCAGGGTCTTCCCATCCGACCGATTCGTCAAATGCAAGTCCTTTCGCCTACAGTAAAGTGGTAAGTCTAGTCTGGCCTTCTCATTGTCTTTTGTTTTTCCTCTGACGTTCATCACTGTGAAAAAAAACATTGTCAAAAAAGTTCTTCTCAATGTGCATAACATCAAGGTTGTGTCTCAATAAATTATCTCTCCAGTATGGCAGATCCTAAAAAATACTTCTTTTTGTCCAATTATGCCATTGTCCATATCCTTCAAATCGATCCAATTTGCCAAAATCTGTGATTTTGGGCAGTTCCATAACCCTTTCCCAGATCTGTTCTGGCGTCAACCTTGGGGGCGGGCCATCTAATTCAACTTCCCCCTTCTTGAAAGCGTTCTTATTCCGTCTAAATGCATGATCATCGGGTAAAAACCTGCGATGTGAGTCAAACCAAGAACTCTTCCCCCCAAATTTCAAGGTAAAGGCCTTTGTATGCTCCATGCAATGCGGACATGCCATTTTACCATGAGTACCCCAACCAGACAACATGCCATATGCAGGGAAGTCATTAATGGTCCACATAAGCGCTGCCCTCATTGTAAAATTCCTCTTTCGTGCAATATCGTACGTCACAACACCATTCCACAACCTTTTGAGATCGTCAATAAGAGGCTCTAAATAGATGTCAATACCATCTGTCGGATTATCTGGACCCGGTATAACACAAGTCAATAACATATAAGGCTTAGACATGCACATTTCGGGAGGAAGATTGTATGGGGTAACGATAACTGGCCAGCAATAATAAGGTTTCGCCGTGGATTGAACATACGGGGTAAAACCATCAGAGCATAAGCCAAGTCGTACATTACGTGGATCTACTGCAAAATTAGGATGCACACGATCAAAGTGCTTCCAAGCTTCACCATCAGAAGGGTGGCGCAACATACCTGAAGTGCTTCTATTCTCATAGTGCCATGTCATTTTGTCTGCAGTATGTGGTGATGCAAACATTCTCTGCAGCCTTGGAATAATTGGCAAATAAAACATTGCATTCACTGGAACTAGTTTTTGTCTACCCGTCCGATTATTAGTATGTGACATATACCTAGGCTCACCACAAAATTTGCATTCAACTAGCGCACCATCGTTTTTACCAAACTCATTGTCGTAATACAACATACACCCTCTCACACAACAATCAATCCTTTTAGATTCCAGCCCCAACTTGGACACTAAGCTTTTAGCCTCGTAATAACTTTTTGGCAAACCATCTTTGATAGGTGATGAGTCCAACATCATTTTCGTTCACGAGATCCAAGCACACTTGGTAGCACCACGCTTGGACTTAAGAGCTAAGAGCCTCACACACATTGATAACTTAGAGTGCAGAGACCCTTCAAACAACGGCTTGTTTGTTTCTAACAATAGATTATAAAATTTTTGTCTTTGTCTCATTTGGAAGTTCATCTGTGTCATCATCTTTGTTGCTCCTCGAATAACACGTTCACCCCAAGGCATCACAAACCATATCTTGCATCAATTCAATCGCTCACCACATCCCGAATCTACGTGAATCGCCAAGCACCTTCGCAATTATCACCAACCCCTAAATCAACGTGAGGCAACTTTTCACCATGTGTAGTCCAAATCCAAGAATTAAGCCTAAATCCAATCAATACGGTGGTGCGTGACCTCACTTGGGCTCTTAATCCTTCTGCAATCGCAATTAAAGCACGGACATCTAATCCCTCCATTAGTTTTGAAATCTTTATGTGCCATTGCGACTTGGACAAAGTACGCAACCCCAAGAAAATCTGATTTCAAACCCCTCTCCCGGATACAACCTATCGTACATCCAACTACGACTCGAAAGAAAATATTCCATCTTCTCGCATGTCAAAAAAATGATAATTTCAGCGACGACGTTCTTACAACCGCTCTCTTTCTTTAAATGGTATGACCCTATCCCATTCGAGAAAAAACTTTTTGAACTTCGTATAATAATCATTCCTTAATTCAGATCTTATACTTGACAAAATTTAACATTTCCCATTGGTCTCTCGAGTACACAAAATGAACGCAGCTTATGAACACCGCAATCAAATATGCACCCAGAGAACAAAAGGAAATGAATCGAACGAAATTTCATCAAATATAAAGATACGAGAATTAAGCAACAACTATTATACGAGTAAAGAAAAAGTTTTTTCCCAAACTGTCCGACTTGGACAATTCAAGGTTCAATATACAATGAGCACATGGTACCTTAAAGAGTATATGAACTCAATAATATATTAAACCTCAAACGGGAAGCTAAGGCTTCTCTCCGATACTAATAACAAATATCAAACATCCATTCGATCAATGATTAACATAACAATTAGACAAGCAGAAGTGACAAGGGTAGAATTAGTTTTATTATATATATATATATATAATAAAAATATTTTATTTTCCTTTTTCATTTAATTTCTTATATGATAATTTTTAATGTTGTTATTTTTATTTCTTTTTATTGAAATTTTTAATTCTTCTCTTCTTGAGATCTTTTTTCATTTTTGTTATATCATATTTTTTAACGATTGTTTCCCTTGTTTCTCTTTTTAATTCTCGCTCATCTCTTAATTATTTTTTCAATTCTTTTTTGAATCCTTCTAATTTTTAATTATGTTATTTTTCAATTCTATCTAATTTCGTTTTGTTATTCTCTTCTTTCTTTTTAAAATCTGCTTTTTTATTCTATTGTTCTTAAAAATTCTGCTTTTTAATTATTTTTATCTTTAAATCTATTTTTAATTCTATTATTATTTGTCCTTTCCAATTCAAATCATCTTGTTTCTTTGAGCAATGGTCCATTTCTTGTGTGTGTAGTTTTGTTAATCATTTAGTTGCCACTACGCCATCCGCCATATATAAAATAAAATATTTTATTTTTCAATAAATAATAATTATTAACAATTCAATCAATATTGCAATTTTAATTTATATATTTTATTTTCTTAAAACGGAAGAGCTACTTATTCATTCAAGGTTTATTTAAACTTATTTTACATCACTTAAAATAAATGCTGATATTAATATTCAAATATATCAACATAAAACATATTCATATGCTCTCTTCATTTTATTTTAATAAGCCTCTAAAGTAATTTATGAATAAATAATCACTTAAGTTTCTAAAAATAGCTCATTAAATAAATAATCACTTAAGCCTCTAAAGTAATTTTACTAACCGTTTTGTTTAAAAAAATATAATATTTAAACTTAGGCATATCCATATAATTTACTGTAATTAATGTTTAATAATTTTCAAGTTTATTTAATTATATATAATTAGATTAGATATTTACAAGTTACACTCTAAAATTAATGCACCACCACGCCTCCCAATACGCGCTTTTGAACGGCCCAATGTGAAAAACTGTATAGAGCTTTTCGATGTCTAACTTTTAAAAAAAACCTCTTCTTAATCCTTTTGTGATCTCATTCAATATTTTTTCTTGGTGTTCGTTTCTTACGTAAGCGACAAACATTGACGAGATGCAAACGGGGAACCAAACACGCACTCATATCTATAAAATTCAAATTCTCATAAGCTATTTGATATCATTTTTACATTAGCACGCTAGTTAAAATTTAACACAATAGAAAATCCAACCAAGCAGCACGTGAAATCAGAGTGACAATCCTCATATTGAGAGCATTTTCTATGCAACAAAAATAGCATTAAAACCCTAAATAAGAAATCAAGGAATTCAACATAAATCATTACTATGAATTTAGGGCTCTATGTCAAGCCTCAAAACTTACCAACATAATGGACAACACATAACCACACTCATACCTTTGGAGCTCAATGGAGCACACAAAGGAGCAAACATCAAACATACAAGTTGTGGGAGGTTGGGGCGTGAAGCCAACCTCTTTACTGCACTCCACTATACAATCAAATCAATAATAATAAACTTTATTTCATAAGGGAATTCAAAATCCCTAACTTGAACCTAAGGTTCACATGTTACTAAAGGAAAGGAATTAATCCATACCGCAGAAGAGAAGAATGTGGCGTATGCAAGAACCTGGAGGAAGGAAGAGGCGGAGCTGTGTCACTACAGATGTAATCGCAAACACAAGATTAAACTCAAAGAACTACACAAGAACAATAAAAGCATATACTAACAGAAAAACAAAATCATTACCCAAACAAAGGCAAAGGTCTTACGGATTGTGAATCGAAGGGGAGGTAAGAACCGAGCGCTTACTAAAGCTCAGGCATGCGGACATAATTGGAAAACCAAATTAAACTCATAACTCACAAAGGATAAAATTAGACAAGCAGAAATGGCAAGGAAAAGAAATACAGAGAGAAGTGCAAAGCAAATTGCACCAACTTGTAAACAGATTATTTAATTACATCTGTCACTTATCGCTAGCAACTATAAAGATCGGACCGTAGAACTATAAAGATGATATTACAAGGTACAAAATAGAAATGGTTTACAAACATATATAAGATACAACTTTCATTAGTGTAAAAGTTATAGACAATGGGAATCATTAATTTACATAATAAAGTCAAGGGAAACCAAAGTCACAGCAGTGAGATTTTATCCAAATTAGCTCTAAGTTTTGGTTATTCCTCCTCTAAATCATGGCAAGATTAGGAAACAAGTCAATGAAAAGAAAGTGAGAGTTGTAACAAATTAAAGACAGTGAGAGCATTAGACAAGCATCCTATGCAGTAAACTAAAAAAAGGATAACATGAATTGTCTTTGAAGGCATCAACATGGCTATTTCAATAATAAAAGGTAAATTCCATCAAAAAAATAATAATAAAAGATAAATAAAAGTTATTCACCTATTTTCTATTAAATTCTGAATTTATGTATTACAAAAAATAATTATTAGGGATGACTTTAGCTGTGAAGGGGATTGATTTTTCTCATGGGAAAATTTCAGAACAAAAGGGAGAAAGAGTATATGAATAATTATGTAAAAAAAGGTTCTGGGAAACAAAATAGAGGGCGTTGGCACATTAGATTGATCGTGAATCAACAATGAAAAACTAATGTTACAGTGTTGTTGGGAGAGGAGAGGAGAAGAAGAGAAGCGGCGGCGACGTTGGGAGATTAGAAGAAAAGAAGTAAAAATGGGAAAGGGGAAGGAAGGGGTCGCGCTTCTGGTTGTATCCAAACATTACCGACGGCCTCAACCCGTCGGTAAATTGATCGGGATTACCGACGGTCATTTTCAAATACCAACGGCTTCGCCCGTCGGTAATTGAAAAAAGCGGGAACCATAAAACGTAACGAGCGGATACCGACTGCATATGACCAAACCAGAAATATTTTCTTAACTTATAATATTAAACACAAACCACAACCATTTTTTTAATTCACATATCCAAATAACAGCTATTTCTCTATCTAATTTAAAATTGAAAATGGAACCTTGGAACTGGGCTTAAATCATCACATTAAATAAAATCAACCAATCTTATAGCTTTCAAAGCAAACCACCATGCCAAAACATAAAAAAATGAGGCACAAATTCATAAAAAGAAACAAAAAAACTAGTGCCAAATGTTTCTCCAATAATTTATGTGTGTGTGTGACAGAGGGGGATACTGATATAAAGAATCGAGAACGTAGCATGCAAAATTCTTCCTTTCAGAGATAAAATTATGTATATCAAAATCAAAATCAATATGCAAGGCATTCACTCATGGACATATTTTGTAATAAAGATTCTTTTAGTATATTATTGGTGATTGTATGTATGCTACTCATAGCTATCAATGCAAATACAAAAGGAGAACTCAGTGAAAACTTACATTCTCAGTGCAACAATATATAGCACTCAAAAGAATAAAGAAAGAAACTTCATCATAACTTACTTTGTGGAAGCAAAAAGTTGCTCTAGTGCACTGTCCCTCGAGGTCTACTGCAATGGGCAAAATACAATCAATACCGCTTGGTCAACACCATAATAAAATAGCTGCAAATATGCTCCACTTCACTTAGACAACAAGATGGAAAATTAAGTAATCAAATAGCTTGGCATCCATGATTGCCTATGATAGAATAAAGAAGACATGCACTGTAGATTTGAAATAGTCAAGATGAAACTAGCAGGATTATTGAACTTTACAGAACCAATAAACAAATTTGTCTCACAATTTTTTGAAAAGAAACCAGATGTATAAGTCTTGGCTTATAAAGGATGAAATATATAAAAGCTAACATCACAGAGCTCTAGAACAAGATTGGATCTCACAACATAACAAACCAGCCATTCCTCAAAATTACATCACATACAAAACTCCACCATGAACCTTTCAAATGAATTTGAAACAGACAGAGCACCAATTCTATTTCCAATTATTCTAAAAAAACACACGACGGAACAAAGCACAAAACTTCACTTTTGGGCCCACCGCAATTACAAAGCGCACAAATCCAGTCTAAACGAATTGCGAAATTGAAAACAACAGGCACAAATTGATAAACCTAAATCGACAGAAAAACCCAAATAATATGTACCTCTTGAAGTAGCACGGTGGAGCAGAGGAGAGGAGAGGTGGTGCGGCCACGTAGTGGAGGTGGCGGTCACGATGGCCGAATCAGTGAGAGCGACAAAGGGTCACCGTTAGTGGCTCCAGTGAGAGGTTGCGCCTTGCAGATTCTATGGGTGAGAAGCTATTTGTGATGGTTGAGCGGCTTTGGAATGGGTGGCCCTAGGGATGGCAAAGAAGCGATGAGAAGGTACATAATGGTAAAAACACATAAAAGAATGAGAAAAGGGAAAACCATGGCAGTTATGAAATGTGGATTCTAAAATTATAAAAATAATCAAAATATGATATAATAATAAAAAACTATCAATTAATTGGAAAGCTAAAACTTAATAGTTACTAGCATAAAAGCGAGGTTAAATGAAGGGGGGGAAAAGATTTATTCAAGTCTGCCTGGCAGCAATTAAGCATTTCATTTCTCTTGAAGACATGGAGATTTCTATCTTTATGAATCATACACGCTAAAAATAAAGCCCTGCCAACAAAGATTTCTTAGAAAAGTACTTGTTATGAAAAAAGTAATGGAGCACTCTTTCAGTACCAATTTCAAAGAGGACAAATTTAGTTGAAACACATGGTATTTAATTGAGGGATGTACAATATATGAGCCTTAAATATTCCTTTTTATTGTTCATTCTAAATGACAGGAAATTAAGAACGCATGCTTCATCGTATAGATTAATGGATGCTTGACAGCTGACATTTGAAACTGTAAATGTTAGAAAACCACACAAACTGGGTATTTATCATGGCATTGTTGCTGATGAAATAAGGATGCTTGGTCACACTATAGGATGCTGCCTGTACTCCTACAACTTTCTGCTATTTTAAGCAACTGACTCTCTAACGCTTGACAATCTTTGGATCCAATTTGAATCCTTACAACAACAAAAAAAAAATCCCTTTTATTGACTTTTACTCATGATAGCATGGTTGAATAGCTAAATAGGAAATGGTGATGGAAGAGGGAAGCCACGACTGTCCAGTATAATTGATCAAATAAAATCCCAATGGAATCACCACCTAAAACAAACCATAGATAAATCACAAATATCAATCCATCCCACAATGACCATGTGTATTTAATTATTTTGTTGTGCCTCATGCGTATACAGAGTTATCTGACATGAATTATGGCAACATCTCCCGATTAGTACATGGATGAAATGATAAAAAACTCCATCCTACAGAAGCAATAATGTATTACAGATCTATCTTATTGAAATAAAACTAAAATAAGCATTTCAAAGGAATTCCTAGAGACAATTGTTTTTTATATTGTTTTTGCCAATCATAAACAAGATGAATATTTGGCATTCGGTTATCCGTGCTTTCAGAGCATCAAAAGTTAACCAGTTACAGAACAGCAGTCCCAAATCAAACTAGCATCATTTTTATATTTATTTCCATCTAATAACATATAAAGTCAATTTTTTTTCTCTTTTTCTCCATTTTTTCTACCATATTTTTTTTTTCATTTTCATCTTGCATCCTAAAGCACTTGTTCAACCATTACCATACATTAAATTACCTTTTCATCTTTTCCATACTTGGGATCTTACCTCAAAATGGAGCTCATAAGATATTAGTTCAATATGCAAATATGATGCAGAACAACCTTGTTTCAGTGCATAACTTAATACTTGAATATTGCATTTTACCTAAGTTTTGGTAAATTGTAGTGACCAAAGAGCATAAATATCCCTATTGTACTTCTCTGATGGTCAATATTTAACCTTAAATAACAATTGAAGAACATTGTACAGGAAATCAATTACTAAATGCGCTACTAATGGATTATGCCAATATAGCCAAAGAACAAGATCGGTTCATCGCCAAAGCTATATGTTTGGCTGTGTGGTTTTTTGTAGGCATACATTTCAGAAGTGTGGTCCATTATTGTGTAGTCACAAGTATGATGCAGATGCAGGCCTAGACAGGTACTAACTCTAGAATATGTTAGGACCATTAGATAATTGTACATGCCTTATCACTTTCAACTTTCAACCCACACACTGTACTCACACACACCACCGTTTTCCCAATCTATAAATAATTGTACATGCCTTTTCATTAATAAGCAATTTTTTTAGTAACAAAACATACAAGCAACAGAACGATGACAATAGAATTTCCAGCAACAGAAAAAATAAAATTGCCAATCAACAAACGATGACAAAAAAAAATTGCCAAGCAACAGAACACCCAGCAGCCAATCAACAAACACGGATGCCAAAATTGTCAAATTTATTTCACAGCAGAACAAAAAAAAAATTAAAAACCTAATCTTCAACAAACGATCAGAGGGGGAGTGCAAAGAGTGAGAGAGGGGGACTGTTTTGAAAATAAAAATTATGAAGAGTCAAACCTGAAAGGTCTCGAGCAGAATCGCTGGCAAGCCCAATCGCTGCGTCGTCCCTGGCAACCAGACAAACGCTGCAAAGATGAAGCTTCTGCGCAGGCAATGGTTTTGCAGACGTCGCCGAGTGGCCGGTGGTGGTGAAAAGCGCCAATCCTGTGAGACGATCGTGGCTGAGACGGTGAAAACGGTCCCCCCCAGTGACGGTTCTGCGACTGACGGCAACGGTTGCAGACTCGAGTGGCTGAATGAAGAAGAAGACTCGAGTGGGTGAGTGTTTTGAAGAAGAAGAATGAAGAAGAAGATGGTTCTGCGAGTGGTGGGCGAGTGTTTTGAAGAAGAAGAATGAAGAAGATGGTTCTGAAGAAGAAGATGGTGTTCTGCGAGTGATGGTTCTGTTCTGGCAAAATACAGAGCTTATCGACGGCCATTTTAAACTTACCGACGGTCTAACCCGTCGGTACACGACACGGGATTAGCGACGGATTAAGCCGTCGGAAAAACTACATTACCCGTCGGTATTCAAAAAAAAACCGCGAATTTCCCAAAATTCACGGTTTACCGACGGACAATCACCGACGGCTTGGGTCCGTCGCCAAAAAACCGGGATTTCCGGCTACTTAACCCGCTTCGGTAATATCCAGAAATACAACGGGTGCGTTTTCCGACGGTTTTGGCCGTCGGAAATCCCGGTTTTTTAGCGACGGGCTCAAGCCGTTGGTGAATGGCCGTCGGTATGTGAACTATTTCTTGTAGTGGGGTTAGAATGTGTTAGAGAGGGGAACGTTCTGGAGGAAACGCGTGAAATACTGTCGACTAAGGCCCACGAAAATAAAGTTTGCTCGTACCGTGGGGCAAGGCCCACGATAACGGGTCACGTACTTCGAATGTGTCAATTCTTAGGGCTTTGGCCCACAATATTTTCCTACAGTCTGGGCCCACAGAAAAGGGCTGAGTATTTATTCTTGTAGTGTGCGTGTCATTTTTTTGGAATTTTTATATCATAATATCACATATAATTTTTCTTTCTTTTCATATTCTATAGTATCTATACAATTAAATATGAGAAGAAAAAAATAATTTTTTTTATACAATCAAACGGTTAGAAACTTATTTTCTTTTCTTATTCTTTTTTTTCTTTTAAATCACCATATCTGTCTCATATTAAGTGTCATGTTTGTAATATTTTTCTTTCTCAAATTATTTATCACTTTACAATACGAAAAAAAACAATATTTATTATTTTTCCAATACTACCCTCATTTAAGTGGCCGTTGTGAATTGATCTTAAATAAGAGTATTGTGTATTTTAGTCCTAACACATTAGTATTTTACTATAAAAATTAGCATAACTAATCATTTTCTTAGGAATTGTGTGTTAAACAACACTTGTAATGAGACGAAGGGAGTACTGTACTCGCTTCCGGTCCTTTTTATAAAAGACAAAATAGTCTTTTTTCTTAGTCTTAAATATAAGAAACAAACATAAATTTTCAAATGCATTAAATGATGAATTCTGTTTATACCCTTATTTAAGTCTCATGTTTGTGAAAGTAATTAAGGAAATGTCATTAATTAGAACTATGAGTCACCATTTTTAATAAGGGTAGTTCAGAAGATAAGTTTATGTCTTTAGGTGCATTAATTAAAATGTTGTGATTTCAATGATATTCCTTAGTAGGTGTACTTTTTATCTTATAATTTATTCCGGAGAGAGTATGGATTAATGTTTTATCTCTTATAAAAAAGACAGGAGAGAGTAGTGTTTTTTTTATAGGTAAATGTTAGTTGTTAGTAATTGTTAGAATTGTTAGTTCCTAGGTTTGAATCGGGACCTCCAGCTTGCACCCCTTCAGCGTCTCTTAACTCACCTGCCGAATTACCTACTTGGGATGAGGGAGTAGTATTTTTTAAAGGGTCGAGCTAAATGGACATCACATTTAGCGACACCCATTGCGACATCGTAGTCCGTACGTGTACAGACAATATATTTTTTTTTCCAAAAATCATATTTTTTTTTAAAAAAAAATTCTTCAGAAAAATATTTTTTTTTCATACAAATTTATTATAAAAGTGGTTAACGTAGTACAAATAAGTGGTTAATCCAGTTCACTAACTGGTTAATGATTACTTTGTGTCTATTAACCAGATAGTGGACTGTGTTAACCACTTACATCAACTGCGTTAACCACTTACATGAAATGCATTAACCAATTAAAAAAATCTGTGTATTAACCAGTTAGTGGACTGCGTTAACCACTTACATCAACTGCGTTAACCACTTACACGAAATGCATTAACCAGTTAAAAAAAATCTGTGTATTAACCAGTTAGTGAACTGCATTAACCACTTACTTGAACTACGTTAACCAGTTAAAAAAATCTGCAAAAAAAAAAAAATCCGTACATATATCTGTACGGTTCTGTATATGTCCTTACCGTACGGACTTACAGTATCGTATTTAGGTGTCTCAAAAATAATATACAAAAATCATTTTCCTTTTTTAAATCCGGAGCCACGGCTCCATCTGATAGTAATTGATCATATCCCCATGCAACGAACGGCATGTGGAAGTCAGTGCCATGCACGGGAGACCCCCCAAAACGTATAAATGCTTGCACTCCTCCAAAACAAAACGTACTACTTTGTCCTGATCAGCAGCATGCAGAAGTAGTAAAACTGTTGACATCATCAGAAAAGAAGAAAGTGAGGACCGAGAAGCAGAGTTAATAGATTATCGACACGTGTAAGGATTGTGAATCTGAAGAGAAGAGTGTAATGCGAGTTATGACCCATTAGGGGACCGTCCCCTGAAGGGAATGGTACGGATCCAAGCCGTTTTCAGATGGCTAAGGGAGCCCTAGCATGATGCACTGTGTCCGTGATGTTCAGAGTCAGATGATGCACAATACTACTAGTACAGCACAACACAAGAAGAGAGTGTAGTGTGGAAGGAAGAGGACTCGATCATTCATCATATCATATATCCATCATTCATATCTCTCTTCATTGCCTTCCCTCGAAAGGTCAGTTCAAATGTCTGCATCGCATATACTTCACATGCTAACTCATCGTCTTGTCAAATCATTAAACATCATCATCATGCTTTTAATTTCATGCCTCCCACCACCATTCAAATCATTCACGCCCTATCCCACCCCTTTTTTCTTGATGATTCTCTCTTCTTGTGACAAAAAACAAAGTGTGAGAAGAGACAAAAGAAGTTATAAAAAAAGTAATAAATTTTATTACTTTCACGTGTTGTTATTGTTTGGTATTTCTTTCGTGTTAACATATATGTCATATTTATAAAAATAATTAAATTGTTTCAAAATATATATCATTTTTTAATTTCGATGTAATACTAAATACTTTCTGGCAATTGTATATTTAAATACCTCATTTTGTATTTATGACAATAGTTAATTAATCAATGTTTAATAAGATTAATTTGGTTAAATTATTACTCTCTTTTTTTCATTTATTATTTTTACTTAAATTGTATGATTTAGTAAAATGTGACATATATATTGAGATGACTTTGCATTTATGACAATAGTTAACTCATCAATGTTTAATAAAGTTAATTTAGTAAAATTATTACAATTTTTCTTTCATTTATTATTTTTTCCAAATATAACATATATATTGAGACGAAAGGAGTATAAGAAAAATAGAAGAAAAACATAAGAGAGAGAAGTGTGTTTCTTACTCTCTCTTGATTTGGTTGAGTAGAAAGTAAGATGAGAGAAATGTTATTTTTGTAAAAGACAAAAATACCCTTATTATTATGTTTGTCTTCATTTATCAATTTAATACTAGTTTAATGCTTCCCCCTTAAAAACACACAATTGATGTCTTTGCCAAAAAAACGCGTTATTATTTTTTTGTCTTTATATGTCGATTTAATGTTGTTCTTAATGCTACTCCTAAATAATACACAATTGTTGTCTCTCAATCACACAAAATTTTGCATTCTTGCAAAAGATGTTATCTAAAAATTATAATTGGGACACATCTATCCAACCTCCAAAAAAAAAAGGGATAAAATTGAAAAAGGCCATGGAACACGCACACTGCAATTAGTCAACCACTTAAGAAGGGCAAAGAGGGTAAATGAAAAACAGAGCACAATTTCTCTTCTATTCCTGCGCATATCAGGAAGTAAAAAAATCAATGGGTCCCATGTTTTGGTGGTTTCGCTTTCCCATTTCTCCTCAAACTAAACAGGAGAAGTTTCGTCTCTCTCTTTAACTTCTCTCTCAACTTCTGTGTTGGTAACTTCTCTCTCCTCCTATTTCACCCATTCCAACCATACCATACATCTTTTTTATAACATAATTTTTTTATTAATTATGGTTTTTAATCATTTTTTTTTATTTTCTCTTTACTTTTATACATTTACCTTGCACCTCTCTCATGGAATATGAGAAAATTGTTTTCCTTTTCACCCATCACAATAAATTAGGACCTCATCTGGTATAATTTTTGCATTTAATGACTAATGGCCAGACTTGGATCTTCTACAACAAGTCAACAACGGTTTCTCTACATTCCCTCCATCATCTTTTTCTCTCTCTCCTCATTGTTACCCAATCTTTTCTCCACTTTCTCTCACATCCCTCTCTAATTTTTGTTGTTGTAGATGCAGAGCATGACTACAAAATATTTGTGTGCCTAATAGCCTATTTCTTTTGGATTGCTATCAATGCAAATGAGAAAATAACACTTTCTCAAATTATTTAAAAAAAAAATAGAACATTCTTAATTCAAATTAAATCCTATTGCAAAAGTCCATAATGACACTAAAACAATGAATCAATAATTTGCCTTGTGATAAAAAAAAATTACTCAATTAAACCAATTCCTATTATGTTAAATTAATATTCCCACTTGAGATACAAGAACTGTGTACAATTAAACTAATTCCTACTCCCATGTTAATTATATTTATATTGAACCATTTAAGTTTTGTGATAATCTATTAGCTCCTCGAAAGGCCAAACTTACTCTCGTGATTTAAGTCTCAACTTCAATTTCTATCATTACAAGAAATTTGGCCATTATCGACGATTAAAAGCCGTTGGTAATGGCAAAAAGCAGTCAGTAATAAAAATTACCGACAGCCACATGACCTTCAGTAATGATCTCATCAATAAAATGTTATCGACAACCAGAAAAAAATGTTGGTATTACCGATGACTTTACTGTCGATAAATAGAAAAAGGTCGTTGGTAAAGCTGAAAAATGAAAAAAATATGTCAGTATTACAGATGGCTTAGCATCCGATAATATTGACGGCTTAGCCCAGTTTAATCCAAAAAAATAAAAAATAAAAAAATAACAACCAACCACCAGCGGCTACCGCGCCGAAAAACGACCCAAAACATCCTCTCAACTCATCAACAAACATTCTGCCATACCAAAAAAAAATATAATTAAAGGCTAAAAAATGGTAGAAATGAAATATGGAATCTGTAAAGGAATAGAGGAGATATGCTTTAGAGAATGGAGTAAGAACCAACAGAGAAAGGGGGAGACTTTGACATCATTGTACTAGTTCAGGCAGCGCGCATGCACATCTTTCCTAAACCCAGTTGCTCTAGTGACGTGTTCTCGGAGCCTTCACATATTATTTGCCATCCCGTGCAATGCAAACAAATCACAATCACCACCACATAGCTTCGTGCAGCACCATTCCTCTTCCATCGACCTCTTTCTCAGTAGTCTCTTCCTCTCTCCGTTTAATACAAGAATTTCCGCTATTACCGACGGCCATTTTTCGTCGGTAACGCACGAAAGCCGTCAATAAATCGTGATTACCGACGGCCTCGGGGCCCTTGGCAAATGGCTCATTGGAAATCTGTTACCGACGGCCATTTAAAGCCGTCGGTATTACCAAAGGCTAAGCCTTTAGAAAATTATACACATTCGTCGCCAATTCGGTGGTATTTTTTAAATTTTTTGTGAGATTTACCGACAGAATAGCCGTCGGTAATACGCCACCGTGCATGGTGGCGTTTTACCGACGGCTATTCCGTCAATGAATCTCACAAAAAATTAAAAAAATACCACCGAATTTGCGACGGCTTAGCCGTCGGTAATATACTGATGGCTCATCCGTCAGTATATTACTGACAGAAATTTGCGACGGGCTAGCCGTCGGTAATATACTGACGGCTGATTCGTCAGTAAATTACGACGGTAATTTGCGATGGCTTAGCCGTCGTAATATACCGACGGTTGATCCGTGTGTAAATTACAGATGACTTAGCCGTCTGTAGCCGTCGGTAACTATCACCAAAAAATAAAAAATAAGGATTACTTTTGGGACGGCTTAGCCGTTGGTAATTAAAAAATTGAAAAATTCCATCCATTTTTGCGACGGTGTGGCCGTCGGTATTGTCAAAAAAAAAATTGGGAACCTTTGTTTTTAAAACCGCCCCAAAATTTTACGGTACCTGACATATGAACGCAACAGCAGCAAAGGCTTCAATGGCCATCAACATACATTAACAAAAGAGCCATCAACATACATTTTTAATCATTAAAAGAACAAATCCATAGTGAACAAACCAAGTCACAACAAGTCATAAGCAAGTCAATAACAATCCATAATGTAAAAAACCACAAATCCATAATGTCAAAAGCCAGAAATCCATAATGTCAAAACAAGTCAATAATAAAAAAGTCCCTAGACTAACGGCAAGACTAATCCTCCTCAGACTCAGACTCCTCATAGTCCGGATGGCGACGACGGGATTTGTGGGCCTGGATGGCAGCAACACTGGCAGACAACTCCCTCAATTGTCGTTGAAACTCCTGATCCCGCTCTGAGGCAATTCTCCTTGCCTTCCGTGCCTCCCGAGCCTCCTCATCTGCCTTTCTCCTTGCCTCTCGTGCTTCCTCCCGTGCCTCCCGAGCCTCCTCCTCTGCCTTTCTTGTGCGCTCCTCAAAAGCCGCAATCTGTGCAGCCACCTCGGCAGAGTACTGAGTCGGGGAATGGGTATTGGTGCCAGATGCACGAGACTCCTGGGTCAGAGAGGAGACACTAGACCTAAAACGTCCGGACAAGCCTTCGACACCGTAAAGCCGTCCCCGAGTCCTACCCCCAGGAGATTGGGCCCATACTGTAACTGAGTTGAGGGGTCAATACTGCCAGTTGCCTCCCCTCTATCAGACGCCTGAGAGGCGGCCTACTGCACTTTCTCTTGATAGGCTTCCTGCTCAAAACAAAACAGAGTAAAGATTGGTTACAATATTGTTTATAAAACAAAATAAATTAATTAAATAAAAAATGCAATGATATGACTTACATATGTCTCCCTGGATCTGTTGTCCACCCAAGACTTGTCCTTCTTTTTTGTGTGAGTCTTCAAGAAGATCTCATCCACCGTGGGCTCTCTACCCAACTCATCAGACTGAAACATAATTAAAAACGTTAGGAACATATATATAACAACAAATTTATGTGATGAATTTTAAGCAATAAAATGTTTAAAAAACATACTAGGCTTAAGGCATGCTCAGTGATAGATATAGATCCACCAGTATGCATAGAACCACCCTTAGAAGAAGCGCGGTTCTGCTTGGCCTTGGTGCATTTCTCCTTATAGTCTGGAGCCTTCCACTTGGCATTAATTTCTGCATAAGCCCCCTCGCCTATCCAGGTTGGGCATTTACCATTCTTCCTCACCTCCATAAGCATCTCAGAAAGACGCTTTGAGCCTTTGGTGTTGAAGAGCTTCTCAACCAGATAATGGTCTTTATGATCCCACGAAACATGCTCCTACAATATTATATTACAAATAAGATCAATATTCATTATTAATATCAACACACAATAACGAAAACCCTTAAATAAGAAAAGTAACATTATCTTACTTCAAATTTCTCAAACCATTTCTCCACCATCTCTCCTGGAATCTCTCCCCAAGTATGATATGGTTCCCGGAACTGTGATTGAATGACCGCGGTGATGGCCTTAGAGGCTACTTTACCCGGGATGAACCTATAAATAAGTTATAAACATAATATCAACATTAACTAAAGATGCATTCTCAAACTACCTTTGTTTTCTTTAACCCTTGCAAAATAAGATATAAAACCAAAAATCAATGCTTGAATGCTTGAACTGGGTAAGAATGAATGCTTGAAATACAAACAGTGGGAATGTTCTTGAAAATCTAAGTAAACAATTTTTTTCCTATCTTAGGTCTAGGGACAGTGTATGTGTGAAATTTCAATTTCAATTTCAATTAGCATCACTCATGTATCAGACATTGTATCAACTAGAAAACCCTGTATTTGAAAACAATAGCTTCAAAGAGATCTTTCTAACATGAGTTCAGCATTTCAATACATGTTTAAGTTTGTTTATTTGAATCATGTACAAGCATATTCATAAAATCAAAATAATGGGGGAAGGCCAATAGGTACTGCATCAAAACATAAAACTAAGGGAAGTAAAATCAATTTACAACACCCTCAAAGGTGGGATTAGTGCTATAAATTAAACATGAGCAAATTAGTGTTGTAAGTTGAAGATGCAATAAAACACCACATTCCAATAGTTATTTTTTCATGGTTTTTAACATGGATTTAAAATTTCTTTAGCAAGAAAAACAAATCAAAGTTGGCTCTGGTTCTCCAATATGACCAGACATTATTTGATTAATATCTCAATTTTGCAACCACAGGAAAATGATAAACAAAAAAAAAAAGAAACCATGTAACACACTTCTAAAGCAATAGAAAAATGGCAATCAGTGAAACAGTATGTTTGCCCAATGAATACTTATAATCTCCATTGAAATCAAATGGCAGAAACAACAAACAAAAACCATCCCTTTGAATTTCAAGTAAAAAACAAAAGGCAAGTAGGCAAAGAAATTTGAAATAAACTAGATCTAAATTGTTAATGAGGAGCTGAGAACTGAAGCAGAGAAAGGATGCATGCTCTTAGAGAAAGGAAAAGTGAGATACTACAGACTTGGAATACTTCAGAAACAATGTTCCAACCGGCAATGGTTAAGAGCATAGAGTACTTTTCAAACCAGATTGCATATTTTTAGGTATACACAACAAGTTTCAAATCCAAAAATTAGGCTATAAAGTGACGTACGATTTACCATGAACCCTAATAATGGGTTTCCCATTAGGTGTCACCTTAGTCCCAGCAGGATGGGAATATCGTGACCCCTGCACTGTCGGACCACTACGTGCAGTGTGTGAAGGTCCTGCACCTGCATCATCCTGACTCGGAAGAGTGTGCTGCTCAGAAATGGATGTTGCCTGCGGTGAAGGGGAAACATGCTCATACAATAAAAATCTATTTGTTACCACAAAGGGAAATCAATTAAAAAAATCCAACAACTAGTTAAATACATACCTGTACAGGAGTAAGTACGAATCCCAGATTTGGGATCATCATTATAGGGAACAGGGGAGGTGGTATCACTTCGTCAGTCTGCTGAGCAGGAGGTTGCTAACTAGCCTCACAGAGTGGTGTGCTAGCGTTGTCCTCCAGTGGTGACTGTGTCAATCGATTTGCCAATTGTTGTGGCAAAATCGTCTTAGCCTTCTTCGTAGGCAGCTTAGACCTACAATGCTCTTTCTCTTTAGGAGGCATCTATAAAAAAAAAAAGCATTTACATATATGTTCACACATATTGTCAGTCAACATGTGCAATAATTAAATAAACAAGCACAATGACTTCACTAACTATTTAAATAAACAAGTGCAATGACTTCATTAACTTTTAAAATAAACAAGTACAATGACTTCACTAACTATTTAAATAAACAAGTACAATGACTTCACTAACTTTTAAAATAAACAAGTACAATGACTTCACTAACTTTTAAAATAAACAAGTACAATAACTTTAGTCAATGTCTTTATCTTCATCATCCACAGCCATATCAGCATCACCCTCATTAGAGTCAAGCTCAGACTCATAATTATCTTCATCGTTGACATCCATGTCAACTTCATTACCAATATCAATGTTTGGAATTGACGTAACATCGACCTCTTCATCACTATGTGTTTGATCACGCAAGCAATCCATTTCTTCAATTTCAGTTATCTGCTCTATGCGTGTCATCTCTTCATCTTGATAGGGAATGTCATCGTCAATTTCATTCACCTCTACACGACCTCTGGGCTTTGTTTTTATCACTGCACACCGACCACGTTTGTCTGTCCTCATATCTGGGTAAGGTACATAATATACTTGTCTAGCCTTTTGTGCAATTACGAATGGATCGTAACGCTCATAATGCTTGTTCATCTTGATATCTACAATACTATATTGTGGATGAACTTTGGTTCCTCTATTCTGTCTTGGATCAAACCATTGACAATAAAACAAGGCAACCCTGTGAGGCAACTTGTGATACGTTAACTCGTAGATATGTTGTATGACACCATAGAAATCATCTTCTCCTCCTTCTGTAACCCCTTTGACATAAACCCCACTGTTTATGGTCTTTTTACCATGAGCCCATGCTTGTGTGTGGTATTTATACCCATTAATGAAGTATTTGTGCCAGCTTGTGGTATTTATACTCTGGACCCCAAGCTAATGATATCAAGTTTATGTCAGTCACACCATTTGATTCATTAGTAACTTATACAAACAAGACATTCACAATGAGGATAAGAAGACAATTTATTTGCAATAGGCTTTTGGTCAAATACTTACGTAGGACCGAAACCATTCTGGGAATTCAGCATAAATACGAGTTTGAGCTGAAGGATCTGCTTCATCGATGGAGTTATATTGCAAAAAGTAACTGCCAAGAAAGACAGAGTTGTTGTAAGTATATACTAGTAAATACATTGAGTGTGGGTTTAATGGTGTATTACTTACTCAATGTATGGCCTAACCTCGATGCAATTGATGAGGATGTGTACATGTGCAGACCTCCATTTAGCATCACTCAATCAGTGAGCTTTGGATTGCCCACTAGGACGTCCTAGTCCATTGCTAATTGACAATGTTGATGTGACATCGTCATTTAATCTTACAGCTTCATTACGTTGACTTTTGGCATACAAGTCAATTGTTTTGAAATAATGTGAACAAAAATATGTTGTCTTCTGTTGTAAGTAGGACATACATATTGAGCCTTCTACTATAGCCTTGTTTTTCACGGACCGCTTAAAATCACCCATCATACTACAAATAAATGAGAATAAAATGGCTTATAATAAAGATATGACAATATAGAGGGAGATAATTGCAGATATCAACGAATACCTTTCAAATGGATACATCCATCGGTATTGAACTGGACCACCAAGTGTTGCCTCGTGTGGGAGGTGAATTGGAAGATGCTCCATTGAATCAAAGAATCCTGGTGGGAAGATTCTTTCAAGTTTGCATAAGATTAATGGAATGTTTTCATTCAATTTAATCAAATCATTCTGGCTCAAATTATTACTGCACAAGCCCTTAAAAAATTGACTTAACTCTGTAAGTGGTCTCCATACAAGGTCAGACAATGAACTAAATGCAAATGGGAGCAAACACTCCATAAATACGTGACAATCATGACTCTTCATCCCGTACATTTTCCCTCTATTAACATCTGCACATCTTGCCAAATTTGAAGCATACCCATCTGGCATCTTAATCTCTTTCATCCACTTCATCACATTTTTTGCCTCACCTGAAGAAAGACAATAATTTGCCTTTGGTTTTGTCATTTTTCCATTGGCTTTTGGAACTAACTCCAACTCACTATGTAACACCCTGCCTAATTCAATTATTTAATTAAATTAATTTAGGCTTGGATTTCAAATTAATAGTTAAGTAATTGAAATAGGGGATAGTATTTAGAAATGTTGGGGGTGTGAGTAGCAAGGTGTAGTGTAGTTAAGTGATTGAAGGAAGGGTAATTTGGTCAAGCCACAATTTCCTTCTCCCTTTTCTCCCCTCACCCACGACATCCAGCCCATCCTTTCTACTCTCTCCCTATTTTTCTGAACAAGGAAAGAAGAGGAAGGAGGTGGAGAGCTAGGGCTTTGGTTTGGGAAGGGGAAGAGGAGAGTTGGTGTTTCCTTCATCATTCCTTGCTTCTAAGCATTTGAAACTGAGTATTTGGGGCTACATTGAAGATTTGGAGTTGTTCTAGATCATTGGGAAAGAAGTTTGAACTTGGAGAAGAAGAGGAGGAGAGGGTCTCAAATCTTCAAGCTCCCTAGCTCATTTATTTGAGCTTAATGTGAGTTCCTCTTACTTAGAGGTTGGGCAACCCATAAGTCCCACCATTTAGGACTTTCCATTTTACTTGTGTGGTTGTGTGTTTCTTAATGCAAGTTGTGGATTTGGGAATGCATGATGAGGGAGATGAGTTTATGTTTATTTTGAAGATTCTAAGACATGTTGAAATATGTTTGATTATGTAGTTGATAAGTTATGCAATGCTCTTGATTTTGTATATTGATATGTTAAATGCTTGATTTAGAGCTTTGTGCTTGGTGATTGATGATTGGGATTGAGTATGGTTGGGATTGGTTATGTTTGGTTTGGAAAGAAAATCTGAAATTTGGGCAGAGTCTCCAAATTCGCTTGTTTAGCGCGCCGAAAGCGAGTGGCCACGCCACGCCTGTGGTGCATTCTGCGACTTTCGCTTGCGAGAAGCAGTGCGCCGAGCGAAGCTGGCTACGACCGCCCAGGGTGTATTCTACGCGACTACCGAGCGAAAATCTGGCCGAGCGAAAGTGAGCGACTGACCCGCTAAGCGAGTCCTGGGCGCATTTTCCCTTGTTATTTTTAAATCCTTTCTCTTTTGGTTCAATCTTACTTAATGCTATGGTCTTAGGGAGATTTGTATCAATGAGTAGACTATTAAAATGCTTACGAGGATGGTTAAGTTGTTCATAGGATTGAACTTATTGATTGTGTAATAATTCATAACGAATTGTTTATTGAAGAATTCCATGGAAAGTCACTGCTATACTTTCTTGGATTCATAGTGTATTGTTTATTGAAGAATTCCATGGAAAGTCACTGCTATACTTTCTTGGATTCATTGTGTATCATTGATAGAAGAATTCCATCGAGGGTTAATTATATATCCCTCTTGGATTCATTGAGTGTTTGTGAATGTTAATTGGGTTCTTGTACATTATGAATTGTCTTCACTGTGAGTTTGTAATATTGTGTTGGGGAATGAGTTGGTAAGGGGTCCGTGGGGGACTCACTGAGATTTTTATCTCACTCTTTCCATTGTTTTTCAGATAAGCAGGACCCGAAAGGCGGTCAAGCAAGTTAGAAGTTGAATCCTTTAGTTTAATTCTACATTTTGTGATGTAACAACTCATGTGTCCTTTGGATATTTGGAACCTCGTTATCGTATTTTGTAATTCAAATACTTAATACTTGGAAGTTGTAACCTAACTTTTAGACCATTGACTATATTTTAAATTTGGACTTGTAATGCCCATTTTCAAGTTTAAATTATTGGTAACTCTTGTGCCATTTTTTGTAAATTGTCGTAAATTCAAGTAATACTGAATTATGGGCGTTACACACTACGTTGGCATATGAGGGCCAAGTCCATTCTTGCTTTTTCATTGTCCTTTGTTCTGCTCTTAACATTCATGACTGTCATAAACACATTATCAAATACATTTTTCTCTATGTGCATCACATCTAGATTGTGCCTTAATAAATTGTCTTTCCAGTATGGAAGATTCCAAAATATGCTTCGCTTTATCCAATTGTGACTACGTCCATACTCAGGTAACTTTTCAACTTTTCCATCTTCTACCACACTTGGAACCCCACTGACCCAATTCAATATGATATCACCTGTCAGTATTACAGAAGGCCCATGTTTCTCAACCCTGTTTTTTGTAAACCTCTTTTTACTTCTTCTGAATTTGTGTTCACACGGTAAAAATCGACGGTGGCAATCGAACCAAGAGTTCCCCCCCCCATATTTTAGTTTAAACGACTTTGTATCGTCCATACATATGGGACATGCCAATTTACCTTGTGTACCCCACCCAGACAACATACCGTATGCGGGAAAATCATTAATTATCCACATCAAGGATGCCCTCATTAGAAAGTTTTGCTTTTTAGAGATATCATAAGTCAAAACACCCTCACTCCACAACTGTTGCAGCTTATCTATTAAAGGTTGTAAGAACACATCTATTTTTTCTTTCGGATTAGATGGTCCGGGTACGAGGCAAGTCAAAAACATAAATGGTTTAGTCATACACATTTCAAGGGGGAGATTATATAGGGTCACAATAACCGGCCAACATGAGTATGGGGTTGTAGATGCCTGAATGTAAGGTGTGAACCCATCGGAACATAAACCGAGCCTTACATTTCTTGGTTCGTTTGCAAAGTCTGGATACACCGCATCAAAATGCTTCCAAGCTTCACCATCAGATGGATGACGTAAAATGTCTGACCCAGATCTATTGTGAGAATGCCATCTCATTTCAGCTGCAGTCTCCGTTGATGCATACAGACTTTTCAACCTAGGAGTGATTGGCAATTTCTCCTTTGAAGGACACACGTCTCCCAACATACTTGCAATGAAATCAAGACACTTTTGAGGAATGTTCCAATTTGTCTTGCATGCCAACAATTTCACGCATATTGAAAGCTTTCACTCAGAAGCACCCTCATATATGGGCTCGTTTATAGCAGTTAGCAAATCATAAAAATCTTGAGCGTCAGCATTTGGGGGCTCCTCATGAATATCTTCCTCGTCTTAATGAATATCTTCCTCGTCTTCCTCATTACCCACATCACCCATACTTTGGAAGTCATACATAGGCCTAAACGTATCGTCGACCATATGTTGCATTAGCGTGAACGGATCATCATTATCCATTTGTCCACTACTACTAGGCACATCTACTTGGTGAACACGTGGCGCTTCTTCATCGTGCTCAGTCCAATACCAATAATTTAGTTGGAACCCAACACGATACAGATGGACCTTGACTTCTCTTTCAGACAATATGCTCCTAAACTTGCAAATGTCACAAGGACATCTGATTCCACCATTAGTTGCAACTTCAGGTTGTACTCTAGCTTTCAGTATAAACTCTTCAACCTCTTTTGCAAAGCTTGGTTTCACCCCTCCTCTACCAGGATAAAGCCTATCATATACCCAACTCCGATCTGGAGGGTAACCATCCATTTTTGAAATGAGTCACTTTCAGGAAGGCAACCAAAAAACTCTGCTTATACTGTTCCAAGATAGATAACTCAACATTATACTACATCAATTCAAATTAAATATAAAACCAGTAGACCACTCCTTGTACTCATCTTTCAAGGGAGGTAACTCAGCACTATATTGCATCAAATCAAATAATATAAAAATTAAAGCACAATAAACAATAAGCCATTTTCTCAATTCATTTTCTATTTTTCCCAAATTAAAGCATGTGATTTATAATCAAATAACAAAAAACAATCCCAACAAACCAATCATGCATCTAAGCTACACATTTTTTAAAAGATCAACACATTTTTTAAGAAAGTGATCAAATTACGAGACCGTTCATAAAGAGTGTGTTAAGAAATGCTAACATTTCTCTTAAATAAGCTTGAAATGTACATTTACATTTGCTTTTATCCATTTAATTTTACTTTGCACCCCCATTCTTCCTCACTAACTTTGCATGTGTTTAAATTACTAATTTTCATGAAATTTGTTTTATTTTAATATGCAATTAGTTATTTTTGTTTCATTAGTTGTTCCTTTCCTTAATTATATCCCCAGCTAAATCTTCTCTCTGTCTTGTATTCCATAGACAAATGATGAAACAGATGAGACACAGAATGATACAAGCTTGAAAAATGATGATGAAGATCAAAAACCTTTACCCAACTTAGTGGTCCTTATTGAAGCATACAAGGAAGCCTTTCTTAATGGCAATGAAAAAGTGGCATCACAGATTGAAGAAAGAATACACTCAATCGCAAATGAAAAGAATAAATTGATTCAGAAAGTATCAACTTTATCGGCAGAAAAAGTTGCTTCTAAGGAGAAATATATCCACTTACAAGCAGATTTTGATAATTTTAGGAAAAGATGTGACAAAGATAGACTTAACACCCAATTTAACGCCCAACAAGAAGTCATTAGAAAACTTCTGCTGCTGGTGGACAATTTTGAGAGAGTCAAACAACAAACTGAAGCAGTAACAGAGAAAGAGAAGAAGATTGATGCGAGCTATCAATGTATTTACAAGCAATTTGTAGAGACTATGAGGAACCATCATGTCCAACAACATAGATCAGTGGAGTAATTTGCAAGTAGAGAATAAATTCAAGCTCCAAAGTGCTACCTTCTTAAAAATTGAATAGAAAGAAAGAAATCAAGAGAAATAGATTGCTTTAAATATTGATATCAATCCCAAGATATTAGTATTGTACTTAAAAGTCAGACTAACATACTTGTAACTTTAATATATACTTACATTGAATCTGATGTGAAGTTGAAATACTGAAATAATATTGCCACAACCAAGAAGACAATACTAACAGCTATACCCAATGACTCAGGCCTGCATAGAAAAATGTAGCATAGTCAAAACTTAGTAACAAAAATCCAAAGGGATGTGATGAACAATCTGAGAACAAGTATAGGATCAAAAAGGAGCTTAAAGCTCACATGGAATTGCTTATACCTCATATTTTGTAAATTGTACATGCTTGAAGCCATTTCAATCAATTTTATTTAGTGCTTGCTCTACTAATAAAGTAATAACCCCTTTACCAAAATAAATAATTTCTACTACTAAAGTTACTTTAGGTTTCCATGCACAAGACATTTTTCTCAACCATCGTTCCATTTCAGCTGCCAACCCCTCCCTCCTTATAAAAACACTACTAATAATTTAATATTTATTTTCTTGGCAATAGAGGTGAAGATGAATAGAGATTTGGACTATTTAATTTTTTTCATTTGATTATCGTCGAGAATCATCTAAAACCAGCAAACATTGACTTTTTCTTTTGTCCTGGTGAACTTTTAATTACGCATATAAAACAAATACATGAACTTGTTACATCCATTGTTAAGCTTTCTACAAAACACATCATGTAAAATGGAAAATCCTCCCCCCTTCTTTCTCCTCTTAAGGAGTAAATATATATCATGCTTTCTGAAGACGATCTACTTCATGGCATCATTTGCTTGTTAATATTACCTTTACATAGCCAAAAATATAGCACATACCAAAATTATCTTCTGATCTAAGAACACAGAAGAGCTATACCGTAAATATAGGATAAATCTATTTTATTAGATTATCACTTAAGATCATGTCACCTAAGATAAAACATATATATCATAAACATGATGCTAAGTTTTTATAAGTCTTGACGAAGTTGATTGCCAATATGTCGCGGGACAAAAAAGACAAACCTTCACAAGAACCAGCATTAGTGGCAACAAGTCTCCAGATAGAATTCATTATTTTCTGTTTCTTGCCGTGGTTTTCAATGCAAACTCTCTTTTTACTACCACCATTATAAAATTGAAGCTTACACCATGATAAGTTCTTTGTCCCTGGTACAAAAATGAAAAGATATAAAGCAAAGAAATGAGTTCAACACTCTTAGACAGCCTATAGCAAATTTGATACAATTACATCTCATTGAGACAGCATCTCAGTTCAGTGCAGCAAAATTTGCTGGTGGGCATCGGGCATCCAATCCCCACCAATAGTTATATTTTCACACTTGTCAACTAGTAGTGTTACCCATATTTCACTAGGAGTGCAAGATAGAGTAAAGGAACAAATGGAAAAAAAAATTACAAAAGGGATTAAAAAAGTGAAAAATAAATGAATCTCAGTAATAGAAGCTGGGAACCTGATAGTAATACTGCGTAGGGATTGATGCAACATATATATGTATTGGTAAATCTAAGAACTCGGTCGACTCTGCAAAGGAAAAGAACATCACCAACATTTGATAATTTGAAGATAACAAAGCATGTATAGACTCTATACTGACAGAACAACACCAATTTTAGAGAACAACAACAAAAACAATAAAATTGAAACAAGCTTGTAAATTTAAAATGAACTTTGGTTTCTTTTCCCAACAAGAACAACAACAACAATTACAAATATACAAAGAAAGCAACAACAATAGAGGCTGAGGAAGATTAAGTTTTTTTTTATATATACTACCCTTCTTCCCCAAACAACACAAAAAATTTAAAAAAACCTTGTGGTAATGGCGCGAGCAGAGGCGAGTATGCAGCGGCAAGATAAAAAAATTAATAGTAAGTAGAGGCAAGAGGAAGCAAATCTGCGAGCAAAGGAGAGAGGAAACAGATCAGCCAACAGAGGCCGCGACAGAGGCAGAGATAGGAGAGACAGAGGTGGAGGTCTCACGAGCAGAGGCGGAGACAACGAGCAGATGCAGTAGCAGTGGTCAGGACAGTGGCGGAGCAGACGCAGTAGCAGCAGCGGGTTCTCGCGAGTCGCGATGTCTCTTCTCCTCTGGCGGCGGCTGAGAGTTTTCCTTCTAATGTTTTTAATATGAGAAGATGAGATAAGTCAGTGAGGGAGAGTAAAAATCAATTTTTCTTTGATGAGTGAGTGTTACCGTGAATCAGCTGAGCGAGGAGAAGGAGAGAGTGGGAAGGGTTTTGAGAATGAGAAGGAGAAGGAATAAAAATTAAAATCTGTGTGAATATTACCGACGGCTTAGCCGTCGGTAAGGTCATCGCAAATAAACCACCATCCACATAAATTAATGCGGGACAACAAAAAATTTTACCGCCTAACCTAACTATTTACCGACGGCTGAGCCGTCGGTAATGAAAATTTTCAAATTCCAAATTATGACTATACTGACAGTTAAGCCGTCGGTAACATAAAAAAATAAAAAATCCCTTAGTTCAACGTTCATATTTTTTATTTACCGACGGCTTAGCCGTCGAAAAACTAGCAAAAAAAAATTTTCGCGCTCGAATTTTTTCCAATGCCTTACCGATGGTTTGGCCGTCGGTAATTAAAATTTTACCGACGGAGTCGGGGCCATCGGTAAATTTCCGTCGATAATACACTCTTTTCTTGTAGTGGTTACTAGCATCGTCACGACACCACCAATACGACGCGACCATCATTTGCAACCACCACCCCTTCTTTATCTCCCTCGACGTTCCTGTCTTTCCCTCTATGGTGTATATGTGTGTGTGTGTGAGAGACATTTGCTTGTTGGGAGATTTGTGGATTCCAGGGTGGTTTCAATAAGGTGTTTTCGACGGTT
The DNA here is from genome assembly GCA_037113605.1 of Calophaca sinica. Taxonomy (NCBI): domain Eukaryota; kingdom Viridiplantae; phylum Streptophyta; class Magnoliopsida; order Fabales; family Fabaceae; genus Calophaca; species Calophaca sinica. Next base: position 32,963,074 of record CM073733.1, on the reverse strand, counting down.
GATGGAGTATGAAATAATGGTTAAGATGTGATATTGGATTGCAAAGTGGATTGATGAAGTGGATGAAGCACGTTAGTGAAGTTGTGTTTCAAAATTATAGTGGCGTAATTATCGGTAATTACCGATAGCTTACCCTCGGTAACGATAAAGGTGATTGATTTGAATCTTGTAGGTGACAGATTAACGAAAAAGTGAACGAATTGAATCTTGTCGGTTATAGATTCAATTTACTTTATCGTCAATAATTATCAACAACCTATCCTTCGGTAACAAAAAAGCGAATTATTTGACTTTTTTTTTTGTCTGTGACAGATCCATTTTACTGACGGGTAAGCCGTTGTAAATGCATTTTTGCTTTACTGAGGGCTTAGCCCTAAGCAAAAAAAATTGAGCAATGCAAATCATATTCGTTATCGAAGGTTTATCGACATCTAAGTCATTGATAATTATTTGCTTATCGATGGAGACGAAGCCATCAGTATTCAGCAGATTTCTTGTAGTATATAATTTCAAAACTATGGTTCACCTCTCTTTTTTTGTTTTTGTTTTTTTTACCAAAAAGTAAAATTAGTTACTATAAGGCTCACCTCTTAGTCCTTGAAGTATCTATAAACATGTAAATAAAGGTACCAAAAAATTCACATGGCGTGAATGCTCAATAGGAATCAAATCAAAATTCATTCAATAATTAATAAAAAGGGAAGAACTATCAATCTGCCATCATTAATGTATCAAGGGTTAGGCCCAATCTTAGAAACAAGAAACCTACTCGGACATTGTAGAACAAGAATCTATATTAATAATTGAGAGCATCCAAACTGATCCCAAAAGAGAAGAGTAGAAAGATTAAATTTTGTTCATGATCTCCAAGCCAAAACATTCTTTCCAAAAGTCTTGAGCCTCAGAAAGGTTATTTAAATTTCTATTTATACCTAAGGTTAAGCGGGTCCAAGCCTAACATGAAGTAAAATTTAAAACTGAACGATATTGTTGCAGAGGACGAAACATGGTCATGTCAGCTGACACATCTTAGTCGTGTTTCTTTCTAGCTCATACATAAAGCTCCAGGTGTAAGGGACAAAACATGGTCATTGATAATACCAATATTGCATCATTTTTATAAGGATATTAAAATGTGATTTGAATAATTATTGAATATTATCAATTGAAATTCACTCTTTTTTAATCTAAATTGTACAGAAATGGGAAATTAGGCAATATGGTGGTCAAATACAAATTTGGGCTTGAAATAGGCCCAGAATGCTAAGCACGGCCTTCGTATAATGTAATGAAGTATGTCCATGCTTACCTGAAGCAGCAATTAGCCATGAGCGTGCCTTACGCGTGTCCACGTGCTCCCCGAATAACTAGTTGGTATTTTAATCATTTCTGGAGCTGTAGTTATCGGATTAAGGTGTTCTTGGTGGCGTTGGAAAGAGAATTTTCTACAACTTTGTCACAAATTGGATGGACTCTAACATGAAACACGACCTCTTCATCATGAAGCACGGCCGTGCTAAACCAAAAATATCAGAAAATCATGTCGGCAAGGTCGGTGACGCGTAAACAGGCTAGAAAGTTAGCACGACCTTGGAGCACGGCCGTGCTTAGGCCGTGCTGAACCGAAATTTTTACCTATAAAAAGAACGCTCAGCAGAACATTTGGAGGTTCGCTGGGATTGATTCTCTCCCAATTCTCTTCTTCTCTTGTTACATTCTAGTCTTATTTTGTCTGTTTTCTTATATTATGTTGTATAACAAATCTCGTCACTGAGGTGATGGGAGATCTTTTATTTTATCTGTGGTATCTTTATGATTTATAATATGAGTGTTTAAATCCTTTTGATTAAATTATTCCCGGTGATATTTCTTTAATAAAAGAATTAGCTACTCTTTACACAGTTAATTAAGTGTGTGGCGATCGTACCTTCAATTAGTTAACGGAACTCTAGGGATAATTGAATCTACATGCTCTGCCGGATCAAGGATTGCGTGTTCATTTCCAGTCAGTCATTGAATTGGTAAATCTACTGATGCTTTATGCTCTTTCTATTTACTTGCTTTGAATGATCAAACAAAGTAATAAATTAAAAGGAAGACTGTTAACATTGCATGATCGTTGGGTGTTAATAGCTTTTGAATAGATGATTGGTAATCAGTAAGAATTGTTACTCATGTTATAAATTAATCAAATACACAGATATAAGTATTAGTGAACCCATTACCTTAGTGTTTTTATTATCTAATTCCTTTGTTAAATAATTTATAATTTATTTTCTACTTATTTTTATGCACTCTTTTTTTAAAGTTCACCTCGAATCATTTGTCTTAATAACAAATTGATCTAAGTCGAGCAGTAATCATTCCAATTCTCTGTGGAGACGATAATCTTTTATACTATAACTTGACGCAATCTATTGATGCTTTATGCTCTTTCTAGTCAGTTATTGAATTGTAAATCTATTGATGTTTTATGCTCTTTCTATTTACTTACTTTGAATGATCAAACAAAGTAATAAATTAGGAGGAAGACTGTTAACATTGCATGATCATTGGGTGTTAATAGCTTTTGAATAGATGATTGGTAATCAGTAAGAATTGTTACTCATGTTACAAATTAATCAAATACACAGATATAAGTATTAGTGAACCCATTACCTTAGTGCTTTTATTATCTAATTCCTTTATTAAATATTTTCTAATTTCTTTTCTACTTATTTTTATGCACTCTTTGTTTAAAGTTCACCTCGAACCCTTTGTCTAAATAACAAATTGATCTAAGTAGAGCAGTAATCATTCCAATTCTCTATAGAGACGATAATCTTTTATACTATAACTTGATGAGATCGTATACTTATAATTTTGACCGAACAAGTTTTTGGCGCCGTTGCCGGAGAATTGTTAATGATATTGATCGAAATGATTAATTGTTAATTTAGACGCTTTTTGTAATTATTTTCCTTTTTCTTATTTTATTTTATTTTTATCTTTTATTTTTTTTCCCTTTCTTGTCATTTTAATTTTATTATCACCTCCTATATGGATGATTTTACCTCCTACATTGACGGTTAGCTTTTATTTTTATATTTCATCTCCTAGTTAGAAGACTAGATTTTATTTTGTGTAGCGTCTCCTGGTTGGAAGACTAGATTTTCTTACTATTTTATTACTTAAACTTATTATTTAGCGTCTCCTGATTGGAAGACTAGATTATTTTTTTCTTTCTTTTAATTTTTCTTTTCTTCTCTTTAAAATAAATAAATAAATAAAATAATATGTATTCTCTTTTCATTTGTGAGTGTTGTGGTATTTTAACAAACACTACAGATGCAAGTCACAAATTCTTAGAGAATAAAATATCAGTTTTGGCTCAATTGATAAACTAAAGAGAAAGAGAGACCACCTTGCTTAATCAACCAGAGCCTAAAGATGAAATCATCATTTTTGAGGATGATGATAAGTTAATTGAAAATACTGAGTCCGACACTCGGTCTCAGACAGAGTTTGACATTCAGGCCATGCTTGACATTTGGCCTGAGAATGAGTCTGACACTTAGCATAAGATTGAATCTGACACTTGGTCTGAGACTGAATCTGACATTTGGCCTGACACCGAGTCTGATACTTGGTCTGAGACTCACTCTGAAACTTGGTCTAAGCCAGAGGTTGAGCCTAAGCATGACTCACAACCATCCTTAGAAAAGATCAAAGTTCTTGCATAAAAGAATGATTCTAAGGAAAACGAGAGAAACCTCTCAGTACTTAATGAAGAGCAAGAGATGAAAGCCCCAATTACTTTAGGACAGACTCTTGTAGTCAATATTGGCGAGGCAGCCATTGAGGTTCATAAAGGAAAGATAACTATTAAATCTGGTATAGAAGAGGATATTTCACAATCTTTGAATTTTAACCCCTCTCCTTCAATTTCTAATTCTTGTATTGTGATGTAGTTCTTTACTTGATCCTCCTTTAATTTCTTTTGATTTTATTAATAATGTGGACGTTTTTGTTAACAAGTTTGCTGGTTTAAGAATGCAGGATCCTTTGAAATACATTACTAACTTGCAGGATCCTAATATGTTGGTGGGGGATGTTAAAGTAAAAATCGCATCACTCCATGATTAACCCTACACCACCGCAAAGAAAGAGGTCAAGCAACTTGAACCACATGGTCAAGAAATGGCGAAGAGGGAATGCGCTAAATGCAAAATTCACTCTTGGAGAACCCACTGGTTGACCATTTCTAAGGCAATCTGTCAAGCTCAGGACGTTAAATAAAGCGCTTCGCAGGAGGCAACCTGTATTTATATTATTTCAATTTATTTTATGTTTACCCTTTTATTTTTTATTATTTTTTTCCACTGTTCTCTTTTTACTTACTTTATCTTGACAAAACTGTCGTTTTGGGAAGAAATTTGCCTACTACACCCTTTTAGAATAGGCTCGTGAAATTTTCCACAGGGGAGTCCCTTTCCACTCTTTACTTTTAGCACTTGATTTTGTTGTTATATCTTTATGTGCTTATGCTATGATTACTAGCATTGAGGACAATGTTAGAAATAAGTGTAGGGGGAGTTAACCACTTGACATTTGGTGATTACTATTTTGAAACAAATTGAAGCTACTAATTTTGGGGCGAAAACTTAAAATTTTTTCGAACAACTTTTTGAGATTATATAAATTTCTGAAAAGCTGAAAATTAGAAATGAGCCATTGATTGAAATTTTTTTCATGAAATAGCTTCTAAACATAAGAATTTGAGCCTGATTTGGGTTTGCGCATTGTTGCAAGATTATTATAATCCTATTCTTCATGAGAGTTATTTTTCATTGGCTTTGTGTTCTAGAACTTGACATGTGACCATTCAAAGCGAAACTAATTTTTAGAAATTTTAGAAAATGATTGGGGTATTTAGGATTTGTTTCTAGCCTACTACACTTTGCGATTAAATTTCACCACTTAGTTGACCACTTTGAGCTCTTAAAAATGAATTTTTATTCTATTCCCTCTGATTTGATTGAAAAAATAAATTTAGGTACCGTTTTAATTTAAAATGAAGCTGCTTGGTTTTGGTGACAAATATATTCAAATGGCAGAGACTTATTCCTCGAAAAAAGAAGAGAAAAAGGAAAAGAAAAAAAAGAGATATTTGTAATGAGGAACTCTGATAAGAAAGATAAATGTGAAAAAAAAAAAGTTTGGTGCTCTGTCTAAAAGTGATTATATATCTAAAAGCTCCATTTTTCGAAAGGATAGCTGCTCAAAATTGATTATTTATTATAGCCCTTGAAATATCATTTCTTTGAATTTCCATACCTTTAATTTTCACCCATGGCCACATTACAACCTTATAAAAGTCCCATTGATTTCAAAATTGTCTATAAATCGTTAGTCAAGTCTTGGTCTATCGTCAAGCTTATGGTAATGCTTTGTCTATGAAAAATTTGTCTGAATTCTCCTTACCCATTGATACACTTGAGAGATTGAAAGGGAGTGACACATTCTTGGTTAGTTTGATTTCAAAGGTGCTTATTTTTCTAATTATCCAATCAAGTGAAAAATATTTCTCTCAAAGAGATGAAAAGTCATGTTTTAAAAACATTTGCTCTGCCCCATTAATTGGTCAGCTATCATTGATAAAAAAATTTGGGAAATCAAAAACCAATTACTTTGCTTGAGGGCAAGCAAAGCTCAAGTGTGGGGGAATTGATAACACCAATATTGCATCATTTTTATAAGGATATTAGAATGTGAGTTGAATAATTATTAAATATTATCAATTGAAATTCACTCTCTTTTAATCTAAATTGTACAAAAATGAAAAATTAGGCAATATGGTGGTCAAATACAAATTTGGGCTTGAAATAGGCCCAGAAGGATGACTGTTAACATTGCATGATCATTGGGTGTTAATAGCTTTTGAATAGATTATTGGTAATCAGTAAGAAGTGTTACTCATGTTATAAATTAATCAAATACACAGATATAAGTATTAGTGAACCCATTACCTTAGTGCTTTTATCATCTAATTCCTTTCTTAAATATTTTATAATTTCTTTTCTACTTACTTTTATGCACTCTTTGTTTAAAGTTCACCTCGAACCATTTGTCTAAATAACAAATTGATCTAAGTAAAGCAGTAGTCATTCCAATTCCCTGTGACGACGATAATCTTTTATACTATAACCTGACGAGATCGTATACTTGCGATTTTGACCGAACAGTCATGTCATCCGACACTCCTTGGTTGTGTTTCTTCTTGGTTCACCTGTTTGGATCTTCTTTGCCTCTAGATTGATCATAGGTTCAAATCATGTGATTCCCTTCACTTTCCAAGTCAAATAAGCTTCTTCCTACAATGCAATACATGAAGATGATAGTTATCCACACTAAATGAAATCAAACCTAGAATTAAGGAATTCGTGTCTTAAAATGAACTAAGAAAGTATGTAAAACAAAGACAAAATATACTACACCAAATGCTTTAAAAGATGGCGCCACTTTAAATAGCACTTAATAATTGAAGTGCTATTTAAAATTAGGTAGAAAACTTTTGCCAGCATTTTATTGAAGAAGCGCCGCTGAAGGATAGAGGTAAAAAACAGAGCTTACAAAGAAAAATGTTACTTTAGCTAATAAACAGCGCTTCAGAACACGAAACGCTACTTTAGGTGATAGAGGAATAACCAGCGCTTAAGTTGGCAAGCGCAGTTTAAAGTTTTACTAAAAGAATAAATAGCTCTTAATACAGAAAGCGCTAATTTTGGTCCTAACAATAAGTAGCGCTTCCTCTATGAAGCGCTACTTATTCTCAATAAACAACAGTACATTCAGCGATTCCCTCCCGTTAATTTCACTATAGCTCGCGCTATGCTTTCCCTCCCACTTCACTAGCTCGTGCTCTGCTCTTTCTTTCTCTCCATCGCAAACCCTCACTCTCACGCCAACTCTCGTTCACCAGAGCTCTTTCCTTCCCTTTCTCACAAACACTCACTCTCTTGCTCACTCTCGTTCACCATAGCTCGCGACAAGGGGTTGCTCGTTTATAGGCGAAGCTGACAGTGCCATCAACAGCAACGGAGAGATCGGCGCGTCCAGCTCCTTCACCTCCAACCGTACGAACAATGTCTTCGCCTCTGCTTCCGCCTCTGCTTCCTCCGGGTACCCATTTCTCTTCACTTTCTCTTTGACATTGTACATTATCGTGTCTCCATTCCTTCCTCTTCTCTTTCTCATTTTATTAGCTATTTTACAGTTCCATTGACCTTCTTTGCGGTCCCCATTGGAACCTAGTAGAAGGAATTCTTATGGTAAAAAGAGGGGAAAAGTCCTGATTTTTTGTATTGGTGGTCGGTTGTATAATTTTGATTTCGTGGTTTTCATTTGCTAGGCTCCATTGTTCAAGATGATAGTTAATTGTGTTGGTGGGTCGTCTTTTTTTTATAATTTTTTCCTACCCCTTTAATCTTGTGTTTGATTTTTTGGATATTTTTATTATTATTATTATTATTATTATTATTATTATTATTATTATTATTATTACATGTAGTAGTTCTTTGCTATTGTCAATGATTGATGAGAGAAAGCCACTAAAAAACATACCAATTAACGAAGAATCTGATGGTTCTTTTCTTTTTCTAATTGTATGGTGGTTTATTTGGTAATTAGAGCTACAGTTTACCATGTGGTCAATGTTTGATCCATTTCCTTTTTGGTTTGTTTGATTTGATTCTTCCACATTTGTTCTGTTTTGGGATTGGCTTTTATGTGTTTTCTTCCACACTTTTTCAACGTTGCTTGCCAAGCATTTCCTTTTTATGTTGGCTGGTATTGTATATATTTTATGTTGGCTGACTGATATGGTATTTTATGTTGTTATAGGTATTGTATATATTTTGAAATGTGCATATTTTTTTGGGAGACTCTGCCAAAATTTTGTTAGAAATTTGATATAGTTTGTGTGTTGATTTTAAGAGCAGTGGTAGTTTAGCCTTGCTTTATCTAATTGGGCTTTAGTTAATTTCAATTTTGTCTTGCATTAACGAGTTGTTTATGTTGTTGCCCTGAATGCTTTGGTGTTGTTTTTTGCTCTAAATCCATAGGCAAATATGGATCGAAAGTGAATGTCTGTCAATCGTTTGTCGAAGGAATATAAGGATGGAGTGCAAGATTTTATTGGGTTTGTAGTTAGGCATACAAAAGACCATAGTAGAATCATATGTCCTTCTTTAAGTCGTTGTTATACAAACAAAGTTAGTGTTGGGGAATTGGAATGACATTTAGTGAGTAATGGGATTGATCAAAGTTATACCTGTTGGACAAAGCACGGTGAGACAAGAGGTGAATCTTCTAACTTGGGGAATAGTTGGAGACATGCGTCAGATGACACCGGTACAAATACATATGATAGCGACCGTTTTGAAGAGATGACAAATGCGGTTGAAGAAGATCTTCGTGATTGTCCTCAAATGTTTGAGAATTTGATAAGTGATGTGGAGAAGCCATTATATGAGGGTTGTACTAAATTCGCAAGATTATCGGCAAAGTTAAAGTTGTATAACTTGAAATCGAGCAATGGATGAACTGATAAGATGTTGTCTTTGGTGATCTCCATGGCTATGTATGAAGTGCAAATATATGATGTTGTCTTTGTTAATTTTTGGGCCGAAACAACCAGGAAATGATATCGATGTATACTTGGCTCCTTTAATTGAAGACTTGAAGCAAATGTCACTAAGCCGTCGGTAACGCAAAAAAGCCGTCAGAACAGTAAATGTACCGACAGACTATCGACAGGCACGTGGCTGTCGGTAAAACGGTCGTCGCAAACAATTACCAACAGGCTTTTTTTAGCCATCGGTATTACCGACAAGTCTATTCCGTCGGTTAAAGACCGTTGGTAATTTTTGACGGCGGTGTCCGTCAGAAATCGAGACGGTGACTACCGACGACCTTACCCGTCGGTATTTTTTTAATGAATTAATTAATTTAATTAATTAATTGATTTTATTTTTTTAATTCAATTTAATTAATTAATTAATTAATTAAATTATTATTTAATTATTTATTTAGTTATTTTATTATTAATTTATTCCATATTAAGAAATGTGATAACGTAAACTAAAAAGCAAAATAAAAAAGAAATGTAATATAAATTAAAAAAATATCCTCAGAATATCAAAATATAAAAAAAATAAGTCAAAATAACACTAATAATCCTGATCATGCACGAGATGCTCTAGACCATCCGCGTCATCGACATCATCTGTACCAGGAGGTGGAGGCGGAGGAGGCGGCGGATGATGAGGTTGAGGCTACTGACGAGCTAGCATCTCGTACATCTGTTCCTATCGCTCCAGCACCTTAGCCAAAATTGCGTTCGTCCGACTGGTCTCCTCCTCAGAAGTGGCCAGTCTTCGCTTCACCTCGGCCAACTCCTGCTCATCCGCGGTAGAGCGACGACTGACACCACTACTCGATGATTCTCCGATGTGGAGGCGGTTGGTCCCTTTCTTGTAGTTGCTGGCAAGGTCTCCAGCACCATATATGCGACCCTTCTTCTTGCCGCCAACAACATCTGCCCAAACCTTGAGCGGTACAGATGGATCCACAGAGCTCTGGGACGGGAAACATGATGACGCCTGAGATCTAATCTGAGACATCGTCGTCTCAAACTCCTTCTGTCATGCATAAACAAATAAGTCAAAATTTTTTTTGTAAGAAAACAATATAAACATTATTAAAAAAATATTCATTATATTTTATAATTACCCGGGTCTGCCTCGACCGATCAGCAACGAAATCACTAGTACTCTTCCTAATATGAGTTGCACGGTGGAGCTCGTGCCACTATACCTCTCTACCCAACCTCTTCGACTGTAATTAATAATAATAATAATAATAATAATAATAATAATAATAATAATAATAATAATAATAATAATAATATAACACATACAAGTCGAGCTGCGTGCTGCGCTTGACTGATGGAACCTCTGGTGTGCAAGCTCCCGCCCTTCTCAGAGGCTCTGTTCTTCTTGGCCTTCTCGCGGATCAATTTGTACTCAGGGTTCTCCAGTGCTCCACCAACCTCTGCCAGATATGATCCCCTATCCATTGGGGCTGTCCCTTGAGGCGGACATCTCTAAGCATATCAGAGAGGCGGTGGGAGGCCTTCGTATGAAAGTTCTTCTCAATCTGCTGCTCATCCTCTTCCCTCCAAACACATCTCTCCTATATCAATATAAGACATTATTAAACATAATTTAAATTTATGAAACAAAAAAAATAATATGCAATAAAATAAAAATTACAACTTACTCCGAAAGATACAAACATATGATCCCGCTCCTTGTCCTTTAACGTCCCCCAAGTGCGCTAATACGCCGAATAATTCTCCTCAATTGTTGTTGTGATAGCCTTCGCAACTGGCTTTGAGGGAAGGAACCTGAACAATAAAAACAAGTCAAACAAATATATATATATATATATATATATATATATATAAATTATTAATAAGTCGGTAAAAAAATGTAAATACTTACTCTTTACCAGCTGACTGGACAATAACTCGATCATCATGCAGCATCTTAAGATCCTCAACCTCCTGCTCCTCATCGTCGTCCTGCTTAACCTCGGTCTGATCAAGCGTATAGCTCGGACTATAGTCAACCTCGGACTAATGAGCATCGGGCACCGTCTCAGGCACAACATGGGAACTAGAAGTGCCATATGTCTGCTGGAACCCCGAGTTGGGGATCATGTAAATGGGAGGCAAAGGGGGTATCGGTGTAGAAGGTGTTAGAGGCTGTGTAGATGACAACGTCGAAAACCCAGTAGGGTCACGCCTAATAATGTTTGGCCTTCGACGACGGGGGGGTTCGATAATGATGGCCTTCCCCTTCCCTTTACCACCAGTGGGTGGTCTGAGGGGGTCGGGTCCTGATCCTGATGCCATAAACGTCTATAGAGTAATTCAACAATAACAGTCATGAAATATTATATTTAAACATAACAATATTACAAATGAATTTCATAAAAATAAACAACAAGTTATGAAAATAACTGAAAAATTAAAATATATTGTTAGATATTTCTCTAATTGTAAAAAGTTAAACAATTTCATTCTACCACTCTACTTCGGCATCGACTTCAGATCTTGATAGTTCTGCCACTTCTTCATTTAATTTCTCATCTCCATCTACATCTTCATATGTGATTAGATTGTCACGTAGTCGAGAAATGGGTTTCACTTCATTTACTACATTGACATGAGACATCTCATCCACTTGATAAGCCACTTCTTCTTGTGGATCATCTGCTTCAATGCGACCCCTTGGTTTTGTCTTTATTGCGACACACCAACCTTGTTTGTCCCTTCGAGTTGATGGATAAGGTACATAATATATTTGTCTTACATTTTGTGCCATGATAAACGGATCAAATATTTGGTATCTTCTGCTAATGTAAATCTCTAAAGTATTATATTTTCGATCTACTTTTATGCCTCTACTTGACGGATCAAACCAATTACAATAAAATATCACTATTCCGAAAAAAGGTTGTCGCCAAAAAAAGGTTTTTTCGACGGCTGAAGTTGTCAGAAAAGCGAGTTTTTTGGCGACAGGTTGTGACCGTCGGTAAAAGGCTGTCGGTATGCCCACTTTTTCTTGTTATGTTTGGGAGACTGGTGTGTGTGTGTGTGTGTATATATATATATATATGTATGATGGGTATAGAGAAGAAAGTTTCATCTTGAGGGCTATGATTTTTGGCACAATTAATGATTTTTCAGCATATGGTAATCTGTCGGGATATAGTACCAAAGGTCAGTGTGCATGCCCTATATAGGAAGATAGTACAGATTGGATTCCGTTGGAACATGGTAACAAGAATGTCTTCCTTGGGCATCGTAGATTTTTGCATTCAAATCATCATTATTAGTCGTGGAGAAAGGCATTCAATGGGAATACAGAAGAACGTAGAGCTCATTTGTCTTTGACGGGTGCACAACAGTTTGAAAAAGTAAAAGATTTGAGTATTAAATTCGGAAAATATTTTGCGGGAGACTTTGTCACACAAGGGTGAAAGAAAAGGTCGATTTTCTTTGAGCTACCATATTAGAAGTCATTATACGTAAGACATTTCATTGATGTGATGCATGTTAAAAAAATATCTTTGATAGTATTATCGGTACCTTACTTAATGTGTCTGGGAAAACTAAAGATGGCATCAAGGCAAGGCTGGACTTGGTTAGTATGGGATTGAGACAAGAGTTGCGGGACCGGTAAAGAAGGGTAAACGTACATATCTACCTCCGGCCGCTCATACTCTTACTAGAAAGGAGAAAAGAGATTTTTATAAGTTTCTTAATGGAGTTAAGGTTCCAGAGGGGTACTCTTCAAACATTAAGAACCTCATATCGATGAAGGATCTCAAGTTAAAGGGTCTAAAGTCTCATGATTATCGTGTTCTCATGGAGAATTTGCTACCCATAGCTATAAGATCCATTTTGCCCAAAAAAGTGCAGTATATCTTAACTAAACTTTGTTTCTTCTTCAAGACAGTTTGTAGTAGAGTGATTGACCCTGGAAAGTTGCCAGCCTTGCAAAAAGAAATTGTTCTTACTTTATGTGAGCTTGAGATGTATTTCCTGCCTTCATTGTTTGACATAATGATTTATCTGACAGTTCATCTGGTTAGGGAGACACAATTGTGTGGGCCAGCTTACATGAGATGCACTATTAGAATGTTACGTTTTAGCGTAGGCCAAAAGCCGACGCTAACTGTGAAAAGCCCATGCTAAATCACGATTAGCGTCGGCCTAGCGTCGACGTCGTGGTCGACGTTAAAACGTTCGAAGCTAACTTTTAACGTCCGCTATTTTGAGGCGGACGCTAATTAGCGTCGGCCAGACCCATTCTAAGCAGATGCTAGAGTTGGCAATCTAAAAGTCCGATGTAAATATTAGCGTCTAAAAGTCCGATGTAAATATTAGCGTCAGACAAGCCCACGTTAGGAAGCCCACGCAAACTGTTAGCGTCGGCCAAGCGGACGCAACTCTGTGACCATCTTACTTTTGCTTAGTGTCAGCTTTGACCGACGCTAATTAGCGTCGGCTAAGCCTACGCTATCTCCATGTTCTTCACACACTACTTAGCAGCCTCCAAGGCTCTAGCTGCTGCTGAACCAAATGTAAAATCAATGACATCTTTGAAGGATGTTAGCTGATTGAAACAAGGTTGAGCAATCACTATCAATCCTTGCTTAGAAGTTAACACCTAAGTTAAATGTCATGAAATCTTAGAATTAATATAATGATTGAAACATGAATACATGAATAGAGTCAACCATTCTCAACAAATTCTAGAAACATTTGCAGACAGCTTCTCCTTGACACTAATTTACAATGTAATAAATAAGCAAGAATCAAACCAAACCAACCTGTCTAAATCTAAAAAAATCTCCATTTCCAATGAAGCAGTCAAGTAGACATTGTGTCGTTTAATTAGCAGCTTGTTACACACTATCATTGAGAGCTAGAATTTATTATTACAACATGACACTAATACAAAAAAGAGAATGAAAGAATAAATAAATAAACAAGTGACTGTGCAACACACTCATGAGTACAATTCCTTAACATTTTAAAAAGTCCGTCCCCTGCATGACTATGCTATTGTACCATCTGACAGTGTGGGATTTGCTAAAACGCAGAAACAGAGACAGGGGAATGCAAGATGGAAATACTTTCAATAGAAAAAGGGCTCTCCCTATCGTTGTTTGTGTAAATGTTAAAGTGTTTGAAATCTGACTGCAGCTACTTGAGAGGAGTAAAATTCAGACATCAAATAATCTTAACTCCAATTAACTCCAGACTTTTCTTAACAAATAAATATATATATATATATATCACTAGAAAAATGATGTATATCAATGTACCCAAAAAAAGCTAAAAAAGGTATATATCATAAAACAAATGCGAAAGGACATAAATAGAGTTAGATAGCGGGGCTAACCTACTTGCAGCTTTTGCACCAATCTTCTTGTTGCTCCAGCTACGAATACGATCATTTGATTTCCCTACAAAAATACTCTACGTGTTAATGAAGAAGCTAAGCAACCAATTAGAAAAGCCAAAGATAAAATTGAGAACATTTAAATAATGGGCAGCTTCAACAAAGGCATCATGGGCAGCCTGCAAAAGGAGAATATGAGCACACTACAGGCCAATCTTTTGGTGCAAGATTCGTAGAAAAAGCTAGTGTAATGAAATAGCATAAGACTAATAAAAGACAAGGAAAACAAAAAGTTTTAGTAACAAACCAAGGCCTCAAACTTATTTTCTGCTGTGACAAAAGGCAGATGTGTTTCCTCAGCCACTGCTGCTGCTAATGAAGAAAACCCAGTGACAACACAAAGCAAATCATGCAGAAAGACAAGGACAAGGCAGTGACAACTATCTCCCTTCATTTGCAGCTCTGCATAAATACATATTATGCCATATTTTCTTTTGCCTTATAAGTATCAAACCTAGAACATAATAGTGAACAAATTAACATTAAAATTAGTTTAAAAAATTGGCCATCCTGCATAAACTAGTGTAAAGAATCATATCTAAAAAAGAAGAAAGCAAAGAATGGCAACATGTTTTTTCACTTTAATTCAGAGACAATATAGAAAATAAATTTTACATAAACTGTCACAACTAATTCAATTTTAAATTACCAACCCAAGGCATACCTTGCACTTGACAATGCAATATGGAATTTCCATCTTTCTTCACAAATGCTGGAAGACAGACAACCAATTCAATTAGGTCCACATCATGAGCAATTAAGAGGGGAGGACTACAATCACACAATAACACAAGACAAGACAGAAGACAACCTGCTAAATGAGACATGATTGAGACCATACTTCACAACAATTCTTTCACTTCAAAAACATAATATATGCTGCTCTGCAAGCATGTTCATAATGTCTAGCACTATGCCTTTCAATCCCAAAAGAGTGGCATATGCAATCATATAGATTTAATATGATTTCCACTAACTGCAAAGAAACATGCCAATGTGCTCAAATAAACAAATTGTGCATTTCATGTTCATATCATTAACGCGAACTTGATCATACAAGCTTCCAGCACTCTGTTTAGCATTCTCACTAAAATTACATATAGATACCGAGATACAAGCATATTGTTCATTAAAGCTTTGCTTTCCAATAGTACTTGGCAGAAACATGCCGACAAGATAGACTAAAGGGAAAATTGAGAGAAAGAGCCAGACAAAACCACAAGCACATAACGGACTAGAAAAATGTATCATGCAATGCAAGAATTCAACCAAGGGGGCCTTGTATTTTCAATTTCAGTATTGATTTTTTAAAAATGGCCAGATCCATAAGATAAACAAGTAAGACTTAACAACATATTAACTTGCCATGATGTTCACATTAATGTCAGAGATTTCTATGTAGCATGAAAAAACATGCCAAGTCTAATGTAAGCCACTCAAACTCCCATTTGACCAGGATGGCACATAAGTTAACAGTTGCGGTGGGCAAAAGTATTCGACTTTATGTTGAAGTAAACCATGAGAACACAATATAATCACAAAGGAACAATTGTTGCTAAAACCCCACATACCCTGTATAGACGAATTTTCTCTACATGGATGGTTTGCTTTGAGCAAAACCATGTGAAAGTTTGAATCTTGAAAGAGTTGGGCCTTTAGTTGGATAAAAAAATAAAAAATCCTTTAAAATCTCACCTAAGGATACACTTGAACAGTGACAAAAAGTGCAATGAAGTCTGAGTAAAAAATGTCATTTCTTACACAACACCTAGTGTTCCGCCCCTATCAAGCATAACTTTGAGTTGCATTAAATTCAGCTTGCAAAAGGAGACAATCTCCATGATGATAAATTTTATCAGATTTCATTCACGTATTAAGGACGGATAAAGTGCCCCTTGATAAGTTTTACAATAAACATGGTGATAATTATTAAATCACATTACCTTTTCATTGAAAAAGAAAGAGGACATCAAACCAAAAAGAAATAGCTATGATATTTCTGAAAAAAAATTGGCATCATGAGCAATTTTGAAAGTGTCACCTTTGTTCCCAAATCTGTCAAAGCTATAGCCATATTATTCTTTGCAATCTCGAAGTTTGGTGAAACAGCTAAACACCTCTCACAAAACATAAATTGATCACAAGAACCAACAGTAGAAATCAAATCATCAAATAACAAACAACAATTACGTGCAAAATTTGGCACAGAAAAAAGGGCAACAATATGTAGGAAGAAGATGAGCGTAATTAGGAGATCATCCAAGGGACCAATTATTCCCAATATCCCCGCAGTAAAAAGACTCAAGCATGAACAATAGATAGTAACTGGAACAATTAAACAAATCCAACAAAATGGCAAAACATACCGAGCAATTGATATCAATATATATTTGCTACACTACACTACCTTCAGGAATGATGTCAATAGGGCTGAAGATGTATAAAGCACTCAGTATCATCTGTATAAAAGAGACAATATCAGTTTCAGAGGATCAACACTAAAAGAGGGGTGTATAAGAATTAATTTTGTCTCTTGTCAAGCATAATTTTAGTAAAAATCAAGGTTATCAAAACCGGACCGGACACTGAACCGGTGTAGGCACTGGTTCAAGGTTCAAAGGTCGGACCAGGGTCGAACCGGGGTCGGACCGGAAATGAATTAAATTATATTTTTTAAATTGTTAATATAACATATAAAGCACTAATAAACAAAAAATAACATAATATTCATAACATCACAACATAAAAAATTAAACTCCTCTTAAAATGTTATAAGTCAACATATAACATGCAAAAATTACATATTAAACTAAAACAAATATGTTATAATAACATTTTAATATTCAATAATCACAAATACTGTAATGTAAGTACTCTCATAATAATATTAATATATAAATTAATTTTAAATTTTATTATAATATTTAATTTAATCCATCGACGTGAAAAAAATGGATAAAAAATCTCTTATGTGTCAAAAATAATGTCATTTACCATTTTTAAAAAATAAAAATAAAAAATAAAAAATTAATTTTTTTAAGAACCGGCCGGTTCCCGGTTTTGCCTGGTTTTTTCCCGGTTTTGGCCGGTTTTCCGGTTTTTAGGCCGGTTCTTGTGCAATCCGGTTTTGAGGTTCAATCGGACCGGACAGGGGTCCGGTTCTCGGTCCAACCGGTCTGACCGGCTGGTCCGGTCCGATTTTGATAACTATGGTAAAAATACAGTTATTTGGTTAATGTTAAACACATTTCATTTCGGTTCCAAACCCCAGTTTGATGAAAAGTAATAAAAAATAGCTTTTGCGTTGAGTTCAGTTGAAAAATTTCCACTAAATTATATATCAAACTTAAGATTTCAGAGCAATAACATTCAAACAGGAACCACTCCACCTCAAACACAATCATAATCAAAATTTCCATCCAAATCGAAAAAGCTAACCCAAACAAACACTAAGCAGAAGATGCACCATCAATCTTAGCAAGATCTATTTTTCAACACATTAATATAAAATAATAAATTCATTAAGATAAAGAGTAGAAATTACAATGAAATTGGCACTTCCTTCCTACAGAAACAAGAAAAGGGAAAAATAAAATAGCTCAATCCCTAATCCCTAAACCTAAACATATATCATCAGTTTCGGAACGAATCTAAAACAAAAACAACTCGTGCTTTGATTTATTATTACCAAAAAATCAGAATCAAAACGGAGCAAAGATTGCACATTGTGCCCTAAAACTTAGCCCCAAATAATATTCATTCATCTCAATAGCTACCAACATTTGAATAATAAAGAATAACACAACGAAAAGAATCAAATGTTTTAGGTCAATGCATTAAGGATTGAGGATGATAAGTTAATTGAATGCATAGAAGATTATTGAAGCATGCAAGAGGAAGAAGATACTCACGACCATTGTAGGATGGTACGAGATCGCAAACCCTAAAAATGCTGGAAGCTTTCTCCTCTCCTCTGAGCAGCTGGGCTTGAAGTGTAAATTAGGGGTTCGTCAATGAGGAAGTTCGAATGAAATTAGGGATTCTTACAGATTTTAAAAGCAGAGAGGAGAGGGGGTACTGTTCCTTCACGTCCCGACTGTCGAAAATGCGAGATCGTGGTGCTCCCAGAGGAATCGGGCAAAATCGGGCGTGAGAGAGTGAGAGGGTGCGAGCGCGAGAGAGTGGGTTCTGGACGTTCTTTTTTCCGGTTGCCGTTCGCAGTGGTTGGGTTTAGAAATTTAGGTGCTGCTGTTTAGGTCGCAAGAGAGTGAGAGATTTAGGTTTTGAGAGACAAGATGATCTGAGCTGGGGTTCGCGATTTGGGTTTAGAAATTTAGGTGCTGACTGTTTAGTCAGCCTTGTGTTCTGTTTTTCTCTTCTTTTCTTATGTTGTTCAACAAAAAAATGAATTTAAAAAATTTAGATTAGATAAAACAAAGGGGGGAAACTTGCCTAAAAAAATGGGAACAAAAACTTACTTTAGCGTCAATCGGCCTACACAACCAGCAACGCGATAATAAATTACCGAAATTAGCGTCAGCCTGGATGACGCTAACCTTAAAAAAGTAAAAAAAAATAAATAAACGAGCCTGTAGCGTAGGCTTGGCCAACGCTACGCCGACGCAAATAGTGTTAGCGTTGGGGCCGACGCAAATAGCGTCAGCGTCGGGGCCGACGCTACGTTTTGGAAGCTAATTCCATGCATTCTAGTAGTGATGGATGTACCCGTTTGAGCGTTACATGAAGATATTAAAAGGGTATGTGAAAAACCGATCAAGACCAGAGGGTTGTACTGTTGAACGGTATATAGTCGAAGAAGCTGATGAATTCTGTACCGACTATCTATCTGATATGGAAAAAGAAATCTGATAAACGATGTTCCCAATCTAAAGTAAATAGGAGAATCTCCTATTTACAAGTTATGGGCATTTAATCAATGTTTTACAACAGAGATTACTATGCCTTTCCCAAATACCCATTCCTCATTATTTGAAGATATCAAATATCAAGAATATTTTGAAGACGGCTCAGTTGAAGAAAATGACTTCGATGATGTTGAACTTCACAATCTCCAAAACCGGATGGAGCCATAAAATAAACGGCGACATACTATCAATTTTCCTATCAATCCAGCTGCCAAAAAATGGACTGTCAGTCACTTAATGCTACGTTGCCAAATAAAAGTTCGTCTGCTCAATCCTCAGACCAAGAAAAGGGTAAGCAAGACCTACTATCATCTTCGTCTAATCAACCAAAAAAGAAGGGAAAGAAAAAGAAACAAGTTATTTCCTCCTCTTCTAAATCATCTACAGAAGACCCGTTTTACAAGAATGGAGACGACTGTTTTGGAATCTACTCTCCAGTCAATTCTGATGAATAGAAGTCCGTCGGAAATCAATCATGAAGTCAAAATATTCAAATTCTCAATTATTGTAACTTTACTATTCGGTACTGCAGCATTTTCACTTTTACTGTAGCCAATAGTTCAATTTGATTCCGGTAACCTACCAGAACTGTTCAATTTTCAATTCTATAAATATGCCACGTAGGCTTCATTGTTAGGCACCGGTTAAATACTTCAGTTTATTTTTCAAGTTCTAGAGAGAGGTTAGTGTGAGATGCTCTGAACTTTCCTCTTTCTTCAAATTTCTGTTCTTCAATCTTTGTACTCATATCTTCCTGCTTCAATATATAATCTTTTGTTTTAGTCTTTTATTTTAGTTTCTTCATGCATATTTAATTTTTTGAAAGAAAGAGTGCGCCTACCCTTGGCATTTTATTTCTGTCTTGCATCCACATGAAAGAGTGAGCCTACCCTAGGCATTTACTTTCTGTCTTTAATTTTTATTTTTCTTTCTTTAATTTTGTTTATGTGTCGAGCAGTCCGTTTGCTTCCTACTTTCCATTTCTCTTTCTCATTTAGCTCTTTCGTTATGCTTACGACCCCCTCTTGGTGTGTGTGTGTGTATATATATATATATATATATATCAATGATATTAAATTTATTGAAATGTGATTACCTGCTTATGATTTTTTTCTCCAACATTTTTGTAGGGATCATTGGTTATTATTAGCGATTAATCTGAATCAAAACACTGTGTACTATTTAGATCCATTGCATGTACAAATCAACCTGCACAAAAAAAATGAAGGAGACGTACAATCAGTAAGAGTGTGTGTGTGTATATATGTGTGTGTGGGTGTGTGTGTGTGTTTTCTTAATATACATATATGCACTTTTATGCATGTATTCACTATAACAAATTTGGGAATAAACAACGCTTATTTCTTGCCTTAAACAGCGCTTAAAAGTGTTGTTTATTCAGCCACTGCTGAATGTGTTACAAAAAATCAGGGTTTGAACAGCGCTGTTGAAAATAGCGAATAAACAACAAATTTTTTTAAAAATAAGCGCTGTTTTATCCCCCCCTTTTTTTAAGCAATGTTTCCTTACACAAGCGCTGTTTTATCCCCCGTTTTTTTTAAGCAGCGTTTCCTTAGCATAATCGCTATTTTTTCCCTTTTTTTCCAGTATTTACGTCCCCTGCATCTCCAGCATTTGAACCATCAAGCATTTGAACCATCAGAATAACATCAGAATCAGAATCAGAATCAGGAATGAATGATAAGAGAGCCAAAGTTAAGGGAATTCAAACCACGATTGTATTCAAACCAAACGCAGTTCCAAAAGAAGAATACAGATCCAACAAAAATAAAAATAAAAAACTAAGCCACGTTTCACTATCAAGTGCTTCACGGGTAGGCTTCAAGTGCTGGTTTCACGATTCATAATCCAAGTGCTGATACAGGTCCAAAAAACTAAGCTACGTTTCATGATACAAGATACGGATCCAAGTTCTCCATAGACACAAATCACAGTGCTTCACGGGTAGGCTTCAAGTTTTGCGCTTTCATGTTCGCTAACACCAAATCGATCTCCGAGAACACTTTGAACTTTGCCAAGAGCTTCAGAAGAGAAGAAAAAAATTAATAACATAAAAAATCGAAACTTTTAAAAGAAATCAGAAAGATGAAAGAAGATCTTCCCTTTGCTGGTTTCAAGCCGGATTCGAGGAGGAGATTGGGTCAGATCCGTAGATATTTGGTTCGGATTTGGTTCGGATTAGGGCTTTCTCATTCGGATTAGGGATTTCTCATTTCAAACAACCGTTCGCCGTGGAGGAATGAAGGCATCTCCGTTCGCCATGGAGGAGAAAGAGAGCGCATAAGTGGAGGAATGGAGGCACCGCCGTTCGCCGTGGAGGAATGGAGCAAACTGAGGCGTGGAGGAGCTGGGAGTGAAGAGGCAGCACGAATGTGAAGAGGCAGCACGAGAGTGAAGAGCAGAGCAGCTTTTCGTGTTAAGTGGGAGGCAGATTAGAGCGAAAGAAGTGGGAGGTTTCGCGAGAAAGAAAGAAGTGAGGGTTCGCGAGAAAGAAAGAAGTGGAAGGGACAGAGTGGGACAGAGCGCATAAGAAAGGGTTCACTGACAATAAGTAGCGCTTCATAGAGGAAGCACTGTTTATTGTTTGGACCAAAATCAGCGCTTTCTCTATTAAGCGGTGTTTATTCTTTTAGTACAACTTTAAACAGCGCTTTTTCACTTAAGCGATGTTTATTGTTAGGACAAAAAATTAGCGTTTTTTCTATTAAGCGCTGATTATTGTTTTTAGTACAACTTTTAACAACACTTCTATTATAAGCGCTGCTTAAAATGGCGTTGTCTTTTAAACTTTCTGTTGTAGTGATTGGATGCTTGATAGAAATGGTTATGAGTGTAAAATTGGATATTGAATGATTTTGTTTGATTTTGCAATTAGGGCTATCATAATTCATCAAAGACTAAATATAACAGTCAAGTCTCGATTTTCTAAATCAACGACACCTAAATGAATACTGATAAAGGTATCACTACAACAAATTTGGGAATAAATAGCGCTTATTTTTTGCCTTAAACAGCGCTTAAAAGCGCTGTTTATTTAGCCGCTGCTGAATGTGTTACAAAAAACCAGCGTTTGAACAGCGCTGTTGAAAATAGCGAATAAACAGCATTTTTTTTTAAAATAAGCGAAATTTTATCCCCCTTTTTTTAAGCAGCGTTTCCTTAGCACAAGCGCTGTTTTATCCCCCTTTTTTTAAGCAGCATTTCCTTAGCACAAGCGTTGTTTTATCCCTTTTTCTCCAACATTTACGTCCCCTGCATCTCCAGCATTTGAACCATCAGAATAACATCAGAATCAGAATCAAGGATGAATGATAAGAGAACCAAAGTTAAGGGTATTTAAACCACGATTGTATTCAAACCAAACACAGATCCAAGAGAAGAATACAGATCTAACAAAAATAAAAAATAAAACTAAGCTACTTTTCACTATCAAGTGCCTCACGGGTAGGCTTCAAGTGCTGGTTTCACGACTCACGATCTAAGTGCTGATACAGATCCAAAAAACTAAGCTACGTTTCATGATACAGAATACAAATCCAAGTTCTCCATAGACAGAAATCACAGTGCTTCACGGGTAGGCTTTAAGTTTTGCGCTTTCATGTTTGCTAACACCAAATCGATCTCCGAGAACACTTTGAACTTCACCAAGAGCTTTAGAAGAGAAGCAAAAATTAATAACATAAAAAATCAAAACTTTTAAAAGAAATCAGAAAGATGAAAGAAGATCTTCACTTTGTTGGTTTCAAACAGGATTCGAGGAGGAGATTAGGTCAGATCCGTAGAGATTTGGTTTGGATTAGAGCTTTCTCATTCAGATTAGGGCTTTCCCGTTTCAAACAGCCGTTCACCGTGGAGGAATGGAGGCACCACCGTTTGCCATGGAGGAGAAAGAGAGAGCATAAGTGGAGGAATAGAGGCACTGCCGTTCGTCGTGGAGGAATGGAGGAAACTGAGGCGTGGAGGAGCTGGGAGTGAAGAGACAGTGCGAGCGTGAAGAGGCAGTGCGAGAGTGAAGAGCAGAGCAGCGTTTCGTGTGAAGTGGGAGGAAGATCAGAGCAAAAGAAGTGGGAGGTTTTGCGAGAAAGAAAGTAGTTAGGATTCACGAGAAAGAAAGAAGTGAAAGGGACAGAGTGGTATAGAGCGCATAAGAAAGGGTTCGATGACAATAAGCAGCGCTTCATTGAGGAAGCGCTGTTTATTGTTTGGACCAAAATCAGCGCTTTCTCTATTAAGCGCTGTTTATTCTTTTAGTACAACTTTAAACAGCGCTTTCACTTAAGCGTTGTTTATTGTTAGGATAAAAAATTAGCGTTTTTTCTATTAAGCATTGTTTATTGTTTTTAGTACAACTTTAAACAGCACTTCTATTATAAGCGCTGCTTAAAATGGCGTTGTCTTTTAAACTTTCTGTTGTAGTGTATTTATACTAAATTTCTTTTGTAATTATTCAAATTACCAAAATAAAAACAATTAATTTCATATTTTTTGTTTTATAGTGCCCTCGCCAATTGAACTCAGATGATTGTGGCCTGTATATTTTGAAGTTCTCAAGGATATTGTCGTTCATGACCAAACACAAATCCCAACAGAGGTGTATATATATGTATATATAAAGTTTATATAATTTTTTTTACTCTTACACATACCATTTGAATACATGCGTTCAATTCTATCTTGATTTAATTTTCATTTCGCAGTACTTTCCTGATTGTCAATTCGACTCATACTCTGATCACACCGAACTCAAGGAAGAGTGGTGTCGATATTTTGTTACGAATTTTATCATTTATAGGCAGGTAGAAGAAGAAGATTAATGTGTAATGTTTAGTTGAGTTTGTTAAATTTGGTTTTTGTAAGTTTGGTGTTGTTGTAAGTAACAATGTCAATGTTGTAAAAAATTCTGCACATGTGTAAATATTTAGCTTATTTGAATTGGAATGGAAATACGTGTAAGGATACTTGATTTAGAGTTAATTATGTATGCCCAATTGAGATAGAAAATTCTGCACTATTAGGCCTTGACCTACACTTGTTTAAGAGTAGTATTTTCAAGTAAATCAAGTAATGAAAATCTGCGCTATGCATTTGTAAGTTAACTTTTGATTCGAGATGGAACTAACATTCTAAATTAATTAAACAAAATTTTGCAGTTTAGTAATTGTGGGACACATGGATGGGAGTAGTGATTGTATATGTACTTAGCAATAAAATTCTGCATTAGTGATATATGATTAAGGTATGGCTCGGGGTAGATTTTTAAACATGATTAGGTAGTTAAAAATTCAGCACATTTGTTGAAAATTAGCATACTTGAATTGAAGTTCGATTACATGCTTATGTGGTTAAAAAATTCCTGCACATTTGTTGAAAATTAGTATACTTGAATTGGAATAGGTTCACATGAATTTGGGAGTAAAATTCTGCACTATTTAGGACATTTGTTGAAGATTAGCATATTAGGTAGACTTGTATTAGATTTTATTTTGTTTATCCTATGTGTGCCCTTGTGCTAGCTGGTATGGTATTTTATGTTGTTACGGCTATTGGATATATATTTGAATGTTCATATTTTAGGGGAGACTCTGTCAAAATTTTGTTAGAATTTTGATATAGTCTGTGTGCTGATTTTAAGAGAAGAAGAAGATGAAGATGAAGAAGTGGTGTCGATAGGCAGGTAGAAGAAGAAGATTAATGTATAATGTTTCGTTACTCTTGTAGCATGATATGTGCAATGTCTAGTCACTACAAAAAAACATGGTCGTCGCAAAGGATTATCGACGGACTCTTCTTTGCCGTCGGTAATACCGACGGTTATACCCGTCGGTAAATGGCGGCGATTCTGCAAGCGGGCAAAGCCGTCGATTACTAATACTGGCGGTTACACCCGTCGGTAAATGGCGTCAATTACCGGGCAAAGCCGTCGTTAAATTTCCGACCAGGACGTGCTCGGTCAATCTGAAGCGTTCAAACGGCTTAGTCAAAATCGATGTCGAATTTTTTTAAATAAAATTTATTAATATATTAATTTTAATTAATAACCAAATTAATTTTATTCTTTAATTAATTTAATTATTTATTTGTTTAATTATAAAAATAATTTACTCTCATATTAAAAATATTTATTTATTAATTTAATTAAAAATTACTTGTAATTTAATTTAATTTAATTATTAATTGATTTTCCATATATAAAAATGTGATAACGTAAACTAAAAAGCAAATTAAAAAAAGAAAACATAATAAATAAAAAAATTCAACGAATAAAAATCAGTACCTAATATCCGAAACGAAAAAAAAGTGATATCCAAAAATATGAAACAATATAAGTACAAACAGAACTAATAGTCCTGGTACTTTTTGATTGTCCAAGATCATGAAATTCTTGTTAATATTAGTGATTGTTCTTATCATGGTCAAATTTATATGTTCTTATAGCTTGGATCTTTCTTCTCAATACAAATAACATTTCTGAATATTACATTTGGATATTCCTAATGTTTCATATCAAGCTGATTTGATTCCAAAATCTATTTGTTCCAAACTTGAGCAAATTATCAAAGGATTCATTTAGAAAGTGTTACCTGGTCATAGAATGTGGCACGTTATTAGTTGGCATTGGTTTTTCTACCCTAAGTTGCAAGGTACCCACTTCCTTTATTTGCGGCTACAACGAAGATAATAGTATATAAAGACTTCTCTATTCTCAAACCGGAAGTTTGACTATAGATTTTTAGGTTAGCTAACTAGTTGATATGGTGTTTTGAGTCTACATTTTCCTTTGTTGTGTTAAAATTGTACATGTTTAATTGCTTGTAAAGATAAAAATTCTAAAATTATTGCCGTGGTCTACAAATGTGTTACTAAAATTATTGCCAACACGTTAAAACTTATCCTGCACGATATCATAGACCCCAATCAAAGTGCCTTTGTTGCAGGGAGAGGTATTCTTGATAACATCTTATTGGCACATGAGCTTGCTCAGGGCTACATCAGCGTACTTATAATCTTATATAGAGTGATGAGTCTTAAGACTCAAACTAGTGCCTTGAGAGAAAACTATTATGTTGGCTCAACATATATTCAAATGCAACCACTATATTGGAATGAGACTCCAATAAACTGAAAATGTATGCAAATAAATTTCAGACCTAGAACAAATAAATGATGAAAAACACACCAGTCATGCAGTGCCAGTAGCCATTGGTGGTGAAGGTTTGTAATTTTGTTTTATTTTGAGCATGATCCATGTCAAATAACTAACAGTAACTCAGTATATATCTGTCAAATAACTAACACTTACTCTCTGGCACATTTATTTTCTTTCTCAGCTCCCCTTTTCAATTTTCAAATGTTTTGTATGTTCATATAATATGGAGAATGAGGTACATGAACTTGTAAATATTGATTAGGACTTACTTGTTGCACCAGATATGTTGTAGAAGTTCTCCAAAGGCTTGCTTCTTAACTTGAATCAAATTCTGCTTTTGGTTACGCAAGAAGTGTCACAAAATGAATGGCCTTAGATTTCTTATATTGTAATAATATATAGTATACATATACATGAATAAATGTACCAACCACTTTGTAGTAGCGAAGTCGAGAAAGAAGGAAAAGGTGAAAGGACACGTAATTGATAAAATATCATATATCATAAAAATTAAGTCACCACGAGAATTGAAGCAAGAATTAATGCAGCTTTTGGTTAATAACATTGATAAAGTAGCTCCTAATTATTTCTTGTGGCTCCTCAATGTTTTACAAACTGAAGTTGCATTTGTTGATGTAGTTTTTCCTCACGAAACAAATCAATTTTGTCTAAATTTTCTTGCAAAACTTTAATATCTACATAACCAAAATACTTGAAGTTTCATTAGAGAACTTCATCAAGACAAATAGCAACACAATGTCTAGAATGACAAATATGAAAGGAAGCACATATAGATGAATTACTAACGGAGTTCAGAGCTACCGCACAAAATCTCTAAGAGTAATTTGTTTGAGCAGAAATAGCATATACATAGGCAACGAGTTTTAACAATTATGCCTGGCTTTTCAATGTGCATTAAACATATAGGATAGAATCAATAAAATAATTTTACATGGATGATCAAAATCATCCATACACCCTGAGATGAAGGTCATGCAAATGATGTAAAGGAAAATTCAAGCTGCTGAAGCCAAAGATCTTGAGGAGAAATATACATGGTTAGTTTCCAACAACACAACAAGCAACCTTGAAAATGATTCATTGGAAGGAGATAGTCATGCAAGTGACATAAACATGGAAAATCAAATGCATCCAATAGCTGACGAGAAGATGTTCAGAGAAAGCTACGGTGCAGCTTGAAGATACAAGCGAACTTGGAGAAGTTTCGATTGCAAGAAGAAAGTCATGGAGATGATGCGAAAGAGGATGGTTGACTCGAATAAAAATATCAGTGGCGATATTAAAAAAACTTGTTTTGCTATAATGAAAGGGAAGGAAAAGGCACAAATCTCACGAAGGTAAAGGACAAGCAAAGCTATACCAAGCAGACATCATATAACATCAAATTGCAAAACCAATAGTTGTTGGATTACCAAGTGATGCGGCCTAGTAATTGGGAATCATAATAAAGGCATACTGATGCAATGAGACTGGTTTGGCAAGTTAACATACTACAAAAAGAGAGGCAGCATCCATCTAATTTAATAAGTTGCTGCTATTAAATGCAATGCTTATACAAATGAATGAGAATTGATGATATGTTTTATTTGTTAAATCTTAAATATAAAAGTAACTAGTGAAGATTGTTAAAAAGTACCACATGTGGGTTGTGGCTGAGATATTTTCAGTTCCAAATCAGATTAACATTTATTTTGGTTAGAAACAAAATCTGACATAATGTAAATAAATGCCTAGAATGTAATTGCAATTCAGCTTATAAGATCATAATCAAGTTCACATCCACCACAACAACAGATAAGCTAATCTCAATTTGAATTAATTACCTTAAAGATAAGCTAATTAGATACTACTTAGCTAAAGGGTGCCACACACACGATTCCTTCTCATCAACAAGATTTATCCAATCGATCAACATAACCTCAGAGCAATTAACTTGAAACCACCATCTCCATATGAAATATATGATAAGGACGACCAATTAGGCAAAAATAAGATATGGAGTACTGAACAAAAGATGACTACAAATCAAATTTATTTTTAGGGTTCGACACAGACCCTACCACATCCACAAGTTGACAAATTTTTAAACCATCCAAACATCAAACAGAGACGAGTCCCACACCAACAAACAAATCATAAAAAAATAAAAAAAAACTGCGGTGACGGCGGATACAAAAACAAACTTACCTAAGGAGGACGAACGGCAGTGGTGGCAGCGGCGGCTTGAAGGAGGAGGGCGACCTCGACCGCGCTGTGAAAACGACGACGAGCACAAACGATGGAGAAGTCTGCGGTGGCTCAAGCTTCAAGCTCAGTGAAGCTTCTCGAATTTTCAAGCTTCAATCTCCAAGCTTGACTTCAAGCTCCAATCACGTGGTTCTTGCAGCAAGCGGTGGCTCCAAGCTTGTGGCTCCAAGCTTCTCGAATGTCTTCTTGGCCGTGACAAGAGAGGAGAAATGCGACGGCCCGAAGATGAAGAAGGGAGGCGGAGGGCTGCGCGGAGATGAAGAAGAAGGGTAGAAGGATGAAGAAGCGATCTACGCGCGGAGATGAATGAAGAAGAAGGATTACATTACGGCCAAATAAAGAGCTTCAAGCGGCCATTTTAAAATTACCGACGGGTATGACCGTCGGTAAACGACACGGGATTACCGACGGACCAACCCGTCGGAAAAACTCCCCATTACCGACGGTCAACAACCGTCGGTATTCAAAAATAAGCGGGAATTTTCCAAAATTCACGGTTTACCGACGGTATGTGTCCGTCTCTAAAAAGCGGTTTTCCGACGGCTTAACCCGTCGGTAATATACAGAATACGACGGGTCGTGTTTTCCGACGGGTAAGACCGTCGGAAATCCCGGTTTTTTAGCGACGGACTAAGGCCGTCGGTGAATGTCCGTCGGTATGTTAACTATTTCTTGTAGTGAGTTAATGCATTTTAATGTTTTAGCGATGATAATTTTGTTAATTGTGACTTTGGCTAACAATTATATTGTAATTTGCTAAGAGACAAACAAGTGCCTCCTAAGGCGTCATTGTTTTGAAATTTATGGCTTGATTCTGAAGCAGAACGTTGTTTTAGGAAATATAAAACCTATCATTGGCTTATGGAAGCTGGGGTGGATGTAAATTGCACAAATGTTGTGGAACTGTGGAGGTGACTGTGCTTTGTAGTTTGTTAATTTGCTAAGAGACACAACTAGAGGCTGTAATTAGAAATCGGCGATATCATACATATTAATTATCAACTAATTTTGGGATGAATTTTCTACTTGTACAAATATAATTTATTCATGTTAATGCAACGGATCTATACTGCTTCTATAGAAAAAAATTATATTGTAATGTTAAATTTAGTTTTAGTGAGTTTGGTGTTGACACAATTTGGCATTATCACAATATTATGCACAGGAACAATATGAAAATGAAAAAAGGTAATAAATAGCGCTTCATTTAAAAAGCGTTGCTTATTCGCATAGAATAAATAGTGCTTCCTTTAAAAAGCGCTGCTTATTGTCAATCTTAGGCAGCGCCTTTAGGAAGTGCTCCTTATTCCATGGGAATAACCAGCGCTTTTTAAAGGAAGCGCTATTTATTCTCAATTTTCAATAGCGCTGCAAAAACGCTATTTTTTTGAAACACATTCCATAACGGTTGAATATACAGCGCATTTAAGCACTGTTTTAGGTAAAAAAAAAATAAGCGATATTTATTGTCTTTACTATTGTGGTGACATTATTACAAATGCATCAAACTAGCCTAAGCTTAAGAATATACTTGTCCTCAAGTAATTACTATGGTTAAGAAAAAGAAGAGGGAAAAAGAGGTGTAACAAGTAAGGAACTCGAGACAACAGTGATACAAATTGAATCTAGAACTATTATGACTAAGCCTTGTATAGTTGCACCACAAAAGTTATACAAAAATCTGCTGCCAGAATGTAAACAACATGTGAAAATGAGGGTTCAACACGTGACTTGATGCACTGCCTTACCAATCAGAAACACACAACAAACCAAATGCAGATTATACCCATTCTAAAAGAAAACCATTTAGTGTGCATTAAACAAAGTTGAATGAAACCCAAAGTAAATAAACCAAGACAAAAAAATGTTACAAAAGAAGATAAAACAAAATTTAAAACAAAACATGCTGAATCGTTTGGAAAAGAAATTGCAATTGTCATTTTACAAGCCATATAAACCCACACCTAAGTTCATTCACACAACTTCAATCTACATAGCATATTTATGATTTTTTAAGTGAGTCACAGGCAGCACAAGATAAATGCAAATATGTGGAAGTCAAATATTGACAATCAGAAGTCAAAATACAGCACAAACCCTTAATAACACAAATCCATTAAAATTAACGGACATTGATTCAGCAAACCAAAAATGATGAACCAGTGCTATTCATATTTTAGAACACGTTCCCAGTGCTATTCCCATTCAAGAAGAACGAAGAGTTTTGCAGCTAAGGTGGAAGAAGAAAGAGAAGGTACAAACCTTGAATAGAAACCCTCTTCCTCTTCCCGAACTATTCTTCACGGCGTGGTTTTGTACAGTGGTAAAGGCTCGGATTTTGATTGGTTTTTTACAGTGAACGGCGAACGGCGACCTGTGAGGTGAACAGCGAACGGCAAACCGCGGGGAGAAGAGGAACGACGAGCTATGACGAACGGTGACCTATGCGAACGGCGAACGACGATCTACGGCAGTGTGGTGAACGCTGGTGGTTCTTCACGGCATGGCGGTGATAGATGCGGTGACCCGTGTGGCGATGAAACAGTGAGGACACGAGCTAAGGTCGGGAGTGTCATGAACGTGGTTCTTCACTGTGGCGGTGACTGTTGCGGCGATGACTGTGAATGCGAGAGAGTGAGAAACAGTGAACGCGAAAGAGGGAGAACGTGAAGAACTGTGCGACAGAGAAGAGAAACCAACGCGCACGCGATAATGATAGAATGGGAGGGAATCAAATTTATTATCAGATAGATGATATGCAGTGCTTCATAGAGCTAAGCACTGTTTATTGTTGCCACCTAAAGTAGCGTTTCCAATTCTAAGTGTTGTTTATACTTCGTGTACAACTTTAAACAGTGCTTCTCAATGCAAGCGTTATTTTTTCCTTTGTCCTTCAACAGCGCTTACGTTGGGAAGCGCTATTTAAAGTTAGTAAAAGTTTTCTACCTAGTTTTAAGCAGCACTTTTATAATTAAGCGCTATTTAAAGTGGCGCCATATTTTAAATAATTTAGTGTAGTGAACATTCATTATGATTGACTTATGTCGTTTTAATGTAGCAAAACACCAAACTCGTGATCGAATTCTTTTAAAGAAGAAGATGGTGATGAAGAGCAAGGAAAACCATCAGGCGAAAAGGGAAGAGCTAAGAAGAATGATGCTTTCATTGGGCTAGGAGGCCTATGACTAGGCAAGAGCTAAGAGGGCAAAGGAAGCTTTACAACAAGAGGTGGCCAACATATATATCCAACCTCAAGCAAGATATGGAAGAAGAATATTAAGAACCAAAGTTGGTCTAATTAATCCAAATTGAAGAGGACTCCAATTAGGACTATGTTTGGCGTGTATTTGGGTTTGTAATTTGTCTTGGACTTGTTTGTAGTATGGGATACAAGGGGACGTATATTACTCGAGTTTTCTAAAGTTTTCTCTTTGCTTAACGACTAGACTTGATAATAGAATTTTATAGGCGCTTGATGACTAGGTTTGAATGTAAAATATTCTAGGTGCATAATTACCAGGCTAGCACTACAAAAATTATGCCTATTTCTTACAAATTTTTCCTAGGGCCACTGACCTTAGGAAATTACCTTGGGGAAAACACGTAGGAAAATACCCATATAGGTGTTACCTACAGCCATTTACATAAGCCCGTGGGAAATTATTGGAATTTTTGTTAAAAAAAAAATTGGCATTTCCTAGGGGAAGGCCGTGGGTTTTGGTCAGACCCATTTTATTTTATTAAAATGGCTAAAACCTAGGGACATAGCCCTCGGGACATGGTTTAAAAGCTGCCAGTCCTTATTATTATTATTTATTAAATAAAGAAAACAAAAAAGATAAAATAAAAACAAAATCTAAAACACACACACAGAGTTAGAAGCAAACATGGGCGCCACACCAGAAGCGAAAAAAGGGCAAGGGGGAGAGAGATCAGGGAAGGAGGTAGAGAAAAAAGGGGGTAGAGGAGGAGAAGGTCACGAAGTGCAAGAGAACAGCACGACGAGACACAGCTTCGCTCGCATGGATGATGAGGTGCAGAAGTGGAACAATAGCAACCAGACTTTCTGTTGCAGTGCGAGCTTCAGACTCCTCAGTGCGACACCATCAGATCCACCATCATCGTAGCCGTTGTCATGCAGGACAAGATCGTCTCCAACTGCAGTGATTCCCACGCCGTCCTCTGTCGCAACAGCGTCGCCATCCCCCTCTCCTCTGATCCCTTTTTCTTCCACTCTATCTCTCTTCACAGATCTATCTCAACGGAAAAGTTGGTAATCAACAGATCTATCTCTAGTGAGCACCTAGAAGGAATTTCAGAAGCGTCTATCACAACGGTGCATATTCCTCACAGATCAGAAGAATTGTCGAGCAATTTCAATAGAAAATCAAAGTCATCAACAAATCTATCTCCAATGAGCACCTAGAAGGAATTTCAGAAGCAAGAGAGCAGTTGTAAAGCCAGATCAGAGAGCGTTTCTTCATTGTCTTTTGTTTTTAATTTAATGCATATTCTGTTTTTAGCTTTTAGGCATCTTCTAGAAATTCTTCTCAAGTTGATCCCTTTTTTCCGTTTATTTGTGTTCTGGGTTTTATTTTGGGGTCTCTAGGAATTATTAATCTCTTTAACATTGTATAAGTTCTTTCTTTTTCTTTGTCTTACTTTATTTCTTCTGAAAATTGATGTGCACATGTGATGTTTTTCAGTGTTAAATGGTGTTGATTTAGATTTTTGGTGAATTTTCTTTGGGTTTAATTCCTTTTTTGCTCTTGAATTTCAAAGCCCTGAATAATTACTTTTTATTTTAATTTTTTTCTGGTGATGAACTTGGCGGAAAATCGCCCATTTTTTTTTGCTAATTTTGTTGCAGGCCCTAGGAAATTTCCGAGGGCTCTGAGCACTAGGAAATTTCTGGAAATTACCTAAGGCTCAGAGCCCTTGAAAATTTCCTAGGGCTTTTAAAATTTAGCTATCGGAAACTGTTTTCTACCAGCGATTATCCTACCATCTCGTGGCCCTTGGTGGGCCCTCGAAAATCTGGCATTTTCCCACAACTTTTGGCCATTTTCTAGGGATTTTGGCCCTAGGAAATGCCAAGTATTCTTGTAGTGTAGGTTGATTACATGGTATCTTAGGTACTTTCATTTAGACTCTATAAATGTCCATGTGAGCATTCATTTTGGAATTAATGAAAGTTTGGAAAAATTTAGCATGTGTGAGAGCATTGCGCCTCTTTTGGGTTCTTAGAGTGAACCATAGCTGGGATTTTATCAAAGGTTCCTCATATTTTTGTGGTGATTTTACACAAGGCTTATTATTCTCCCTTCTTCGATAGAAATGGGTGTATGGCGCCACTCTTCATCTTCTTGTCTAATCTATCTTTTGCATTTCTTCATTCAATTGATTTTTGCACCAATTTCAAGTTAACCAACTCAAGGAAGATCTTAAAATTACATGATCCAAATCATGAACCATATTATCAAGTTTGGCCTAGTAAAATGAAGAGGTTTTTTTCCTTAATAAATGTTATTGTGTATGAAATTATTTTCATAAAATTAAAATTGCATAAATTAATATGATTGATCAAGTTTGTTTAAGTGAGCTATGGAATTACTTTCAAAATAATTTTACATGGATCATACACATGTATTATTATGCACTCATGGACCATCATATTAAATTTAGTATAGCTATTTCTTTCGGGGTGTCAAGTGTGGATGT
Organism: Calophaca sinica; assembly: GCA_037113605.1. Classification (NCBI taxonomy): domain Eukaryota; kingdom Viridiplantae; phylum Streptophyta; class Magnoliopsida; order Fabales; family Fabaceae; genus Calophaca; species Calophaca sinica. The sequence continues at coordinate 32,928,914 of CM073733.1, read as the reverse complement.
GGTTCACTCATAATTGTTAACTATTATAAATTTTAGATTTTAAAATATTTATTAAAATATTAAAACATCTAATTATTATGAATAATAGACCATCAATAAATCATGATCACACTAGACAAAGCCATAACATAGACCAGAAGCATGAATATGCCCCAATTAAAAGATGCTCAACTCATTCTCCTTTTTTTTTTTTGACATAGTTCAACTTATTCTCCTTACTTCCATGTTTGGTCTTTCTACAGAGATAAAATTAATAAAAATATTTTCGCAAAGGCGATATATAAATGTTATTTTTATTAAAAATTATAATAATCTCCATTATAAAATGACTAGTTACCTGCCAATATCTATTAGTCACAGAAGCTTTTGTTTGGATAATACTTATTGACAGTTACTCTAATTTATGACAACATAACGCTTTCCATATAATTATATAATTTTGTCTGTGTGTTTAGGAGATATATCAAGAAAGATGTTTTATATGAAATTGGTAGAACAACTATATAAATTATATATGAATTGCTAAGATTTAAAATAAATCTTATATATATATATATATATGAGTTATATAAGATTAAAATTTTATAGTTATAATCTTAATCATTTATTTGAGATTTAGTAGTAATTGTATTTACACATATTATAGATATATGACTCTCTCTTTCTGTGTAAAGCTCACAACTTTATGTTTCACTTGCTGGTGAGAGAAAAAGGTTCCTTTTATATGCTTGCTTTAATCATGTGATGTTCCTTGATGCGAATGGTCTATTAAATTATGCTAACTGTAATTCACTGTGGTTAATGAGAGTCTGATACAACCCAAACTACATTTGCTGATGCAAAAGCAAGGGGTGTGAAAAGGATGGCTTCTATCTACTTGTTTTAGACGCCTTTCCAGGCCAAAAAATAATTGAAGATTTTACTCACACGCTCGGCCAAATTTTATTTTGTAAAGTGTGTACAGTAAGTTTTAGGATTCTTTATTTTCAATAATGGGAGGCATCTAGGGTGGAGAAGTGACTCGTGTGTGGAATATGGTGGACTAATGCTTGTAAATCGTTCGAAACTCCAACAACGATCGACGCAGCCCCACATAAGTAGAAGCTCACAGTATTCTTCGTCCTCATGATTGAGACGGTGACATAATCGGTGCCGATTCGGCAAAAATAAAGGAAAAACGAGTACTAGTACCTAAAAACTCAACTGGTATATATTTTCTCTTGTTTTTATCGAATCAACACCTATTAGGTCACCGTCTCAACAGTAAAGATGTGGAGGACCACGAGCTTTTACCTACGGAAGTGACGTCGGTGTCGTCGTTAGAGTTTTGAACAATTTTCAAGTATTTGTCCACCGTAAGCCACATAGAACACTTTTCCACTGTAGCAATCAGTAACACCTCAATATTGGCATGCATCCCTAACGAACAAATACTGATCAAGCTAACTAAGCATATTGTTTGTTTGGGAATCCCTTTGATAGGGCACAATTGGCCAATTGGGGAAAACTGGAAAAGTCAGATGCAATGACCAACTTTTGCAGCCGACCTTGTTTTTGTGGGACCCTTTAATAGCGTGCTTTCCCGTTTACACCTGAAACTGAAAACCATCACATTCCCATGTTTAGTGTTCTCCTGAAGCTAGCCATTGGTTTTTGATTGTGCTGCTGATCCTAATTGAGAAAAGTCCCAAAACAAAGGCCATGAATTGCAGATCTGCTTTCTAACATTAACATCAAAATAAAGTGAATCTTTTGACCCAAAGAGGGGGGAAAAAATTTAAAGCTGAATCTTCGAATAATACAACCCACCAATCTAAAAATTTAAGTAGGGCCCAGAAAATTTTGTGGTCATGTTATGTGGAGAGTGAGAGAGGGGGACACCTACACTCCCACTCCCATAGCCCACCCAATCAAGTGTTGCGTTGTGGCCATTTTATAATGTAATGATTGCGTCGTTGCCCTAATTGATGGAGATCATAAGGGTGGGAGGTTTGGAGAAAGTGGGTTCTTGCAAGGATTAATTTCTTTCTGATAAAATTTATAGTGGTTTTGAGATTGTGAGAAGATTTCTCACTTATCAATGTTAAACATATTAATTAATTATATGACTATAATTATTTTTTAAAGAGTTTAATAATTATATATGGGCGAAATAAAAATGTTTTTCTCACACGTTCAATCACTATTTTAGTCTAGTTGGACCTTAGTTGGACCGCAGTCTAGTTGGACCGTCCAGAACCGGATCGAACCGGGTTGGACCGCGGTCGGACCGGGTTGGACCAGTCAATTAGACCGGGTTGGACCGGTTTAGCTTTTTTTTTAATTTACTTTTTCCTCAAAATTGACACTTTTTTATTTATTTAATTATTTATTTATCATCCGGTTCGACCGACGGTTCAACCGGCTGAACCAATTGAACCATGACCCGGCAGTCTCACCGGTTCAACGACCGGTCCGGTTTTTAAAACATTGATTTTACCATGATGTCAATTATTAATTCATAAATAACTGTAAATTTTTTTTACACGCTATCAATACAAAGTCAGTCATTAAACTCTCTTCATTTTCAGAGTAAGTTGATTGAATACTATGTTTACACACGTTCAGTTTAAAAGTCATTTATACCCCACTCACACTCAAAGAGGTCATCTAATTATATCAATAATTTATAGACTTAATTACAATTTTGGTCCCCCTATTTTGCTCAATTTTTTATTTTATTCTCTCCATTTCTAATTTCTGACATTTAGTCCTCCTATTTTTTAAAATTCTGACATTTGGCCTAATTGTTAAATTATCACCCAAATTGAGTGACGTGGATCTAATTTAACCCATGTGAATTCTGATGTGGCTGCTTGGTGAGATCCATGTCATCAAAACACATTACATGTCATTAAATAATCACAATTTTCAAATAACAAAAAAAAATAAATCCCACAAATTGAAACAAAAGAGGCGCGAACAAAAAAAAAATGACGATCTGCGAACCCTAATCTCCATGGTTCCCAAATCCTCATCTCTCTAAACCCAGGTGCGAACCATAATCGCATATCGTCTTCTTCTCCTTTTCTCTTGTTGCATCATACGAACGCTATGATTTGCATCTCAATGTCCGATTCGCATCAATACATGGGAGGTGGTTTCCAAAGTGCTGGTTCATCATCAACCCATTCATCACTGTGAAGACGAAGAAATCGTTGCCACTGTGACGTTGAGTCTCCTTTGCTGACATGCAAGACAATTGAGAACTATGGAAGAAGGTTTTATGGGTGTGGGTTATTTAAGGTAACCTATTGTCTCGGTTTCTCTTCATTTTCTCTCTGTCCCCTTTTTTTTTCAATTTTCTTGATTGGTTTATACATGCAGGTATATGGGAGGAAAGTGTGCAGTTACTTGATGAGGAAATTAGTGAACAACAGAAAAGGGTAATTGTAGAGTTACTTGACAAAATTCATGAGTTGGAGAAGAAGGTTGAAGGTACAAAGGTGGCTATGGAAATTAGGGAACAACAGAAAAAGACTATGACAGATTTAATGGAGAAGAAGGAAGAAGATGCAAAGAGGACCATGGATGAATTGAATATGAGGCTGAAGCTATGTGGTGTTTTTATTGTTTTTTCTTGGGTCATTGTAATTGTTCTCGTGTTTGCTTTGGTGGCAACACAATTGGTCTAATAGGTTATAGGTTTGAGGTTTAGGAAATATGTATGTTGTAATTGTTTTTGTTATGTTTGCTGTTGTTGTATTAGCCATACTTATGGAATGGCTCTCTTGTAATTTTTTGACCACTGTAATTGTAATTTGCTAGCTTTTAATGAAATGGTATGTTTTTATTAAATCACTGTGTTTGGCACAATTTCTGGACATAATTGGTGCCCTAATTTTTGGACATAATTGATGCATAATTTCTTGGCATAATTTGTGCCATAATTGGACATAATTTCTTTGCATAATTTCTGATAAACCAAATCACTAGACATACCATGATTGGTGCCATAATAGGTGCCACAAATCACTGGACATAATACAACCATAATACAACCAACTTTATATATATATATATATATATATATATATATATATATATATATATATAATTTGTCATTGGATATACATAATTTGTGCCACATAACTATATAGACATCCTAGAATATGTGACACCCAAAATTACAACCATAATTTAAACCAAGAGACAGAGAGACTATGTGTCATCCTAGAAGATGTGACACCCAAAACTACAACCATAATTACAACCAATATACAACCAACAACCAAAATCCAAAATACTACCAACATCCTAGAAGATGCCTAACATGCTTCATCTCCTTGACTCTGAGGAGCTTGTGAACACTGGCTCAACACAGTTGCTTCTTGTGCTGCAGCTTCTGCTTGTGCAAGTGCAGGTGCAGCTTGTGTAGCTTCTGCTTGTGCAGGTGCAGCTTGTGCAGTTTGTGAACCTTCTCCAACACGTGTTCTCTTTCGCTTGGTAAGCTTCTGCATAATAGATATACAGTCATTGTAGGTTGTGAATTACAATTACAAATGCATAGCAGTACAATTACAAATGTATACCTTGTTACCCCTATTTGGAATCACTCTGTTCGCGGCTGTCTTGCCCTTACATGTTATAACATTGTGACTTAGCTTGCCACATTTTTTACATTTAACAGTTGGTAGTAATCTAAGTAGTCTATTGGGATCCCTTGGCTCATCATTAGACTTCATTCTGTGTTTTCTGGGTCTTCCAGGAGCTCTCCTCATTAGTGGTGGTAATATAGGCTCAGCATTCACTAAAGGCCATAGTTTAGGGCCATTGGATGGCATAATTAGATAAGACTATGTGGCCAAAAATGTCGATTTCCTGACAAATAAACCATGTAGTCAGAATTACAGTATGTGAAACAATGCTAAGTAGTCAGAATTAGATAAGGGTGTTATCTGTAGTATGATGAAACATATTGTTCTGGAGGAACATTGTTATGCCACAAACATGCAATAGCATGACAGCATGAAATACCAGAGAGCTCCCACTTCCTACATGCACATTTTTTCTCAATCAAATTAACAACATATTTGTCATTTCCATTGTCCACCAAAAATATTGCATGGTGATTATCAGCACCATGCCAAAATGGTTTCCATGCCTCAGACCTCCTCTTCAATTTCTCAAGATTTTTTTGAATCTTAGGGTAGATATCACCGCTATATCTTTGCATGAAAGCCTTCTGTTGCACAATCCTATCTGTGATGTAGTACTTCAGTTCTTCAAGTAGTGTAATGATTGGCTTGTCTCTAAACTTTAAAATTGTACTGTTGAAAGCCTCACACATGTTGTTCACTTGGAGGTCACACTCGGTATATGTGCCGTAAGCAGACTTGGTCCAAGTACCAGGAGGAAGTGCCATCATGTCTTTCTAAGCAGCCTTATTGAAATCCTTCATCTTGTTCATTGCCCTCTGCCAAGTTTTCACTGTTGTAGCTCTGGCTGCCTCCCACAATGCCTCTTTCTTCTCCACTCCAGGATATTTCTTCCGCCAATTACCATATAAATGCTTCACACATAAACGGTGCTCAACATGCTCACCAAGGTCTTTGATTGCTGGAACAAAACCCTACCAAGCTCAAATAAGACAAAACATAAATAAACAGGACAATTAAAGAAACAATAAACATAATTAAACATGTCATTAGATTTACCTTTTGTTGGTCTGAAATGAATGAATAATTTCTATATTGTATGCCATTTAGGTCTTCAAGCAAAATTTCAATGAACCAACTCCATGAATCTCTTGTTTGTGCCTCTACTACTGCATATGCAATGGGAACCATCGTATTATTCCCATCCTTGCCCACGGCTGCCATCAGCTGACCACCAAACTCTCCCTTCAAAAAACAATCATCCAATTCTATTAGAGGCCTGCAAGTATATGCAAATGCAGTCGTGCATGCTTCAAAACACACATAGATCCTCTAAAAAACGGGGCCATTTTCTCCCAGCCCGCATTTGATAATAACTGTGCTGTTTGGATTTGACCTTCTCAACTCCTCTGCATAACTCCTCAAATGTAAATATTGGTCCTTGCCAGCACCTTGTATTTTTTTCCAATGCCTTCTGCTTGGCCCTCCATGTTGCATTATGACTCAGCTTCACACCCAATTTCAGCAATGCTTCAGCAACCAGACTCTTAACCTGTATATCTGGTGTATGTGTTAATGTAGGAATGAACTTTTTAGCAAGCCACCCAGTTGTGGCTTGCCTATTTCTTGCAGTTCTGTGACAACTGTGTTCATTATTCAGGCTCACAGCCTGCCAATATTCACTTGCACTCCTCATACTAATCCTTAAATAGAAAGGACTGCCTTTCATACACTTCACAACCATTCTTTTCTTGTCATTTTTTGTGAAGTGCAGATTTTTTTATTCTCCATTGCATACTCCTTAACTGCATCTCTTACTGCCTCTTTGTTATTGAACATAAGCCCTACCTCAAACCTAACACTATTATGACCTTCAGGCATCCTAAACTTTGGAAATTTAGCCCTCCCTTTCACATCATCATCATCAGTACATGGTGGGGTATCTAACTGGTCAGAATCATCACTCGATGCTTCAAACTCAGCTGCAGCAGTGGCATTTGGAGTTAATCCTCCAGTTTCTGCTTGTCCAGTTTCAGCATTTCTTACATTTATTTTCACCTCATTAACTGTTTCTGGAGGCAGAACACTGGTCCAATCCCAATCTTCATCAGATTCACTATCCTCCATGTTCTCAGAATCTCCTTCACTGTGACTCTTAGCAACATAATCAGAATCTTCTTCACTGTCAGTCTCAACAACAACTTTCTCTCCAACATTTTCAACTTCATCCACCTCATCATCTCCATCATCATCCCCCTCATCCAAACTATCAACATCTATGACATCAGCTTCCTCATGTGCTTTCTGATTGTCATTACTCTCCTTGTCAGCAACAATTGGAACATCTATGAGGTGTTCCACATATATATCAACAACCTCAAATCCTTTACAGTCTTCAACAAGCTTTAATATATCAGCATCACTGTTGAGTGGTCTCAATCCACCGGCAAGACTTAGCTTTGGATGCTGGTACCACATACATTTAAAGTTTAGGTACCCTAAACCCTTGACCATATTTGACACTTCAATATGGGACATCTGATCCACATCCCACCCCCAGTTCATCTCATCAACACGACCCCTAATGTACACTATGGTAGGGTTATTTACAAATATGCCCCCATGGTGTATTCTCAATTTCAGCTTTTGCACAGTTGATGGCCTACATATACAGCAATCAAACAAAGCCATGAATAAACAACTATAAAGCACTTACCACCTACCATGGCCCACTTAATTTCACTATTAAAATAACAGAAAATCCATGTGACTTTCGTCCCCCCAAAATGACAGAATCACTGACACACACACATAACAAACAAAGTGCTTTCTTTCGATTAAAGTAATAAAGTTAAAGGAAGAAAGTGAAATAAGGTGTACCTAGCACAGAACCTCTCGTCGGACTTGTGTTGAGAAGAAAGGGGTGGTGGTGTAAACTTGTTCGCACCATTGTTTGCCTTCTCCTTCTCGTTCCCCGTCATCACCGTCTTCTACGTTTCCTTAGCACCAGTCACAAGGAGGGGAAAATTACTCTACAGATGGTAAAACTTTCTCTACTCAAGGATTAGGGTTGGCGTTGGCAATGATTCTGGGTTCATCGTATGTCACTAAGGCTACTTGATTGATTTGGGAACGTATACGATTAGGATTAGGGTTCACAGATCCTCTTTTGTTTCAATTTGTGGGATTTATTTTTTTTATTTGAAAATTGTGATTATTTAATGACATGTAATGTGTTTTGATGACATGGATCTCACCAAGCAGCCACATTAGAATCCACATGGGTTAAATTAGATCCACGTCACTCAATTTGGGTGACAATTTAACAATTGGGCTAAATGTTAGAATTTTAAAAAATAGGGGGACTAAATGTCAGAAATTAAAAATAGAGGGACTAAAATAAAAAATTGAGTAAAATAAGGGGACCAAAATTACAATTAAGCCTAATTTATACATTTAACTGTACAATGAACGCAAAAAAAAAAAAGAATAGAAAGTGAAAACTGAAATAAAGATAAATAATGTTGTTCTAGACTCTAGTTTCATTATGAAATTTTAATTAAAAACATTAGAAGTTTAATAAAAAACATTATAAACATAAAGACATGTTTAGCTTAACAAAATTATTTTTATTTTTATTTTTATTTCATTAATTATTTTTAAAATGTCACATTTGTTTTAGTTTTTAAATTAAATAATTATGTAACAATATGAATTTTTTTTTTTAATAATTTCCATTGTTTTTATATAATTAAGAATAACTTTGTGCTATACATTAAACTCCAAGTATGACAAAGTTTAAGGAAGAGACGAGCACATTTTGAATTTATGTTAGCCAGTTAGTTTATATCATATTTGCAAGAAATTGATTACTTGACTCAAAAATCTATGAGTCAGCTTGGGTTTAGAAAATGTTTTTTTTTTTTTCCTATTTTTGCCTTTAATTATAAAATTTTCGTCATGTTTTCATGCTATTTCTTGTTTTCAAATATTTATGCTTGAACATTTTTAGAGATTTCAAAGAGTTGTTTTCGGTGTTTCTGGTAGAAATTTTTGAAAACAAAAAAAAGTGAAAACAAGACATTCAATTTCATAATTAAAAGTGAAAAAAAAAATATTTTCTTATAAGGAATAGGTCTTTAGTTTTTTTGTATGATTAAAACTTTCCTTCTGTTATTTGTATATAAATATAATCTTTTAAATTTAAAAATGATATTCGGATAGTTATTAATAATAAAAAATAAAAAATAACTGGAAAAAAGAACCCCTTCTCATTCCATTTCTGAACTTTCTGAAATTTGAATTGAAATGAAAGGCTCTGGCATATCTTACCATGCTGACAGACACCTAATTATATATGGTCAACGAGACAAACAGGGTTATTGGAGGTGGACCCAAAAACCGATTGGGGTTTGATTGCAAAAAAAAGGTTCATCTGACCCTGTCCGTGTAAAAGCATTCTGAAATGCAACTCAATTAAGCTATAGGTGGGTCAGCAGTGTGACTCGACAATCACATTACTCATTTCTTTTAAAAACTTCAAAAAGAATTATTACCACTTCAAATTAATATTGAGCATATAGAGTAGCAGGTTCAAAATGATCTTATCTGCTTGTGTGGCAACAATGCATAATTATGTTTAGAAGTTGCCTCCCTTGATAAAGCTCATAGACTAGTGTGAAGTACACTCCATTTCGATTTTCGGCCTTTCCCACTTCAAAGTGAACATGTTTTACCCATGAAGGTTAAGAGTACCTTAGGCCATCTTTAGCGCAGATGAACTACCGCGACAATTAAAATAGAAATTTGACGTGGCTGTTGACTAATATGAGTTGGCACCAAATACTGTTGATTCGGCAACTAAATATTAGGTAGCGTTGTTTCTGCCGCTTACGGAGAGAGAGCGTGATTTAACATTGGAGTGTGTGATTTATGCGTTGGGCCACGAGCTTGGACAATTTAGTTCACCAGCGATATAGATGCTCTTAGTAAGTTAATAAACCTTAATTTCCACTTGTAGAAATTAGCTACTAAAAGTTAATTAAAGCAACTTTTTTTTTTCCTAAAAGAATCTTTTTCTGGATCTGCTTCCTCACATTTTTTATATATCTCTCAGTCACAGTCAAAGCTGTAACGCATTGGAATTCAAACGAATGTTGTCCTTGACATAATACTATTATGAAAGTCGTTTTCATTCACGCTAAACCAGTTCTGATTATTACTTAATTAAGTTTAACACAAAAATTAAATAGTGGGTTACTATATATCTTTTTGAATTAGTTATTGAGTTGAGGTTTACTTATTTCTTGGGTCACTTTCAAGGAATCTTAGGTAGCTTTGCTTCACAAACCAACATGTGCAAAGGACAGGAATCCAAATTAAACTATGCTTTGCAAGGTAGTCAAAATCAAGATTTTACGCATAATCGAAAAGGGGATGTAAAATCGTAAATCGTAGAATCGTAACAATAATCGTAAGATTATACAAAATTCATAACACACACACAAGCACAGATATATGTATGTATGTATGAACGTAAACACAAGAAGGGGGGTTGAATTGTGTTGAAAACTTTTCACAAACTTTAAGTTAAAAACACTTAGAACACATGTTTTTCAAAACAGTTTGTGTATCGGACGCTGGAAATAAACCGGATATTTGGAAAAGCGATTTGTGAAAACTTGTTTTTAACGAACAAGATAAAGATAAATAGAAAGCGATAAAGTAAGAGACACCGAGATTTATACTAGTTCACTACCAAACCCAGCTACGTCTAGTCCCTTCGTTCCTGAAGGATTTTCCACTATAATCAACTGATTACAAAACCTTAAGAGTATTCTACTGTCACAACCTTGACAATACTCTCAACTTCTCAAAACGACTCAGTACATTCAAGCCTTTGAGGGAACAGCCTTAACTAGGCCAAAACAACTTTTACAAGTAAGTTGAATACAAGCAAAAATAACTCTCACAGAGAGGATAAAAAAAATTAAGCTCAATATAGAAATGCTTTCTAAAAGAAGGTGTCGGACGCTGAGTTCAGTTCTTGTAGTCCAGAGACTTGGCTCGAAACTTGATTGCTCACAGAAGCAGTGCTTTCAGAGTATTGACTCTTTGTAGTGTATAGCAACAGTGCTTGTTCTCAGTAAATGAAGCAATATTCTCTTGTAGAGTTTCGGCAGTTTCTTCAATGGATACCTTGGGGTATTTATAGGAGTTATAAAGGATATTACCGTTACAGTAAAAATGGCTCCTTTTCATTGAGTGAGATAATTTCAAAAAGTTGTCTCTTTCTTCTTTTCCAGAGAATATCTCAGTAGTACACATTACCATTTTCGTACTACCTTGCTTTTCACAAATGCTTGTACGATTTTTGTCTTTTAGCTAAAGGTGTCACCTTTGATACCTCGTACAACAATTTTAGCGCATAAGATCAAATTCGAAATCTATTCCAGAAGCTTCTGAGAGGAAGAGCAACTACGTGAACATCACGTGATATAAAATGAAGTTCAGACGCTCGCTCAGAACAGGAAGGTCGAACGCTCGTAGTAAATGGATAAGCTTTGTGTCACAAAAGGTTAATTCCAGACGCTCACAAACACAGTATACTAGGATGAGCCGGATGCTGACACATGGAGTGTATCCTTCTCTTGTGAACTTCTTCCTTCTTGCTTAAGTGGCTTAGAAGTATATGTAATATTAGTATCTGCACACTTCAAGAATTGTTAGAACATAAATTGTTCTCTTGTGAATACTTTGTTATCATCAAAATCAATGAGGGTCTAAACTTCTCATTCGTTTAGGTTCCAACAATCTCCCCCTTTTTGATGATGACAAATATCCAAGGTTGATGAACAATTTTAAGTTTCAAATAAGAGTTTTAAGTAAGAGTTTTAAGGGTCTCCCCCTGAGTTCAACAACTTAGATAAGTATAGCAATAAAAGACGCTGAGATCGGATGCTGAAATGATGTTATGAATGATTGATTAGCATGAATATCTATCTATCCTTAGCGTTCATGAAGCCTTTCTTAGCATGTTTAACTATTCATTTATCCTTAGCGTGTTTATCTTAGCGTTCATCAAGCCTTTCTTTTACTCCCCCTTTTGTCATCAGACAAAAAGAGTGTAAAAACACATCATAGTCAAAAAACAAAATAGAAGAAAAATTTGAGTAATTAAAGTCACAATATAATTGTACCAAAAATTAAGAAATATCACTTAGTGCCAAAAAAATAAATAAAAATTTAAAACAAAACAAAGTTTAAGGGTTTTGAGGTAGTAGGTTGATTCGTTCCATGATGAGTTTTGATTGCATTTCAAGCTCGGGAACTTTCAAAGCAGGTTGCCTTCATGGTTTCAAATTCCTCCTTAGGAATTGTAACCATTTCCAGCGGCGATGTGGAGGGAGCGATTCAACTTCACGGTACACTAGCAACACAGTAGCTTGAATTCATCTTCTTATGGATTTCAAGAATAGTTTGAGACAATTCAGATTTTATCTTCTTCCTATCCTTTGCCCATTGGAAATAATTATCTCCTGGTGGAAACCATTTGATAATTGTTCCAAGTTTTCTTCTTTCAGACTCATATAGGGCTTCATTTCTTTGCTCAACCAGATCAGGAAACAGAAGATAATTGAAGATCATTTCTGTGTGTTGAAGAATGTCTCTGGCATATCCATCAAATTGTTCTGCAGCAGCTTCTCCAAACACATTGCCTAAGAAGACACTAAGGGCATCAAAGGAAAAGTTGATGCTTTCATTTTCAGCAATGAATAGTCTCCTCAAAATTTCTCTGTCATCCTTGTCAATAGTCAGAGGCTCAAAACTAGGCATAATGGCTTTGTCTTTTCAAGACGCAGACCATTGCATCCAGCCAAATCCAATGTAAAAGTGTTTCCAGACAAGATCCCATGGAGCATATAGCTTCACCAAGTTGAGCAGTCTAATCACAGAACACATGAACATATATCATCAAAATGAGCAGTTCCATGATTGGATTCAGGTACATTCTCGATGATGCCAACAGTATGAATTGTTGCCTTCTCTGCATTACAGCAGTTTGAGGATCCAGTTCTCCATTGATCTTTCTTCAGAGCACTCAGATAATACCTTCTGGCATGATCTTCAGAAATTTTCTTTACCGGAAGCTGGGTGAACTCCTTGACCTTGTAGTCTCTGAGAGCTTTCTCATATTCCTTAGGACCTATCTTACTGAATGGCATTTTGCCAGGTGCAGCTTCCTTTCTTTTTCCAGGAATAGACCAAGGTAACCACCTTTGCCTATCTGGAACAATCTTTATAGAGACAGATGATGGGTCTCTATATTGTCCAATGACTTCAAGCCTTTTCTGCTCATAGCAATGAGCCATCATACAAAGCTTCACGTAATCCATCTACCACATTCCTCTAATGTAAGAGGTTCATTCTGGGGTAGGAACCTTGGTACATCAACGAGAAGGGGATAGCCTGCTGTTTGGTTTGGGTCTCACCTTCCTTTAAAGACATCTCAACATTGTCTTTTCCATCCTTGAAAACGACAATATTCATTGGAGGAGGTATCTCAGTCTTGAAACTCTGGAAGTGAAGGTCTTGAGTGCCATACTGAGATGGGTGATTGTAGATAGAGTTATATGTCTCATATCTAACAAATTTTGGTCTAATGTCAAGAGGGACGAGTTTCTTTGGAATTAGAGGCGATAGTTTTTGGTGTCACTTCTTGTGATATTGTGCTTGGGAGGAATGTAGGGTTTGAAAGGATTAAATGGAGGGACTTTGATAAGGAGGTTAAAAGGATGAGAATGAAGTTTGGAAATGTATGAAGTGAGGGAGGTATATATATGTGGAGGTTTGAGGTGAGGAGAAGGTGAGTGTATTGGTCTGTGTTTGGGTAGGTTGTTTGAGGGCTATGGAAGTGGTTGTGTTTACGGTTTTTACGTACAGGTTTGAATGGTTGATGGTGTGCAGCAGATATAGGTGGAGCAGAATGGTATTATCGGTTTCAAAAGCAGAATCTGAGAATCATCGGTAGAATTCAGTACCTTTGGTTCAAGCTCGAGGCTGCGACCAATCTCTTGATTAATGCATAGGGGCGGTGGAGGCGGACGATGAATTGCCTTCTTTTGTGCACCGGATGCTAAAACTTGTTTCTCGACTTACGGCTTCTTTTCATCGAGAATCGGTGATGGGAATGCCGCCCTCATCTTACGATTCAGATCTTTCTTTTAGGTGCGAAGCCACCTTCTGCTTCTTGCTTGTTGTCTCCTCTTCTGGAGAATCAGAAGTCCTTTTCACACCAGTTATTGAGCTTCTGGTGGTTTTGTCAATAGTAGACTTCTTGCTAACAGAGGGACCAGATTCTATTCCATGGTCCTTTTTCACCTTCTTCATTTGTTCACGGTGATCAATTTCATTCGACCAGTGTTAACTCAAGGTGTCGGGAATCACAACCCTTCGGTTCCAAATTACTTCACCTTTTCTTGATCCGCAAAGCGATCGACTTGTTTACAACCAGATTCTTGGCCATCATCTTAGTGAGCAGAACACCATAAGAAATGCACTTGTAGGTGTTCTTCTTGTCAGCAACTCCTTTTCTCGAATTAACCAGTGCATTAATCAGGTTGTTGTAGATCAATCTTGGCAGGTTTACCTTGTTACCAGCCATGTAGTGCCTCATAATGAACTTTTGTTCATAGTTGACTATGTCACTAGAGCCAGCCTTCAACCAGACGCTCTTGGTGATTATATTGTGAAGAACTCTGTAATAACTCTTCAAATTCTTTGCAGTAGGAGTTTCACCAGATTCTTTCAACTGTTTATAGTTCTCAAACAAATCCTCATTGACCTTCTCAAGGCCATGAAATGCATCAGCCCAATCTGTGTAGTAAACGATACATTCACAGGGACAACCAGTGACTTCAGAGATGTTGGTAACGGCAAAAATGAACTTGTAACCTCTCACAGTTCCTTCAAAAATACCACCTTGGTGTAAACGAGCGTTACCCCAAAATTCCTTGATAGTAGTAACTAGAACCTCAACCTGGTTCCAAAAGAAATAGTGTTCCCAACCCATTGCCTTGAAACCACTGTAGAAGTCAAAGCCATAGAGTTTGAAGTTCTCTAAATCAACTCGATTTTCCAACAAAACTTTTCCTTCAGCCATGGTGTCATAAATAGCAGTATACTCAGAGGTTGTTACACCAGACATGATTGCAGTTGAGAGATAGAGAAATGGAGGTTTAGGGTTTCGGGGCGATCCACGAAGAGAAGAGAAGGAAAAGCGTTTTTGGTGAAAGCAGAGAGAGTGATTGTGGAGCAAAAAAGGAGTAGTGGGAAGGTTTTGTAATTGGTACAGTTACTTTTCAAAAACCTCTTCATTATCGAGTATTAAAAATAAATTTAAAAAGAAATTAAAATAAAGATACTCTTTTTCATTAAATGCAATGCCAAAATAAAGTAAAAGATTTTATTGAAAACGTAAATAATCATGACTCAGATTAGGTGAGATGAGGCGCTTAAGTTCCACATGAGCTTACCACGTGTGTGTTTGGATTCTCATGGTGATTCATCGGATCTTTGAGTTATGATGCAGTTGGCATATAAAAAATGCTTATTCGTGTGATGATGATGTCATACCAGATGCTCAAATGATTTCTATCATAAGACGCTGAGATTAATCATTCTTTTATAAGATGAAAATTAAAATTTCTTCTTATAAAATTGAATCTATCTTAAGGGGTTTTGTAAGAATGTCACCACCGTGATCGATGTCTATAAATTTGATTTCAAGTGTCCCTTCGAACATAGTCTCTTATAAAATGATGTTTAATCTCAATGTGCTTTGCTCTAGAATGCAATATAGGATTTTTAGTAAGACATATGGCGGATGTATTATCACCAAAGATAGGAATGTTACTCTCTTTTATCAAGTAGTCTTCAAGTTGATACTTCATCCACGTAAGTTGAGAAGCGCAACTTCTTTCTTGAGATGTATTCACTTACATTGTTGAGAGTGCAATAGTGCTTTGTCTTTTGCTTGACCAAGACACAAGATTAGCTCCAAGGCTGGCGGCCTCCACTTGTGCTCTTTCTCTCAATTCGGTCTCCAAAGAAAGTCAGCATCACAAAACCTACTAATTTGTAATCTTTTGATTTCTTATAAAGCAAACCAAGATTAGTAGTTCCTTGCAAATATCTGAATATTCTTTTAACAAAGACTCAGGTGTGACTCTCTAGGATCCGATTGAAATCTAGCACACAGACAGACACTGAACATAATGTCAGGTCTTGAAGCCGTAAGATAAAGTAGAGATCCAATCATACCTTTGTACATTTTCTGATCTACCTTCTTACCAATTTCATCTTTATTAAGAGTGCAGGTAGGATGCATAGGTGTACACATAGGCTTGCAATCCAGCATTTTGAATTTCTTCAATAATTCTTTGATATATTTGCTTTGATGTATATAGATACCATCACTGCATTGCTTGATTTGTATTCCAAGGAAAAACTTTAATTCTCCCATCATGCTCATCTCAAATTCAGCCTGCATAAGCTTAGAAAATTCTTTGCAAAGGCTTCATTAGTGGCTCCAAAAATGATATCATCAACATAGATTTGAACAAGCATGAAATGCTTGTTAGAAGATTTTCTGAAAAGAGTAGTGTCAACTAAACCTCTTGTAAATCCATTTTCCATTAAAAATGAACTTAGTCTATCATACCATGCTCTGGGAGCTTGCTTAAGACCATATAGAGCCTTTTTAAGTTTAAAAACATGTTCTGGAAATTCAATATCTTCAAAACCAAGAGGTTGTTTAACATAAACTTTCTCAGTTATAAAACCATTTAGAAAAGCACTTTTCACGTCCATTTGATATAGAGTTATCTTATGATGTGCTGCAAATGAAAGTAAAATACGAATAGCTTCTAGTCTTGCAACAGGTGCAAAAGTTTCAGTGAAATCAATATCTTCTTCTTGTGAGTAACCTTGAGCAACTAACCTTGCTTTATTTCTCACAACTTTACCATCTTCATCAAGCTTATTTCTAAATACCCATTTAGTACCAATAGCTTGCTTATCTTCTGGTAGAGTGACTAGCTTCCATACATCATTTCTTTGGAACTGATTTAGCTCATCTTGCATTGCTAGAATCCACCCTTCATCTTCCAATGCTTGATCAATCGTCTTAGGTTCCATTTCAGAGAGAAGTGCAAAATCAGCATGCTCCTTGAAAGAGGATCTGGTTCGTACTTTATCACCAGGTTCTCCTATGATTTGATCTTTTGGATGATTGGTTTTGTACTTCCAGCTTTTTCTTGCTTCAGCTTCTGCTTGAGTAGAATTCTTCGTCTTGTCACCACCGGATGATGAAGATGCACATTCACCGTCTGACTTGTCACCAAGGTTTAATTCTGAAAATAACTCATCTAGCTCTAACATAGCAGTGTCAGGCTTCTTATCATCAAACTTGACATGAATGGACTCTTCAACTGTCAAAGTTTCTTTGTTGTATATTCTAAAAGCTTTAGATCTTTATGAGTATCCCAAAAAGATTCCTTTGTCAGCCTTGGAATCAAACTTACCAAGCTGATCTTTAGTATTCAAAATATAACAAATATAACCAAAAGGATGAAAGTAAGAAATGTTTGGTTTTCTACCTTTCCACAATTCATAAGGAGTCTTATTCAAAATAGGTCTTATAAGAATTCTATTTTGAATATAACAAGCTGTGTTCTTGCTTACGCCCAAAAATGTTTATAATATCGACTTCATTGATCATGGTCCTGGCCATTTCCTGGAGGGACCTATTTTTCCTTTCTACAACACCATTTTGTTGAGGTGTTCTAGGAGAGGAGAAATTGTGGGAGATGCCATTTTCTTCACAAAATTTTTGAAAGTTTTCATTTTCAAATTCTCCCCCATGATCACTTCTAATAGAAGAAATACATATGCCTTTTTCATTTTGAACTTATTTGCAGAATACAGTAAATACCTTAAAAGACTTATCCTTGTGGGCAAGGAATTTAACC
The DNA here is from genome assembly GCA_037113605.1 of Calophaca sinica. Lineage (NCBI taxonomy): Eukaryota > Viridiplantae > Streptophyta > Magnoliopsida > Fabales > Fabaceae > Calophaca > Calophaca sinica. The sequence goes on along the minus strand of CM073733.1, from coordinate 32,911,246 downwards.
CATGTCCATCTAGTAAAATCATCAACAATGACTAATCCATATTTCTTTCCAATTAAAGAGGTTGTCCTTGTGGGACCAAAAAGATCAAGATGTAAAAGTTCAAGTGGTCTAGAGGTTGAAACAACATTTTTTAAATGAAAGGAAGTTTTGACTTGTTTTCCTCTTTGACAAGCCTCACACAGGGCATTAGATTGGAACTTAAGATTTGGTAAGCCTCTAACAAGATTGTGCTTGTTTAATTTTGAGATTAACCTCAAATTGGCATGACCCAATCTTTTGTGCCAAATCCATTGCTCATCTTCAACAGACATAAGACACTTGACATCTTGTTTCGCAAGTTCAGAAAGATCAACTTTATAAATGTTTTGTTTCCTCTTTGCTGTAAAGAATATAGATCCATCATTTTTGCTTTTTACTGAACATCCATTTTCTGTAAAGACAACATTATAACCATTGTCACATAATTGACTTATGCTCAATAGATTATGTTTCAGTCCTTCAACATATAAAACATTATCAATAGAAGGAAGAGAGCCTTTACCTATGCGATCAATTCCAACTACTTTACCTTTCTGGTTTTCTCCGAAACCAACGAATCCAGCTTCTCTAGGTCTTAGTTCTTGGAACATATGCTTTTCTCCCGTCATGTGACGCGAGCATCCACTGTCTAAGTACCAAGATAGGTGTGTTGACTTTGTTGCTAAGCAAGTCTGCAACATAGACTATTTTATCTTTAGGTACCCATATCTTTTTGGGTCCTTTCTTGTTAATTCTTGAAGGATACTTGTCCTTCTTAGTTGTAAACACAGTACAAGCACTTTTCAAATGACCAGATTTATTGCAGTAAGTACAATGCAAGCATTCACTATGATCATTGGTGTCATCAGATACTGAATCATTTTCTAAAGGAGGTTTATCTAATATATAACCAAGACAATGAGTTGTCGTTTTACTGACACCCCAAATCATAGAAGCTTGCTTGCTTCGAGTTACACTCTCTGCAAGAAACTTTTGAAATGCATGTTCAAGTCATTTGATTTGCAGTTAGGATTGCCTGTAACTACAGAGCTTTTAACATGAGAGCTCTCAGCTTCTGGTTGCTTGTTGGCTTCCAGACGCTGGTTATCCACCAGACGCTGATTTTCGCTTTTAGCTTGATTCTCTTCATTGAGTACAGAGTTTTCATTGTGTAAAGAATGAAAATCTTGTGTTAGTTTTGAAAATTTCTTTTTCAAATTCTTATACTCAATAGAGAAAGTGGCAGAATCCTTTAACAAATCATCAAATGCAAGTTGAAGTTCAGAATAAGAATCATATATTATTACCTCTTCAACTTCTTCTTCTGAATCAAGATCAGTGTCTGCCATGAGGGTAATGTGAGCTTCTTCTTCTTTATCTTCCTCAGAGGAGGATAAGTCAAGATCTTCCCATGTTGCCATGAGACCTTTCTTCTTTTTCTTGAAGGAGCTTCTTGTGGACTTTTCCTTAAGATTAGGACACTCGAATTTGAAATGTCCAGGCTTCTTACATTCATAGCAAATGACTTGGGCTTTGTCCTTGTCTTTGCTTTCCTTCTTGTCCTTTGTATCTTTCTTCTGAAACCTCCTTACAGTTTTTCTTCTTCCACATTCTCTGGATCTTCTTAGATATGAAAGCTAGCTCATCGTCTGATCCATCATAATCTCCTTCTGAAGCTTCATCATCTGATTCTTCTTCTTCAGCCTAAAAAGCTTTAGAAGTACTAGGTTTATGTTGCTTAACTTTTAAAGCAATAGACTTACTCTTCTTGGTAGGTTCTTCTTCATTTAGCTCAAGGTCATGAGCTTTCAAAGAACTCATAAGATCTTCAAGCCGAAGGACATTTAGATCTTTTGCTTCTTGAATAGCAGTGACTTTGGGTCTCCACTACTTAGTCAAACTTCTCAAGATCTTTCTCACATTGTCAGGTGTAGTATAGCTTTTTCCAAGGGCCTGCAACCCATGAACAAGTGTTTGGAACCTTCCAAACATAATAGTTTCAATGTTTTCTCCATCTTCCATTTTGAATAGCTCATACTGGCGAACCATCATGCTAGCCTTTGTTTCTCTTGCTTGGGCAGAACCCTCATAAGACAAAACAAGAGAATCCCAGATTTCATTGGCAGTATCAAACTTACCACATTTATCATATTCTCTTTCTGTCATAGCACAGATGAGAATAAATCTAGCCTTCTGACTGGTTTGATATCTCTTTTTCTAATCATCAGTCCAGTTTTCCCTAGGTATTGCAACACCAAGGGCATTAGCGGGAGAAATGTATCCACTTTCAACTATATCCCACAAATCAAGATTTTGTGCCTCAACAAATGCTTTTATCTTATCTTTCCAGTAATCAAATTTTTCTCCATTGAATAGAGGAGGACGGTTCATATGACCACCTTCAGCAGACATGTTCACGATAGGATCTTTACTCTTAACACGCTTAAGTGCTCAACCAAGAGGCCGAGCTCTACCAACCGAACGTGAACACAAGAAGGGGTTGAATTGTGTTGAAAACTTTTCACAAACTTTAAGTTAAAAACACTTAGAACACAGGTTTTCAAAGCAGTTTGTGTATCGGACTGAAATAAAGCTGGGCCAAAAGCAGTTTGTGAAAACTTGTTTTTAACAGAACAAGATAAAGATAAATAGAAAGCAGTAAAGTAAGAGACACAGAGATTTATACTAGTTCACTACCAAACTGGTAGCTACGTCTAGTCCCTTCGTTCCTGAAGGATTTTCCACTATAATCAACTGATTACAAAACCTTAAGAGTATTCTACTGTCACAACATTGACAATACTCTCAACTTCTCAAAACGACTCAGTACATTCAAGCCTTTGAGGGAACAACCTTAACTAGGCCAAAACAACTTTTACAAGTAAGTTGAATACAAGCAAAAATAACTCTCACAAAGAGGATAAAAAAAATTAAGCTCAATATAGAAATGCTTTCTAAAAGAAGGTGTCGGACGCTGAGTTCAGTTCTTGTACTCCAGAGACTTGGCTCGAAACTTGATTGCTCACAGAAGCAGTGCTTTCAGCGTATTGACTCTTTGTAGTGTATAGCAACAGTGCTTGTTCTCAGTAAATGAAGTAATATTCTCTTGTAGAGTTTCAGCAGTTTCTTCAATGGATACCTTGGGGTATTTATAGGAGTTATAAAGGATATTACCGTTACAGTAAAAATGGCTCCTTTCCATTGAGTGAGATAATTTCAAAAAGCTGTCTCTTTCTTCTTTTCCAGAGAATATCTCAGTAGTACACATTACCGCTTTAAATGCTACCTTGCTTTTCACAAATGCTTGTACGATTTTTGTCTTTTAGCTAAAGGTGTCACCTTTGATACCTCGTACAACAATTTTAGCGCATAAGATCAACTTCGAAATCCGTTCCAGAAGCTTCTGAGAGGAAGAGCAACTATGTGAACATCACATGATATAAAATGAAGTTCAGACGCTCGCTCAGAACAGGAAGGTCGGACGCTCGTAGTAAATGGATAAGCTTTGTGTCACAAAAGGTTAATTCCAGACGCTCACAAAGACAGTATACTAGGATGAGCCGGATGCTGACACATGGAGTGTATCCTTCTCTTGTGAACTTCTTCCTTCTTGCTTAAGTGGCTTAGAAGTATATGTAATATTAGTATCTGCACAATTCAAGAATTGTTAGAACATAAATTGTTCTCTTGTGAATACTTTGTTATCATCAAAATCAATGAGGGTCTAAACTTCTCAATCGTTTAGGTTCCAACATGTATGTATGTATGTATGCATATAACACATACATATGCACACTTCAAATAGTTAATTAAAGTTAAAATTGATAAGTCATAACACACAACTATTAAGTCATAAGTCATAACTCATAAGTCACAAAATAAATTAAGCTAGTACAAAACACCAAGACATGAACACCTATTTCCTGGAGCATTCTTTGGCTTGATTCTAGAACTAGGGACAGAGATGAGTTCTACAGATTCCCCAGCCATTAAAATGAAGTAGAGACAGAACAAAGACTGCAACAACATGTCACAAAACAAAGACTGCAATAAACAAATTGAGGGTAATAAGGAATAAAATTCTACAAAGAATACTAACAGGACAAAAAATTCTGCATAGAATAGGTACTGGGTATTAGGAATTAGAGGCAAAAAATACAAATTGTTTGAAAAATAAAATTTGAAGGGATAATGATCACCCTGTTTGGAAAGAGCAACAGGGTGTGCTTAAATCAGAAAAGCAATCATAAACTCCTTCCTTACCCCCAGTTTTCGAAAGATGCAGAGAATAGGGTGGAAATATAGGAATGGAAGGAACTGACCTTTGGGTCGCGAAGAAGAGAACTGTGGTCACACAGAAATGAGAGAGAACCGTGGTTGCATGGAACAGTAACGCAAACAAGAGGGAAGCTCTGCCTCTGGTTCGTAGTTTCAGTCGCGCGAGGGAGACGATGGCAAGGAACAGTAATGGGTTCTCATGTGGCTCGTTTTCAACTTGGTCATAATTTAAAAAAAAAACCCTAATATTTTAAAAAAAGGGTCTGCAAAGCACCCGGCTCTAATTGCCTAACCCGCATTCTAAAAAACTAATAACCCGCGTTTTAAAAAAGGGATGCGCAGCACCGGACCCTGAAAGAGAACAGAATCGCCGAAATATCGCCATTTCCACGATTTCGCGATTTATAGCGGCGATTCCACCCTTCTGTTCATCTTCTAAATTGTCGAGGGCTGCAAAATCGTGAAAACGGACAATTATACGATTATAATCTCGATTTTGACTACCATAGTGATTTGTGCTAATTAAATTATTGAATATTAGTTGCAAAATAAATGTGTTGAGAACCATTTATTCTTCTTATAAAACAATTATTTTATCGATTTTTCTAACATGTGCAACCTTTCATATGCTAAGGTTTATTAATTATCGACTTTTATTTTTCTTATTAGTTACATGTTTTCCTATTTGTTGGGAAGAGGGGGATTAAATTTATAAATAAATAGGAAAGTATGAAATGAATAAGGAAAAAAAGTGAATAATTAATAAGTCTTAACATGTGCAAGTTTAAACATGTTAGAAAATCCGATATTTAATTTTATTAACTCACATCAATAAATTAATTATGTTAGTTCCATGCATGAATTAATGCGGAAGCTAGATTAATGGATTGATTTTATATAAAGGATTTTTCTATCATGTGCAATGTTGCACATGTTAAGGAATCTAAAAATAGTAACTATTTATTGAAAACAACGACTATTTATTAAAAAGTTTATTATTTAATACAAAATACACAAGTTCCAATATAAATTACTATTTTGGATTTCTTAACTTGTGCAACTTTACACATGATAGAAAAATTCTTATATAAAATCCAACCCACAGAGACAACCATTGATAGACTCATTAATTGTAAATTTTGGTGATTTTAATAATAATGGCGGTTTACCTTTCTAAAAAAAATAATAATGGCGGTTTATTGATCATATATATCCATAAATATTCATTTTTATAATTAGAACAAAGGACATTTCAAAACAAGATTTGTCCTCTTGTTCAGAAAACTTTCGTCTTATGCACGTACGTAGTCGACATATTCGATTTATAAAAGCAACAAACTATTGTGTTGGAAGATTATGAAAATCCTTTCCATGTGAAGTGATAAAATATACATAAACTTTATGATTGAAGTGCTTGAAAATAAATTAAAATAAGCAAATTAATCCAGAATATTCTCCATTAATAGGTTAAGGGTTTAACTTTTAGCCACTTCTTTTCTAATGATTGGTATCTTGTTGCTGTACTCAAGAATATTTCAACATGCTCATTGATCAACATTGGTGTCTTGTAAGTAAAGGAAGTTAGTTGATCATGCATGAACCAGAGGTTAGCTGCGTCAAAGAGCAATAATATTTGTCGAGACCAATGAACAAATCGATCGTCCAGAATGTATGTGGTGGAGCCAAAAAACATTGTCAAAACCTGATTTTCATTTTTCCCCATCTTTAATATTTATACTACCAAGTCAGAAACTCACCAATCCTCCATTGAAAAATATAACAATTGTCTTCGAAGTTAATGACCCAAAACAAATAGGTAGGAGGGATGCTTTTAGCCTTTAGGAAAAAAGGGATGCAATTTGCAAATGGATGGGAATTGCTGAATATGAATTGACTCCAGTAGTATTCCACCACCACATAGCATAAATGTGGCAAATTTCATTGTGGAATTTTTGACCTCATACCCTCCACACAAAAACTCTCCGTATGAGTTCAAAACCACATCTTCTTTATATGGAATTCCAACTTTTTCCCAATTACATAATATCTAGTCACTATCTTACCCAATACAATTAATGCCCCAACAAATTGGAATTAGAACGGGTAGGGTCTTAGTAGGTACTCCCTCTGTCCCTTAATATAAGATCCTCTTATAAGACTTACATGAAGGTCCTATATTAAGGGGACGGAGGGAGTACTATAAATACTCGTTATCATACCCGTATTTTAAGAAATTACTCGTGCCTGAACCTATGTCTACGTGCATTGGTAGCAGCTTTCATATTCGTACCCTCTGGGTATATAAGTACTTGTTCCTATATCCACTACCTATACCTGTATCCACTAAAATTTCAGGTAATTATCTGCCTCCGTATTTCATATCCATTGAACGAGTAATTACCTTATCTATTCTGGGTAATTTTTTGTGGGTACCCATAGTCATTCCTACCAACAAATAGAGCTAAACATTATTATTATTATTATTATTATTATTATTATTAGTTAAATTACTTATTTAGATAATATATTCATTATTTAAGTCCAGTTATGTCACACAAATATACATAAAATTTAATCATTGATTATATTATATATCAATTGTTATTCTACATATAATTTTTTGGGTTAAATGTATTTTTGTCCTATAAAATTGGAAAACTTTGATTTTGGTCCTTATTCATTTTTAGTTCTTGTCGAGAAATTAAAAATATTCTATTTTTTTGTATTTTTAGTTTCTATTAAGTGACTAAAAATACACTATTTTTGTTAAATAAGGACTAAAATTGAATAAAATTTTTATATCAATCAAAATTAAATTTTACCAATTTTATATACAATAAAAATATATTTAACCCAAATTTTTTCACTTACCTTTACTCTTTAGTAATGGCGACAAAGATAAAATGGCAATTGTAATGGATAACACCCGTGAGTCAGAGTCAAAGGTCAACTAAATCCCGTCATCGTTAGACAATCTACCTGTGTTACCAATTCCTTTTGTCCCTTAACTTAGAGGAGAAAGTACTGAATGGAAGATATTGTAATCCATTATTTTTGCGATATGACCAATTACCTCAATTGCTTATATAGAGTTGGTCCTCAGAAATAGTGATCTTGAATTGAATTGAATTTCAGTCTACTAGATTTATTAGGCATTTAGCTAGCCAGCTTAGAGGAGATGGGAAATTGGACAGAAAGCGCGCGGCGCAACAAGACAAGTGCCTCAAGCTTCCAATTCAATCATGGGAAATCAAAATCCCCAATTCATTCAAAAGACAATGATATTGATAGCTTACTGTATTCATGCTGGCTTGACTTCTACAGTGCCACAACAGAAAATGCTACCTATGAAATGGAATTAATTAATTACTTACCTATGCTATGCTATGCCATGCTAGGCAATGATGCCTTAGATCACATTATATGATTTTCTATAGCCTAACATGAATTTAAACATCAAGTTATTAACTCATTGTGAATTCTATGGTGCACAAATACTGTAGGTGGGTCACGGTGTATAAGTACCTTTAAAATTGCTCAAACTTCTAACGACGACTAATGTTGTTTTTTAGAAGCAGAAGCTCATGGTCATCTTTGCCTTTACGATCGAGACAGTGATCTGATCTGTACCAGTTTGACAAAAACAAGTGAAAACGAGTCAGAAAATAGTTTTGAGGAAGTTTTGAGGCTTTTGTACTCGTTTTTGTTTGTTTTGTCAAACCGACACTGATAAGTTCACCGTCTCAGTCGTGAGAAAGAGTTCTGCTTCTGAGATACAACATCGGTTGTCGTTAAAATCTTGAACGATTTTTAAGGTACTTAAGTACCGTAAACTACTGTGATACTTGTGCACCGTAGAATCCAACGTTAACTCGTACTAATTTCAAGTCTCTCTTTATTGTAAAGCATTGCCATACGTACGCTTACTTCAATTGCAAGTTTTGTTGTCACATTTTATCGGAGAGGGATTAATTTTATGAGTAATAATCTCTTACAATAAATGATGTGTTACATCATTTGGGAGAAAAGTTCCATTGCCACAAACAGTGTTTCAGGTAAAGAAAATTGGTAAAGTACTTTGAAAGGACTACTCAATAGACAAAAAGGTTGAAGGGCCATCTCTCCTTTATGTGATGCTGCCTGCGATGATTTTTCCCAACTTATCTCATCTCAATCCACCTATATATCTAATATCTATAGCTAATAGCCTAATGCTTCGAAAGTCATTCAGAGAAATTAATAATATTGTCAGATTATTCAATCCACTCCAATTATCCACAAGAGAGAGGGGACTGCCAAATTGCATATGCATACGCCAAATCCAGTTCATCAATTATCAGTGATCTTACAAAAACGGTTAAACAATCGTGGTCCTTAAATACATGTACATGAGGCGTTGTTATTATACAAATATTACATGTTCTAAAAAATGGTATTTCCTTGTCTCCTACCAATCAAAGACTAAAGATATGGATATGTGTCAATAAATTATAATTTTATTTTATTTTATTATGTGGCAAATTATCACTGGTGGAGGACAGAGAATGTGACAGGAAAGTGAGACAGAAGATTTTCATCTTGTTATTATAGTTTTTCAATGTATCAAAATTATAAAAATATTCTCGTATATGTTTTTCGTTAACGTTAGTCTGTTTGGTAATCAAATTAATGTGTCTTTCGTCAGTTAATTTGATTCTTGAAATTACTAGCATAAAACACACTCGACAATACTTTTGAAATTCTGACACCTTCAGGGACTATAATAACAAAGACTCACACATTCAGAAAATAAAATGACTATTTACCCCTTCAAAAACCAAACGGGACATCAAACCAGCAAGACCTCCGAGTTTTTATTTATTTACTTTAAATCGCTTGAATAAAAAAATTGATCGTAAAACCATCTAATAATCGAACCGTAGAGAAGAGTGGTTTCTGGTTCGATGAATTGAACCTACCTGTGATCAGAAGCTTAGTTCAAGGAAGCACGTGAAGTAAAATTAGGCCATGTCGAACTTGAGTTGGTTTAGGTAAGGCAGGCACAAGATGCGTCTCATGTGGTACACTCAAAATTAGAACATGCGTGGATCATTTCATTTGTCACAGTAGTCGCACAGTGCAAAATTTTCCAATACTTGACCACCAACTCCCCTATGCTATTTTCAGTTTGTTATGTTATCTATCTGTCTATATCAATGACCGAGAAGAAAATTAAGGAAAATGCACCATTTGTTCACCTCTAATAAACAAAAAAACCCTCGAGCATGAAACCTGTCAGAAGAATTCAACAATGACTGGTCCTGTGTTCATACTGCCTCCACAAAAAAACAATGGAATGCATACGATGTAGATTAGTATAACACAAGCAAAATGGAAATTGACATTGACATATGGTTATATAAAACACACACACATATATAGATCTAAATATTTTTTTCCTTAAAATATGTTTGTATAACAAATAAGAGGTTTGTAACAAATTCTCTAACACTCTCATTTCAATACACATTCTTCTACTGGTTGACATTCATATGGGTCTCACCAAATTTAAGTGGGACCCACATTATTTAGTGGGACCCACTTGAATTTTAACAAATAAGAGAGTAAGTATTACAAAGTGTCTTGGTAGCACTTTTCAACAAATTAAGCTCAATATATAATATAGTGTATAAAAATCATTTCTTGGGTGGTTTATATGAAGGGAAGTTAGAAAAACTGGGTTGCATTTTTCTTATTGGTGTTCTAATCCGTTGGTGTATTTACAATTTATCTAGATTGGAATTCAATGTAATGTGTTGGAATATCCCTTATATTCCATATTAATAAACTTCTTCTAGTTATAAAAAAAATATGGTGTATAAAAATTTATACATTAATAATGGATGTATAACCAAGAATAGTCAAATTTAATTTTTTTTTTTTTTAAAGGTGGCAGCAAGGGAAGGTACTCCCAAAGCCACGAGCATGGCGCCACTGACATACTAGGGTTATCAGCAAAGGTTAAACCTAGAGTATTACTGCACAGTTTTAGACTAGAAGTAGTCTCACCTAATTGTATTTCTTGGAGAAGGGTTTCCAACTAAGAGGGATTTTAGAAATTGAAAGTTCAACTCCGGATCTTTAATTAAACCACTTGCTAACCCCAGTTTACCACCTTTAAATCAGATTTTATTTACCTGAAATCTTAACCAAACACTTAATTGAAAAATCAAAACAGAGTTTTCTAAATGTGTTTTCCAATTTTGTGCACAAACAGTATTTTTACAACCTAAACCAAACAGGCACGTAATCTTGTGTATGTTTTTATCATCACATTAGATTAGATTATTTCCTCTTACAATCTCATTTCATATGTAATCAAATAAAAAAATAAACAGTAATAAATTAGGATGTACTTAACCAACTATCACTGTTGGCCAATTGTGGGTGCGTTAGGGCAGCCACAGCGCTAGTTGTTTCTTTCGTTGGCAAACTGACACTATTGGCCCACCATCATTTTATCTCTCTCTATCTCTCTCATGCAAAACACGTTGTTGAGTTTTAGTTGCCGTTGCTGAATTTACTTCCGTTGACCAGTTTTAAGCAACCCAACACAAAACACTGACTGCCACCTAGGAGAGAGAAGTTTAAGAAACGCTAGAAAAAAATTGGATCCCTGCGCTAAAGATGCTCTTAGGAGTTCGAAAGTAAGGGGACGTCTAATAATGGATTAAGCAATAAACCACAAGAAATGAACCCCGGCCGTATCTTTATAAAAAATCATTAGACATTAGGTACACGAACCTATTCTCTTATATTATCTTTATTAATTTTATTTTTATCCAATGTATAATTAATTTCACACAGTCATCAGTTGATCAATGTGAAAAATATTGTTAGGATCACATTTTCAATTTTTTTTCGAAAGGGGGATCACATTTTCATAAAATATATTACTTGCCATTTGAAGTATATGATAAAATCGCAGGATGAATATCTAATAAAACAATAGTAATTATAATTAAACAATAAAAAAATTATGTAAACGTTCTCTTATATATATATATACACGAGAGATCAAATTACACCGATGTAATACTTGGGCAATGTTACACCCTTCAATAATATCTTCCTGGATAAATATTTTTCAAAATCAATCATTGGGTTGAAAGTTACTATCATATAGATCATATCTATAAATTTTTATAAAAATATATAATCATTTATCTTGCCATCAAGATGCGTCAAGCTTAACGTTATATGCAATTATATTATTGACGTTAATCTTGATTAATTTTGATTACATAACAAATGATTATAGATTTTTGTAAAAAATTATAGATATGATCTATATGATAGCAACTTTCAATTCAACGGTTGATTATGAAAAATATTTATCCGATAAGATGTTATTGAAGGGTGTTATATTGGTCAAGTATGTAATTTAATCTCTTCCCATATATATATTGGAGATTAAATTAGTTTACCAAAAAAAGAAATTAAATTAAACAAGTGTAATAGTATTCAAGTATTACATCGATATAATTTGATCACTCAGTATAAAGATCAAATTAAACCGGTATAATAATACCCAAATTTATAATACAAGTTTATGTTAAAAAAGCTTCATATTATTAAGCATAGAAAAGTCCAAATCTTTATCTGTAGCGCAACTTTGCGTGGTTAACCAAATAATGTACGTGTACAAAAGTTAAAGCTGCTATAAAAATTGAAATGAAGTTCCAACCGTGTATTCAGTCCGGAGAGACAGAGAGAGATAGTGAAAAGACAATTCAAATGTCAAATCGGGTTCTTTGAAATCATAAGACCGTCAGTGGGTTGTGCTGTCAATCCATGGGATTTTGATTTTTTCTACCTATTTCTGTTTTCTTTTCTTTATTTATAAAGTCATTAGCTCCTTCTTTTTTTTTTCCATTTTAATAAATTCAATTGCAAATACAACAGCATCCAATTAATTTCTATAAACAGACATATTTTATAATAATGTTAGATATCAGTCCATTCGAGCTAAAACAGCTGAAAATGATTTGTTAACTAATAGCATCCTTTTTAGCAAAAATTGATAATAGTATTACCTTTAATCTTATATATAAGAGACAAATATATTTTTTAGGTTTATTTAATAACTGTCAATTATTCAATAAACATAAAAAGTACATTTGTTTGTTATATATGAAACGGATATAGTTATATATAGCAGCACTTTTGTCGCAAGGAGCACTCTTGTCACGTGCACAGCTTCTTGCTTATCTTATAGTAGTACTATAAAAACAAATTTTGTACTGAAAAAGCAAGAATTAGTTAATAAACAGTTATAGTTAGACGTAAATGGGAAGGTTTGTGTCGGTAATGGAACGATTCCGAAGAATGAAACATGCTTAAACCGATTAATTAAACCCGGCCGACACTCTTTTCTATCACTGTGTTTGGTTTATGGGAGAAAGTTAGATGAGAGAAAAATCTAAAAAAAAATTAAAAAAAAAAGTGGAAGGAAGGAAAGAAAGAGAAGAGAAAGTGAGATGATTTTTTTTGGAAGAAGAGAAACTAAAAAGAAAAAAAGATAAAAACTTTCTCTTCTCGTTTGATTGAAAAGAAAGTAACAGGAAAGTAAAATATTTGTTTTTAAATGACTAAAATAACCTTAAGTTAAAATTGAATAAGTTTAAGAAATTAAAAATCCTCTCGCCAATATAAAAAAGAAAGTAAATATAAAATCCAAAATAGACATAAAATACCTCTCAAAAAAATAAATTAAAAATAAATCAATAAATAAAAGAGAACTTACCTAATAAGGGTATTTCATTTTAAAAACCTTGTTTTCTCTCACTTTTCTTTACAATTTGAGAGGAAAGGTTTTTGAGGTTGGATACAAAATAAAAATTTTAGTAAAATGTGTTTTCCTTCCTGTATTTTATATTCTACGGTCTTTCTTGGCTACCAATTCTTTATACGAAAAAAAAAAAATTCGTCTATCCTATTTAATTATGGCAGTACCATTTGACTTGAACCAAGTAGAACATAGGGATATCAATCAATTCCATCTCATCAATGAAATGCCTCTATTCCTCTATCTCCCTTACATCTTCATGTATCCTCAACCATTCCCACTCCCCTTGAGAAGAAAACATATTAAATTATCCCCAGCCATACACTGCAACTTCCCTATTAGTATCGGAGTTTCTCCTCCATCACCAGCTTCTGAAAGAACTAAATTGGCACCCAATGGTGTACCCTTCACAACAAAAGTAACCTGCATATGGATTTTTATTGAGTACAATACATATCTCCGGGATTTTCAACCTCCCCAACAAATCAACAGTTCATTTTCTTAATAACTTGCGGATCAACCTCATCTCACATGGTAGTGGTTACCATGAACCTAATGATTCACACTCCAACCCTTCTAAGTTATGCTATGCTTTGATACCCTATTTTTCATCACACTCGAACCCTTGCCCGACGTTGTTGATGCTTCTGAATGCCTTCCACCGCCCTCCATATACCACACAAACACTTCTATAGATCGATTGACAAAAACCTTATGATCACCTGTATAGATTTTAGGCTTAAATATGATTTCCTTCCCTGCAAATATAGAAGTTTTTGTTTTTTTTCCTGTAAAAATATTTTTTTGTTTTTTATCCCTACAATTTTCTTAACTTTGTTTTTTGTCCCTACAAAATTTTATTTTTACTTTTTGTCCCTGTAATATATATATTATTTTGGAATTAGTCCTTATATTTTCCATATTTCAGGGATTAAAATCACATTAGTCTCTAATTTCAGGGACTAGAACTAAACATGAAAAAATATTACGACAACTAAAACAAAACAACAAGGATCAAAAGCAAAAATTGTTATATTGTAGGGATGAAAAATAAAAAAAATAATTTACAGGGACGAAAATTAAAAATCCCTATAATTACAGAGACGAAAAACATATTTAAGCCTAGATTTTATCTAAACATCTTGCAAACATAGATCATATCCATATAGATCATATCCATATCTTCAAACCTAGCAAAGCCAAAATGACGACCCCTGTTGTCTAGTTCATTCATAATGAAAACCTCAATAATCCACCCCTATTCACGAAACGCTTTCCATATATCTTGGTCATTATAATTTAATGAAAAATTTGTGAAGAAAAAAAGATGTGTTGCCTCCCATGTTTCATTGCCTTCTATTTTGTCTGACCGATGTTGTTTCCAAGGGAAATGCACTCTGTCACAATGTAGTAATAAAAATCACTTTTGAGTCTCGAATTATCGTACCCAAGGGAATAAAAACAATTACCGAACTAACGAATTGTTATGTTAATTAAGCTAACGAATTGAGTGATTGTGAGCACAGTAACTAGCAAAAGAGAATAAAAGCACTTGCTAAGAAAGCAATAGAGCGAAACTTAGGGTCAACGTTTCACTTGTCCCTTCAATTCCCTATAGTCCTAATTCTATTTGATTCACTTATTATTACCCAAGTACCAATCCCTTTCCCCAAATTAATTCCTCGTTTGGTCATTCGAAGAATTTAAATATAGAGAAAGCATGACAAGCAAAGAGAGGTTGAATTGATTGAAAGATTAACACCAAGTTTGGTCATGCAATTAATATGTGAGGCTTGAGGCTGATGAGGGCGGGGAGTGATCGTCGGTGAATTAAACATGGACAAAGAGCGGCTCCTGGTAGTTTCTAGGCTAGGGGGCACGTGAACGAATCGAATTCACGTCGGAATCAGAGGGATCCTGAGGCTGCAGGTATTAGACTGCATGGTTGAAAGAAGACTTAAAGGAATTGATTGGTACTACCTATACCAATAAGATGCATCTTCTTTTTTGGAGCCCAGAACATAAGAACATTGTAGTTAAACGTGCTTAACTTGGAGTACTCTTGGGAAGGGTGACCTTCCAGTAAGTTACCCAGAAAGCATGTGAGTAAGGACAAAACACACTTAAAAGATCTATGTTGGTTTGCGGGGACAGTCGACAATTCTGAAAGTAGTCCAGGTCGTTACACAATAGCCTTAATCCAGTTTATCTTTAGGTCTACAAATTAACTGCAGTACGACCGTTGGTCAATTAATTGATTATTATCATGCAAAGGGTGATCAATCTTAACATGTAATTAAAGCAACATGATCATACTAATTAAAATAATAATATTAGAAATCAAATATAACTAAAACGTAAGCAGGGGTTTCTCAGAGAACATGATCCACCTAAGATCCTAGAAGAGAGTTTAGCTACTAATGATAAACAAGAAAGCCATAATGAAAATAGGATTCACAGTACATGAATAAGAAAAACTGGTGAGTAATTCTTGTTCTTGACGTCCAAACATAGCCTTAGCTCCAGAGCACTCAAAACAACTCACAAAGTCTCTTCAGTAGCAACTTCGTACCAAAGGAGGAGACTGCACACGTATTTACAGGGAACACAAAAATATGAACACAAATGCACGGTCACAATCGTGCATCTTCATCTGATGCTCCAGAAATTGTGTTTTTGCTCCAAAAGTCCGCCTTTTTCATTCTTTTCTCCTTTCTCTCTTTTTCTACGCAACATAGATTAAATTGGGTCAAAAATCCATATAATAGCTCAAAAGTACTATAAAAATTACCCAAAAATTCACCTAAAAAATTGCACTAAATTGAGGTTTATCAACCTCCCTCCACCAGCCCTTAATTTTCCTTTCACACCCCATCAAACATTCAAGTTATGAATAATAAAATTGTACCTAGGTTTGAATAATTGAAATACAAATGCGGACTTATATTGTTCAAGATCCTCCTTCCATTTCAAAATAAGTAAAGTTTCAACATAAAAAAAAATCATATTAAACTGACATTTAGGTTTTCAATGAAGCATTATTTTTTTGTTCTAATTCTGCCTCATTAATTATTTATTGAATTGAGAAAGACAATAAATAATAAAAATAATTTAGTTAAATTATTTTACTCATTAAATTATTTATTATTTTTCTTAATTCTCATAAAAAAAACCTTAAACATCTTAGACATCACTTCTTTTAAGAAGGAGTGAGTAATAATTAAGATGTACTCTATTGTTTAATTTTTTGGGACAAATGTTAACGAGTGTTGTACTACCTCCGGTTCTTAGCATAAGAAACAAAACTCTAATTCACATAAACTAAGGAAATGGATTGAAATTAGCTAATTCTAATTAATACTCCTAAAAATTTAACTTTTTTTTCAAATATACCCCTTTCATAAATAGCGACTGATAACTAATGACACTTAATTCACACAAATTTCACTAACTTAAATAAGAGCATAATTGAAAACTGGCATTTCATGTATGTAAAATTTGATACATGTTTCTTATATTTTGGACCAAAAAATTGGACTCATCTGTCTTTTATAACATAGATCGGAGGGAGTATTAGTCAAAAGACTTTCAAAAATTTGTTGAATATACAATTTATGGTGACATTTACAAAATACTTCCTCTCAACACTTTGGTTGTTTAAGGTTTTGACAAACAAACTAAGAAATAATTAATGTAGACAAAATTTGACTAAAGTATTCTTAATAAATTTGACACGTTTCAATGCAAAATCTATTGGGAATTACTAATGCTCCACTAAAACTACTTAGTAAAAATAAACTATAATTAATGTATGCTATTAATTTAAGGGTATAATGGGAAAAAATGCTGAATTATGCTTTGGATTTTTTTTGGTGAAGTGTTTTTTTTTGGTGAAGAATTATGCTTGGGATTTGTAAAACAACCAAATTTTTGAAATTAAAATAAAAAAGCTAAAACACCCAAAGTTTTGAGTCAGGGAGTACATGATTTTTATTGGTGTGCTAGAGTTCTATGTAGTATTTATGAGAAGAACAACACCAACCACACATATAAAACCTTACCTAAATTTTGCCCAAGTTCTATTAAAACATTACGTTTAATATTTTTTATAAAAAAAAACTTACATTTAATATTATTAATATATTAATATTATGAGTGATTGAGTGTGTTAGATAAGAATATTTTGGACAACAAATATTTATTTTATTATTATTTAATTTCTTAAGTAGTGTTTTTAAAATAATTGTTAGCAAAATAATTTTCATGGGAGAAGTCACTACTAACCACTTGTTTAACTTGAAAATGAAAAAAAATGTAAAACAAAACCGAAAAAGAAAAACTCATAAATAGGTCACCAGGGAAACAAATGTGTGTATATGTCCAAAATGCCTAGGCCACGTACCAATGCAGTGCAGCAGCCTACACATTAGGTCTCAAAGACTCCTATCTATTTTCACTCAACAAAAAACAAAAAAAAAGACTCCTATTAATATCATGCAAATCTGTCTATCCACAAAGACTTCAATTGCTTATACCACTTCCTTATCTTATTATAAGACTCTTTGTATAATGTACACGACATAAAAAAATGATTGTTTATAATAAATTTATTAACAATATATATTTTCTTTCCAACATTACTTCTCAATAAATTTTCCACTTAACTAAGACATTGTATTCTCTTTCCACTTAATTCGGGTATTTTTTGTAAAAAAATAATAATTAATACACTTAGAAACAAAGTTGGAAAAGCCTTATAAAAAGAGAAAACACAATTTTACAAAAAAAAATCTTATAATTAGGGACAGAAGAGGTAGTATATAACACTAAGCATATAACCAAAGTCTAATCCCTTCTTTCTTTATCCACATAACATAACTTTCAATCCTCCCCCTACATGCTTCAATTCTACTCTGTATCTGTATAATATACAACAAGGCATATAAAAAGGAGGAGACATTAAAAACAATTTTTTATTGAATTTTTTAAGCCTTTTTTATACCCTCCAGCCGCCCAGAACAGCCACCCAATTTGCAATCTCTCACTCTCACTCTGACTCTCCAAAATATCTATCAAGATTCAAAAACACACAAAATTTCCCATCCCAACAAGCATACCCCTCCACTCCCTCCACCCAGAGAATCCCACCAAAACAACCACAGTAGTACCCTCTCCATCATCATCAACAAAAAGACAACACCAACATCATAACTGATGAACCCTTCCCCTTCCCCTTCCCTTCTCTCACTATTTCATCTCTCTCACTCATAAGTCATAACCATCCTTCTCTCTCTCTCTCTCTCTCTTATATCCACCAGCCCTAAAACGCTGAGGAGACAACACAGTGAACCATCATCATCATCATCACCATGTCCCTTGAAGACTCTTTAAGATCTCTATCGCTGGACTACCTGAACCTCCTCATCAACGGGCAAGCCTTCAGCGACGTCACTTTCAGCGTGGAGGGTCGTTTAGTCCACGCGCACCGCTGCATCCTCGCAGCACGGAGTCTCTTCTTCAGGAAATTCTTCTGCGGGCCGGACCCACCGTCGGGACTCGACCCGACATCAACACGGGTCAACTCGGCCGCGTCGACCAGGTCCGGAGTCATCCCCGTTAACTCGGTGGGCTACGAGGTGTTCTTGCTTATGCTTCAGTTTCTCTACAGCGGCCAAGTCTCCATCGTACCGCAGAAACATGAACCTAGGCCTAATTGTGGCGAGCGTGGTTGCTGGCACACGCATTGTACCTCAGCCGTTGATCTTGCCCTCGATACACTCTCCGCCGCTAGATATTTTGGTGTTGAACAGCTCGCATTGCTTACTCAGGTTTTTAATTTAATTTAATTTCCTTCTCATTATTATTATTATTCTTGCCAATAATGTCAGTATAGTAAGAGAGACTATCAGCATCAACCTCACCACTGTTTCTTTCTCTCTTTTTTTTTTTTGGTTTCGTTGGCCTTGTGATTAGTGTGTCCAGTCGTATGTTCTGTGGGTCTTGGGAATTTGGGAAATTACTGCTATGGTGGTGGTCTGGTTTTTGGGAAGTGGGAAGGGGCATATTTTTTTGTGCTCTAAAAATTTCATTTTTATTTTTATTCAAATTTATTCCCTTTTTTTTTGTTGGTAAGATTAGTCTCCAATCCATCCCATCAGGAGATAGATAGAAAGAAAGAAAGAAACAGTTGGTTAGTTCTACTTCTATTCTATGATCTCGTGGCACCCTTCTGGTGTCTTCTCTTGTCACTTGTCAGGTTTTTCCTTCTCTATCATTAATTCTCAATGCCCAACTCCAACCTCTTCACCTCACCTTCACTGTATTTTTCACACTGGGCATTAGAGTATGTATTTTTATGGCCTTTTTTTTTTTTTTTACTTTTGATGTTCTTGATATATTTCATGTACTGAAAATTAGATAGACATGGCCGTTTTCTCGATTTGGCGTTCTTCCACCCATTACGATGCACACTCATGAGTTTCTAAATATAGATTCAAAAAAATATATACAGTCAGTCTTGTCTTCCACACAGTGAGCGCACGAAATCTTTCCCTTTCCCAAACACACTCACTTTCCCCATTTGGTGTTTGGACTCAAAAAAGAGAACAAACCACCGCAAATCGCTTCCCATTTTGTTCTCTTCCCTTTTATCAATTTTTTATTTTTTTTTTCCTACTCTCATCACTCACTGTTTATTTATTTATTTATTTTTTTCCCTTTGTTGCGACAGAAACAACTAGCGAGCATGGTAGAGAAGGCATCAATAGAAGACGTAATGAAAGTGCTACTAGCTTCAAGAAAACAAGACATGCACCAACTATGGACCACATGTTCCCACCTCGTAGCAAAATCAGGTCTTCCACCAGAAGTCCTAGCAAAACACATCCCTATTGACATTGTTGCCAAAATCGAAGAGCTTCGTCTCAAATCATCCCTATCACGCCGCTCCTTAATCCCCCACCACCACCACCACCATCATCACCACCACCATCATGATCTCGGCGCGGCAGCCGACTTAGAAGACCAAAAAATCCGGCGAATGAGGCGGGCTCTCGACTCCTCCGACGTGGAACTGGTGAAACTCATGGTAATGGGTGAAGGCCTTAACCTCGATGAAGCATTGGCATTACCCTATGCTGTTGAGAATTGTAGCAGAGAAGTGGTGAAAGCATTGTTGGAACTCGGTGCAGCTGATGTTAACTACCCCGCCGGTCCCTCCGGTAAAACTCCGTTGCATATCGCCGCGGAAATGGTCTCGCCGGACATGGTGGCGGTGTTGCTTGACCACCACGCCGATCCGAATGTAAGAACCGTTGATGGTGTTACCCCGTTGGACATCTTAAGAACCCTAACTTCTGATTTTCTCTTCAAAGGTGCTGTCCCTGGATTAACCCACATTGAACCAAACAAGCTTAGGTTGTGTTTGGAGCTTGTTCAATCAGCGGCTCTTGTTATGTCAAGGGAAGAAGGAAATGCTAATGCTAACAACAATGCTACTTCTTCGGCAACAACTATGTATCCTCATATGAATGAAGACCATAATAGTGGCGTTGGCAACAACAACAACAACAATAATGTTGGTAATAACCTTAACTTGGATTCAAGGTTGGTGTATCTTAACCTTGGTGCAGCTCATATGAGTTCGAGGATGGAAGCTGGTGATGATGATAGCAGTCGTAATAGCCAGCATAGAGAAGCCATGAATCCTGCCATGTACCACCACTCTCATGACTACTAATTTAGCTGTAAGAGTAGTTACCAAAAAGTTTAAATTTTTAATTAGATTAGTGATATATATAATTTTCAAGTTATTTCAATTGCAATGGAAGGATGGAAAATGGAGAATTTTAAGAGAGGAGGAAGTTTGTTCATGAAAGCTGCTTATTAGGGACATTATTGGGTGGAGAATAAAAAACTTTCTTCTTTCTGTGTTGCCTCTCTGATGTTTTGTTGGGGTTTTTTTCGTTGTTTTAGGCTTTTCAAATGGTCACCATTTGAAGTGCGGTTTCATAGGAGATTGGGATAAGGGACAATGAGAATCTAATTATTTCAGTTCAATTTTATTTTAATTTTTAATTTCTTTGAAACGAAAGGATGCATGGAGGAGACTCGGGTCAATCTTTTCAGATCCTTCATTTTGTATTTACTGATCCGTAGCTAATATCACGGCCTATTTATTGTCTTCCTTTTAGAATTTCAATTCATCTTGTCCCACCCCCCACTTTCTCATAACCATCAATAATTATTTTCATTTTGCTTTTAAATGGGGTGATGGCCATGGAAAGGTCGAGTAAATACCCAGTTTAATCTCTGAAATTTGTAGAATTGTATAACTTAATTATCACATTATCAATATCTCAAAATGATTTTTAGAATTGTAAAATATTAATCAAATTTGTCTATCTGTCAGTGATGTATTTATTAACAAATTCAAACAGAAAAACGATCCACGAATTAACTTGATTAACGTTTTGGAATTTTTAGGGATTTTGAAATATTGATAATGTGAGGTTTATATAGAGTGATACATTCTAATAATTTCAAAGATCAAGTGGGGCATTTGATCTGTCGAAATCTTTTTTTTTTTTTTCAGTTTATTTTTCAAAGGTTTGTTTGAGTACCTTGGAATTAATTTATTGTGTGTTAGTCGAGAGATGATATGTGCTGCCCCTTCTCTTCTGTTCCCACCTAATATATTATGGTTTTTTCCTTCTAACATTATGTAGGCCTTTGGAGCAATTCATTGGCAATTTGTTTTGGGCTTTTATTATTATTCTAATAAAAATCATGTGGCTGTGGACAATTTGAATGGTTGTCTTGCATGAATGCAACAATGAGTGTGACCACACATGTCAAGTTAAAAAATCGGCACTATCACCTTCCATGTAATCCTCTTCTTGTCCCCCCTGCCTTTTTTAGACCTCTTTAGACAAAAACAAAAATATAAACTTACTTCTAAAAGCCTATTAAATTATTAATCATTTCTTTAATTACTACTATATGGATCTGTCTAAATTCATCGGATGTTGGCTAGGGAAGATTCTAAGGGAATACAGTACTCTATAATTTCCTGCTTGAAGGTATGTTAATTATACGTCCGGCGTCTTAGCTGCATGTTGCTTTAAAATCATTGTCCAAACCCAAACCTCTTAATATTTGAAAAATTAGTTTGCTGTGTGTATGCTTAGACCTGCGCTTCTTATATGGATCCAATAATATTTACTCCTTCTGGTCTGGAATATAAGCAAAAAAATCTCTAAAATATAAGTAAAAAATTTATGTGTTTGGTCCAAATTTAGAGCAAATACATAGACTTTTTACTTATATTTTTGAGACTTTTTTTACTTATATTTTAGACCGAAAGGAGTATGCTCTACAAGCTCTTGATTGCGTGGTCTAAATTGGTTTAGTAAGATAGAATGCATCTTATATAATTTTTTCTCGTAAATTGTGAAAATAAGATTTTTGAAGTTATAATAGGAGTTTTATTATGCATTTAGCTTATAATGGTACTAATAATAATTTCAAAATACACATGAACAAAAAAATGGTGGGAAAAAAGGACAAACAAGGGTCTCCTTACATTAAGAAAACATTTGTTTTTAATTTTAATTACAAAATTGTACTTTATTTTCAACCTGTTTCGTGTTTTCAAATATTCGCACAGAAAATGAAAATATGAAATGAAAACACAAAATATTTTCTTAAAGTAAACGGTCCTGAGAAATCAAGTATACTCATGCTGCAACTTTGAAGTCGTTCTTGTTCTTCTCGAAGTCATTCGCTGAAAAAATTATAGCGTGTTGTTTTGTGTGTGTTTTTTTTATAAGCAAAAAGATTTTATTAAAAGGAGTATAAGAGGTATTCAAACACGTTACATCAAAGTACGATACTTATACCACCTGGAGACAATTCAAAGGACTGACATACCAGTCTGAAAATGAATAAATAGAGTGTATAACTTCCTTACATATGAACCACCTCCAAGATAATGTTTTTACTTGTGCTATTACATAACTATAATCAACCACTCCTTCTTTGAAGAGGATTATGTTTCTTAACAGCCAAAGGGACCATACAACAACACCCCACATTAGATACCTAACCCTTTTTAGTTTCTTCCCTTTAAACCGCACCATGTTGTAGAAAATGTGGAACCCCTTCGTAGTGATAAGCTCCATTGAACCCCAACCAAGAATATATTGCAGACCACACAGTGTAGGAGAAGTACCTTGGCTTTCGGAGATTATACCTCTACGGTGCAATGTTTCCCGAGTTGGCAACCTATCTTGAAACAACCTCCAAATGGAAACTTGGACCTTGGATGGAATTGCACATTTCCATAACCTGCCGAGAGCTTTCTATAGGTCCAAACCCGGATTTGTTGATTCAAAGATATATATCAGTTGCATGTAACCTTACTTAACAGAATCGCGTTCGTCCCTTTGGGGAGAGACATGCATGTGCAACCTGCTGTTCCAGTTCTGTCACAAGGTCCTTCTCACATGCAAATAATAAGCGTCTCCACCTCCACCGCCACACCCACTTTACTGCCGTTAGTCCAACAGCCCAACTTTGACACTGTCACCAATTTGTGTGTGTTAACTGGCCACTAAATGTAAGTTTGGTTAGAAGTAACAATTTGACGCTTCTCACTGAAGATAAAATTTGAATTCATACCCACCATTTTTAACATGTATACAAACAGGCTCATTCCTTTCACTACTGCGAAATTACCTTTCGGAACAGGGATTTTAAATCGGTTGTTTTAAACAACCGATTTAAAAATAAATGCGGTGGCATTTTTGAAATTAAATTAAAGTTTTAACATTATGATACACATTTTAAATCGGTTGTGATAAAGAACCGATTTAAATGGGCTTTTAAATCGGTTGTTTATGATGACCGATTTAAAATACGCAATATTTTAAATCTGTCAATATAATCACCGATTTAGAAGACCCACACGATAGTTATTTTTCTTTTCCCTCTTCTTTTCCCTCTCAAACCCTACAGTGGTCTCAAACGCATTTTAGTGAGAATCTCTCCTCGCCGCCGTGCCTCTATCCTCGCCGTCGTGCCTCCATCTTCAAGCTCGCATTGGGTTTTGCTCGCGTAGGGTTTTGCTCGCCGTTCTCCTTCAAGCCACCGCGACCATTCGTTCTCCTTCAAGCCGCCCTGCCATTCGTCCTCCTTTGGTTTATTCTTCAAGCCGCCCTGTGCTTTGTTGCTGTCGTTTTCAGGAATTGAGAAAGTGGTGAGCACCATCGATTCCATTCCCTGTGTTGGACGCTTTGAATTTTTGCTTCTGGCCCGGTACGCTGTTTTCACTTTTTTAATTTTTTCCCCCTTTTCCATGCTGAAATGCCATATAATTTGATATATCTGCACAGCGTTTTGTTTGCACTTGATGGATGTTAATGTGAAAATGGTTTGTGAATATGCAAGAGGTGGCAAATTTGAATTTCCATATCTGTGATGATATTTTTCCAAAGCATTTGATTTGGTCAACAGCATATTGGTCCCTGCTTATTATAAATTTATTATTATATGACCAATTGCCGTGGTGCATTTGTTATAGTTGCTTCCTTTATAGACTGATGCTACTGCTTTCAAACATATCCATCATCTTAGCTTTTTTTATCATCAGTCATTTCTTCACTTTTGTACAATGTATTTGAATAAAAAGCCACAGTAAAACTTATCTTTTTGTAGTAAATTAAGGGAATGAAAAAACATTCTGATAAAATATTTCTCTATGTTAGATTCTAATCTGTGGAGATTAGTTGGATATTGAATTCCTTAATTTCTCTCATATGCTGATGAGAAACAATCATATATCATATAGAACTATGGTTGTTTTTTTTTTCTTTTTGGTGTCGGGCAGGAGTTTGAGCAATTCTTCATGAGAGAACCAAATCTTATATTTTTTGTTCAAGTTGAAGTATTTTCAAAAAGATATTTCGAGATCTACTGCATGGTGGTTCTATAAATAATTAGATTTGATGTTATTTCTAAAGGCATCAAGCCAACATTATCTCCTAACCTTAATATTTTGTAATACTTTGTGAAGTGTGTTATTTTTTTTCAAAACTTAGTTATGGATTGTAGTTGGATGCAACAAAATCGATTGAGTGAAGAGTACGAGAAGGGAGTAGAAGAATTTCTGAATTTTGCTCAAACAAAGCTTCCTAAAAGTGGCGGAACATTTTCTTGTTCGTGTGTTATTTGTGTGAACCAGACACCACAAATAGTCGACAAAATACGGGAACACCTAATTGTCCATGGGATTTGCAGTAGTTATACAACATGGACATGGCATGGTGAGAAGAAGGAAATGTCAAGTGTGTCTAAAGAAAAGAAAGCTGAAGTAGAAATGGACGATCGGTTAGAAGACACGATCCGTGATATTGGACATGAGTCTTTTAAACGAGCACATGTTTATGAATCCTTGACAAAAGACAATGAAGAGGCTTTGTATAAGGGGTGCACAAAATTCACACGGTTGTCTGCCGTGTTGAGATTGTTTAATTTGAAGGCAATAAATGGGTGGACTGACAAGAGCTTCACCGACTTGCTTGAGTTGTTGAAAGATATGCTTCAGAGGGCAATACATTCTTGCCGAAGTGCGTATGATGCGAAGAAGACCCTGTGTCCGATGGGTGTGGAGAATAAGAAAATACACGCATGCCCCAAAGACTGCATATTGTACCAAAAAGAGTTTGAAAATGTTCACAAGTGCCTCACGTGTGGGCTATCCCGCTACAAGGTGAAGGGACGACGCGTTGGCCGATTGACGATGAGAGCACAAAGGGTCCGCCTGCAAAAGTTTTATGGTATCTTCCAATAATTCCAAGATTGAAGCGACTGTTTGCCAATGAAAAAGACGCAAAGAGTATTAGATGGCATGTGGATGAGAGGAAGTGTGACGGCCAACTTCGCCATCCTATCGATTCTTTGCAATGGAAGAAAATTGATACTCTGTTTCCAGATTTCGGCAATGAGCCAAGAAACATTAGGTTTGGGCTTGCTTCTGATGGAATGAATCCGTATGGTAACTTAAGTACCAACCACAGTTCATGGCCTGTTGTCTTGGTAGTGTACAACCTTTCTCCTTGGTTGTGCATGAAACGCAAATACATGATGTTATCCATGATGATTTCGGGCCCGAAACAACCTGGAAATGACATAGATGTTTTCCTAAGTCCCCTGATTGAAGACTTGAGGAAATTGTGGGATGAGGGCGTTGATGTGTTCGATGCATATTCTAATGAAAATTTCAAGTTGCGTGAGTCGTGTAGGGATTCCTAAGACTCGTCATGTTGGAAGATATGAAGGTAGGGGTACACGAGGGTTAACCGTTAAGAGCATGAGTCGTGTGGAGGTGCTTCAAGCACATCTGTATATATTGAATAACAATGTTGAGGTTATACCTTACTTAGAAGCTCACAAAAGAGTTGTCAAGGCCAGTAACCCTCGAATGAACGAAAAAAGTGTGTTGAAAGAGCATAACAAGACATTCCTATCTTGGTTCAAAGCACAGGTTATGAATGAATATGATACTGCTTCTGATACATTAAGTAGGATAGCACATGAACCTAGTTTTAATGTCTTGTGTTGGAGTGGGTACGATATAAACAATATTTCCTTTTACACAAAGTCACAGGATGACAAGAGTACCGTTCAAAACAGTGGGGTTATGGTAATGGCTTCTTCAATGCATTTCTCTAGTTCAAGGGATAAAAACCCCATTCTTGCATCCATAGCTTACTTTGGGGTAATTGAAGAGATTTGGGAGCTTGATTACTGCAAATTTAAGGTGTCTGTTTTTAAATGTAAGTGGGTTAATAGTAACAGTGGAGTAACAACCGATGAAATGGGTTTTACATTGGTGGACTTTGACAAAGTAGGTTACAAGGACGAGCCTTTCATCATGGCTGAACAAGCAAAACAAGTTTTTTATGTCAATGATCCTTCTAGAAAAAATTGGTCAGTGGTCTTACAAGGAAAAAACGTTCATGATAATAATGAAAATGAAGATTCAACCCTTAATATTTCCGAGACTCCTTCCTTCACAACACAAATTCCTACTTTCATTGAAGAAAGGGATGTGGACGATGTACGTACCACTCGTGGTGATCATAATGAAGGGATATGGGAAAACATCTGTATTTCACCCATGGAATAAATTTAAAGGTTAATACCTGTTTGTTTATATGCTATTCTTGTGTTTATTAATGATTTATATCTTTGCTTTGTCCTATATTATTGTTTCGACATTTATCTTTTGTCTTCTAAACAGATATCATGGCGAGATCCTGTAGATAGTACAACATCTACAAAAAGAAGACTAGATCGACCACTTCTTGTCGAGTTGACTTCTAGGCGTCCGACCGATATAGGTATCCAATTGAGTTTGATGGGGAGACAGGCCAGCCTATAGGGAACTATGCAACTAAGTTCAAGACATTTGTGGCTATGTTGGCTAGAAACAAGGTTAGCATATTGGTAAATGAATGGGAGAACGTGGATGACGGCACAAAAAACTGCATTTGGCAGGATGTGACGGTAATACCTCTTTTTACAAACTCCTTTAATTTCTTATACCACTTAACTAAATCTGTTTATTACTAATATCATTTTATTGTCTATTTAAGGAAACATTTGATGTTGACCCTGGCGATAAGGGGCTTAAGAAGATATGGCTATCTTATGCTGCTGCACGTTGGAAGTCACACAAGACTCTGCTCACCAGGACTTATGTTTTTGGCCCTGGTGACAAGGACGGATATAAGACCCCATGTCATAAGTATAAAGGCATTTCAGAAGAAACATGGGAGTTGTTTGTGAAGAGTCGACATGAGCCTCAGTTTTTGGTTAGTATTTTTTCTTAATTTCTCATGTTAATTGATTTTACGTTTAGCTAATTTACATGTACGTTATTTGTAACAGGAGAAAAGAGTAAAGGGAAAACAAAACCAGGCCAAGAAAAAGTACTACCACAGAACTTCTCGTGGTGGTTATGCATATTTGAAGGCCACCTAGAAGGAGAATAGGTTGAAGGAAATGCAAAAAGATAGTGGCAATATGCTGTTGACGGTAGATGATGTTGATTCTCCACCACGTCACGAGCAGTGGAAGTTGGCCCGAATAAAGCCAACCGGAGGGTATATAAACGAGGAGACAGCCACTGTTGCCTCAAAAATTGTAAGTAAAACTTTCAATATATCATTTTTAGTTTAATGCCTTGCATAATATTGACTTAAACCATATATGTTGGCAGGATGACCTTGTGGATCAGGCCACTCAAGGAACTTTTGTTCCTGATACACGTATGGATATCCTGACTACTGCCATTGGGACACCTGATCACGGTGGCCGTCCCCGCGTTGCCCCTTTTGGTGTCGGTCTAAAGACATATTATGGAAGTGCTGCACCTCGTGGCAAAGCAAAAGCCTATGCAGAGATGGAGTCCTTCAAGGCAATGCTGATGCAGCAGTTTGAGGAGACCTTTAATAAGAGGGTAGATAAGGCGGTAGCCGAGGTATGTATAATATGTTACAATATAAAATAAGCAGTTAGTTTAACTAGATTTAGGAAGATATTAATTTATAAAATTTCATTTACAGAGACTTGCAACTCAGGGTTGCGTAAGTCAGCCCGCAGCCATCAACATGCAAGAGTTACAGGAGACAATTAGTCAGAGGATAGAGAAGACAGTAGCTGAGGTATGTATAAAATGCTATAATATAAATTCAGTAAGTAAATTTGCGAAGGTTATTCATTTATAAAATTTCATTTTGCAGAGACTTGCAAATATGGCTTGTGTAAGTCAACCTCATCCGCCAAATTTCAACTCTATGAAGATTCCTATGCACGAAAGCGCTAAGGACAGTTGCTCACCATCCCAACCGAGGATGCCAACCCACACTAATTGGTTGAGAGAGTTATCTGCCATGTTATATGACTTTGGGGGCCAGTCACAGGGGCTACTGATGGATTATGACCCCGTGTCCGTTGAACATTATTGGATTGGTGAGAAGGAGATAACCGACATTACTATGGGTGGACGTTGGCTTGAATTATGCCACCTGGCATTATGGGGCTCGTAAGTATATGTCATTCTAAGTTTATATTGTAAGCATGCTTAAATCATTTGTAATATTAATTAATGTATTTTTCAATATATTAGGTACTGTTGGCGCCTATGTAAGGATAGGGGATATGATGAAAGGTACGAAATTTTTTCGCCTTACCAGATTGGTTCTTTATGTCCCAAGTCTGCTCCCAAAAAATTGGAGGAAATTCAAGCATACATCCAGAACAAGATGTGGGAAGAGAAGAGACAATGTTATTTAGCACCATACTGCTATAGGTAAGTTCATTTACGTGTGTTTATATAGTTTTCTTTTGTTTGTCTGTTTCTTCATACCATTATTGTTGTCCAATATTGCAGTGACCATTGGCAGTTGGCCATTATTTGTCCTGAAGATCACGTTGTCGTCTGGTTGTGCTCCCTGGGTTATCGGCCTAATCAAACCATTGTAGAAAGAATTAATAAGTAAGATTCAATTTAATTCTTAACATATACTTTATGATATAATTTTAGAACTTTAACTTTTCATGAATATTTTTTTTATCAGTGCAATCGATGGATATAACAAGCTTAAAAGAATTAGGAGAAATAATCCGCCTGAATGGATGTTGCCCAGGGTAAGTGGTTTAAATTAAAAATATTCATTTACAAATATTAGGATATTTAATATTAAATGAGTGCACAACTTTTATATTTATTTGTAGGTGGCTTATCAAACCGACGGGTGGGCATGTGGGATATATGTCATGAGGAATATGATGACCATTATCTCGGCGGGGATAACCGAAAATTGGATGGAGGTAATATTTAAAAACTCAATAAGCTTAATTGATTTCGTACTTAATTAAGCATTATTTTGGTTATATTAACTAGTGTTTATATTTTTTTTTTACAGGTATTCAATGACACAACACCAATGTCAAATGATGAGCTTTTGACCATAAGACAACTCTGGGCAGAATTTTTTTGCAAATTTTATACCGAGTTGAAATACAACCCAAAGAGGAAAAAGAATAGAAAAAATGGTGGAAAAAACAAATAGTAAAGTTCAAGTTTAATTTTAAGTTTAAGTTTGTGTTTTTTTATTTAGTTAGGTTTGTATTTGAACATTAGTTTTAGTTTTAGTTTTAGTTTGTATTTGATTTGGTTTAGTTTTAGTTTGTATTTGGTTGTTGGAAACAGTTTATTGCTGTGGTTGTTCTGGTTGTTGCTGGAAAAATTTTGTATTAGATTTACAGGTAAATATGGTTGCTGTAAAAATAATTTAAAATAAAAAAAATTACATTTTAAATCGGTTGTTTACAAACAACCGATTTAAAAAGTCATTTTAAATCGGTTTTTTGTAAACAACCGATTTAAAATGTGACCTTTTAAATCGGTTGTACAAAAATAACTGATTCAAAATGTCTTTTAAATCGGTTGTTTTTAAACAACCGATTTAAAAATCCTAATTTAAAGAACAAATTCTAGCCATAAACTAGACTTTTTAAATCGGTTAGTATAAATAACCGATTTAAAAACTAAATTTAAATCGGTTAAATAACCGATTTAAAAAGTCCAAACGTACTAAATCCGGAGCATTTAAATCGGTTGTCCAACCGATTTTAAACCCCTAAATAACCGATTTTAAATCCTTAATTTGTATTAGTGTTTTCAGCCATATTGAAACATTTGCCCATAAATTATGTAAAGGTTAATTAAGTTTTTCGAATCAAAACTAGTGAATATTCGGTTTTAGTCTCTAAAGTTTAAAAAGTATTTTTTTGTCCCCAATTTTTTTAAAATGTGTCACAATTAGTCCTCGGTATTTTATTTCAGTCCCTATAATAATATAATTTCGGAATATCTGTTTTTTGGTTTTAATCCCTATCATCAAACACTTACCAAAAAAAAAAAAAATCCCTATCATCA
The DNA here is from genome assembly GCA_037113605.1 of Calophaca sinica. Classification (NCBI taxonomy): domain Eukaryota; kingdom Viridiplantae; phylum Streptophyta; class Magnoliopsida; order Fabales; family Fabaceae; genus Calophaca; species Calophaca sinica. Next base: position 32,880,116 of record CM073733.1, on the reverse strand, counting down.
AACAGGGATTATACATGGAATCAAACAAGAAGAAGAAAAAAATGATATCATAGGGAATAAAACAAAACAACGAGAATCAATTGCAACACATTTTAAAATATTCGGGACAAAAAATGTTAGAAGTCTCATATGGAAGAATGAGATGGCCTGATTAGTGGTTATAAGTGAGGAGTAGTCCTCACCCTTTGAGCTAACTTTTGGGGTTGAGTTAGGCCAAACCCAAATTCTAATATGGTATCAGAGCCTATTATAGATCCATTTGTTGGGCCACCCGTTATCAGGCCACTCGGGTCACGTTCCAGTTGTCTAGTCCTGGGCGTGAGAGGGGAGAAAGAATGAGATGGTCTGGCTAGTGGTTATAAGTGGGGAGCAGTCCTCACCCTATGAACTAGCTTTTGGGGTTGAGTTAGGCTCAAACCCAAATTCTAATAAAAAAAACACTTCTTAAACTTTATGGATTAAAATTGAATATTTGCTAATTTTTTGGGACGAAAAAACGTAATTAACCCATTATATAATTTCTCTTCTTTAATGAGTGCAGAATCAAAGGATAATAAATTATATTAAGAAAAGCCTCTTGGCTTCAACATATGAGGTGCAATATTTGAAATTTCTGGCCAAATAACATGTTAGTCTAGTCTAGCATAATGCATATCTCAATATCTTATTACCGGCTATTATATTATATTTCTATGAAACACAACTAGTTTCTCCCTTGGCAAACAATGCATAGTACTCCCTCCGATTATCTTTATAAAGAACAAATGGTCCATTTTTTTTTTCTAATTATAAGAAACATATCAATTTTCAAAAGCATTGAATTTCTAATTTTTATTTATACTTTTATTTATAGTGAGACTATATTAATGAGATATATCTATTTCCTATACAAGTGGGTTAGTTCATAAAAGGGGTACTTTTGGAGAAAAAATAAATCTTTAAAAATATTGATTAAAAAAAACTTTTTTCAATATTTTTCCTTGGTCTTATAATAAGGATCGGACGTAGTATTTCATATGCACACTTGTTGATGCTTACGTTGGAGAACATGCATCATAACGAAGGTTAATACATTTTTCTAAACAATTTACCGGGAAAAAAAAGTACATTTTTCTAACCAAAGCTTAACATGGGCTTCCCTAGCAGTGGGTTAGGATATCAAAACTGGGGCAGTGATGGCTACTTTATTAAGATACTGTGCTATATGTGAGTTATGTCTAGTTGTGATTCACGGTCCTGAAGCCCAAGTGTAATCCAAAAGGTAAGGAAATCAACTCCTTTGTCTTGTTGCTTTGAGGTGAGTAATAATTTGGAGGACAAACCTCAGTTGGTGAAGGGGTGATACTTTTATCATGTAGAAAGGGATTCTATTAATGTTGTTTCTCCTTCTAAATGCCTGTCCTTTTCACTCATTTTATTATCCGTATATTGTTCTGTCCATTGAATTGGGCAATATTTCGATTCATTTGTTCTTACACACAAATTGATTGGAAACTTGACCCTTATTCCATTCCATGAGAGGGACTTCATCATCTTATCCCGATTTCAATAAAGTCACGATGCTTTTCTATATCGACATTACATTATACTTTTAATGTGATGATTAAGGGTATGCTAAAAAGCTGCTAAATACTATATAAATTATGGGAAATTAATTGTTATTTGATGTTTATTTTATGCAAGTCGTGACAAGATCAGCTCGTAAAGGGAGTCGCTATCAATTTTGATTTGAGTTTAGAAAAAATTGAAAAACCCTAAAAATAATATTTTTTTTAAAGAGAAATTGGATTTGGGAGTCAATTACAAGCAGAGAAAGTATTAACACCTTACGCCGTCCATTTAAAATGGTTACATCTACTTATGAGTGTAAAGTTATGATAACTTTAACAAAAAAATTTACCCTTAAAAAGAATTATAAAGACAAAATATTATTTATTTACTCTAATTGAAATAAAAGAAAAAAATATGAAAATTTATTATGTAGCCTGACAAGGTGTGCACCTCGATGCATTAAGAAAATCAAAGCTACGGATTTTTTATAGAAAATATTTGTGAGTTCATTGATTTTATTGATTTAATTCTGCTTATGTATTTTGTTGAAAAATACTTTAGGGTGATAATAATAATAGTAATAATATTAATATTTAGAATAATAAGGCTATTATTTTATAATGGTAATGATAATAGTTTATTTAATGAATAAATATAAAAGATTAGTAACACTAAAAAGGTATTAGAGCAAAGGATGTCATGTACTTGGGAAAACTTGAATTCTTAAAATTTAAGTTTGAGTCTAACTCAACCCTAAAAGCTAGCTCATAGGTGAGGGTTACCCCCCACTTATAATCACTAATCAGGCCATCTCATTCTTTCATGTGAGACATCTAACACACCCCCTTACGCCTAGGGTTAGACAACTAGAGCGTGACCCGAGTGGCCCGATAACGGGTGGCCCAACAAATGGATCTATGATAGGCTCTAATACCATATTAAGAATTTGGGTTTGGGCCTAACTCAACCCCAAAAGCTAGCTCATAGGGTGAAGGTTACCCCCCACTTATAATCACTAATCAGGTCATCTCACTCTTTCATGTGGGACATCTAACATGAAGTATTACGTGTTGGGTCGTGGTATCTTCTTCCGTCATCAGAACCTTCGATACATGAGCAATGCTCGTACCAAGCGAGTGGGTAAGGGTCTTTTTTTCGGGCTGGTCAACAAGTGGGTAAGGGTCTGAACCATTGGTTCCTACTATTTAACTTCGGGATTTGTTAAGGACACCCCACAATTTGCTGGGGGCACCCTACAATGGCATTGACTTGACGAAAATACCTCTAGCAAAATTGAAGCATTTTTTTTCCTTTTGTCCCTTCCCTCGCAAATTTGGTTTCACTCGCAAATTCCATTTTTGCGAGTTAAAAAAAAAATACTCCACTCGCAAAAATGAAATTTGCGAGTGAACAAAAATTAAATTTGCGAGTGAACAAAAATTTTGTTCACTTGCAAATTCTATTTTTGAGAGTAAAAAAAAATATTCCACTCGCAAAAATGGTTTTTGCGAGTGGGTTGCTTTTTGCAAAAACTGCCTCAAATTTGCGAAAATCAGAGAATAAATTTTTGCGAGTGGAAATTGTACAATTACGAGTGAAGGTAAGAATGGGAAAAAAAATTTTCACTTTTAATATTTTTAGTCGGGATATTTTGGGAAATGTAGGGTGCCCCAGCAAATTGTGGGGTGCCCTTAGCAATTTCCTTTAACTTCAGCTGGTGGCAACTTCGGGCCTGTTTTGACATATTAGCCTTTGGGAATTATTAAATAGACCTTCCGTTTTTTCTAGCATACACCCCTTATCATATTTTCATTTTTTTCTCCGAAATACCTGTCTGGAAATATAAATTCCGGACGTACTAGACTCATCCACACGTAAATTTGTCTTCTAGAAGTATATTTTCAGACTATTTATAACATTCTAAAATATATTTTTGAACACTTTTTAGCGTTCTCCGGAATTTCCAGAGGTTTTTTTCTTAATGTTTCAAGACACTTCTTAAATTAAGAAAACTCAACCACTTAAAAGCCGCACCTCTCCGCGTAATTTTTCAATAATTTCAGAGACTACTCTTCATCACTCAATACTTCACAACATAATTATTTTGGGTGCGCAGGTAGCCTTGCGTTCTTACCCAATATGCGAAGTTGATGATTGCATTGTACGATAAAAAATTGGCACCACGTAATTAACCACAATTTTTTAGCATCTTTTTTTTGGGTGAACACTACTTTTTAGCATCCTTTTTTTTTGGTGAAGACTATTTTTTAGCATATGTAATTGATAAAGTGTTGTTGCGTCGAAATCACAAGTGTACGATTATGTCAAGTTATAGTATATAAGATTATCGTCTCCATAGAGAATTGAAATGATTACAGTTCTACCAAATTAATTAGTTATTTAGACAAATTGTTCGATTGAAATTGGTTTTTAAACTTGAAAGAAAAGTTGGCATAAGATGCGAACAATTTTAAGATTAGAACAAGAAGATGATTATAGAGATACTAAGGTTCTGGGTTTACTTTATACTAATACTTATTCACTTAACCAATTCATAAATAGAGCCGAGAAAATATTTTTATTTGATTACCAATCATCTATTTAAAAGCTATTAACACAATTTGGTCATGCAATGTTAACAATCTTCCTCCTAATTTATCACTTTGTTTGGTCATTCAAAGCAAGTAAATAGAAAGAGCATAAATCATCAATAGATTTGTCAATTCAATGACTGACTGAAAATGAACACACTTTGTTTGGTCATTCAAAGCATACAACTTCAATTAATCCCAGAATTCTATTACTAATTGAAGGTTCGGTCGCCACACAATTAATAACCAAGTAAAGACTGATCAGTTCTTATAGAATAAATTTGCCTGGAATAATTTAATCATAAGAATTAAAAACTCATATTTATAAATTAGATTAAGATTACAGGCATAGTAAAAGATTTCCCATCACCTTAGCAATAAAATTAATTACAAATTATTTTTTAAGATAATAACACAACACTAATTCTAGAATCCATAATAAAATTCAAGGAGTAAAGAAGTACAATTACAAAGGTTTAATTTAACAAGATAACAGAAGAAAATAAAGTTAAGAGGGAGATAAATGAGTCAGGAAATATATCTGCACTCAGAAGGGGGCCCTTTGCAATGAAACTGCTCACTTCTATTTATAGGCGCTGGAAAATGATGCAGTACGGCCTTGCTGAGGCCGTGCTCCTAAAAAAAGTCCAGATTCAATGAACCGTGTGGAAACCGCGTCTGCCGACATGGAGCACGGCCTTGCTGAGGCCGTGCTAGTTGGTCGTGCTCCCTCTAGCTGGATCTAGTCAATCACGCATTGCCAACCTGAATTCCGTACATGAGCACGGCCTTGCTGGGGAAGCCATGCTCCCGTGTGTTGGGATGAAGAAGGCCGTGCTGTAATATTTTGGGCCTATTTTTTGCCCAATTTCAAGCCCAAAACTTGTTTTCATCCACCGAATTGCCGAATTTTTTAATTCTGCACAATTTAGAAAAAAAGAGAGTGAATTTCATGTGATAATATTCAATTTTAAACTAATTCACAGTCAATTATCTATATAAATATGATGAAAAATTGGTGTTATCAATTCTCCCACACTTGAGCTTTGCTTGCCCTCAAACAAAGAATTTAGTTTTATGAATCTAAAAAATTTTGTTCAATAAGAGCTAACCAATTTTAAAGGGGTAGAGCAAGGTAATTTTGAAAAGACAACTTTTGAAGCTTTTGAGAGAGTAATATTCATTGATTGCATCATTTAGAAAAAATATCTTAATATCAAATCAACTAAAAACGGGTCACTCTCTTTCATACTCTCAAGTGTTTCAATAGATAAGAGAAATTTCTCACAAGTTTTTTATAGACAAAGCATTACCATAAGCTTGACGATAGACCAAGACTCGACTTACAATTTATAGAAAATTTTGAAATCAATGGGACTTTTATAAGGTTGTAATGAGGTCAGAGGTGAAAATTTAAGGTATGAAAATTCAAAGAAACGACGATATTTCAAGGGCTATAGTAAATAATCAAATTCAAGCAACTATCCTTTTGAATCAAATTGGTGCTTATATATATGTTCACTTTTAAACAGAGTGCCAAACTTTTTTTTTCATATTTTCCTTGTTTTTATCGGAGTTCCTCATTACAAATATCTCTCTCTCTCTCTTTTTTTTTTTTAGGAATAAGTCTCTGCCTTATCACATTTCCATTGAACATATATCTGTCACGAAAACCAAGTTGCTCCATTTAATAAAAAATGGTACCCGAATCTATTTTTCCCAATCAAGTCAGAGGGTATAGAATAAAACTTCTTTTTAAAGCTCAAAGTGGTCAACTAAGTGGTGAAATTTTATCGCAAAGTATAGCAGGCTAGAAACAAATCCTAAATGCCTCAATTATTTTCCAAAAATTCTATAAATTAGTTTCGCTTTGAATGGTCACATGTCAAGTTCTAGAACACAATGTTCAATGAAAACAACTCTCGTGAAGAATAGAGTTATAATAATCTTACAACAATGCGCAAACCCAAATCAGGCTCAAATCCTCACCTTTAAAAGCTATTTCATGGAAAAAATTTCAATCAAGAGCTCATCTCTAATTTTCAGCTTTTCAAAAATTTATATCATCTTAATAAACTTCAAAAGCTGTCTTTTAAAAAAATTCAAGTTTTTCGCCCCAGATTTAGTAGCTCCAAGTTGTTCAGAACAGTGATAACAAAGAATCAAGTGGTTAACTCCCCCCACACTTATTTCTAGTATTGTCCTCAATGCTAGCAAATACAGTACAAGCACATAAAGATTATAACAACAAAATTAAGTGCTAAAAGTAAAGAGTGGAAAGGGACTCCCCTGTGGAAAATTTCACGAGCATATTCTGGAGGGGGTACAGTAGACAAATTTCTTCCCAAAACGACAGTTTGCCACAGATGAAGTAAGTGAAGAGAAAATTGTCTACAAAAAATAAAATATAGTAAACTGAAATAATATAAACACAGGTTGCCTCCTGCGAAGCGCGTGTTTAACGTCACGAGCCTGACGGTACTAAGACAGATCAATTCTTAAGGAGAGTGACATGGCTCACTTGGAGCATCCCTTCCTCATAGTGTTTTGCTCGTTGTCCATTAATTTTGAAAGTGGTGCCATCTCCATTAGAAATCTCAAGTGCTCCATAAAGAAAAACTTGAGTTACGGTGTAGGGCCCATACCACCTTGAGCGCAACTTTCCTGGAAAAAGACGCAAACGTGAGTTATAAATTAATACTTTTTCACTCACATGGAACTCACGATGTTGAATGCGCTTATCATGCCACTTTTTAGTCCGCTATTTGTATAACTTGGCATTTTCATAAGCTTCAAGACGGAGCTCATCCAATTCATTCAATTGTAGCAATCTATTTTCACCTTTAAGCTGAGTATCAAAGTTTAAAAATTATAAAGCCCAAAGTGCTTTATGCTCAAGTTCCACAGGCAAATGACATGATTTTCCAAAAATAAGACGGTAAGGGGACATCCCAATGGGGTTTTAAAAGCAGTTATGTATGCCCATAATGCATCATCTAATTTTAAAGACCAATCTTTTCTGGATGCATTAACCGTTTTCTCTAAAATTCTTTTCAATTCCCTATTTGAAATTTCAACTTGTCCACTAGTTTGTGGGTGATAGGGAGTTGCTACTTTATGGGTGACACCATATTTGCTCAAAAGATTTTCAAATTGTTTATTGCAAAAGTGGGTGCCACCATCACTAATAATGGCTCGGGGAGTGCCAAATCTCGTAAAAATATTTTTCTTTAAGAATTTCACTACTACCCGTGCGTCATTGGTGGGTAAGGCTATAGCTTCCACCCATTTAGACACATAATCCACAACAACAAGAATATATTGATTTGAAAATGATTTAGGGAAGGGGCCCATAAAATAAATACCCCAAACATCAAATCTCACAAACCAAAATATTATTCAAAGGCATCTCTTGACGCCCAGAAATATTGCCACTTCTTTGGCAATTATCACATGCTTTTGCAAAGTCCTGAGCATCTTTAAAAATAGTAGGCCAATAAAAACCACATTGCAATACTTTATATGCGGTCCTAGTTAGCCCAAACTGACTACCTGCCTCTTTAGAACAACAATGCCCAAGGATAGAATTTACCTCATTCATTGGCACACAACGCTTAATTACCTTGTCTCCACATACTTTATACATGTAAGGGTCATCCCACAAGTAATGTCTAACATCAGAAGTTAATTTCTTCTTTTGTTGATAAGAAAAATGAGGGGGGATAACCTTACTTGCCAAGTAGTTAACAATGTCTGCAAACCAAGAAGTAGTGGAAATGGATAAGAGTTTCTCATCAGGGAACACTTCCTTAATTTCCCCATCATTTGAGGGTTGCATCACACTTTGGCCAAGCCTCGAGAGGTGGTCAGCTACAAAGTTCTCTGAGCCTTTCTTGTTTCTAATCTCCAAGTCAAACTCTTGCAGCAGCAGAATCCACCTAATCAACTTGGGCTTTGCATCCTATTTCTTAAGCAAATATCTTATAGCAGCATGGTCAGTGAAAACAATTACTTTAGAAAGAATAAGGTAATGAAAAAATTTGTCAAATGCAAATACTACAGTTAACAACTCTTTCTCTATGGTAGAGTAATTTCTTTGAGCATCATCAAGAGTGCGACTAGCGTAGTAAATGGTATAGAATACCTTATTCTTCCTTTGCCCCAAACCTGCCCCCACAACAGTATCACTAGCATCACACATAATTTCAAAAAGAAGTGACCAATCGGGGGCAACAACAACATGGGCATTAATTAATTTTTCCTTTAAACAATTAAAAGCTTTCAAACAAGTGTCGAAAAAATCAAAGGTGGCTTCCTTAATCAAGAGGTTAGTCATAGGTTTTGCAATTTTTGAGAAATCTTTAACAAACCTTCTGTAGAAGCCAGTATGGCCTAAGAAGCTACGTACCCCTTTCACAGAATTTGGAGGGCGTAATTTTACAATGACCTCTACCTTGGCAGGATCCACCTCGATGCCTCTTGTGGACACCTTGTGTCCCAAAATAATGCAATCATGTACCATAAACTGACACTTTTCCCAATTAAGCACCAAATTAGTGTCTTTGTATCTCTGCAACACTAAATTTACATTTAGTAAACAAGCCTCATAAGAGGATCCAAATACTGTGAAATCATCCATGAATAATTCGATGCATTTTTCAATTAAATCAGAGAAAATAGCAGTCATGCATCGTTGGAAAGTGACAGGAGCATTACATAATCCAAAGGGCATCCTTTTATATGCAAAAGTACCATAAGGGCAAGCAAAAGTGGTTTTATCTTGATCTTGTAAAGCCATTGGTATTTGCAAATAACCGGAATACCCATCCAAACAACAATAATAGTCATGTCCTGCTATTCTCTCAAGCATTTGATCAATAAAAGGAAGTGAAAAATGATCTTTTCGGGTGGCATCATTTAATTTTCTATAATCAATGCACATACGCCACCCAATATTCTTTCTATCTGCAATTAATTCATTTTTTTTCATTTTCCATCACAGTTGTTCCTCTCTTTTTAGGGACACACTGTACAAGACTTACCCATTTGCTATCATAAATAGGATAGATAATACCAGCATCAAGCAGCTTAATTACTTCCTTTTTTACCACCTCTTTCATGTTTGGATTGAGGCGGCGTTGAGGCAGTGCTCGAGGCTGGTAATCATCCTCCATGTAGATCTGGTGGGTGCAAATTGTGGGACTTATGCCTTTTATATCATGAATAGACCAACCAAATGCCTCTTTGTTGTCCCATAATACTCTCAAAAGTTGATCTTCCATAGTTGCTGTTAAATCTGCAGAAACAATTACAAGCAAGGAAGAAGAAGGGCACCAGAAAGCATATTTCATATTTGCAGGAAGAGGCTTTAATTCAAGCTCAGGAGCCTCTTCAATGGAGGGTTTAGTTTTTGGGATATCATCCCATTCTAACTCCTCAAATTTATGGTTATTCCAACTTCTTTGGGGGTGGTGTTCTTGTATAAACATTAAAAGCTCTTCTTCTTCACCACCCTCCAACATACCAAGTCCCTATAAGGTTAGTATTTTTTCTAGAGGGTCTTGCATCCTGAAGTCATCAAAACTGTCAGAGGTAACTACATCATTAATATCCATAGATTGAATAAAATTACAGGAAGCAAATGAGGAAGGAGTTTTCAATGAATTAAAAACTTGGAACACAACTTCCTCATCCCCAAATCTCAAAGTTAATTTCCCCTATTGAACATCAATGAAGCTCTTGCCTGTGGCCAAGAAAAGTCGTCCCAAAAGAATTGGGACCTCCTTGTCTTCTTCCATGTTTAAAACAATTAAATCAGCAAGGAAAATAAACTTATCAACTTTCACTAAAACATCCTCCACCACCCCTCGAGGGTAGGTAATGGATCTGTCAGCTAGCTGCAAGGTGATGTTAGTAGGTTGCGCTTCCTGCAAGCCAAGTTTTCTAAAAACAGAAAGTGGCATCAAATTTATACTTGCTCCTAAATCACATAATGCCTTTTCAAAATGAGAGTTACCAATAGTACAAGGGATAGTAAAACTACCTGGATCCTTAAGCTTTGGTGGTAACTTTTTCAAAACAATAGCAGAACATTCCTCATTAAGTTTAATTGTAGCAAAGTCCTCCAATTTCTTTTTATTGGATAACATATCCTTTAAAAACTTTGCATACTTTGGCATATTAGCAATGGCTTCCACAAAAGGAATGTTGACAGTCAACTGCTTAAGCATACACAAAAATTTTGAGAACTAGAGATCTTAATTAGCTTTAAGCCTCTGTGGGAATGGGATGTGTGGGTCAGGAAGGGTTGTAAGAGGTGTATCAGGCAACATTTCCTTGGTTTTCTCAACCTTTCTTGGGGTTTGTTTGGAAGGTGGCTCTACTTTATCAGGTACTGGATTTTCAAGGGTTTTACCACTTCTAGTAGTGATAGCAATAGCCTGCTCTCTAGGATTTTTCTGTTTGACTAGGTAATGCTCCTTCTTCCCTTTTGGTCATAAGTTGTACTAAAGTAGAAATTTGGCTTTCTAAACTCTTATGGTTGTTTTCCAAACTCTTATGGTTAGAATTAACAGTACCTACCAGGGTGTCAATTTGCACTTGAAGAGATGGTCTCCTTGGTACTTGGGTTTGGCCTTGCATGTGAGGTGGTCTATAGGGTGCATGTTGCTGTCCCTGATTCTACTGTTGATCTTTCCATGAGAAGTTGGGGTGATCGTTCCATCCAGGATTGTAAGTCTTGGCATAAGGATCATGCTTGACTCCATTTCCAACGTAATTTACCTGCTCGGTGCACTCATGTGTGTCGTGACCTATTACTCCACAATAATTACAAGAAGATGGCACATACCTTTTTTCCAGAGACTTAAATCTCTCATCAGCCTTATCCATGTAACTTGCAAGTACACCCATGCAGGGGTGTCCATGCCTGTTCATATATTTTAGCATAGCCTCTTGCATCTCACCTTTTGGGCTGAATCTTCTTTATTAAGGGCTTTTACCTCTTCAACGGGGTTATCGCGCCTGGTGGGCTATTCATCCCTCTCATGGGAAGTTGAGGCAACTGTTTGAGAATTATGGGCTAAGAGAGCTTCATACTTTTTGTTCAAAGCCTCCATTTTTGCCTCCCATTTGGCCTCTAAAGCGGTGGTGGCATCCACTTTAAACATTCCTGATTGTTGAGGCTTTTTAGTGGCACTTCTATCTCCTTGTGACCACTGAGCACTGTTCTGGGCTATCCTGCCCATGATCTCGTAACAATCAGTAGGCGTTTTATTGCCTATTGATCCTCCACATGTTACATCTACAGCTGCCTTGTTCTGAAAAGAAAGTCCATTATAGAAAATTTGAACTAACAAAGATTTATTAAAACAATGATGGGACAACATAAAAGTATATCTTGGAATCATCACACACACACACGAGGGAAGGGATTGGGGATGAAACTTCAGTTTTCAATTACTTTTCATATGAAAAGTAATTGAAAACATATCTATATATATATATATATCGACACACACATCAAGAGACTGCCTCAAAACAGAAAATATTTTATACTATCTTGGTACACCGACAAAGCCTTTTAAGAAAGAAAAGATCAATTTACTTATTCAAGAACCACAAAAGCAACATAATCGATTTCTTGCTTTAGAAGACAGGAAATTGTAGCATTTACAGCTTCTCCTGGATTCAATTTCCCAGACATAGTAAATGCTCTATGAAGGCTATCAAGCAAGATTTCAAAATGCATATTGAACATGTTTCCAGCAAGGGGGTTACTAAACATATTGAAAGTATCAAAAGAGATGATGGTAAACTGATTCACCTATAATTTCCAACAAATCTTAATCTGTATAGAAATGTTAACATATTTTAGAATAGAAATGTCAAAATAACATTTGTTTTTCATAAAAACAAAGGTTACAATATCATAAACTATATTTTATGCTTCAATTACCCCCAAACTTATGGAGCTGGTGTAATTTCACGGAGAGTAATAGAGTTTAAGCAAGTTAAGCAACTGTTAATTGTTAATACAATTCTGTTAGAGCTGTGCCAGCCTGGAAATGCCAGCTGGCAAGGCAGTTATAACTGCCTTCTTGTATATAAACAGAGTTGTGCTCAAAGCAATGTAAGAGATTCATTCTGAATCATTTTCCTCAAGCATATTCAATATGAGTTCCTCTGATTCTCTACTCTCTTCATGGTATCATTCGCCATAGTCGATCTTGGTTCTACCTTCATGATCGTGCTTCTGCTTGCGTGAATCTCTTCACGTTTCTGTTGATTGCTGCAATGGCGGCTTCTGGTGATTCGCCAATAATCAATCGTTCTTCGCAAAATATCAATGGAATTGGTTCGCAGATCAACAATTCATCTAGCACCAATTCGTCGAGCAACGCTTCGTTTGGTCCAAAGCTCTCGATAAAATTGCAGGATAGCAACTTCTTGTTATGGAATCAACAGGTAGAGGGCATCATTACTACGCACAAGTTGCATCGGTTCGTTGTGAATCCACAGATTTCGATGATGTACAAATCTGAAACCGATCGTCAGGCTAACGTCGTTTCTGAAGAATATGAAGCCTGGATTGTGCAAGATCAGGCTCTCTTCACCTGGTTGTTGTCTACGATTTCAGAATCAGTGCTACCTAGGGTTCTTTCCTGTAAACATGCATGTGAGGTTTGGGACAAAATTCACCGTCATTTTCATGCGCTTATGAAAGCTCGTGCGCGTCAACTTCGTTCTGAGTTGAAATCAACTAAGAAATCAAATAGTTCTATTTCTGAATTTGTTCTTAGAATCAAAGCCATCGCTGATCAATTGTTAGCAATTGGAGATCCGATTTCAGAACAGGATCAGGTTGATGCTGTTCTTGATGGCCTTCCTGAGGAGTACAACAACTTTGTAATGATGATCTATGGACGGTCTGATTCTCCTTCATTATATGATATTGAGGCACTGCTCTATGTTCAAGAGGCTCAGCTTGACAAATTTAGGCAAGAACTTTCTGTTTCGAATGCCACTGCAAATATCGCTCACACAGGTCAGGGTCACAATCAAGGCTCGCATGGTTTTCGTGGTGGAAATCAAGCCTTCCGCGGCAGAGGTCGCAGTAACCGTGGACGAGGACGCGGCCGTGGGCGTTTCACTGGCAATGGCACACGTCCAACTTGCCAACTCTGTGGCAAATATGGCCATGCTGTGGTCAACTGTTGGTACCGCTATGATGAGTCTTTTGTCCCTCAGGCACCAGTGTCTCAAGCTTCTTCTAATGCCACGCAACAAGCTTTAGGTCAAAGTCCTGGAACAGGTGTAAAACAAGATCTAGCGGCACCTTCTGGCCAAGGAACTCAACCAAGTGCACTCTTGGCAACTCAGCAGCATCCAATGGCTTACACACAGGAACTCACTCTACCATCAGGCCTTGATTCTCAGGCCTGGTTTGCTGACTCAGGTGCTTCCCATCACCTAACTTCTAATAACACACACTTGCAGCATAGCATTCCTTATGTAGGGTCAGAAAGAGTGCATGTAGGTAATGGTCAAGGCTTAGAAATTCAATCTATTGGTTCTTCAACATTCATCTCTAATTTAATGCCTACCACTGCCCTGTCTCTTAAGAATATGCTTCATGTTCCCTCAATTACTCGCAACTTACTTTCTGTTTCACAGTTTGCAAAAGATAATCAAGTGTTTTTTGAATTTCATCCTACTCATTGCTATGTCAAATCTCAGGCATCTAAGCAGGTGCTCCTTGAGGGTTCCCTTGATGCTAGTGGGTTGTATCGTTTTCAGAATCTGCCCCTGGAATCCTCAAGTTCTGTTCTCTCCAGTCAAGCCCAAACTGTTCCACCTACTGTGAACACTATCACTGCTACTTCTGCAGTTTCTGCCTCTGCCACTGATGCAGTTTCTGCTATAGGAACCAAGTTATCAAATGTAATTTCAATTTGGCACTATCGATTAGGGCATGCAAACCCTACTGCTATTAGAAATGTGCTCAGCCTTTGTAATATTCATATTCCAAATAAGAGCACTACTGAATTCTGTAATTCCTGTTGTTTAGGAAAATCTCACAAATTGCGTGCCCCCCATCCCTTACTGTATACTCTGCTCCATTTGAGGTTATACACACTGACTTGTGGGGACCATCTCCTTCTCCTTCTAGTGGTGGTTATTATTACTACATTGCTTTTGTTGATGCCTTTACCAAATATACTTGGATATATTTTCTAAAGCAAAAGTCTGAGGCCTTAAATGCTTTTAAACTCTTTCATGCACTTGTAAAAACTCAGTTTAATGCCAATGTTAAAGCTGTCCAGTCAGATTTTGGGGGAGAATTTCGACCATTTACCAAATACCTTAATGAACTAGGTATCTTACATAGACTCACTTGTCCACACACCTCTCACCAAAATGGGACGGTTGAGAGGAAGCATAGACAAATAGTTGACATGGGGCTAACATTACTTGCTCATGCCTCCATTCCTATTACATATTGGGACCATAGCTTTACTGCTTCAGTTTACCTCATAATCAGATTGCCAACTTCAGCACTTCCTGATTTTTCTTCCCCTTACAATGCCCTGTACAAAACCATACCAGATTACAAATCAATAAAAACATTTGGCTGTGCATGCTTCCCTTTATTAAGGCCTTACAACCAACACAAGTTTCAATTCAGAAGTTCTGAGTGTGTATTTTTGGGAGTGTCTCCTCAACATAAGGGATACAAATGTCTTAGTAGTGATGGTCGAGTTTATATATCTAAAGATGTTCTATTCAATGAGTTTAAATTTCCTTACTCAAGCATGTTTCCCTCATCAAATACATCTGCAGAATCTGTGTCTTCTCAGTCCTCCAAACTGAGTCTAATCTGTCCAAACACTGTCCCTGCACACAGTCCTGGTGTGTCATTGTCTGGTTCTGCATCTTCTCATAGTCCTGAGGTGTCTTCTGCTTCTGCTACCCCAACACCTGTGTCTGACACTGTTTCTGCTGTATCACTTATTCCTGTTCCCTCAAGTAATCCAACCTGCTCGAATCCTGTGACTCAACCTTCTGTGGAGTCACAATCAGCTGCCAGTTCTAGTATTCCAGCAGTATCACCTTTGGTAGTTAACAGTCATCCAATGCTCACAAGAGCCAAAACAGGAAATTCCAAACCTAAGGCATTTGTTGCTCATGTGGAGCCTAGTACTGTCAAACAAGCTCTATCTCAACCAGAGTGGTTAGAGACTATGAAACAAGAGTATCAAGCCCTGTTAAGCAATGATACTTGGACTCTTACCTCCCCACCCTTACATAGGAAAGCTATAGGTTGCAAGTGGGTGTTTAGGATAAAAGAAAATCCAGATGGCAGTGTAAACAAATATAAGGCACGACTTGTTGCAAAAGGTTTTCATCAACAACCGGGCTTTGATTTCAGTGAGACATTCTCACCCGTGGTCAAGCCTACTACAATTCGAGTCATCTTGACACTTGCTTTGACCTATAAATGGGATGTTCAACAAATAGACATAAACAATGCCTTCCTTAATGGGTTGTTACAAGAGGAGGTCTACATGTGCCAGCCTCCTGGCTTTGAAGCTTCGGATAAAAGCCTTGTTTGCAAGTTGAATAGGGCACTCTATGGGCTTAAGCAAGCCCCTAGGGCTTGGTATGAGCGCCTTACTCAAGCCCTTCTACAATTCGGTTTCTCTCACAGCAGGTGTGACCATTCACTTTTTATTTACAAGGCCAATGGCATAACTCTCTATGCCCTTGTCTATGTAGATGACATCCTCATAACTGGTTCTTCCACCAAATTAGTGCATGATCTCATCAATAAGCTGCATGATAAATTTGCTTTGAAGAAACTGGGCAAACCAGATTACTTTCTGGGAATAGAGGTCAGGTCTCGGCCAAATGGTTCTATGTTACTCACACAATCCAAATACATCAGGGATCTCTTAGCAAGAGCTAAAATGGTTAATGCAAATGGTGTGTCCACACCCATGTTTAGTCACTGCAAAATGAGCAACCATGCTACTGATTTTATGGTCGACCCTCATCAATATAGATCCATTGTGGGAGCCCTCCAATATGTCACACTTACAAGACCAGACATTGCTTTTAGTGTCAACAAAGCTTGTCAATTTATGGCTGCTCCTCTTGAAAGTCACTGGAAGGTAGTGAGAAGAATCCTTCGATATTTGAGTGGCACTTCACATCATGGTTTACTGCTTGTACCAGCTGCCTCAGATCACAAATTTTCTCTGCGGGCTTACAGTGATTCTGACTGGGCCAGTGATCCTGATGATCGCAGATCCACCTCTGGTTCTTGCATTTATTTTGGGCCAAACCTTGTGTCTTGGAGCTCAAAGAAGCAGCCTCTAGTAGCACGGTCCAGTGCAGAGGCAGAGTACCGTGGAATGGCTCATGCAACATCAGAATTACTATGGCTGGAATCTCTCTTAACTGAACTTCATGTTCCATTTCAGCCACCTACCTTACTGTGTGACAACTTAAGTGTTGTTTTGTTAGCTCACAACCCTATCTTACATGCTCGCACAAAGCATATCGAGCTTGATATTCATTTTGTTCGCGAAAGGGCTGTAGCAAAAACTCTGCACATTCAGCATGTTCCAGCTGCTGCTCAAATTGCTGATGCACTGACTAAACCGCTGCCTACCTCTTCTTTTCAAGACTTGAGGACCAAGCTCAAGGTTGTTGCTAATCAACCCCCTTGATCTTGTGGGGGGAGTAATAGAGTTTAAGCAAGTTAAGCAACTGTTAATTGTTAATACAATTCTGTTAGAGCTGTGCCAGCCTGGAAATGCCAGCTGGCAAGGCAGTTATAACTGCCTTCTTGTATATAAACAGAGTTGTGCTCAAAGCAATGTAAGAGATTCATTCTGAATCATTTTCCTCAAGCATATTCAATATGAGTTCCTCTGATTCTCTACTCTCTTCAGAGAGGCCACTGGGAAAGAAAAACAAGACAAATCATTTTCATTTTCATTATCATTCTCATTTCTCATTAATTAGACTCTGTCTGAAAGATAAAGCAGCAATAAAACAAATCTGGCCACTCCAAAACACAAAATACATATTAGAAACAAATCTAACAAATACATATCTACCAACAAAATATATATTTGCCCTAGTCCTTTTTATTATTAGAAAGAAAAATAGCCCTTAATTTTGGATGAAATACTAATACGATTGCTTTGTTAATCTCTCTAGGCATTCAGATCAGACTTATTCATAATATTCTAAATCTGAACATTGAAGTTCTAATCCTGGCAAACTGAACATATCATGCTACAGGATATTGAAATAATTTTACTCTTAAATGGTTTAAAATTTTTTTTTTGAGACTAATAGCAAGAAGCATCAGACTAACTATAAACACTATTAAATGGTCAAAGGATAGTATTTCGTTTCATTTGCAGTTTGAGAAGCTAGACTTAATGAAAGATCACGTGGAAGACCAGCTGCTACTCCTCCATCAGCCAGAGCCTCTATTGCTAAATAAATACGAGTATAAGCAGAACCACTGCCACTGAACAATTTAGGAAAATGAAACAATTTTAGTAAATCCAACAAATTTGTTTTCCAACTAGACATCTATGGAGACAGTATATAGTATAGGCTTCTCTAATTAAGGGGCTTTTGGGAATGATGCAGCATAGCAATTAATTTTCATAACTCAAGCAACACCACGACAATTTAATATCATGAAAGAAATATATAATGATGGATTTTGTCACGAGGAAATTACTGCACTTGTAGAAAGAAAAATGCATCCGTTGCCCATAAAGTTGACAAGCCGAATTACTATTTACAACTAGTTATTTTCAACATTAAAGAATGGAGAACCATGATATGCAGCTTTTTCTTTTCTTTTTTTTAGATAAGCAACATAATCTATTAAAAAACTGGATTACAAGGGGTACTCCGAACCCATATATACAAATGTTCAAGAAAGGAAGTGTCTCATTAAAACCTTTCAAGGCCAAAACCCATTGGAAAAAAGACCAAGAGAGAAAAAAGAGTACGACAACCAACCGCACGCAATAACGTAAACTTCCACCAAACTTACTAATCACTTAATTCTGCACTCTATCAACACTGACAACCTATATAATACTCCCCACATAATCATCAATCCTTGCAAGACCAGTCCTCCCCACCCAAAATTCGAGCAATTTGTTAGAACAACATCTCCATTTTTCCTGCACAAAAAAGACATCCAGCGCCCATTCCAATTGGCCATAACACACCATCTCATTCATCTAACCAAACCGCATCTATTGAAGCCAACCCCTCTTGAGACAATATTCAAAGACATTGTACAGGATTACTAAACCAGTCTGAAAATGAAATATGCTTGTCCCTTTTCTCACAGCCCATAAACCCGCCCCATGATACAGATTTAATATACGCCAACACAGCAGTGAAACTAGCAACCTCCCCCCTAAACATAATCTTGTTCCTCATAGACCAAATTGTCCACATTGTGGCACACCAAAATAAATACCTGTTGTTCTTGTCACTATTACACCAAAATGCAGCTTAAATACACTATTCAATGACAACCATGAGCATTTGAGGGCTCACAAATCCAATGACAAACAACTAGCAACTATAGGATATAAACTTTTGACAAAGAAAGAGTGATCAAATGTCATAGAATGCATCGACTTTAAATATAGAGAACATGGTCAATTGCGAGTATCAGTGAAGCTCTTGCATAAGAATAAAGTGTCTAATCTTCTGCCTCTTTACATAATTGAAAACAATAAAGTGGATGGATCAACAACAAAAGAATATCCTTTGTAAATTTTATACACATTAACAACATACAAATATATTTCTCGATTAAAGTGGCCTAAAATTTGAAATTGAAGCACCATAGAAACATGAAAACTCACCTGCGTAAAAACTTTTAAGTTAAGATTCTAAGATCAGAACTGATAACAAATGATGAGCATGCATTTCCCGGGAGATGCATATTCCGGCCCACCTTCACCCTCATCTATCGTAAGACTTCCAATAATTAATACTTGCAGAAAGATTGTGCTCGTCTGTCCGCATTTTTATTGTGCTTTGTTGTGTGCATTTGTGCTTTATGTCCATGATAATATGTAATTGTAAATTCACTAATACTCTAAATTTCTTTATCTTGATTTTATAATACTTATCTCTTTGCTTGTTAAATTTCCATTTGTGAGGATGATTTCTTTTCTCTTCACCTTTTCCTCCCCAGTAACTGGAAACTTATTCACTCTTTCTTTTTTCTTTGCATTTACATACTTATATATTAGGGTGTGTTGGAATAATTGCCCCAAATGAAGGATAAAATTGGAAGGAAAAATGACTACACCAAAAGAGAATATTCACTTTATATATTGTTATAGACAGGGACGGAGCCAGGATTGGATGGTTGCGAGGGCGAACTATAAAAATTAAAATTCATCTAACAAATATATATGTATATAAATATCAAAATTTGTAGTGAATATTCATACTTATATGTTCCAAAATGTGAATTACATTAGGAATCTATCAAAAAAAAAATCATTTGTCTTGCATGTCATGAAAATCATCTATAAAAAAAAACAATTTTTATTGGGTTGTAAACAAAATTTTCAAAACTTCTGCGGGGGCTGGAACCTGGAGGCAACAACGTGCCTCCGTCCCTAGTTATAGATTATGTCCATGATAATTTGTAACTGTAAATTCACTAATACTCTAAATTTCTTTATAGGAAGTTCATTGTCTAATAGTATTAATGGAAATTAGACATTTAATGCTTTTGAAAATTGATATTATTTTTTATAATTAGGACCAAGAAAATGAACAAATTTACTCCTTATAAAAGGGACCGGAGGGAGTATTAAGTATCGCCCATTAGCTCAAATAGATGGAACATAGTAATAAGTATTGTCCTTTGTCCGTTACATATCACATATAACTGCAAGTCGACAAACGAGATAGTATTAAAAAAATTGGGCCTGAGGCCTAAGGTGACGACCTAACTCGCCTTGCAGCTTACATGGCCATGCTGCTTTATATATTGTTATAGATAAATTTCAAATTCCGAGGATGATTTCGATCTTTTCTCTTCAGCCCTTTCTCTCTAGTAACAAGAAAGTTATCCACTTTTTTCCCTTCACAGTTACATAATTACAGTTATATATTATGGTATGTTGGAATAACTACCCCAAATTAAGGGTAAAATTGGACCAAAAAAGGGCTACAAAAAATTGATATCACAATTTTTAGACAAACAATTCAAGTGGTTTATAGTGGTCAAACACTTGAAAATCGTTCCAAACTCTAACTATGACCGACACTGCCGTCCGTAAGTAGAAGTTTATGATCCTTCATGTTTGCACGGTCCTCAACGATGATCTGATTGGTGCTGATTCAGCCAAAAACAACAAAAACGAATACGCATGCCTAAACTTTGACCTGGTCAGTTTTTCGTTGTTTTTTATTGAACCGGCACCGATCAGGTCACCGTTGAGGACTATGCAGGCATGGAGGACCATGAACTTCTACTTACGGGCGGCAACATCGGTCGTCGTTGGAGTTTGGAGCAATTTTCAAGCGTTTAACCACTGTAAACCACCTAAAATATTGGACCACCCTAACTGTCGCCTAATATAATTACCCACTTATACTATTCTCATACGTACGGGCAACTTTTCATGGCTTTACATCAAACAAATGCTAATCGGACTTCGGAGTGTTGTAAGTTCGCTAATATCACAATTATGTCACTGGACTTAGGCGTCATACATTATTATTTTTTTTTTATAACATTATTTTTTTTTAATTTTGTTTTGGTGCATGGCGTCATACGCTATTATATTTGCCTTGGAGCAGGATATCGTTAAACATAACACGAAATTTGTAGGATTTGGATTTGCGGACATGTGTATTATACCTGCACTGCAGATGATGTTACATTGTGCTAATCTCAAATCCGTTCCATTTAAATTGGCCCCTCCACAAAACACCTCCACCAATTTAATCCAAACACCATGACTTAATTATTATATCTTATTCTCCAACAGCAAAATTCAATTCAATCATAAATTAAAAATTATTCCCAATAGATATGTGACGAATATATTCTTGAGAAGAGTCGATTACCCATCTAAGTGGGTTTCATACCCAAATAAGTGTGAAATATTTGACAAACTCAGCCAATATCGCTCTATTAGGCACTTGTTGGTGCCTTTATTCTTCTGTGACTGCTTTTTGTGGTTCCCTGTGCTAAGCAAAGGATCCAAATTCATAGTGGAAAAAAAAAAAAGAATAAAATGTGCTGTTTTATTTTGCTTCCTGATAGTTGGCTTTCAATCTAGTGTCAACATGCTTCTTTACTTTTTGTTCTCCAGAAGGAATCGCAAGAGTTTTAA
This sequence comes from Calophaca sinica, assembly GCA_037113605.1. Taxonomy (NCBI): domain Eukaryota; kingdom Viridiplantae; phylum Streptophyta; class Magnoliopsida; order Fabales; family Fabaceae; genus Calophaca; species Calophaca sinica. The sequence goes on along the minus strand of CM073733.1, from coordinate 32,858,554 downwards.
GTAGAAAGTGGCACTTTAAAAATTTAAAAAAAGAATAATCACTCACCAAAGTTAAGTTCACAAAAGGCCTTGTGAATGGAATAGCCAACCGACCTCCAAAAGATATTGTCTTCTTTTTTCTTGTTTAGAAAAAACTATATGCTGTAAAGTGTAATGTAAAAGATGAAGGTAGCTTCAAGAAAAGCATACTCACAAGGGGTGACTAGCAATAACAGGAAAATGTGAAACAGGGTATTCTATGACTATCTCAAACATTGCAAAGTTCTCTCTCCCCCATATAAATATGTATATGGGTTACTTCATGACGTACATATATTGACAAGCTAGAATATCAACATTACTGTATCAGGCTATCAGGCACCACATTGACTTGCACACTGAAGATCTAACACAAGTCACTTTTTCATTCTCCAAAATGCAGAAGCCAGAGACTCACAGAAACCAGCCTCCACCAGGTTCCCCTATACGCATCTCTCTCTCTCTCTCTCTCACACACAAAAACAAACATGCACAAAGTCACAAATACAACATAGCTAATTTGAATACCATAAAGAACTAACTTTCCATTGTTCCATGATTTCAGGATACCCAACCGAGAATCCCCCCACCAAAAGAAAGATGTTCTTTAGTTCGAAGAAAAAAGGTGATAGAGGCTTCATTGAAGGATGGTAAGCATCTACTGCTTAATGATTAATACATGCATACATGTGTAGTTATCCTGCCTGAAGGGAAAGACAAATATGAATGTAACCATATGTTCAGTAATTGCTGAGCTAAAACATGAACTAATCACAACAAATTCAATGCGTTTTTTTATTGAAGTTAATCTTCCACTTAGACCACAAAATTTTCACAAGAATACAAATCATTGAGTTGGATCAGAATAATCCACCAAACCCTCCAAACAAATTTAATTATTTGCATAACCACTAATTTTTTTTCCCCCTCTTATTGATGATGCAGCCTCTTTGCTCTGTGCTGCTGCTGGCTTTGCGAAGAATGCTGCTGAACTACAATTATGGCATGCAGGAGAGGGATATTAATTAGCATATTAACAACGTCTGTTACTGCTTCTTCCTAGATTGTTAATTAGGGTTTGATTTTACTGGCTTTGTCCAGGCGTGCACTGTATTACTATTACCTTACCCTGTAATTTTGTTGTTTTAATATTGTACTCATCTACTTGCTGCTTATCGTATTCATCTTAAAACTAAATTCCTCGGTTTGTCCTAGCTGCTTTATATTTTTTTTCATATTTCCCCAGAGTGAAAAATATAATAGAGTACAGACAAGATCCTGATCTTAGAGAAACTGGAGTTGCAAGAGTTAATACTCTTCTTAATCTATAAATAGCAGGAACTCCAATAATGAGGTTATCTAACCGATCCCCACTAGCTGCCCGAATTGACACTAATTAATTTTCCCTTCGTTTCTATCCTAACACTAGCTATCACAGTATCACCGAAAAAGGGGTTTGTGCTCTAAAATTGCTATGCTTTTGGTATTCTTTTTTTTTTTTTTTTTTGGGTTACATGCTCCTAGGATTCTGGTAACCGTTGCGGTCTTTTCTAATTTAAGAACACGAACTATTCCTTATGTACTGGCCCTGCCTTCCCCTGCCTTCCCTTTGAATTTTGAGCATCTTTAGGCTTTGGCAGAATAATAAAAGATTCTGTTTTCAGGAAAAAGAATAATAAGGCTATGGTTCAATCAAAAGCTAATACTCAGTATATATCGGGGGACAGATAAAAGCCATAAGAAGAAGCATTGAAATTCATGCAAGTATATTTACATGACCAAGGAATGTTAAAGGATGTATCATCATATGAAAGCGTACATTTTGAACATTCATAGATTAATATACTGAAATAAGTTTCTCGCGTATAGAACATGTAGTCACATATAGTAAAGTTCATAATTCAACAGTAAGAGAATCTCACAGATAAGTATATGCAATACAAATACAATATCTGAGCTATTATGTACAAAAGTCTCACTCATAATGTGATTCAGTGATAATCATACTCAGAGATATAGTCCCTTCCTGCCCATCTCTCTTCGTATTTTCCAAATGAGTATGCAACCGAAGGCATCCCAGTCAAGTGAAAGGGGTCAGGTTCAATTCCATAATCAGTGAGTGGTCTATTCTCCAAAATATCATCATGATTTCGCACAAATTCTGGTATCTCAATCTCTCCTTTCTTTATATCATCCCAAAGGTACTGCAGGCGGCTTTCGTACTTGATCTTCCAATATAATCTAAACAAAGAACAAAGTAAATAAACAGAACCAAAAGAAGTAATAATAATTAAACATTACAAAATTATACAATTGGTCAAGCTCAAGCACTTTTATTCATGAATATCATAGCTACAGCAAGGCGATTACAGTTCGCAAACGTATTTTGAACTCATCATTTCATGGGTTGCCTAACATTGGTTGTAAATGAAACTCCTAAACAGAAAGTTCTTCGATGTCCATTTCTGCTAAGAAATCAATAAATGACTTACCCTCCACTCAAGAAAAACCGGCCAAGAGTAGCCATGACTAGCCTGGAACGAAGCCCAGGATGGATGAAGTACACAGTTTGAAGCCTGTCCTTGAAGTCAGCTGGAAGTTCTTCATAAATCCACCTCAAGATAGTTAGGCCAGGGGAATTATCCTCCTTTTGAACAGTGCTGTGCATGTAAACAATGCAGAATGGCCCATCTTGCAACTCGCTGAATATTTTGTGAAAAACATACCTCTTCAGCCGCTCTGCACTCACAACTGTTGCTGCATATCATTTGAAAGCAGGTATCCCACTTAAGTACCAAAGCAAAAGAAGTAATTCAAAACATCTTCTTATTAAGACATAATATGGATACTTATCGCCAGGGGTTTAAGTTTATATTTTCTTTCTCTTCCATTTTCTTTTACTATTTGAACTTGGAGGTTTGTTTATTTTTATTTTCCATGGCAGAGTGGCAGTACACCTCAAGTACAAGAAAAATTAAGAAATCTGCAAACAGAATATTTAGTGGTGGTGGCAGCAGTGATAGGGTGAGGAGGCAGAAAAAGTCATGAAGAATGAGATTTATTCACACACACACACACACACACACACACACATATATATATATATATATATATATATATATAATATCGAGAAATATGAGAAAATGGTAAGGTAATGCAGTTCAATCTAAAGTAACAATGTCAAAAAGCATCACATAATTACATATGATACAGACACAAGAGCACATAAGAAGGTGAAAACAGTGGGGTTCTTGCATAATTGATGGATAGGGATTCAGTATAATGACTCTGTTGAAACTTGAAACCAAGTTTTTTCAGAAAAATTAGTGAAACTATATGGATAAAGAGAAAAAAGAAGCTTTGAATAATATCCAAATGTGTATAAGAAACAAATAACTAAAGGGGAGTTTGTTTCAAGTCATAAATTCATTCCCAGGAAGAACATTTCCAAAAATATAATGATGGGAATCCTAATCCTAGGTATTTACTGAAAAAAAGTGTTTGACAAACCTTTATAACATTCCCAGGAATAAGGTAGTTATAGGAATTAAAAATAAATTATATTTTAAACTTTTTTATTTATTACTTTAAAAAAAAAAATTGAGTATATAAAGCTTAAATATTACGTCATTATAATATTTTGTACTTAAATATCATATTATCGATATATCTATATTTTTATTTAAACTTTTTTCCTTAAAGCAATAAAAAATTTTATTGCGTGAATATATAAAATCTTTAATGTGAGAATTTTTTATTACTTTACGGAAAAATATTTGTGTGACTTCAATATAAAATACAATTATTTTTAACATAATATTTGAAAAGCGATACAATTATCAAATATAGAAGGGAATGTAGTAAAAATATTTATCCTTAAAAATACCAATTTAGTTTAGCAAAGGATATATAATTGGGGAAACACTGTAGGAGTCATTTTCTCTTAAGATTTGTACTTGAATTATGTCTGCTTCAAGACTATGCTTGTCGTTGAAAAAAAGTCTATATCACAGACTATATAGGATTGGTTGTCCCCAAAATAGAAGACTATAGGCTTGTTCCCAGTGTGATATCGGTAATTTTTTTCTATAAACATGATGTATTGAATTTGATAAACATAACTTAATCGAATTTCCATCTTTGAAGACAACTGCCATGCCTGATTGCACATGCATCAGGGCATACTCTGACAATTGTGTTTTTCAACATTTTTCAAGAGTTCTAAATGATGCTGGATATGTTCCATCAAAATATGATATCTTCAGTTTTCTGGCTCTCGCTAGGTTAAATCAAATATATCACAAGAAGAGCACATAAGAAGGTGAAAACAGTGGGGTTCTTGCATAATTGATGGATAGGGATTCAGTATAATGACTCTGTTGAAACTTGAAACCAAGTTTTTTCAGAAAAGTTAGTGAAACTATATGGATAAAGAGAAAAAGAAGCTTTGAATAATATCCAAATGTGTATAAGAAACAAATAACTAAGGGGGCGTTTGTGGCAATGACTCATTTGACCATACTTAAAAACTTAAAGGACCTATTTGGCCCAACTTAAAAACTTAAGGGACCTATTTGACCCAACTTAAAAAATTAAGGCCGAAAAGGACCCATTTGACCAAATTTAAAAACTTAAAGGACTTATTTGCCCCAAAAAATTGTTAAAGGACCAAATTGAACATAAAAAATAAGTTAAGGGACCAAATTGCTAATTAAGCCATATAAATTTGTAGTCTTTCTTTAGAGTATAATAAAGCAAAAAAAATTCTTAAAAAATAAGGCAAAAAGTTAAAATAAGATGGAAGAGTTTTATCGCCATATATATATATATATGAATTAATTTGCCTCGACTTCAATTCAACTTATTTACGTTGCTAATATATATTTATTAAAATTTTCTATTTAATTGTTATGCATGCTTAGCAGTGGGAATAAGTTAAGTTGTCCGATAGGGGTCTATGGTATAGCTTAAATTAGACTCATGTCAGACTTTTTTTTTAAATAGATAAGACTAAAGTTTTTTAAAAAGCCTATTTAGCTAAAAATGTCGAGTTTCAGACCACCCAAAAAGCCTTTTAGGCCTAACAGATAGACCTATTTATGTAAATATAAATAATATTTTTTTATTGTTATTATTATTATTATTATATTAGATTTTGTACATTAAGTTAACTCATATATTGGTGGAAATAGGAAGAGGACAAAAGAGAAACTAACGATCAAGATTCGTAGAAGGTACAACATATAATTCCCGAGAGTACCATCTAGAGGCTTCTCTCGGGAGGTGCTGACTAGAAATGAAAGAGGCATAGCTGCTTGCATATGCATATACTTTGGGCTTCGGCTTTGGGCCTTTTTTTAGGAATTGGCTTTGGGCTTTGGCATATGCATATGTATAACTTTTCTTTGTTACGAATCTTCATTTCACCAAATTTCAACTTTTGCTAAAATATAATACAGTTCAATTATTTCACTTATTTTCATGTCCATTTTTATAGTTTTATATTTTAAATTTCACTCATTGTTCCCTCACGAGGAGAGAAATGGAATGGCTCGCTCCAAACATCAACATAGCAATAGGTTGCGGTCAGCAAAATCAAAACAAGGCAAACAAAACATAGCAAACTTACTGGAGGTAGTGAAAAAAAAGAATGAACAGAGAATGCAGCAACACTTTGGGGTGCAAAACAAATCACGAGGAGAGACATAACTTCTTTGTGCCAAACATGAAAAAAAGGAGAAGCTTACAACATTGACACCGGACAACAATAGAAACAAAACTTACCTTGAGTCTCAATTCCATACTTTGACAGTTTGACTTAAACCCGATAAAGACCACCGCATGAGTCGCGGTATCAATCATGATCAATTCAAAACATTAATTAACACAAGTTTTTTATTTTATTTTTCCTGTAGTCGTTTTTCACAAATCCCTTGCCCATCTACTCAACTTTTACTGAACCAATTAATCCACGGCCATTCTAACCCCTCTGCTACTTATGTGCAAATTATTTTTGATATGATATCTTTACTACTGATAATTCTAACCCCTTTGCTACTTATATGCAAATAAATTAGAGTTTGGTGCTATCGAAGCACCACCATCAGAATCCATTTTCCCAACCCCTCCCTTGAAAATGTTAGTCATGGGAATATGGAAGTTAATTTTTGCCTAGGAATCTTTTATACCAAAGAATAATTTTTTTAAAACTTGTAACAAACATGGGAATACACATTTCCGGTCCATATATTCCTAATTCCTGGGAATGTGTTTAGATGCCTTGAAACAAACACTCCCTAACACCTATACTTACTACTAATGTCTGGTCACATATTAGAGTAGTGCAACTGTTACAAGCACAGCATAACATGACATCTGATATAATAACAGTATAAGACTACCAAAACACCAAGAGGCCTAATATTCTAACATAAACGTGAATATCGAAGAATGCATTTCTATGAAGAAACCACTCAAGATAAAAACAAGAGTATATAACCTCATCTTAACTAAGTACTAACATTCAGCCAAAAACTCAATAAAATACACCAAGAGATGGAGTGGGAGCCCAAAGATTCATAAGATACAGACACAAACCCAACTTTTTGCAAAATGCTTGAATAGTTAAGTCAATAATCTATCATAAATTATACTTGGAATGAGGTAAGGTTTGAAAAATGAAAACAAAACGCAAAATTGGCTTTCATATGTCGGATAAACTCACAGCGAAATTCCCCCATGTCTGAAATAGGACAAAGCAGGGCGCAAAAGGCACAATATTGGTAATTGTTTCTGTATCACATACGTACATCAACCATTGCATGTGTGTATTTCGGTGTGTACCAAACATGATTTTGAATGAACTTAATTTTGTAAAATTGATTTAGTTAAAATTAAGTTTGAAGTGAAGTGATTTGTGTTTGGACGTTTTACTCTAAAATCTAAAAGCAAGTTTAACGTAAAACTTAGTGTAAGATTTTCAACCAAATGCAAAAGCTACTTATTACCACTTCTAGTCAAATTGAGATTTAGAGGCAAACGTAATTCTACATGAAGAGACCCAAACATGACAAAAAATTATCAAAATCAAGTTTATAATTCCAAACTAATGTATGCTTCTCACAAATGTGGATACAAGGATATATATGAATCAGGCAGTTATGAGAAGAAAGGCCTTCATAGAGCCAATCACTCGTTCACTACAATGAAAATATCATGGATATAAAAAATACACCACAAGAGAAAACCTGACGACGGAAAAATCACAAGAGAACCAGCTGAAAACACAGAAGAATAGTGCCAGTAAAATTAGTTTTAAGTACTGTTCTTTTCAATTTTTATTTAATTCAAAACATACTTTAGGGATAAATAAAGACACACGATCATTCTATTATTTAACAATCGATTTCACCACAGGGCAGGACCAATAACCAGTTCAATGATCAGTAGATTTTTTAAAACATGGCAAGTAATCCACGTGCACAAATTTAATTCCTCGAGTGCAGCCTGATTTCGAATAGTTGAATCAAAGTAATTAATTATGACAGCCACTCTAATATGAATCTGATCTATCCTCTCCCACTATGAATTGATAAAAGAATAAACGAAGAAGGAAGGAAAGAGAAAAGAGTGAGGGTTAGGATTTAGGAGTTACCGGGATAGTACTTGCCAACGATGCGGAGAATGCGATTGCCGTTCTTGTCGGAGCCTTGGAGGCTAAGGAATTGTAACCGTTCGAGGTCGGAGAAGTCTTCGTCAGGGGATAGGAACTGGGAACACTCGTGCCACCTCTCTTCTTCTTGTTCTTCTTCTTGATGGAGCAGGAAGGGTCGGGCATCGACGGCGAGATCCGATGCCAACACCACCACCGAAAAATCCTCCGATGACCCACCCATCGCCGACTTCCCTCTCTCTCTCTCTATCTAGTATCTCTTTAATGATAATCGCTGTGCCCGTCGGCGCGGATAGGGATCAACTTGTTGTGTTACTGTTACTATTTACTGGTGCGACTCCTCGAGGGGTGCACGCTTTTTATTTTTCAAGGAAAAAGTTTATTAATTATTAAATTAAATTAAACATTAATAACATTAATAACACGTTAAAAGAGGGAAATGGTTAATACTCCCCCGCACTCAATTACAACCAATGCCCTTGGACATCAAACTTTCTTTTTAAGCTAAATTATACTTTTCGTCATTTTATTTTATTTTAGTTTTCAATTTCATCCCCTAACTATTTTATTTTTCATTTACGTCCCTTAAGTTACAAAAGTTACTCCACGTTCGTCCTTAAATTACGAAAGTTACGCCACATTCGTCTCTTTCGTCTGTAATCCCTTTAAACAATAAAGTCAAAATCATCCTCCTATCAGAGTTCTTATTGATGAATTAACATTATAAAAGGTAATGGAGCAAAAAAAAAAGAGTATCAATGACCTATACACACACAATAAAAGGATTACAGACAGAAGTGATGAATTTGGCATAACTTTCGTAACTTAAGGGACGTAAATGAAAAGTAAAATAGTTAGGGGACGAAATTGAAAATTAAAAAAAAAGTTAAGGAACGAAAAGTGCAATTTAACCTTCTTTTAATAATTTTCTTAATCAATGCCCTTAGGCACTTATTATCAACATCTAGGAATGGCAAAGCGGGCCGTGTCGGCCTGCCCCATCCTGCCTTGCCATGAGCCCGCCAAAAAGGGGCGTGATAGGCCAACCCGCCAATTGGTGGTGGGTTGAGAAAGTGAGCCCAGCCTGCCCCCCCACGGGTTGGCGAGTCGGCGGCCTACCTAAACTCGCCATAAAACGGGCCAAAATGGCGGGTTGGCGGGCTGGCCTGCCCAAAATACAAAAAAAATTAAAAAATTTAATTAAAAAAATAATATATATGTATATATATATATATATATATATATATAGGCAGCTGCCTCGTCCCGCCCCGTTTTGGCGAGCTAACCGGCCTAGCCCGTATTACCATCCTTGTTAACATCTATGGGTGCACATTTTCCCTTTTCCACCCATCTTTATATATATATATATATATATATATATATATATATATATATATATATATATATAAAGCGAGTAAGCTCTCCAGGAGCCATTTCCCGCGAAATTCATCGGTTTATTTCGGGTTCCCTCTTCTCGCATTGGTCGTTGGGCTCTGTGGTTGTAGCACTCACTCACCCTTCTTCCATCATGCCACATGTTGCAACGTTCTGCGCACCCTCACTTTTCTTTCGTTCTGCCACCTCTTGCAAACCTCCCGCATACGCTGTTGCAAGCCTCCTGCACACGCTTCTCTCTGCTGGGTTTCTGCCAGTTTTCTTTGCTTATTGGTTGTTTCGGCGGTGGCTACTGTGTTTCAATCATTTCCATTTCCATCTTTTGCCCTTGGTTTCTGGGGTTTTCTTTGATTTCCTATAAGATTTCCCATAAATGTATCTGCTTCTTTTCAACATGTCTGCACTGCCCCCTCTTAGTCTTCACCCACTTTTTAGTCTTCATTATCGATGGAGCTTGACCATCCTTTGTATGCTGATCAGTACCTTTACCAACATCCTCACCTCCAATGCCGCAAATATTACTTGGAGTACCTCTGTGGAATTGTGAGTCTCCTAATTTTGTCTGGTGTTTCTTGGGTTCGTCTTGGTTACACTTCCACATGTTCCTTCCTTTTTGTGGGGTTTGACCTTTTTCCCTGCAATAAACTTACATGTCCCTTCTTTCCTTTTCTTCCTACTGTTGCTTTTTGCGTTGACATGTTCCTTTTTTATTCGTGGTTTTTCATTTTTGGGTTAATAGTGCTTTTGATCCCTGTAATTTCAGGAAAATTCAGTTTTAGTCCTTGTAATTTTTTTTTTTAAATGGTCCCTGTAATTTAATATTCTTTCATTTTTAGTCCCTATAATTATTTTTTTTAGATTTAGTCCCTGTAATTTTAAGATTCTTCCACTTTTAGTCCCTATAAAAGCGGAAAAATCTTAAAATTATAGGGACTAAAAGTGGGAGCATCTTAAAATTATAGGGACTAAATCAAAACAAAAAATTTTACACAGGGACCATTTTAAAAAAAATATTTTTATAGGGACTAAAACTGAATTTCCCTAAAATTACAGGGACCAAAAGCACTATTAACCCTTCATTTTTTGTCTGATGCAAAAAACAACATGTCACACGTTCCTATTCCTTTACGGTCATGTTCGCTTCATTTTCACATGCTCCTTCCTTTTTGTCGTGTTTTGCCTTTTTGACTGTAACGAATTTGCATTTTCTTTTTTGGCCTTTTTTCTGTTGTTGTTGTTTTCCCTTTTGCCATGGTTCTTTTGTTTTCATGTTTTTCTGCTTTTTGTCTTATGCGAAAGACAACATAGCACAAGACTGTATTCCTTTGTGGTGTTTATCTCTTTGTTAAGGTTGCGCGGGCCAATGTCTTTGTTGTTGCTTCTTTACCTTGGCATGTTTGTTTTCTGTTGACAGTTTCTCTCTTTTTGTCCAATAGAAAAAAACAGAGGTTTCCATTCCTTTATTACTTTGACTATTATGGCAAGATACCAAAGCGTTTCAGATTTGTTGATCCTGTGGGTAATGAGTTTGAGGTTGCTGTTCTTGAAAGAAACACCAGGATATATTTGAGTCATGGCTCTGAAATCATTGGTCATTTGTTTGGTTTGACGGATGGTGCTTTGCTAACATTCTTTTGCTTTAATGCCTTCACCTTTCTATGCGAGTGAAGGATAGGAATGGAAATGAGATCCTCTATCCAACTCCTCTTGCAAGGTTTACTTTAGGTGACAAAAATGTTCCCATTCATATATCTGATGATGAGGGTCCTGCTGATCAGCCACCTTATGAGCATGGTGAAGCAAATTTCTATCATTCTTTTTTCAAGACATTGTCACTCTCTGATGTTTCTTCAGGTTTTTTGGTATTTGTTGTTTAATGAAGTGTTGACCTATTTTTTTTGTAAACTTCTTTCGTGATTCTTCCACTTTTTTATGCTAATGTGTTGCATTCTTAATCCATTGACAATCCATGCCTCTTGGTTTTTGCCAACTTGCATTTGCCCCTACAAGTGCTGCTGTGAAGATGGTTGATGAAAGTGGAAAGACCTGGGACTGCAGCCTTGAATGGAACCCTCAAGCTTCTTTTGATTGCAAGCTAATGGGTGGTTGGGTCAAGTTCTGCAAGAAACGGGGCCTCAAACAAGGAACTACTGTCAGGCTTAGTGTTTCTAAGGATAATTGTGGATTCATTTACTTTATGTTGGTGTAGTGGTTATGGTGTGGTTGTTGTAAGTCGTACCTTTGGTGTAGTTTGTTATTTATAACAAAGGGATTCATTGTCTTATGTTTTCAGCCTTTAAGGTTCAGTTTTGGTTTGCATGCCAACTTTTGTGAGCATATTTTCATGTGCCTATTTGGTCGCAGTGTGGCCAGACTTTGTATGACGGGCAATTAATGGCAGTGTTTTGATGTGTTCCTCTATTATTCCTTTGGTTTTCCAATTGTTGTCCCTTGGAATGTAGGAAGAGTATCTAAAAACATTAGTTAATTTAATGTTGGGTTTATATTTCAAAATAAATGTCCAAATGCTTCAGATTGCTTACATAATCATCCATGCAGTTGCTACATGGTATTCACAACTAATTACACTGTGGGTTCATTTTTCTTGGTTGGTTAGATCATGTTTTGCTCTCGATGTGACTATTTGGTCGCAGTGTGGCTAGACTTTGTATGACTAATATGCAACTACCTGTGGGTGTGTGTGTGGCCAAGGGCCAGGCCACCTCTACCTTGATCATGTAAATGTAAACTACATAGAAACAAAACCTAACAAACCAACCCTCTCCAAATTTAGGCATAGTGCAGTGTGTGATATCCACAAAAATAAACAAGATCTTTCCATTTCAATGGGAAATTGATATTGCATATTGATTTGAAACTTAGGGACTAGCTCACTTCAATATTACCTTGCTAATTATTAGTCTGACAAGTTCTAAATCAATTGCGGTTATTATTCCTAACAAAGAATGTTAAAGCATGCCGGACTAGCTCATACACATTAGTAACTATTCCGGACTGGGCCAAGGCCCAATCAAACAGGGCGTGCGCGAAGGCCCATTCCTGCGCACAGTTCGCTCGACCACTTCGGAGCCAGGTCGACGTGGCAGATCCAACGGTCCTCAGGTCTTCACACCAGCTCATCACAGCCTGGCACGATCTGACGGTACCCCGGATCTCGCGGGAGCAGTTATTTCCCGATAACGTCTTCGAGCACTATAAAAAGGATCTCCTTCATGATCCAGGTACGATTCATTCACTTTTCCTGCTTACCTCACCTCCTACCTAAACTGACTTAGGCATCAGAGTCTCTGCAGGTACACCACCCCCCGTGCCGTCGTCAACCACTGTGAGCATCACCGTACCGCTTCACTCCGGCCGTCCTCTGAGTTCTGCATCAGAACATTGGCGCCGTCTGTGGGAAACTTCTTCCATCTCATCTCTTCCGAAGTTCTCTTCGTTTTTCACGATGACTAGATCGAAGCGCACCGTTGCAACTCGCAGTTTTCAGCTCCACGCGGATCTTAATCCGCCGAATCCTCCGCTCGCTCCTGCTCCGATCGCTCTGGTGGATCCACCTCAGCCTGAACGAATATCGTTCACCGTCGAGCATGAAAGGCCGATGAATCTTCCTCCACCTCAGGTCGATGCTATTCCATTCATCACCTCCCCGGCTACAACAGAAACTGGTGAAACCACTCCTTTCGCCGCCTTCCTCCTCCGTGAATTTCGCGAGTTTATACGAAGTCACACTGAAGCAATGCAGGTTCAGAACCAGCGTCTTGATCGCATGGAGAATCAGCAGAAAAAGATTTTCATTCGTGTTGCAACGCAAATCGAGAACCGGCAAGATCAAATCTCTCTGTCGCCTCAACGATCCAGAGAATCCGAGACTCGCTGCTCTGTTCATCGTCATCGCCATGGCACGATTTCGCGCCAATCTCCACATGGCACACTCCGCCGTAGCAGGTCTCTAGACCGTTCTCCGCCTCGCCGTCGCACAACTCGGATCTGCTCTCCTCCAAGCGGAAGAAGAAGAAACGAAAAAATGTCGCGTGAAAGAGCTTCGCCTGTCCTTGGGGCCTGAGGCGAGGCACTCTCCGCGGCGTCGCCATCATTCTCCAGATCATTCTCCCCATCGTAGAGGTACGATCGCGAGCAGCGACACCTCCACACAGAGCCGCCGCTGTCTTGCGGCGTTGAACAAAATCACTTGAGCACATTGTTCATCGCGTTGTGCTCAATCTCTTTCGTCCACTTCTCTATAGAGTGACGAAGAGAATGACGCGTGTGAGATTTTTGGTCCTTTCACCTCCAGGATCGCGAAGTTTATGATCCCAAAGCACCTTCAGAAACCACCACCTTTGGATTCGTACAATGGCACCACCGATCCAGGCGAGCATGTCGGTTGCTTCTACACTGTCATGGGCTACAGATTTGCCTAGGGACCAGTCAAGTGCAAGATCTTTCCTCTTACTCTGAAGAAATCGGCCATGTCTTGGTTCCAGGCCCTCAAGAGAAACTCCATAGATTCCTAGTCCGAGCTCACAGATCAATTTTCTGCCCATTTTACTGCATCCAAACTGCAGCCAAAGTCGATAGAGGCACTCGCTGTAATCCGACAAAGGAAGGACGAACCTATCAGAGACTACATTGAGCGTTTCAATAAGGAAGCGATCTATGTGAAGAAATGCTCTAATGAAATGAAGTTATACTTGCTGGAACAGGGCTTAGTTGAGGGCAGTCTGTTCAGTGTCAACATTGGTGTCGACAAACCAAAAACCTTGAACGACTTCCTCAAACGAGCTCATAAATACATGAACTACGAAGAAAAGCTGACGACGTCGAAAGTCAAGAATAAAACCCAAGAGAAGGCTGGCGGACAGCGCGAGGACAAATCGCGCAAGGACAAAGAAAACTGACCGAAGTGGTACGACGAGTACACTCCCCTAAACGTAGCACAATCGCGTATATTGAACGAATGCGCGAACACCGAGTTTAGGGATGCTGGGGTAAAGTTCCCGCAACCGTCAAAGGACAGGCTAAATACCGACAAGTCAAAGTATTGTCGATTTCACAAGTCTGCGGGACAAAACACTGATGACTGCTACCACCTGAAAGACGTGATAGAACAGTTAATCCAGAAGGGAAAACTGTCGAAGTATGTGAAAGGGAAGCCAAGATCTGGCGACAGGAGGTCAAGGTGTCGATCTCCTCGACCTAAGAGGAAAGAATCAGCTTCAGTGGCACAACTCGACGAGGCAGGTCGCGAGTCAGGAGAAAGCAAAGAAAGACGTCGACCTGCCCCAGTCGCCCTAGTCATTTCTGGGGGATTTTTTGACAAGGGAGGTGCTAGCTTCAACTAGGCAAAGCGAAAGCTGCAAGAGACAATGACTGTTTCCACTGTTTTTCCCTCCTCCAGCAGGCATAAGGGAAGACCACCCCTCGCCTTCTACGACGAGGACCTGGTGAACAAAAAGCCGAATTATCTGATCCCCCTGTTGGTCAAAGCTTAGATGGCCAACTTCGATGTCAGGAGGATATTGATAGACCAGGGGAGCTCGGTAGATATCATTTTCCACGAACTGTTTAAAACCTTGAAACTACCAAAGAAAGACTTCGTACCGTACTCGGGGTCTGATCTGACTGGTTTCAATGGTTCTAAGACGAAGCTGTTGGGCTATGTGGAACTTATGGTAACTTTTGGGGAAGCGCCAACTTTCAAAACTGTTAAAGTCCAATTCATCGTACTTCCATGCAAGTCTGTTTACAACTGCATCATTGGGCGCCCAACCTTAGGGGAGCTCGGAGCCGTTACCTCGACCGTTCATTTAAAAATGTGTTTCCATAGTGACAACGACAAAATCGTCACCATGGAAACCGATCTCGAGGCTGCAAGTAGGTGCTACCTCCTATCTCTGAAGGTCGACGGATCAGGAGAGGAGAAACAGCCTCCATCTGCTAAGAAGGATGCTCATGCAAAAGCGGCTTCGGAGGTCGACCTTACTGATTTTGATGCCAGGATTGAGCTCGAAGATGAAATCCAAGACAATGATCCCCTAGCTCGAGAGCTCCAGCAAAAAATCAAAAGGCTAGTGCCTGATGGCGAATTTATCCGAGTTCAACTGGCTGACGACCCAGAGAAAACTGTGAAGCTCGGTGCTGACCTCCCCGAGCAAGTTAGGCTTCAGCTAACAGAGTGCCTGAAGTCCAACGCAGATCTCTTTGCTTGGACTGCTGTGGATATGCCTGGCATCTCTCCTGACATCACCTGCCATCAACTCGCTCTCGACCCCAAAGCTCGCTTGGTGGCTCAGAGGCGTCGCAAGCAAGCTCCCGAGAAAGCTGAAGCTGCAGCCAAAGCCGTTGATGATCTCATTAAGGCTGAGTTTATTAGGGAAGTTAAATACACTACATGGCTATCCAACGTTGTACTAGTCAAAAAGTCTAATGGAAAATGGCGCATGTGCGTTGATTATACTGATCTTAATAAGGCATGCCCCAAAGACACCCATCCCCTCCCTAATATCGACAGACTTGTCGACAATTCCTCCGGTTTTCAATTATTATCTTTCATGGACGCAAACTCTAGTTATAACCAGATTCCCATGCACCCAGTCGATCAAGAAAAAACGACATTTATGACCGACAAAGGCAACTACTGTTACAATGTAATGCCTTTTGGCCTCAAAAACGCCGGAGCCACCTATCAGTGCATGATGAACAAAGTGTTCACGAACCAGATCAGAAGAATGCTGGAGGTATACATGGATGACATGATCATGAAAACATCTAAAGAGGTTGACCATGTGGTCGACCTAAAAGAAGTTTTTGGCGAAGTTCGACGCCACAATATGCGGCTCAATCCTGAAAAGTGTACTTTCGAAGTACGAGCTGGCAAATTACTCAGTTTTTACTTAACCGAGAGAGGAATTGAGGCAAACTCAGACAAGTCTCACGCAGTTATAGAAATGCAACAACCATCGTCAAAGAAGAACATCCAGCAACTCACTGGAATGCTTGCCTCGTTGACAAGGTTCATTTTGAAATCAGCCCAACACGCTTTACCCTTCTTCCGTCTACTCAAAAAGGGGATTCGGTTTGAATGGTCCTCTGACTGCGAAGAAGCTTTGTCGCAACTGAAGCGTATTTTGTCACAACCACCAGTATTGACAAGACTGTCCCCGAGCGAGGTCCTTTATCTCTATTTGGCAGTAGCTAATGAAGCTCTCAGCGCCGTCCTCCTGCGTGAAACAGACAAGGGCCAAAAACCAGTTTATTTCTTGAGCAAAGCACTTCAAGGCCCTGAGCTGAGATACCAGAAAATTGAGAAAGTCGCGCTAGCGTTAGTGGTCGCAACTCGACGGTTGAGATAGTATTTCCTCACACATCCCATCGTAGTTCGGACAGACCAACCGATCAAATAGATCTTACACAGGCCTGACCTGGCAGGATGTATGATCAAATGGTCAGTTGAGTTGTCCGAATTCGGGATATCGTACGAAGCACGACAAGCCATTAAAGCCCAATGCTTAGCAGATTTCATTGTTGAGATGACTCCAGGAGCCACCGAACCTTGCTCCAAATGGACAGTTCATGTTGACGGATCGTCCAACACAAAAGGCAGCGGCACTGGATTGTTACTCGAGAACGACGACAGGCTGATCATCGAGTTCTACTTGGGATTTTCATTCCCCACCTCAAACAACCAAGCAGAGTATGAAGCATGTTTGGCAGGGCTTACACTATCTCGAGACTTCGGTGCTGAAGAAGTTAAAACTCAGAACCGATTCTTAGTTAGTAGTATCCCAGATCAATGCAGAGTACCAGGCTAAAGATCCCTCCTCCAAAAATACCTCGCATTGGTAAAAAGGAAGATGAACGACTTTGCTGCAGTCGAGATCACACACGTTCCGAGAGAACAGAATACCCGAGCGGACATTTTATCCAAACTCACTAGCACGCGAACCTCGGGGAACAACAAATCTGTGATACAGGAAACACTAGCCAAGCCCAGTATAACTTCAGTAGTCGACACTATGCCCGTCGAATTGCTGGAGATTCTTCCAAAGTTTTGCTTCGCAATCTCCCATGCAAGTGTTAATGACGTGACCAATGTAGCGGATAATTGGATGACATCTATTCGGAAGTTCATTCAGTCTGGCGAGCTCCCTATAGATGAGAAGGAGGCCACCAAAATCCGAAAGAAATCATGCTCTTACTCCATCGTCGACGGTATTTTGTACCGAAGAGGGTTCTCCACTCCCTTGTTGAAATGTCTCGATAGCACTGAAGCCCAGTACGCACTGACCGAAGTTCATGAAGGGATATGTGGGCAACACCTCGGAGGACATTCCCTCGCGAAGAAGTTCCTTCGAGCAGGTTATTATTGGCCATCAATGGACGCAGACGCGAGGTTGTTCATTAAGAAGTGCGATTAATGCCAGAGACACGGGGACCTCCACTTAGCTCCTCCAGCAGAGCTCACATCCCTTTTTGCTCCATGCCCTTCGCTTGGTGGGGCATCGACATCCTTGGACCATTTCCAATGGCTCCTGGACAAGTGAAATATCTAGCTACGACGATAGACTACTTTACCAAGTGGGTGAAAGCAGAAGCACTAGCGAAAATAACCGCGAAGAATTTGATTAAGTTCTTCAAAAGTTACATCCTAACAAGGTTCGGGATCCCCGAGGTCGTCGTTACCGATAACGGAACACAGTTCGCAGACCGTGGTTTTCGAAAAACTTTGGAGGATCTCCGAATTATGCAGCATTTCACCTCCGTAGAACACCCCCAGACAAACGGTCAAGCTGAGGCTGCAAATCGGGTTACTCTACGAGGTCTGGAACGAAGGTTAGATGAAACAAAAGGGAACTGGGCAGAAGAACTTCCCCGAGTACTCTGGGCATATCATACAACTTCACATTCAACGACGGGAGAATCCCATTCCGGCTCACATATGGGACCGAAGCTATTATTCCCATTGAGATTGGCGAGCTAACTTGGAGGACCTCACATTCCCCACAAATCAACAACAATTTTCAATACTTGCGAGAAGAGCTCAACCTCCTTGATGAATGCAGAGAACTGGCATCGCTCAATGAGGTCACAGTTAAACAAAAGATCGCAGCAAGGTACAACCGAAACGTTGTCCCCAGGGAGTTCGCACCTGGCGACCTCGTCTTCGACGCGCCAACGTCGGTTTGAAGAATGCCTCGCAGGGAAAGCTCGCGCCCAATTGGGAAGGCCCTTACCGAGTCACCACAAAGACCGGTGCTGGCGCCTACAACCTCAAAACATTGCAGGGCTAGCCAATTCCAAGAACTTGGAATGCAACAAAGTTGAAGTAATACTATAGCTGAAAATGAGTGTGTATGTAACATGCAATCGTCAAAGCAATAAAAGCACATTCAAAGGATCACAAGTGCAGTTGAAACAACATGTGAAAAGCACGTATACTCAAATGACCTCGTGCTAGAGTGCACGAGCGTCCTCAAAACAACCTTGTGCTAGAGTGCACTTACGTTGTCAAACGACCTCGTGCTGGAGTGCACGAGCATCCTCAAACAACCTTGTGCTAGAGTGCACTTGCATTATCAAACGACCTCGTGCTGGAGTGCATGAGCATCTTCAAATAACCTCATGCTAGAGTGCACTTGCGTTGTCTAAACGACCTCGTGCTAGAGTGCACTTGCGTTGTCGAAGGATCACTACAACAAAAATAGGCAATAAACAACGCTTATTTTGGTCTTAAACAGCGCTTAAAAGGCGCTGCTTATTTACCCGCTGCTGATTGTTATTAAAAAAAACAGCGTTTTTGAAGCGCTGCTGAAAAGTGACAATAAACAGCGCTTCCTTAAGGAAGCGCTGCGCTTCCTTAAGGAAGCGCTGTTTATTGTCACTTTTCAGCATCAATAAGCAGCGCTTCGTTAAAAAAAGCGCTGTTTATTGTAAACTTTAGCAGCAATAAGCAGTGCTTCCTTTTAGGAAGCGCTGTTTATTCCCCTTTTTTATTTCCAGCATTAGACGAAACGAAACTACAGCATCTAATCGAAGAGGAGGAAATTCCACCAGCATCAAGGACCAGAACATAATCAAATCCATCAATAAAAGCCATAGATCCATAAACATAATCAATAAACTGAATTCATCAATAAACATAGATTCAGATGCAAAAATTATACTTCATTTTAGAATCAATCCATGGTACATCACCAAACGGAGAACAAGATCGAAATGCAAAAAATTTACAGAGAAGAAAAATAATACAAAGAGAATAGAAAAGAAAAATAGAGAAGAAACTAAAACCCTAAAAGAAAAAAAAATGTTCAATTTTTCTCTAAGATCTCTCTCCACGCCTTGCATCTCAGATCTTCTTCTTCTCAGATCTCTCTCCACGCCTTACTGGGAAAAGAACCAGATCGAACCAGAGAGAGTGAAGAGAACCAGATCGAACTAGATCTGGCCGAACCAGCAACCAGCACCTCCTCTTCTTCCAGATCAAACAAACAGATATGTGTGAACAGAAATGAAACCGAATCAAACAAATGGAAGTTTCACGAACACAAACGAAACAGAGAAGTTAGGGTTTGGAGAAAATTTGAGGAAATCAACACACAGATCAAAGAAACAGATCTTTAAAATCAACTCACCATGTGAAAGATTCCAACGCGGTGGCTCCGTTTGTAACTCCACCGCGCGATCTCCCTCTTTCTCGCCTCCAGATCAAACAAACAGATCTGTGTGTCGTGGTTTCGATTCAGTGGCTCTCAGAGACAAACGATGCTTCAGTGGGTCACGATTTCGCTTCAGTGCACCGTTCCCAAAGAAAGAAAGAGAGAATGGCGGTGCGCCGTGAGGAGTGGAGGAGTGGCAGTGCGCCATGAGGAGTGGAGGAGTGGCGGTGCACCGTGAAGAGAAACAGAGAAAGAAGATTAACCTTCTTCGCCTCAGAGAAAAAAGTGGGAGATCGTGGAGGGAGGTGAGAACGTGAAGTTAGGGTTAGGGTTTGGGGATTGGGAAGAAAAGGAGTTGTTTACGATGAAGTGGAGCAGAGGTGAATATTTAATACGAATAAAGGACAAAAATCAGCGCTTAAAAGCATGAAAGCTTATTTGTTTATTAATCGAGAATTTTTAGGACCAAAATCGGTAAGCTTCATATCTTGTTTATTGTTTAGGACCAAAATCAGTAGCTTTATATAGGAAGCGTTTATTGTTACACATAATTTTTCTAGGACCAAAATCAGCACTTCATATAGAAAGCGTGCTTATTGTTGTTTAGGACCAAAATCAGCGCTTCATATAGGAAGCGCTGTTTATTGTTTTAGTACAACTTTAAACAGCGCTTTCCCACTTAAGCGCTGCTTAAAGTGGCGCTATCTTTTACACATTCTGTTGTAGTGGATCTCGTGCTAGAATGCACTTGCGTCGTCTAAACGACCTCGTGTAGAAAACACGAGTGTTGTTAACCGACCTCCGTTGTTTCTTTCCGAAAACAAGAGCGCGAAGTCAAAATTGATGACAAACGATGTCACTTTCTGTCTGGCCAACAGATTGATGAACATCTCCCACTGGGTAAACCCTCATGAGTAACGAGGTCTCAAACAAATGACAAGCGAATTAAAACAAGGTAAACATTTTACTAAGTTAAAACTTACTTTGATATTACAACCATTTTGATCATTACATAAAAGACAGCAAAATCCAAAGAAGAACAAGGAATACAAGAAATCCTAAGGCTTAGCAGCCAGACCCGCTCGAAAGTCGAAGTAAGGGCGGCCGCTTCGAAAGTTGGGGTTGGCACAGTAAGAAGGACCTCCTTTGTTGAGCCGTCCACGATCGAACTCCCTTCGAATACCCCATCCGAGGTCATCCCAGTCAAGTTGAGGACAATACCCGGATTGAGAAACCGAATTTGGGCGATGGCATTTCCGAACAACTCATCCCCAGCATTCACAACTAGCTTTTCCAACTCTACCTTCTCAGCCATTAAAACCCGAACCTCCTCGGAAAGCTTAGAGAGTTCTTAGTTCTCCTTGGAAAGTTGTTCGTTTTCTGTATTCAACCCCTCCACCTTACGTTGGGATTCGAGAACATCCAACTTCAGATTCTCTTTGGACTTCACGAGGTCTTTGATCCTTAACAAGAGCTCTTCTCGCTCCTCGATCAGTTTCTTCTTCTCGGAGGAAAGGCTTTCGAGGTCTTTCGACAAATTGCCCACC
Organism: Calophaca sinica; assembly: GCA_037113605.1. Lineage (NCBI taxonomy): Eukaryota > Viridiplantae > Streptophyta > Magnoliopsida > Fabales > Fabaceae > Calophaca > Calophaca sinica. Next base: position 32,837,246 of record CM073733.1, on the reverse strand, counting down.
TCACCTTTGGCCTTGGTCACCTCATTCTTGAACTTGGTAGTCTCCTTCCTGGAAGACTCTAATTGGGCACGAAGATCGACTTCAAGTCCCTCCAAAGACTTGATCCTCGCATCAAAATCAGACTTGCTTTTGCGAAGGCCTTCGAGCTCAACTTCCAAATGTCGGTTCTTCTCAAATACCCACTTGGTAACTAGCAGGTCACACAACTTCTAAGTCATGTTCTCAAAAAATTAACTCTCCTTGGCATTCTCAGAAAGTTCATTGAAGTAGGCTTCGTCAGATGCATGAATCACCCCCCGACCTCGTCTGCACTCAGCACATCGCTACGAGACCAAACAGGGGGAACCTTGCCATAAGGCTGAACCGTCTCCTTCCCCTTACCCGATTTCCCACCAAATTTTAAAGTGAGAGAGGAAACCGAGGTCTTAGGCAGAGGAGGAGGCTTCTTCATCTTCTTGACAGGAGGTTCTTCAAGAACCTGAGCAGGAACTAGCTTAGTGGAAGAAGACACCTCTTCAACCACGTTCGCTGCTACAGTCGAGGCAGCACCTTGAACACCTTAAACTCTTACCGCTGCACCCTGATCTCGAGCAGCGGTGACCTCGGCCCTAGCTTTAACTAGAGAAGCTCCGGAAGACGGGGTGAGAAGTGGAGCAGTTTGGCTGGAACCTTCTCCAACCGCTGGAGAAGGAGTCCTTTCAGCAGAACTATTCTTCTTCAAATTTGCCAAGTATGCCGAAGTTTCCATCGAATCTGCAAGAGCAAAAATGAGTTAGAAGAATAAGAGGGGAACCATGAACAAGGAAATCTCTACAAAACTACCTATGCAATCATCAGCCTCCTTTTGACTTGTGCATTTAAGAAGGCGACGGGTGTCGATGTATCGCTTCTCGGAGACCTCTTCTCCCTTTTTATTCACATATTGTCGGGGCTCAAGCCTTTCGACAAACCCCCAAATTCCGTTTCAAGCTGAACCGCGCATTATCGTCCAGTTTGGAGGGATTGTATGTGAATTCACTCTTGTGATATGAAAAATGTTTATTGATCCAACAGAACGGGAACCTTTCATGCCAGTCGATAAACACTTGCCCATTCTCGTCAAGTGCCTCCACAGGAATACAGACGTTCTGCATAGCGGCTTCGCTGACGGCTTCGACGATAAAATACTTCGACTTGAAACCACGGTGGGACTCTGAGAACTACTCAAAGTCCTTTCCATTTTGCTTTAGCGAAACCCACCCTTGGCGCTCTGTCGAATCCTCTTTGGTCCATAAAGGGGGGAAATGGCAAAGAATACCTCAATCAATAGTTCGATTTTCAAATAGGGGCACAGTAGCTAAAAACCCCTAATAAACGCCCAAGCGTTTGGATGTAATTGTGAAGGGGCAACCTCCAAATGGTGTAAAACCGCCACCTCGAAAGTAGAGAAAGGCAGCCTGAACCCCATCTCTTTAAAAAGAACCTCGTACATGAACATCAAAATGCTGTCAGAGTGCGAACAGATTCGAGCGTCAAGTCTAGGACGACACACCTTCCAATTTTCAAAGTTATGAATGTCGTTCGCAACATCCAGAGGCCTCAACATTAATAAAATATTTCTTTCGACGAATAGAGGGAGCGGGTACAGAGTGCATCTTCCGCAACTCAACCGAAGTCTTCAGCATTTGGGGGCAGGTAACAATCGTCCCTCTCAAGCAACTTTTTGCCCATCTCCGACCTGGCCAAGGCACCGCCGGGAAAATAAGGTCTATGTTTATCTATGCTGACCAACCACTCTCCTACTTCTCTCTCGGTGAAGGACCGTCCGAAAAACTTCTGTAATTTTAAAGAAAGATGTTGGATTTCTACAGGATCCACCGAGGACACTTTCTTACCCTTATAATCTTCGACAAAAAGCCCCGGAGGAGGATAGACTACTGGGGAAGAACTTTCTTCCCTAGAGCTCGTCAAAACGAAACCGCCGTTCGGCGATGAACAACCGCTATCAGCGTTATCGTTTCGCCCCCCAAGGGGCCACTAGGAGAAGAGGAAGTGGAAAACCCAGATATGGAAGAAGACGAGGAAGACGAATCTCTCAAAAGAAACCTCATGTTGCTACCCATTTCGAAACTGAAAAAGGAAAGACAGAGAAAATAAAAAGAGATTTACCTGTAAATGAAGAAGTTTTTGCAGGGAAATTGAAGAAACAGAAACGTGAGCAAGCACGTACGGTAGGGGAAATGAACCACCGGAGAAGAGAAACGAACCAGCAGGCACTCAAGGAATCACTGGAGAAGAAGAAGAAGAAGAAGAAGGAAAGGCGAAACGGAAGAGTATCTCAGAAGCTTTGCGAAACGAAACGGACAAAAGAAAAAGGGGATGAGTACTTATAAACCCCAAATCTAATTTAGGACGTGACCTTTTTCCTTCTCACTGTTGATCAATGACAGGAGAAACCTATTTAACCTGAGGGCATAGAGCAATAATGACTCGCCTCGAAACAGCGTGACGCTCCAAATCCCAAAGGCGGCTGAAGCGACAGTTTGAATTTTAAACTTAATGCTCACGTGCCTACGGCTTTAGAGGCCTTTTAGTTCCCTCTCCTCAAGTAAGACAACGAGCATCGACATCCTTTTTCAAACAGCGAATGTCGACATCACCCAAAGGCAAACGTTCAACAAGTCACCACCTCGACACTCGAGCTACCGACTTAGGGGCAACTGTTCCGGACTGGGCCAAGGCCCAATCCAACAGGGCGCGTGCGAAGGCCCATTCCTACGCACAGTTCGCTCGACCACTTCGGAGCCAGGTCGACGTGGCAGATTCAACGGTCCTCACACCAACTCATCACAGCCTGGCATGATCTGACGGTACCCCGGATCTTGCGGGAGCGGTTATTTCCTGATAACCGTCTTCAAGCACTATAAAAAGGATCGTCTTCATGATCTAGGTATGATTCATTCACTTTTTCCTGCTTACCTCACCTCCTACCTAAACTGACTTAGGCATCGGAGTCTCTGCTGGTACACCACCCCCCGCGTCGTCGTCAACCACTGCGAGCATCACCGCATCGCTTCACTCTGGCCATCCTCTGAGTTCTACATCAGAACAGTAACTGATATTGCATATTGATTTGAAGTAATTGACATCCAATAGGATGGCTTACAAAATTTTGATAGACCTCATTTACGCTCCTTGCCTTCAGCATTAATACTTCAATATTACCTTGCTAATTGTTAATCTGACAAGTTCTAAATCAATTGCGGTTATTATTCCTAACAAAGAATGTTAAAGCATGCCGCATGACAAGCGTAGTCTCATGTTACTTTTTTATTGATAAAATTATTTGCTTAATTGGTTTAATCTTGAACTGGAATAGTTACAAAATACTGCAAGACCAAGCTTCTAAATGAATCAATTAAGCACAATGCTTAATTTGCATATAATGATGGAATAGTTACAAAGTAATGCAAGACAAAGTAACGAGGTCGTGGCATTATATTTGGCATCATAATATGTGTGTGTATTATTAGTAATGCTTTATTGGTAGTGTTAATATGTGTGTGAATCATTAATTTCATGCTTTGGTAATGTTTTTACTGGCAAAAATTGCTCTGTTGACGTTGAACTAATGCATATGGTTTCAGCTACAACAACTATAAATGACAGACTAAGCTTCTTTTGATTTCCAAAGGGCAATGGAATTTGAGCCATTCTTCCCCTTAATAACAAAGGGATGCTACAGCTTCGAGGTTAGTATTTTGAATGTGTTATTGAAAATAAAATTTAAAATTTATTTGGTGGATACATAATAAATATTTGGTGGATACAAAATAAATTGTACGTGGCAGGACTAAGTTAACATGTGTTGTTCAATGGGGATAATTGATATTGATGTATGGTATGAAGACTAATATATTACTTGCAGTAGCATGCAAAATATATATGATCATTTATGTGGCCCAGCTGCGCCAAGGAAAAGAATAGAAGACTTACTTGACTCCTTCATGCATGTTCCAACTTGGCACGGGGGGATATAGCTTAGTTGGTAGAGCTCCGCTCTTGCAATTGGATCGTTGCGATTACGGGTTGGATGTCTAATTGTCCAGTCGGTAATGATAGTATCTTGTACCTGAACCAGTGGCTCACTTTTTCTAAGTAATGGGAAAGAGGACCAAAACGTGCCACTAAAAGACTCTACTGAGACAAAGATGGGCTATCAAGAACGTAGATGAGGTAGGATGGGCAGTTGGTCAGATCTAGTATGGATCGTACATGGACGGTAGTTGGAGTTGGTGGCTCTCCTAGGGTTTCCTCATCTGAGATCCTGGAGAAGAGGATCAAGCTGGCCCTTGCGAACAGCTTAATGTGCTATCTCCCTTCAACCCTTCGAGTGAAATGCGGGAAAACAAAAGGAAAGAAAATCCATGGACTGACCCCATCGTCTTCACCCTGTAAGAACTAAAAGATCACCCCAAGGACACCTTCGGCATCCAGGGGTCGCGGACCGACCATAGAACCCTGTTTAAAAAGCGGAACACATTAGTTATCTGCTCACAGGTTGAACAATTAAGGGTCGGAGAAGTACAATTACTCATTCTTAAAACCTGCTTTCTTAAGACCAAAGAGTCGTGCAGAAAAAGGGGGAAAAGCTCTTCATTTCCGGTTCTCCTGTAGCTGGATCCTCTGGAATCACAAGAATCCTTAGTTAGAATGGGATTCCAACTCAGCACCTTTTGATATTTTGAGAAGAGTTACTCTTTGAAGAACACAGTACGATGAAAGTTGCAAGCTGTGTTCGGGGGGTTATTGTCTGTCGTTAGCCTCTATGATAGAATCAGTCGGGGCCTGAGAGGCAGTGGTTTACCCTGTGGCAGATGTCAGCGGTTCGAGTCAGCTTATGTAACACCCGCACCTCAACGTAAATCACTACTAGGAAAAGTTGAATTAGCCACGGAAATGACTTTATCTGAAGAAATAGAAGTTATGTATAAAGAATTAAATAAAACACTTATAGAAATCAATAAAAATATAAACTTATTGATTGAAAACACTGATAGAATTACAAATTATACATGTCATAAAATAAAAAATGAACGAGACGAAATAAATAATATACGAAGTACATTAGATGGAATAAATAAAGGAAAAGAAGTTGATGAGAACCAAAATATTAATAAAATTAGAGAAATTCTCCAGCAATTAGAAGATCTCTTAGAATATGAAGAAAGTAATAGAAGTATAACAATAAAGATTTAGAAGAACTGATAAATCACAAATCAGAAATTAAAGAAATAATAAGATATGATTCCTCAAGTTTATTAAAACCAGTGTCATCATGGGGAGGATAAAAGAAGAATATATGGAGACCCTAAAAAGGTCAAATGATATTGAAGAAATTCAGCAATTACTAGAACAATTAACAATAATTGAGGAAGAAAATAAACAAATACAAAAAGTAGAGCAAATAGAGACTAAAAAGGAAACTGAGGAGGTAATATTAAATTACAGCTCTTCAGAATCAGAATCGGATTATGATGAAATATTTATGGAAAAAGGAGAAACAAGCAATACAAAATCAAAAAGAAAATGGGGAGAACATTGGAATCCAGATAATACTTGGGAAAAACATGAATTTGAAACAATGAATAAAAAAGGATATTCAAGAAAGAGTGGTAAATGGACTAAAATTCAAGAAGAATATAAACCACATTATGAAAATATTAGACAGGGTAACATACTAAATATTGACTGTGCAAGAAATAAAGAGGAAGTGTTATTACAATGGACTAATGAAATAACGTTACTAATAGCAACTGATGAAAGATTTACTAGATTAGACTTACCAAGTGTTAGAAATTTAATAATTTATAAGACAACAGTTTTTATTGGAATAAGCAATAATAATTTTCCGCTGAAGGATGAACCCAATGACACGGTCTATGGGGAAGAATTAATGACTCAAGTAATAAGTAATCAATTGGCAAGTATTTTCACTCAATGTCAAGCCATTGGAAAAGGGTCTTACATCAAAGTACTATACAAAGGACCCTACACTCTGCTTTTAAGCAAGACAAGCAATAAAGAAATAAAGGAAAAAGACATGAGTCTTCTGACAAATTTTGAGGCAGCTTTCTACTCACTATCGGGACCCCTAATGGAATATAGGCCATTTGTCCTCAATAATTTATGCTCTATGATCAAGGAAAGTAAGGACCATGCATGTGAAAGATGTGTCAAAGAAAAAGACAAAGCAATAGAGGAGAAAGAAGACTTTGAAGCAATAGTGGAGGAGTAGAGTTTGAAACCATTCTGAGTGTTCACGTGAAGGCACTAAAAAATGTAGTATTATTGAAGTCACAATGTAAAGCACTAATGTAGTGCTATACTACTATTGTAAATAGTGGAAGGCCATTAGGCTATAAATAAGGCCATTTCTTCACTTAGTAAGTAGAGAAAGTTGAAGAATGAAATTTCTCTCTGAGAAATGTTTTCCTTAGGAAAACTTGTGCTAGTTCTTTAGGAGCTAGTCGGATACTTGAGAGTGTATCCATCTATCCTTGTAAAATTACCACTTATTATGAATAAAATCACTCATTTCACTCAATCTTCTTGACTTATTTTCTTTACTCAAAACCTTGTTAAATATTCAACAACTAATGGAGAATTGCGGAAGCAGCAGTGGACTTACTTAATCAAATATTCAGAAGCATAGTCAGGTATACTTACTTACTCTTCTTGAATAATTTAATTATTGTTGTTATTATTACTATTGTTATTTTATGCTTATATAAAAACTGAAATGGAAAGAGAAACAATAGATAATAATGATATAGAACACTTACATATTACTGAAGAAGATGGAAACTATGAAGGAAGTATTTTGATAGACCCAACTTTATTCCAAAGAATACAACAAGAAGACTTAGATTTGTCAAAGGATGCAAACATGAAAGGAGTTAAAGGAAAGGAAAGATTTAAGGGGTTGATGAAAAAATTTAACCAAAAGGAAAATATAATATACTATGGGAAAATAATTAATGAAGCACCAACAGACATAGCAGATGCTCAAGGAAATACTTGTATACAGTTATTAAATAAGAAAAAACTTATGGAATTAAAAAAAAATATAAAGAAAAAAGAACATAGTGATAAAATAGGATATATTCATATAGGAGCAATACAAGTTCTAATAAAAGCAACTTTTCAGGAAGGAATAAATTCACCAATAGAATTAGTATTAAAGGATGATAGAATCACCGATCCAAAGGACAAAATATTAGGAGTTATAGAAGGAAACTTAGCTTATGTTAAGTTAAAGTTTGAGATTCATCCAAATATTGGAATACCTTTAAGTACTCAAAGATTAGATCAATCACTAACTCTTGAACACAAATTCCTAAGAGGAAATTTAATGAAAACAGGAGATAAAATTTTTTCGGTCACTTATTGTGTTAATTACGCACTAACAAATTCACATCATAGTATTACCTTTAGAAATAATGATAGAATAGATATCCCAAGCCTATTTGAAGATATAGGAAAGATTTATTATCCTAAGAAAAATGAAATTACAGATCTAGGAACTTTTATAAGAAAACCAAGAATATTAACACCAAAACCGATTGGATTTTGTGAACTAGAAGAAAATGAAGAAAACAAAATAAATAAATTAGCTAATCAGGTAAAAGAACTAGATTTGTATGTAAGAAATAGAATATGAATAGTTTAAAATTAAGAAAGGAAGAGGTTAAAAATGAAATTAAAAATTTTCATAGAATATTAAAGGATTATCTAAAAAAAAAATTAAATGACAGAAATAGGAAAGAAATAGAAGGAATACTTATAGTAAAAGAAAATATACTGTTAAAAATAGAAAATCTTGAAAGATCTAAGAAGAGAAAAAGATGAACACCGCAAATTTTTTTATTAAGGACAAAGTAATAGAAATAGAAATAAAAGTAAATGATAAACTTAGTATATTACATATAGACGCAATAGAAAATGAAGATAAGGATTTTTATGAGAAATTAAAATATATATGGTCATTAGAATTGCCAAAGGAAATAAAAACAAAAATATGTGAAGAATATGGAAGGCTTTGTGCACAATCGATAGTATACAAAAATGAAATACAAGAAGAACTGTGGTACCTAAACCTACCAAGAGAAGAAGAAATACAAGAAGAAAATTTAGAGAATAATATAGGAATTTATTTTGCAGAATTAAACATAGATGATGATGACTGGTTTCCAGATGAAGATTAAAGAATTAAAATATATTTTAGAAAATTATTCAAAGAATTTATTAGAAAATAGAATAGATTTAGGTAAAATAATGGATTTATCTGGATTTATTGACTCAGTGGAAATCACGCACTCAACCGTATCGTGAGCACTAAGATTCTAGAATTATTTATTATGGATAAATATGGTATTTCTGATGAAGAAATAAGAAAATATAAATTAGAAATGATTTTAAACCAAATACAACGTGAAAAAATAGAATTAGAAAGATTATATAGATCTTTTGATTATTATATGCAATGGCCCGAAGGATTAACTACTGAGAATTGGCAAGAATTAAAAGATAGAATTTTAATAGTAGAACGAAGTATTAAAACATTAGAAGATGAATATAAACAATATTGAAAAGGAATTAAAATTATGTCTGTCACTAAGTTTTGTGACCACGAAATTAGAGACCAATTATTATTTTCCGTCACTAAAATTTGTCTCTAAATTACTTAATTCTAGTTGTGAATTGAAAGTCCGACAAATTACATTAAAACACAGGAATTACTAATAATTTACAAACTTGATTACAGTAATCCAAGTCATAAATTTAAAACTTAAATCTTAAATCTAATAAATAGATTACAACTTATACAATTCTTGGAATATCAAAATTCCATTACAACATAAAACCTAATCTATGAGTCCCAAGCCTGGAGCTTCGCCTCATCTGCCTTTGGTACCTGTTTATCTGGAAAAAAAATAAAAAAGGAACGGGGTGAGATTATAAATCTCAGTGACCCCTTCATAGACTCCTCACCATTCTCTCGACGAATCCTACAATAGTAATAAAACTATCTAAGGCATTATTGCTAACACCTACTTTTCCTCTAAATCTAAGGCTAGCTTAAAAACATAATACTTGCTAGGCATCCTAAACTTGAAGCCCTAGAATGCACTAACTTGAGCTTAAACTTAGTATATTGCTGGTTGTAATTATCCCAGTCCAACATACACTTAGACACTTAGACTTACTTAGTATATTGCTGGTCGTAATTATCCCAATCCAGTATACACTTAGATAACATAGTATATTGCCGGGTGAGATAATCCACAGTCCAATACCCTACGTATCATACTTGAGAGAAAACTAAACATAGCAATGCAAAGTAAATCACATAACTCACATAAACATTCTTTTTCTACTTTTTACTTAGCAAGGCTAAAATGAAATGCAATGCAACTATAACTAAGAACATATAGTTCTTCATTACTTCGTGCATAGCACGTCTGGACTATTCCTGTATGGTTGAATTAATATTTAACCGGGAATCTATGTTATTGGATTTGGTCATATACTTCAATTCATAGACCCCACTCAACATAGCTAACGGTATGGTGGTTAGACGTCATTAACCTCCAAGTGGCGTCCCGCGAGACTAACTATACCGTACATCTCCTCTTATGAGGAATCTTGGTGTCTTTTAAGTGATTTCTATCACAATACTTAACTCATGAATGCATGTCTACAATAATGCAAGCTCAGCAATCTAGGATTATCAATCCTCATTCTCATTTAACTACTCAAAGAAATCTACAATAGAATCAATGAGTCAACTTAACATGCATTGGAATACTACATTTTCAAATCATGCATCTTTAATAACCATAAGAACAAGATAACACAAGCTCATATGAACTCAAACATCACTAAGCATATCTTTTCACTTGACTCTTGTGCTCATTTTGATGCACCTTGAGTTTTAGCTTCTCATGAAGCAAACCCCCTCCCAATTGGAGCTCGGTGGAGCACACAATAGGGCAAACATTTCACATAAAACATATGTCGGTGTGGAGGTCAACAGCCAACCTTTTTCCACCCAAAGGAACCCGGCATTTCAAACATCAAACATAATAACATTTAACCATCAAGACATTTGACAAATCATGAAATTCAATCAATCTATCATCAACTCATTCTAACCATTCAATCAACATTACTTCCATGAATTTAGGGCTCCAGGACAAGCCTCAAACTGACCAATTTAGTGGACAACACATTTATCAAATTCATCCCCTTGGAGCTCTATGGAGCTAACAAGGGAGCAAAACATCAAACATACACACAATTGTGGGGGGTTGGGGGCAGTCATCCAACCTCTTTTTAACCAAACCCACTATAAAATCATAACAATAATAATATCAAGAGACTCTATCTCACATAGGTATTAAAACCCTAACTTGAACCTAGGGTTCACATATTACTCAAGGAAAGAAATTCCTATATGTGGGACTTATGAGTACCCAACACCTAAGGGATGAAGAACTCACATTTACTCTTCAAGATCTTGAGCTAGAATGGTGGAGCTTTGCCCTCTTTGATCTTCTTCATGTTTTCCCCCTTTTCCCCAACTTAGGGCTTCTTCAAAACTTCCCAAAATCTTGATCTACAACCTTTAATCTTCTTCTTCAAGTCCAACAACTCGAGCCATCTTGGAAGAAGCCTGATCTTCTTCCTCTTCTCCTCCTTCTTCACGTTCTTCTTCTTCCTCTTGATTAGGGTTCCACCCAAATCTTCACCAACACTAAATATCGACTCTCTAACTCTCTATTCAAGCAATAGATTGAAGAAATCCAACAAGAATCTCGTTAATCCTTCTCAAATCATGAACCCTAGCTCACCTCTTCTCTTTCTCTCTTCCCTTTTCCTTCTTCACACAGGCAAAAATGTGACAGCTTGAATTTAAGTGAGTAAATCGATTCCTGCAGCTCCTAATTCGACTCCCAGTGACTTTTTTTTGGGTAAATCGATTCACTGAGCCTCCAATTCAACTCCCAGAGGATTGAAATTGTGTGAATCGGTTCATGCTTGTGGGAATCGATTCCCACTGCACTAAAATCATAAAAACTGAATTTTAACACCAATCTTGAGTCTTACTCCCTAAACTAACTTCAATTGACTCCAAATCAATACTTCCAATCATTTTAAGATTAAATCCAATTTATTTCTTAACTCAAAATCAACAACTTACACCTTAAACTTTATTTAATCATATTCACTCAATTTGAAACCAAATTAAGCTTAAATACAATCACACAACTTCTCACAATTTATTCTCGAATTGTGCTTAGGAAATTTGGGGCATTACAACTTATCTCCAACTCGTGAACTTAGACGATATAAAACTATATGATGTAGACGTCATCATGTAGTGCTCTTCATGAATGAGTCCCTTTCTATGAGCCAATGTTATGCGTTTGTTGCAGTCATTCTGTAGCCTTCCATTGGCTTCCAATATTTCGCGTGATCTCATACCCTTGGCAAAGATTTCTTCACATCACTGGCTTTGCTTTGGAACCCATTTGCGTTTCCTTTCATGTGTCTATTGGTGGATTTTTTTCGTGATCCTCTACCAAAATTGTTGTTCATTGCGTGGCCTGTTCTTCTTGGAAAAGATCTCATATGATCTTTTATGCAGCCAACTTTCTGCTTCCCTCGATTTCCAGCCAATATGCAGTGCCTAAACAATTGTTTGACAAGATAACACATTACAGTGGTTTATTGCCCTCCCAATATATGATCGGTGGAGACAATGGTCCACGCTACAAGGCACTATTTTAGCTTGAAAACAAACAAGTTACAAGGCATTCCTTCCCTTTCACACATGGTTCAGAATCAGTTCCCCATTACTCTTGCGCATGCTTACTCCACTTTTTTTTAGCTTTTTTTTTTAAACACAACTTCTTCTCGGCTGGACATGCTTATATGCAGCAAATTTAAGTAAGCCTTATACTACTTCAAAAAGCGTCGACCAAGGCTATAATTTGTTGCATCCTTTGCCCACTTATTGTTAGTACGACCTCTTTTCCCACCTTTCTTGTAACACCCCGTATCCGGAGTGCTACTAAGTGATCATTCTGACAAAAGTTGACATGTCTCCGAAAGGTGAAATACTCTGCTCGTAGGTTTTCAAGAAATGTGGTCCTATTTTTTTTTAAAGGTTCTTTAAAGAAGCAGTCAGAGCATCACAGCGACCTTTAGAAACATGGCGGGAAATAATTTAAGACACCACATAGACCACATTCATTTATTCTATCAAATCATATATAACAAATGTGTCATGAAACATAACAGAGATTTATTACAACACTGAAATAAATGACAAATATCCTATAGCTGGTCCATAAGCTATACTCTTCACTAGACTACTAGTAAATTCCACAAACATAACGCAAGTAAAAAGCTGGACGACTATCCTCAGCTGCTCCTCTCTGCAGTTCCGAATCCTTCGCTTGCTTCACCATCTGGGTTACATTCATCAATTGAAAGAACCACTAGCAAGTGGTCAACTTCTTAAAATAAAAGAGGCGGATACACATATTCGACAACACACTTCTAATAAAACATGTAATAGCACAACATATTACGGAAAATAATAAATCATGACAATAGTGTGCAACAAATGTATACAATTCACAAGTGCGATTCAAGACCCAAATCAAGACTCATTCTCTCAACACTTTCGCCACATATCTAAGTAACGCGGATCCATCCATGAATACCACCGTAGCCTTGGGCTCTCTCCTCACCCTAAGACATTCACCAGGTTCCATTAGCATTACGACGCCTAGCTATTCCCCCTCGAACACCAAAGTAGCCTTTTAGGGGATTCTCGCACCCTAGGTGAATCGACGCAAGCTCAAAAACATCCCAAGAAACTAACGTCTAGCCATTCCCTCATCGAACACCACCGTAGCCGCTTGGGGATCCTCGCACCCTAGGTGAATCTACTAAGCTCAAAACGCCTCAACGACTCGACCAACTCTCGCACTGATGGACAATTCGCATAATTATAACAATATAATTCGAACAAAGATAAGCAACATATCAATATAACTCAATCCATCAGATATAAATAACATAAGCATCTCTTCTCAAATAATCACACTTAGCAACAACAGTCGACAATCAATATGGAATCCATCCCTCTGCAATTCGATGGAATTGACAGAGAGGAACAAACAAGTGTGGGGTTGGGGACAGCTGCCAACCACTTGCAGACAAGCCCACAAAAATCAGTATATATAACAAAAATAAAGCGAAGGGGTACAACACCCTCACTTCGAACCCTTAGGTTCTCAGACTTCTTCGCATAAACACTTGAAATTAAATTCACATATAAATATTGCCCTTACACAAGGACATAAAAATAAAATCTTAAACAAGTCTAGAAGTGCCCTTACGCATAAAAACATAATTAATAACTCTAGAATGTGAAGCGCCCTTACCAAAGGTTCACAACCCACGCGTTAAACACGTCGTAATCCTAATCAGCACGAACTCGTATCTCAACTCCTATCATCATAAGCAAACTAAGCACAATCCTAGTCATAAAGTAACTCTAATATCTAGGCTCTCAAAAACCCAAAAACCTCTTAGATAATCAAACATTTACATTTGAGTGCCCAAATTTGTAATACTTGTTTTTAAAGGGTCACATACACTTGAAATTTAACAAACAATTAAAAGGGTAAGGTTTTAAAGGCTAAGACTTATTTCTTTCTAACTTAGAACATAAAACAATCCCATAATAAATTTCATAATATTTATTATTGAAAACACACTTACTTGGAACTAATTCCCAAGGTAAAGAAACAGTATCAAACATTTCAAAACCAAAACACCTTTTCTTTAAAAACTTGAACCATGAAATCATAACTTAAAAATCCAATCCTATTAGTGACAATATTGGATTCAAGGCTCTACTAGGCTTTGGGATTATAGAATCCCTTGTACCCTTAGTGTATCATAGCCTTACACCTCCAAAACAATTAAAATTCAATCCAAATTCCTTCCAACCATTTTCGAAATACTAAGCTCACTTCTTTAAAGTTGAGACAATATCATTTATCAAATTCTTTTTCTCAATATACTTAAGTCAAGGCTCCAATTGGTGTCTAGGACCTCAAAGAGTCATTTTCACCTAAATTGTTTCATAGCCCTTAAAAATAAAAACTCTAATTTCAATCCCATCACTTCCACAATTCTCCAAACTTCTACAACAATCAAATACAACTAATTTAAAAGCTAAGAACACAAAAACTTTGCCTCTCAAGCCTTAAAGAGCTCGCGGCCTACACACTTTATTTCCCAAAAAAAAATTTGTATTACTTCCAATCTACTTAAACAACTCCCTTCAATACTTAATTTCCTTCACAAAACAACAATTATTTCCAAAACAAAGACACTATCAAACTTAAAAACCCAAATCAAGGCTCTTTCAAGAATTCAAGAGCTTCACAAAATTCATCATTCCCTTGATCCAAATCAAAATTAACAACTACAACAATAATAACAATTCCTAAGAACCAAGAAACACAATCTAATTGCTTGATTCACTTAAGCAATCACATTTTTCCCTTTTTTCATAGAACCTAGGGTTCATAAATTTTGGGGGAACACTTGATCCTTTTGCTCCATGATCATAATCAATACATAATTGAATAAATAAGCAAGCAAATAGACAACAAAATAAAAGAAAACCCTTACCCAAGGATCCTATGATGGCCACGGCTTGGAGCACCAAAAGAGGGAAAAGGGAAACTTGGCTTAAACCCTCATTCACTTGATCAACATCTAACATAAAAGATTAGTGAGGGAAAATCAGAATTTTAAAGCCTAAAAGGATAGGTACCCACGGCTGGAAATAAATGGGAGAAAGGGAAGAAATCTTGCTTTCCAAAATTACTCACACTTGGTGCTTAAAAATGAAATGAAAATGAAGAGTAAAAATGGATAGATGGAAGGGAGGGTCACGGCTGAAACTTGAGGGAGAAGGGAAATGAGAGGAATGATGGTGTTTATGAGGAGATGGAGCCACGACTTGAAGAACAAGGAGAAGAAAATCAAGAAATATGATGGGATTTCTTTGGGTATAACTCTCGGCTAAATCACCAGAAAATGGAAGAGAAAAGAATTTTGCTTTCATATTAACAATACTAAGCTTCTCTAGCACAACAGATGAGTAAGGAAAGTTAGAAACTTGGAGCCCAAATTAAAGGGATGCTGCGGCTGAAAATGAAGAAGAGGAAGGGAAGATATTGTGTTCTCCTAAACACCCACACCTAGACAAACAAGAAGGGATTTACTTGATCTTTCTTTCACCCACACTTGGATAAAAAAAAATGAGGGGAAAGTGAAGGAGGGCCACCGCCTGATAAAAAGGACGGGAAAGAGAAAAATTTTGGTCAAAATAACATGTGGTCCTAATTAAATACTTGGAGCCAAAGTAACTTGGAGAAGAAATAAAATGAGATTGCAAATGGGGAAGGGGTCTCGGCCTGAATAGGCAAAAAGGAGGTGAGGAAAAAAATAATAATAAAAGGAATTTACTTGGTCAAAAATAATTTAGAAAAAGCTAATTCTAATTAGCCACCATAAGCTTGACACCTAGTACCATAAAGTAAGATTCTAATCTAATCACAAGTCTAACATCTAATCCTTCTCTTCTCATGATTATCCCTTAATCCTAGAGTCTCAAGTGTCCTAAAAAAAATACGGCGTCGAGTAATCGCGCTACCAATTAATTCTTTCGCCAATTAAATCGCGAGAATTAATTTACTCAACTAATTCACCGCATGATAATAATTTATCTATAAATAGTAAAATAATTAAAAACACCCAAACATAGTCACAACAAGTTACGATTCGATTTTCATCGAAATCGGAGTTCGTTTAAAATTTTAATGCGGATAAAAAAATTACCCAGCGATTCAAAATACGACGAAACTTCGTTAGAGTTTTCCGACGATTTTTGAACTATGAATTAATATTTAATATTAATCCTTAAATTTAATTTCTTCTTGATTTAATTCACTCACTTTCTTAGTCAACAAAAATACACGTTACCGCGTCAAGCAGAAAACTTAGAATAAGTATAATTGATGAATTCTCTTTAAAAGCAACATACGTCTATGCTGTCAATTAATTTGAATTGACATCATGAATAATATTTATTGATAATAAATAAATTATTCAAAATAGCTCAAAATAATTTCCCGTACTCTCAGTAAATCATCGAGGTGATCAATCTCTCCGACTTATTTTTCGAGTATTCAGGATTTTATTGTTAAAATCACTTTTCTTAAGAAAATTAGGATGTCACAATACCATCCTCCTTAAAATAGTTTCGTCCTCGAAACTACACGGTTAGTAATATACGAAAAATTACTTTACTCAAATCATAAAATAGTTTGCACATATGAGCATTCACAATACTTATTATTGTACATAGTACCACAATATTTATAGCTATATAATATAGTATGCGATAATAGCAATCACAAAGCATAAACACATAGCACACCATATAGTAAACGCAGTTAATAAGCGAAGAATTCCGTGCGATTGACTGATGCTTCTTTTCCGATCACGACATCTGCTCGTCCACGATCACGATCACGCACCCGAACACAGGTATAGCTATGGCTTCGTGCCATTTACCACGAGAATAATGCTAACCCATTCGCAGGCAATCACGGTTACACATGCCAAGAACACAAAAACCTTTTAAAACTTTAGAAGATTGAACTTCGCTTTTCCAATTCAAACATTTTTTTTCTAAGGAAAACATCATTCCTTAGGAGTAACTCCAATACAAGAAACCAATACAACACAATTTCATTTCGAGATTAAGACAACCAAATGACTTCTTCTTATTTTTAAAACCCTTTTAAGTCGAAGTTTCTCCTTAAGAAAATTCATTACCCCAATCAATCAAGTACTCGAATCTCGAAATCATATTTAGTAAATAGGCTGAAATCACTTATAAGTTTCCAAGGAAGTAAACAAGAACCAAATGAAATTAAAGTTTTCTAGCACTCTACTCCAAAAGTCTTTTCAAAACCATACTTACCCATACATGGACTTATAGTAAAAGGGTTTAGCACCAAAACTACTATCTTTTACACAAGGAAAGGCAAAATCATTTTCATGTTTTCATTAGGAAATCAGGAATTAACAAAGATCATAAAGAAAACTTAAGACTATTGTCATCTAGATCATTAACAAAGGTACGGGCATTGAAACAAAAGGACTAAGACACTCACCTAGAACCTTCCAGGAACTCGCGGTTTGGGGAGGGACAAGAGGATTGCTATGATCACCAACCATAAAATCGCCCATAACATCATCCAAAGATACAAAGGGTATAAGGAATAGTCCTCACTTGACATCTCTTAGAGTTTTGGCTTGACTAAGGACTGGAAGGAAATAATTTCCAAGTTTCTCACACACTTCAATGCCACGAGGTCTAGCACTACTTAAGGGGACGATCGAATAAAATGGGGCTCTTGGAACTGAATTTGTCCGCGGTGGACAAGAGAATAAAGAGGAAGGAACTATGTTCTCTCAATCTTCCTATGCTCACACTAAACCCATGATGCAACCAATTATCCCCCCCCCCACTTCCCTGAACTTAGTGTTTCCTAAGGAAGGAATTGGAAAATGGTGGGGGGTCCTCTTAATAGAATCTGTCCCAAGCGTATAAAAGGAAAAGAAGGGAAGAATCGAGGGTGGTCACTTTCTCCCTAAATTTTGCAAGTTTCTCTCCTAATTCTCACCACTACCACTACACGGCTTGCCTAGAGGAAGAGTCGGACCAGAATGAAAATTCCTAGAGTAAAAAGAGGTGCACGACGCATAAGGGAAAGAAAAGGAAAGAGAACTAGGTTCTCTCGCCCCACTACTAAGGTTAATCATACAACTAGCTATTCTTCATTATAGGTGAGTGGTCAGCCAGGTAAGTACACGAAAGGATAAGAGTAAACTATTCCCATTTACTAGGCTTCTACTCTTAAAGGAAATTCTGTAATCTAAAATTCAGGGTAAGGTCTGGTAAAAGGATTTTGGATACTACCCAATGCTAGCTAGGCAACTTGTGACGTACTAAAACTTCTACCCACAACTCTAACTAATTTTTCCAGCTCCCATTCAACTGAGTCAAATGGTTTCCACGTAATTTAAGTTGTCACAAGTCAATTAATCTGCGTTTGCTGGAAAGTAGTCGCGTTTAATATTTCCTTTGGAGAATATTAATACGCTCACACAAATAACAAACACACAATCAATTACATACATTCACAGCATTACTAAAGTAGACTATTGCGAACACAGATGTTAGTAGCAAACATGTAGCATCCAGAAAATCATAAAATAGTTTTCATTTTCAAATTTAGTACGTATCAAAATAATTCAAACGACAAACATTGTGGCTTATACTTAGAACCACTAATACTTCAAGAATCACATATATGCAATAATGCTAATAACGTCTCCTATGAACTATCTCTATTCCAATTCTCCGCCTAAGCATAACGCCTTATTGCTTTGTTTCCTTAAATGAATTCTTCAGCTGCTAAGCTCTCTCCTTTGCTTAATGGAGGGACACGTCCCTGCGTCTGGAATCTGGGTCATCCAAATCCTCTGATCCATCTCTGACTTATCTGCTAAAACAGGAACAATCATTCGTTTCGGAGATATTGGATTTCCACGAGGTTTCTCAACCTAATAAAAATCCCACAATAGGTTTGGTGTGTCTCAGCACACGTTGTTTCAATTAAGGAACAATTTCAAACAATTACAAGCGGAATTACTCCACTTGAGGAACAAGCACACAAGCATGGTTTGACTCACCATAAGACCCAGTTTAACCTCTAACAATTGTTTTCTACAAAACCCGACACATGACCATCTATAGTTTCCTAACTCACAGTCCGGTTAGAACCGAACTGCTCTGATACCACTATTGTAACACCCCGTATCCGGAGTGCTACTAAGTGATCATTCTGACAAAAGTTGACATGTCTCCGAAAGGTGGAATACTCTGCTAGTAGGTTTTCAAGAAATGTGTTCCTATTTTTTTTTTAAAGGTTCTTTAAAGAAGCAGTCAGAGCATCACAGCGACCTTTAGAAACATGGCGGGAAATAATTTAAGACACCACATAGACCACATTCATTTATTCTATCAAATCATATATAACAAATGTGTCATGAAACATAACAGAGATTTATTACAACACTGAAATAAATGACAAATATTCTATAGCTGGTTCATAAGCTATACTCTTCACTAGACTACTAGTAAATTCCACAAACATAACACAAGTAAAAAGCTGGACGACTATCCTCACCGCTCTCTCGCAGCTCAATCCTTCGCTTGCTTCACCATCTGGGTTACATTCATCAATTGAAAGAACCACTGGCAAGAGTCAACTTCTTAGAATAAAAGAGGCAGATACACATATTCGACAACACACTCGGCAATAAAACATGTAATAGCACAACATATTACGGAAAATAATAAATCATGACAATAGGCAGGCAACAATGTTTACAATTCACAAGCGTGATTCAAGACCCAAATCAAGACTCATTCTCTCAACACTTTCGCCACATACCGGAAGTAACGCGGATCCATCCACTGAATACCAGCCGTAGCCTTGGGCTCTCTCCTCACCCTAGGACATTCAGCTCAGGTTCCATTAGCATTACGACGCCTAGCTATTCCCTGTCGAACACCGGTAGTAGCCTTTTAGGGATTCTCGCACCCTAGGTGAATCGACACAAGCTCAAAACGTCCTAAGAAACTAACGTCTAGCCATTCCCTACCGAACACCAGCCGTAGCCGTTTAGGGGATCCTCGCACCCTAGGTGAATCGGCTCAAGCTCAAAAACGTCTCAACGACTCGACCAACTCTCGCACTCCGATGGACAATTCGCATAATTATAACAATATAATTCAGTTCAACAGCATAAGCAACATAGCAATATAACTCAATCCATCAGATATAAATAACATAAGTATCTCTTCTCAAATAATCACACTTAGCAACAACAGTCGACAATCAATATGGAATCCATCCCTCCGCAATTCGATGGAATTGACAGAGAGGAACAAACAAGTGTGGGGTTGGGGACAGCTGCCAACCACTTGCAGACAAGCCCACAAAAATCAGCATATATAACAAAAATAAAGCGAAGGGGTACAAGACCCTCACTTCGAACCCTTAGGTTCTCAGACTTCTTCGCATAAACACTTGAAATTAAATTCACATATAAATATTGCCCTTACACAAGGACATAAAAATAAAATCCTAAACAAGTCTAGAAGTGCCCTTACGCATAAATACATAACTAATAACTCTAGAATGTGAAGCGCCCTTACCGAAGGTTCACAACCCACGCGTTAAACACGTTGTAATCCTAGTCAGCACGAACTCGTATCTCAACTCCTATCATCATAAGCAAACTTAGCACAATCCTAGTCATAAAGTAACTCTAATATCTAGGCTCTCAAAAACCCAAAAACCTCTTAGATAATCAAACATTTACATTTGAGTGCCCAAATTTGTAATACTTGTTTTTAAAGGGTCACATACACTTGAAATTTGACAAACAATTAAAAGGGTAAGGTTTTAAAGGCTAAGACTTATTTCTTTCTAACTTAGAACATAAAACAATCCCATAATAAATTTCATAATATTTTTTATTGAAAACACACTTACTTGGAACTAATTCCCAAGGTAAAGAAACAGTATCAAACATTTCAAAACTAAAACACCTTTTCTTTAAAAACTTGAACCATGAAATCATAACTTAAAAATCCAATCCTATTAGTGACAATATTGGATTCAAGGCTCTACTAGGCTTTGGGATTATAGAATCCCTTGTACCCTTAGTGTATCATAGCCTTACATCTCCAAAACAATTAAAATTCAATCCAAATTCCTTCCAACCATTTTCGAAATACTAAGCTCACTTCTTTAAAGTTGAGACAATATCATTTATCAAATTCTTTTTCTCAATATACTTAAGTCAAGGCTCCAATTGGTGTCTAGGACCTCAAAGAGTCATTTTTACCTAAATTGTTTCATAGCCCTTAAAAATAAAAACTCTAATTTCAATCCCATCACTTCCACAATTCTCCAAACTTCTACAACAATCAAATACAACTAATTTTAAAGCTAGGAACACAAAAACTTTGCCTCTCAAGCCTTAAGGAGCTCGCGGCCTACACACTTTCTTTCCCAAAAAAAAATTTGTATTACTTCCAATCTACTTAAACAACTCCCTTCAATACTTAATTTCCTTCACAAAACAACAATTATTTCCAAAACAAAGACACTATCAAACTTAAAAACCCAAATCAAGGCTCTTTTAAGAATTCAAGAGCTTCACAAAATTCATCATTCCCTTGATCCAAATCAAAATTAACAACTACAACAATAATAACAATTCCTAAGAACCAAGAAACACAATCTAATTGCTTGATTCACTTAAGCAATCACATTTTCTCCTTTTTTCATAGAACCTAGGGTTCATAAATTTTGGGGGAACACTTGATCCTTTTGCTCCATGATTATAATCAATACATAATTGAATAAATAAGCAAGCAAATAGACAACAAAATAAAAGAAAACCCTTACCCAAGGATCCTATGATGGCCACGGCTTGGAGCACCAAAAGAGGGAAAAGGGAAACTTGGCTTAAACCCTCATTCACTTGATCAACATCTAACATAAAAGATTAGTGAGGGAAAATCAGAATTTTAAAGCCTAAAAGGATAGGTACCCACGGCTGGAAATAAATGGGAGAAAGGGAAGAAATCTTGCTCTCCAAAATTACTCACACTTGGTGCTTAAAAATGAAATGAAAATGAAGAGTAAAAATGGATAGATGGAAGGGAGGGTCACGGCTGAAACTTGAGGGAGAAGGGAAATGAGAGGAATGATGGTGTTTATGAGGAGATGGAGCCACGACTTGAAGAACAAGGAGAAGAAAATCAAGAAATATGATGGGATTTCTTTGGGTATAACTCTCGGCTAAATCACCAGAAAATGGAAGAGAAAAGAATTTTGCTTTCATATTAACAATACTAAGCTTCTCTAGCACAAGAGATGAGTAAGGAAAGTTAGAAACTTGGAGCCCAAATTAAAGGGATGCTGCGGCTGAAAATGAAGAAGAGGAAGGGAAGATATTGTGTTCTCCTAAACACCCACACCTAGACAAACAAGAAGGGATTTACTTGATCTTTCTTTCACCCACACTTGGATAAAAAAAAATGAGGGGAAAGTGAAGGAGGGCCACCGCCTGATAAAAAGGACGGGAAAGAGAAAAATTTTGGTCAAAATAACATGTGGTCCTAATTAAATACTTGGAGCCAAAGTAACTTGGAGAAGAAATAAAATGAGATTGCAAATGGGGAAGGGGTCTCAGCCTGAATAGGCAAAAAGGAGGTGAGGAAAAAATAATAATAATAAAAGGAATTTACTTGATCAAAAATAATTTAGAAAAAGCTAATTCTAATTAGCCACCATAAACTTGACACCTAGTATCATAAAGTAAGATTCTAATCTAATCACAAGTCTAACATCTAATCCTTCTCTTCTCATGATTATCCCTTAATCCTAGAGTCTCAAGTGTCCTAAAAAAAATACGGCGTCGAGTAATCGCGCTACCAATTAATTCTTTCGCCAATTAAATCGCGAGAATTAATTTACTCAATTAATTCACCGCATGATAATAATTTATCTATAAATAGTAAAATAATTAAAAACACCCAAACATAGTCACAACAAGTTACGATTCGATTTTCATCGAAATCGGAGTTCGTTTAAAATTTTAATGCGGATAAAAAAATTACCCAGCGATTCAAAATACGACGAAACTTCGTTAGAGTTTTCCGACGATTTTTGAACCATGAATTAATATTTAATATTAATCCTTAAATTTAATTTCTTCTTGATTTGATTCACTCACTTTCTTAGTCAACAAAAATACACGTTACCGCGTCAAGCAGAAAACTTAGAATAAGTATAATTGATGAATTCTCTTTAAAAGCAGCATACGTCTACGCTGTCAATTAATTTGAATTGACATCATGAATAATATTTATTGATAATAAATAAATTATTCAAAATAGCTCAAAATAATTTCCCGTACTCTCAGTAAATCATCGAGGTGATCAATCTCTCCGACTTATTTTTTGAGTATTCAGGATTTTATTGTTAAAATCACTTTTCTTAAGAAATTAGGATGTCACATTTCTCTTTGGCAACTTCTACTCATATTTGCTTCCTCATCCAACTGCTGCCCCACTGATTGATAATTTTTACCTTCATTGTGACAGGAACCACAGGATGGCCTCAAACATTACTATGATAAGGAATATTGTGCCTGGAAAGATTGAGTGGAAGTTGAGGGTTCGTGTTGTGCGCCTTTGGACTTTGCCCGAGTACAAAAACCCTTTTCAACCAAGCAGCATTGAGATGATTCTCCTTGATGAAAGTGTAAGACTGTAATCTCCCTTTTATACCAGCCTATTGTGCATGTATGCTTGCTCAAGACTTATTGATGCTACTTTCGTGTTTGTAAGCTGGAAAGATTCTTGCAACTGTTAGGAAGGTTTTATTGGGCAAGTTCCACAATGTCCTTGACGAGGGTTCTACTTATTTGATTGAGAATTTGCTGGTGGCTCAGAATGATCAAAACTTTAGGACTACTAATCACAAATATAAACTAAATTTCATGGGGTCAACCAAATGTACTAAAATTGATGCCTACTATATCTTGCGAAATCATTTTGACTTTGTCTCTTTCCCTGACATTCCGGCTACAGTGAAGGAAGACAGATTGCTCGGTTAGTTATTTTCTATGATTGTTATCCCTTGGGCACACATAGGTCTCCTTTGTTTACCTGGTCTACATTTTTTTGTGCTCTTTGTTGTTTAGATGTTATAGGCCACGTCATTGAAAAGGTTGATCTTAAAGAGATTGAAAAGGATGGTAAAAGGACCAAACTCATTGACATTGTTCTTTAGGATTTAGAGTACGTTTTTTTTTTCAAATACTGACTTGGTGGATTTCTTGTTGTGCTTCATACATGAATGTTGATTCAAATCCTTTCCATATCTATGAGTACTCTAAATCTGTTATTTTAGGCAAAATAGAGTGAGCTGCAATTTGTGGGCTGAACAAGCTGAGACTATGCAGCGGCATTTGGACAACCATGATTCCTCCACTCCAATCATAGTCATTCTCTAAATGTACAAACTGAAGAAATACTATGGTGTCATGGGCATATCCAATGCCTTTTTTTTTTGGAACAAAGAGATTCTTATCAATGTTGATCTCATTGAGATCCATTAATATAGAGAGAGGTACCATGCATCCATTGCACTTAATGTTGTTTATTGCTCAACAGAGTCCTTGAATTTGTTTTATAAGGCTATTAATTTGTTGCCCATACAGACTGAATAGTTGTGAAACTACGGCAGTGACTCAATTTCTTCCATTGTTCATGAGACTTATCCTTCCATTTTAGATAACATGAATACTACATCTTTTTTTCAAGATAGGGCTATATTAGCTCCTACAAATGATATTGTTGACAAGATTAATGACTATATGTTATCGTTACTTCCTGTTGAAGAGAAAACTTACCCGAGTTTTGACACTTCTTATTCAGCAAATGTAGATGCTAATAGGCCATATGATCTCCATACTCCTGAATTTTTGAACACAATCATGGGTTCGGGTCTTCCAAATCATATGTTGAAACTAAAGGTTGGAGTTCCTGTGATGTTATTAAGAAACATAGATCAATCTTCAGGATTATGCAACGGAACTCGGATGCTCATTACCAAAATGGGCAAATATGTTGTTGAGGCAAGGGTTATTAGTGGCAGTAACATTGGACAGAGGGTGTACATACCCAGATTATCTTTGATGCCTTCTGATAAAAGGATTCCTTTCAAATTTCAACGAAGACAATTTCCCCTAGCTCTTTCATTTGCAGTGGCAATCAATAAGAGTCAAGGACAATGTTTAAAACATGTAGGTATTTATCTTCCATAAGCTGTGTTTTCGCATGGGCAACTATATGTCGCAATATCAAGAGTAACCTCAAGAGAAGGCCTAAAAATACTGATAACTGATCACAACGGTGAAAATACAAACACTACTTCAAATGTTGTTTATAAAGAAGTTTTACAAAATTTATAATAAAGGTTAGCTTACCTACATTTTTTGTATATTCAATAATTCTATATATCTTTGATTATTTTATGTGTCTTTAGTAATTGTGTTTTCTTCAAAGGTTGCAGGTATTTGTTACCTCTTTGCCTTGCAGAGATTGGCACTAGCTCTATTCTCGAGGTAATTAGCATATTTGCATATACTGCCGTTATGCCTCAGTGCTGCTGGATATTTCAGTTGGGATTTCTGCCACAGATTGGTATTAGGGATTACGTGTTGTTATTTGGTTTGAGTATTAGGGAATGGTTTTTGTATAAGAGATTGGTATTAGGAAGAGGGATTTTAAACAATGAAATAATATAATTTTTAATGTCATGGCATGAGTTTGATATTGGGAATTTAATGTTTAGCTGTTCTTAATTTTCAGGTGCGGACGTTTTGAAGTTTTTTGAATTCTATTCCATGGGCTCAAGTTCTTGAAAGACTTTACGAATGTGATTTTGCACACCTTTATTTTATCTTTTTAAATACAAGTTCTCATATAACCTCTCTTTTTAATATCATTTTCATATAACTATCTTTTTAATGTCATTCCAGGATAACTGACCCGTGCATCGCACCGATCAAAGTACTAGTACCGGGAGAAGATCAGAAATAGGTGACAGAAGAGCTGTCAATTTTTTGAAGATATTTAGGCCCCGTTTAGACAAACAGCTTATTTAAACGCTTATGACATAAGAGCTTATCGTATGAGAGCTTATGCCATAAGCGCTTGTATTGGATAAGCTATTTGCATTTGGATATGTGTATTGAAAAGCACTTATAGAAAAATTGAACTGTTTGGATGCGTAATTACATAAGCACTTATAAAATATTTAATTTTTAAAAATTCAAACTATAATAAAAAAAATATTACAAATTTATAAAAATACCATGATATACCACAAAATAGTTATTTTTTTACGAAACAAAATGGTTATTAAAAATTCGCCAATCATCATAACACAAAATTATTATTTAAAAAAATTTGAAAAATCAGTGTCATAATATATATATATATATATATATATATATATATTAAAATTAAAATTAAAATTAAAAAATTCACCATTCACTTGTATAATAATATAAGTATATAAAAATTTACCATTCATTAGATTCAAACATATAACATCATCGACTATTACAGATGTAAGCATTAAATCATGCATGTTGAAATTATTAAACTCCATGGTTATCATATATCACAATATTAGACCCATATAAGAGCTATGGTGAAAGAATATTCCAATCAAAGTTTGTTGACTAGTATAACTATAGTTATTTTTTTACGAAACAAAATGGTTATTAAAAATTCATCAATCACCATAACACAAAATTATTATTCAAAAAAATTTGAAAAATCAGTGTCACAATATATATATATATATATATTAAAATTAAAATTAAAAAAATTCACCATTCACTTGTATAATAATATAAGTATATAAAAATTCACCATTCATTAGGTTCAAACATATAACTTCATCAACTATTCCAAATGTAAGCATTAAATCATGCATGCTGAAATTATTAAACTCCACGGTTATCATATACCACAATATTGGACCCATATAAGAGCTAAGGTGAAAGAATATTCCAGTCAAAGTTTGTTGACTAGTATAACTATAATAGGTATTAATATTAAATTGCTAGACAATCTAATACCAGTTTCTAAAATCAGCACCAATAAACATGTTTATGCACCAATATCTAATGTAAACAGCCTGTTAAAAAAAATTGGAACAAGAGTCTGTTAGTGTAAACAGCAGCAAGGACATTCCCTAAAATTTGACCAGGAATTTTGGACACCCTCAATCATCCCTTCTTATTCTTTCTGTAACAAAACAATGGCAATTGTCATATATGGGATTTGTGTTTGTGAACACGCTTAGAGGCTGAAGAGGCAAGCATTTTGTCCTCGTGGATATGGAATTGACCACCACTATATGATCTCAATCAACCCATTACGATATTGCCATGTAAACAACAAGATTAGTTAAAAGGATTTTCTTGCTTAGCTAAAAAAGGAAAACCAAACTATTCAGAAAGAAAAATGAAACAAAAGAGAAGAGGTGGGTATATACGCACTGTGCTTGTATCATCCCTCTTTTCTTTTTAAGGTGAATCAAGCATGCTATTAATTAATTATCCCTTTTAAAGAGAAGAGGTGGGGACGAGAAGTGAAAGGAAGACTGGAACTCGAAGCAGAGCAATAAAAATTGACAGAGCAATAAAAATTGACAGAACAAAAATGAAATTGAAGATAAGACTACCTGGCTGGCAGAGAAGATGAGATGCACAGCAAAAGATTTTCTGGGCGGTGGCCGCTGAGATTAGACGCATCAACAATTCTTGCGCGCAAGGGTTTTCGCGGGAGCGCGTAGAAGACGTATATTTGAAAATAAAATCTTAAGGGAAAAGAAGAGTTATAGTGATATTCGAACACGGGACATGTAACACTAATCCAAAAAGCTCCGTATAAACTGTTAGCTTAAGCTAATTCTGAGAGCTTATGAGAAGCCGTAAATAGCTTACGGGACAGTCATAAGCTCTTTTCAAAAGCTTACTCAAACACTTTTATAAGTGTTTATGCCAATAGATAAGCCCGAATAAATTGAAAATAAACCAATTCAAACAGGTCTTATTTACATACAGTTTGATTAAGTTATTTTTGATGAAATTGCTATAATTAATTAATTCTGCTTGAATTTGAGGCGAAGCAGTTATACGTGTTCTTGGGCTGTATCTATACATTTTTTGGAGTTTGCAGCTGAGTACAAAGGGTTAAAGCTGGTAGATCTAGATATAGAATCATTCTTTCAAGTCTCATCTTTTTTTGGTTGGATCACTTTCAAGTCTCCTCTAACAACTTAGAATTTTAGCATAATATTGATGGTTTTTAGTATGGTATTAACGACGAAATGCTCTTGATATACTATCTCCATTTTTCATAATAAAGGCTTAAACTTTGATAGTAAATAAGTAAGCTCATACGTAATTCATGTTTTGACATGGCATGAATTACGTAAACGAATTATGTTTTATCTTTTAGAATTTTTTCTTGTTTAAGTGTTTAGCTTTTAGTGTATATTAAATAGTCAGTTTTGTCCCGGAGAAGGCAGTCGAATAGTAAAATACTACAGGACATTGGGAGCGCGGGTTTAAACCTGCAACGCTCCACTTTTCCTCTTCATCCCTTGCCCCCGACCATCTATACTAAGGACAAAAAAAAAAGATATTCAGTTCCAAATTTTTTTCATATATGTGTGTTCTCACATATCATTTTCAGAGATTTAAGGAAATTAGTAAACTTGAGTATTTGTCCCACAACTTAAAATTTCTGAATCTGTTACTGTACACTGACACAAAGGGGAATGGGGTGCTGATGGTAAAACGAGATAGAGAGAGATGAGAGAGAAAGGTGAAGAGGGGAGAGGGAAGGAAGGGGAGAAGGGGAGAATCCGAGGAGATAGAAAGAGATATAGGGCATGAGAAGGAGATGGACAGGCGAAGGAGAAGGAGACTGATCGTCGTGTCCTCACGACAAGGTATGGTGGCTTGTTGGCACGACAGCCATGGGGTTCTGGATCCCCCCTCCTTTTTTTTCTTCTTCCACCTTGCTTCTATTTTGATTTTTTTGGATGTGAAGAAGGGTGTGTCTTTTTGGATGATAAGGGAGAGGTAGGAGAGAGAAAAATTAAAAATGGAGGTCAAGATTAAATGGAAAGAAGGGTGGAGATTAAATTGGAAGAATGCACACGAATTATACTTCTAGGAAGGCTACTGATAGACACGTTACCCATGGCCAACCTATCGGTAATTACACTTTTAAAAAAAAAATAAGTATTGCATGTCTAAGACGGTTACCGAAGGCCAAGCCCTCGGTAATTACCGACAGACTGCATCCCTCAATAATTACAGGTGGGTAAACCGTTGGTAAATGACATTTTTCATTATTAAGGGCTTGGTCGTTGGAAACTTAGACAAAAACAACATAGTATCGACGGCCTACGGCACCGTTGGTAATTTTGAAATTTCGAAGGCTTAGAGCTCGGTAAAAATTCGTCGTTAATACATCAATTTCTTGTAGCGATAGATCAAAAAAGTGGTGTGACAGTGAATGAGAAGACTTGTTGTAGTGTGAGAGTTTGCAACATCCCGCCGAGTCACCGGTCCTAAATCTACCCATGTGAACCTTTTTAATCTAAGTCAATGACATTAATTCTAAGCGAAATGCATACCTGGTCGAATATTGACTAGGCCGACCATAGGTCCAGATTCCGGTTAAACCGTTTGGACCATCCGAGTCAAGGTTGTCAAACTCGTGAGTCTACGCAAACTTGTGAAACTTCTGTAGACTCGACTCGTAAACTCGTAAGAGTTTACCTAATATTAAATAAACCTATAAATGACATATATACATAATATAAAACAGTTTAACTATTATGAGTCCCACATTGAGTAGTTAAGAAAGCTCAATGTGGTATTTAAGTCATGAGGCTCTCCCACCTAATGGACTAGTCTTTTGGGTTGGGCTTTCCTCATGGGCTTAAGTCATAACAATTGGTGCTTTCGTTTAGAGTTGGGCTACGGAAAGGGCTACCTATAGGCTGGATTAAAGTACACAACCGAATAATGATAGATGAGTGAAAATCCACCAAAGGGGAAAGGGCTACCACCGAGTCAGTGCCGATAGAGTGAAAGCCGCTGTGGACATCGGCTCTTAAAGAGAGTGACAATGTTATGAGTCCCACATTGAGTAGATAAGAAAGCTCAATATGGTATTTAAGCCATGAGGCTCTCCCACCCAATGGACTAGTCTTTTGGGTTGGGCTCTCCTCATGGGCTTAAGTAATAACATTAGCACAACAATAATTCAACATTTCAACTCCATAATAAAATAAAATAGCAAACCACAATAATAAAGTGTATCAACACATTAATACTAGATAAGATTATACTATATTAATGGCCAAATCATACATTAATTAATAGAAACATAAGTTACTAAAGTGAAAAAGTTCAAAAACCAAAAGCTAGTTTGACTTAATAATCATATAGTTTTTAGTCAACACTTTATTTCGTAGCCGAATAAAGCAAAACAAAAATAACATTGAAAAAGTAAAATTAACTTTATAAATCCAATATATATTGCGGCATATAGGTAATTCAACCCAAGTAGCCAACAATATTGACCGATAATTTACATTTTCAGTTCAAGTCAATGTAAAATTATAGACTCGTAAACTCGCTAGTAAAATCGAGAGTTTGGCGATTTTATCAGAGTTTATTTTAACTCGTACGAGTTTACGCAAATGAGAGTTTACATGCGAGTTAACTCATTTTTGTGATCTAGAATCGTATACTCGTAAGGGTTTAAGAGTTAACTCGAGAGTTTAACAAGCATAATCCGAGTCATGAGACTAAGTTTAATAACACCGGAAATGGAAGAGTTTTAAATAAAAAATGGTCATTTTTATCAACACATATTAAAAAAATTAAATCCCAGCTCATTTGACAAATATTTAGTTAGGTGATAAAATTCTCTATAATTTATTCATAAAAACTGAAATTAAAATGTTATCTAACAAAACAATCCAAATCCAATCAAATGACGATGTCTTTCAAACAGATTAGTGGTAAGACAATCGATTTATTTCAGGGATTTGATCCCCTACAGTTGTTTCCTTTACGGCTTTTGCTACAACCTTTTTATGTTTTATCTCTCTCATGATAATTTTCTCTCTCATCCTCATCTCTTAATTTTTTCTCAATTTTCTCTCGCCTCTTCCCCTTGTTTCCCTACTGTAGAAGGTGCTGCAGCAGTAGAGTATCCAAACACTTATTTCAGAGTACAATGATACCTGTATCGTTTTCATAAGCTCAAGGAAATTCATCTAAATCATTAAGAAAAAAATTAGAACGTCACCAAATTTAAACGATGATCACCAAAAAAAAACAAATTAAAACGCTGTAAAGTTGCTTCGATGAGAGTTTGTAAGTGCGGCAGAAAACAACTTGCATGCGGATATGGATTCCCTAAAGTCACCATGCCACTGCAGTTACTACAGTTATTAGAGAAAGGCTATGCCACGTCACTTGCTGTTAGTTAGGAAGCTGTTTACAGTTGTCTCTAGTTAGTTAGATTGGTTTCCAACTGTCAAATAGTTAAGCGGTTACCTTGCCTCTGTTTCTATATAAACAGAATATGTAACTTGAGTTCATTTAATGAAGAGAATTCTGAATTCATTCAATACGTTTAGTTTCATTTCTCTGTTTTTTATCATGATCTCTCTCTCCATTATGGTATCAGAGCACGGATTGCGATAACATCAGAAGCACGCTGAGTGCTGAAATTTGGTGATGAAGCCGCCATGAAAACACAGGTCCAGAAAAGAGCTCTATGATAAAGCTTTGATGCAGAATAATACTTGGACACTTGTACCTCTTCCACCCCACAGAAGAGCTATTGGTTGTAGGTGGGGTTTTAGAGTCAAAGAGAACCCTGATGGCACCATAAACAAGTACAAAGTCAGGCTTGTTGCCAAAGGTTTTCATCAAAAACTAAGATTTGATTTTAATGAGACTTTTTTACCAATTGTTAAACCAGTTACTATCCAGGTTATTTTAAATTTGGCTCTCACTTACAAGTGGCAAATTTAGCAAATTGATGTGAATAATGCCTTCTTAAATGGCTTATTACATGAAGAAGTATATATGGTACAACCTCCTAGCTTTGAGAGTCAAGACAAGTAACTGGTTTGCAAGCTTAACAAGGTATTATATGGATTAAAACAAGCTCCTAGGGCCTGGTATGAGAGGCTCACTACTGCCCTCATTACTTTTGGTTTTGCTGCTAGCAAGCGTGATCCTTCTTTGTTCATATATACCCGCAACAACACCTGCCTTTATGTCTTGATTTATGTTAATGATATCTTGATCACAGGGACATCACCTTCTCTCATTCATGATCTAATTCACAAGCTACATTGTAGTTTGCACTGAAGCAGTTAGGACAGCTTGAGTATTTCCTTAGTATTGAAGTCAAACATCTTCCTAATGGCACTATGCTTCTTACTCAATCAAAATATATCAGAGACCTATTGATTCGGGCCAATATGGCAGATTCTAAAGGGATATCATCTCCTATGGTAAGCACATGTAAACTGAGCAAGTATGGAACTGATATAATGTCTAACCCTCATTTGTATCGATACATTGTTGGTGCACTGAAGTACATTACTCTCACTAGGCCAGAGATTGCTTTCTGTGTTAATAAAGTTTGCCAATTTATGGCTCATCCTTTGGAATCTCATTGGCCCCTCTGTTAAGAGGATTCTTCGATATCTTCATGGTTCTTCTCATTATGGCATTCTATTTCAGCCCGCTCATCCAGTTTTTAAGCTATCTCTTCGAGCCTATTGTTACTCTGATTGGGCCAATGATGTTGATCATCGACGCTCCACATCAGGTTCTTGCATTTTTCTAGGCCCCAATCTCATTTCTTGGAGTTCAAAGAAGCAACCATTGGTTGCTTGATCGAGTGTTGAGGCGGAATATCGTGGCATGGCACATATTACCTCTAAAGTACTTTGGATTCAATCTCTATTAACAGAACTTAAAATTCCATTTCTTACTCCCACTCTGTTATGTGATAACTTGAGTGCTGTACTGCTATCCCACAACCTTATTTTGCACGCACGCACTAAACATCTTGAGCTGGATGTTCATTTTGTCTGAGAGAGAGTTATTGCTAAAGAGTTACTGGTGCATCATGTTTCCTCTGAAGTGTAGATTGTTGATGCTCTTACAAAGCCCTTACCTACTTCAAGATTCACTGAGTTGAGAACCAAACTCAAGGTTGTTGCTGCTCCTCAACCCCCTGAGTTTGCTGAGGGAGTATTAGAGAAAGGCTATGCCACGTCACTTGCTGTTAGTTAGAAAGCTGTTTACAGTTGTCTCTAGTTAGTTAGATTGGTTTCAGCTGTCAAACAGTTAAGCGGTTACCTTGCCTCAGTTTCTATATAAACAAAATATGTAACTTGAGTTCATTTAATGAAGAGAATTCTGAATTCATTCAATACTTTTAGTTTCATTTCTCTGTTTTTCATCATGATCTCTCTCTCCATTAGCAGTTAAGGCAATGTGCACCTTTAGATTCATCCAAGCCACCGTATTTTTCCAAGTCAGCATCATTTTTTAAAGCAAAACTCAGTGAATTCTCTTAGTAAGAAAGAGAACGAAAACATTTCTACTGTACAGAAAGCCAGCCCCACCCATGTTCATTACCTTGCAAGATCAAGCTATATCACTTTGATTTCTTCCCACGATAGGTATCGATTATTTCATCCCCAATTCCAGAACTTTCTCAACTCAAAAAGAACACATTTTATTCCAGAAAAAACAGTCTTCATAGCACCTCCAAAATTGCCGCACACAGAATTGACCAACCGACCATAAACTTTTCAAGAATAAAACACATTATTCATGAACTACATCAACAGGGGTATAGAGCACTTATATGGCCTCCATGCACATTTCTTCTTGGGTTTTCATACTCAAGACCGAAAAGTGAAAACAAACAAGGGATTTGGGGTTACAATAATTAATATTCCAGAATTCTTTGTAAAGATTAATAACAACAATTGAAATAAAGAAAATTCTGAGCTAAAAACAAGTTGAGTTCTGTGATTCTTGAGCTAGAGAAGTTGAGAATTGAATCATTAAGCCTTCACAAACCATAAACACAGTTTGGGTTAGATGTTCAACCTCAAAAGTTGAGAGTGGTGCTGGCTCTTGCAATGTATTTCCGTTCTCGAAATTTAAATCGTAGGATGCTTCAAATTTCAATTAATAAATCCCATTCTACTTGGACACCATCTCTTTTGAGGAAGAATTGGAAGATCAGTTGCTTTTGTTTTAGCTGAGAAAAAAATTCGTGGATTGCTTCCTATGACAGATGACGTGGCAAAATATGGTGGGTTGGATGAATCAAACGATGCATGTTGTCTTGACTGGTGAGTTGGATGAATCAAACGGTGCATGTTGTCTTGACTGGTGGGTTGGATGAATCAAACGATGCATGTTGTCTTGACTGCAGGTGACTGTTGGGGACAGTGAATTTAGAGAATCCGGTTCGCTTGCATGCTTCATAGTACTAGTATTGAATGGTAGCAGAGTAGCAGCAGTTAATCAATCAAAAAAAAGAGTAGCAGCAGTTAACTGTTTTCCACCCATGATGTCATGAATGAATTTAGTTGATGAAATATAGTTTGGAGTTGCACATCTTATTCATTCAACCAATGTGTTTAAATACGTTTTTATCTATATGAAATTGGTAAATTTTGATTTTGAAATCTATTTAAGTTTTTGGGGACGACTACAGTGGACTACTTTGAGTGTGGTCCACCGGTGCACTCAGGGTTAAAATGGTAAAATAACCCTCTTTTTCTCCCGGCTTTTTCTTTTCTGTCACTCACATCAACGAGGGAACGTGACAACGGGTTTGGGGCATTGGTTACTGGTGAGGTACGGTGGAGAGGTGGGTTGTGCAGAGCGGAGGAGGCGCGGTGGTCGTGCGCTGGCCGGAAGGGGCTGTTAGTGGGTCTTGTGAAGGTATGGCCTTGGGCTTGTCGAGCGGCTGAAGGTTGCAGGTGGTCTGCGGTTGATGGAGGAAGGCTCACGGTTGGTCGAGAGCTTTAGCGTGTACGAAGGAACGAGTTTTACAGTTTCGAGCAGAACTTGGAAGTTTCGTACAGGTCTATCTCTCCTGGGCCGTTCGCTTTAGATTCAATTAAATGACTTATTTTGAAAAAGCATTAATATTTGGCAATATGAATAGGATACCAGTACCTATCTAGAGAGGAAAAAATTTTAAGGTGCAGGCACACGTCATCACTAACCAGAATTCGGTGTGATCCAAATCACACCTCCTGCTCCGGGAGGATTTGGGAGGCGGAGATGAAAGCATGGCATCAAACGAAATAAAAAGAAGGTGGAAACCACAAAATCAATTCCAAATGAAAATTTAAATCATAAAAAAATAAAATAAAATAAAATATCAGCGGGGCTTACAAATAAGCAAAGAAGAAAATATCATTGAAAGATCAACACTGAAAGTAGAAAACAATGTCCAAGAGATAGGGTAATGAATGTTACCCGTGAATAGTAGTTGAGAGGTAAAGATTAGCTTTTTATGTCTGCTAATTAATTAATAACCAGAACAGAACACAGTAGTATGGTTTCTTTATTCACTTCTCAGGATTAAATTTTCATTTGGAATTGATTTTGGGGTTTCCACCTTCTTTTTATTAACGGCATCGGGCACAACCCTCACCGGCTTAAACAAGTTACGCTTCACAGTCTTCCTACTTGAGATGAAATTATTTTCATGTGGATTCACTTACCTTTTTTCTAAGCCTGCTTTTCCTAGCTGCTTCTCTATTTTGAGCAAGTCTTCTCGCCGGATGCGGCAGAGCTGGGCGGATTCATGGTCGGAGAAGACAAAAGGAGCGATGGCAGAGGTTGGGTTGCTCTAATTTCTCCACAGCTTGGGTTGCAGCAAACGAAAAAAAGTGTCATTCCTTCTTCCCCTCTCTAACCACTCTGCATTTCTCACTGCCCACAACCCTTTCCTGGCCGTCCCCAATGTCCCTCCTTTCATATTCGCCACTACAAATCCATGTGGAACCAGAATGGCTTCAAACACCCCAATAAAATCAAACACCATGCCCCTCTCTCTCTCACCATTCAAATCTAAACTTTTATTCCCCCTTTTCTCTTGTTTCTTTATTTTTAACCGAATGAATTTGTATTTCTTCTGCAAAATTCATTGGGCAATTTTCCCTCTGCAAAATTTGGGCTCCCTACAAAAATTTCCCCTGCAAAATTCGAGTCCCTAATTACATATGTCTGCTCCCCAAGTCAGATATTGAATCAAATCAAAAATCATGCATTGTTAATTCTTTCTCCCATTGCCACGGCGTAGTGAACAGGATTACGTGCGTATTTTTCTGGCTTCAACGTCAGAAACGACGTCGGAGAAAGATAGAAGCTGGGCCCCGGCGGGATCCAGTGGGGTGGCAGTGGGTGCAACCGGAGAGTGACAGCCGGCGGTGGGAGAGGGGGAGGCGTAGGGGTGGGAGAGAGAGGGGCAGGGGAGGAAGAGAGAAGGTGTAGCTGGACCATTATACCCTTACGACATATATTCAATCTACACCATTGATAAATAAAAAAATAAAAAAAATCTCAAATCTAACGACAATAATCAGGTTGTGCATCCATGCACCACTTTTTGCTGGTCCATGCTAGACGAACCCTTAAGTTTTATTATTTTTTGTTCCTACAAATAAAAATTAATGAAAAAAGAAACCTAACTAATGTCCTTTGATGTAAACATCGCACTCATATTCAAGACACTACTCCCTCCATTACAATATACAAGGGAAATTCAACTCATACAACATGTTATAAAATATAAGCAAAATTAATCTATTTCCACAATATTTAATGATGATATCTCCAGAATACCCCTCATTTATTTTAAATTTTATTTTCAATAATCTTAAGTTTCTATACAATTAATGAAGGATAATTTAGACAATCAAGTGAAAATTTTAAATGAGATTAACAATATTTATTTTGAATAACTACTTTTTTTAATAAGTATGAAAATAGTCAAATTTGTTTATATATTGTAACAGAGTAATATATGAATGGATAGTTGTACACTAGGTGAACCTCGTAATTTGTACTCAACTACTCATTCAACCACTGTAACTAAAAAACAGTAGCCGTTAGTTGAACTAATTACTCATGCAAGCACCATATAAATACAGGTCCACATACTACGATATCTTCACAATATGGCTTCCAAACCAGGCATCCTTACAAACTGGCCATGGAAACCTCTAGGGAGCTTTAAGGTTCATTTAGTTTATTCTCATTACTCTAGCTCTGTTCTTCTTACCCTCTGCACTTTTCTCTCATTTTCCTATGCTCTTTTTGTTTTTCTTAGTACTCTTCTTTTAGTACTCTTCTTCGAACCGTATGATATACTGTAACATGCCAAATCACTATCCAATTCCTTTACTTTTATCTCCATTTATTATATATTTTTTATTTTTTATAATTGAGTCATATCTATTCCATGTTTCAAAATGATATGAGCATATGATTTGTCACTCTTTTTCCTTTTCATATGTGTCGATCATATCATATAGTTTTATTAGTATGTAATTATGAATTTATGAATTACTAATAAGATTTATTCATTCACGTTTTGACGCTGACATATATATATGGCTCTCTTTGTCTTAATTTGTGTGCCATGGATATGAATATCAAGTTCGTGATTCTAACTCCGTGGATCGCCCATAGCATATACTCTCTCACATGGACAGAACGAGACCCACTGTATTATCTCATATTCCCATTTATGTTGGTCAGAATGCTACACAACCAGATTTGGATTTCTGTCTCACGCTACCAAACTGCAAAAGGCAAAAACAGGATTGTTGATAGAGGCCTTGAATTCGAACAAGTCGATAGAGAAAGCAATTGGTTCAAGCATTTAAATTGTCTTTTTTTTTTTCTTTCTTAATTAATTATTAAATGTTTCTGCTTAATTTTTTTTCCCTCGTTAATTTATTTCCAAATAAAATTTGATCTAATTTTAAGATTGTGATTGCATAAATTTAATTGCAGGGATGACCAGATTTTGTTCACTGCACTTCTTTATTACATAGGGTACACGATATTTCCTATGGCTTCACACTTGCCCTTGTGGAGAACAGATGGTGTGGTTCTCACAGCTATCTTACATGCTGGACCAGTGGAATTTTTTTACTATTGGATACACAGAGCGCTTCATCACCATTTTCTCTACTCTCGCTACCATTCTCACCATCATTCTTCAATAGTCACTGAGCCTATGACCTGTATGGCATTTATTTTTGCATCCACAACATAAAACTTCGTTATATGTCCCACCGTTCCATATACCTAGCTATCATATTTTTTTTTTTTGAACAGACCTTATAGCTATTATATTTGGGAAAAGAACTTTTGGCTCTTAATTGGATAAATTAATCAGTATTCCCCCTTTCTCTTATAAGAAAATTTTTGGAGTATTTTTGTTCTAATTATAATAAAAATAAACTTATTTCAAGATGTATTAATTGCTAAAATACGTTTCATACCCCCTATTTTAATGAGACATATATATTTACTAGAAGTTTATATTTTTCCTATGCACCCAATTATTAAGGGTATATTTGGAATGAGAGTTCAATTTTATACCACTAAATAGGCTTTTTTTAGTCTTGGTGATTTTTATAATTTCTTTTTATATTTCTTTTTATTTTTTTTTCTATTAGTATAGTTTTACCAACAAACAATTTTTTTTCAAATAAATCTTTATCGTATAAATACAAAATTCTCATAATTTGTGTGGAAAGTATTTCATTGATAATTTTGGAAATTACTTCTTCTTTTGACAGCTGTAACTCACCCATTTGCTGAGCACTTAGCATATTTCACCTTGTTCGCAATACCGATGTTGACACCATTGTTCATGAGAAAAACTTCTGTGGCTGCACTTTATGGATACATCTTTTACATCGATTTCATGAACAACATGGGTCATTGCAACTTCGAGTTTTTTCCGAAGAAATTCTTCTCCTTCTTTCCCCAATTAAAGTATCTCTCATATACGCCATCGTAAGTTTACAAATATTACTGCTTTTATTCTAAATTTTCGTAATTAAATTATCAAGTTCGTGATTTCTATAATAAAAAACCATAATAATTTATTCTCTCCTTGTTTTTTCTAATGTTCCTATTAGACTTTAGGAAGTACTAATATATAGGACAAAAACAATCCTAAACTGCATGGTCATAACTCAAACAAATTATTCAAGTTACAACAAACAACAACAATAATAATAGAGGCATAAACTTTTCTATTTATATTGTCTTTTATGTTATTGAATATAAATAGTGAATTTTTAGATGATATTTCATTCTCCAGTTAAATTTATTTGAGTGTGTCAATATCTAAAAAATTAAACTTTTAATTTTTTGTAAACTATTTAGTGGTAAGTACTTTTTTTTTTAAAAACTTTTTATGCATGTACATCTCATTTATTAAGTACTAAAAATGGTGAACATAGACAATTATGGTCCCAGTAGTATGTATATTTTGGCATCTACCTATCTATCTACCTATCTATCTATCTACTATTATTAAAACTATGTTTTTTAGGACACATGTCACTCTCTCATCAATTCAAATATTTTATTTTTTATTTTTTATTTTTTGATTTTTTGATTTTTTTGATTTTTAATTTTTTATAGTTTTCATTTTCCTTTTTTTATTTTTATTACTTTGTCATTTTCCTTATTTTCATTTTTTTATTTTTATTATCATTTTTTTGTATTTTTATATTTTTTAAACTTCTTTTTACTTTTTAAAATTTTGATTTTTACTTTTTTTGCTTATAATGTAATTTTACTTTTTTCTTACTTTTTTTTCTATTTTTTTTGCTTATATTGTATTTTTCATTTTTTATTAATTTTTTCTTACTTTTTATTTTTTTGTTTTTACTCTTATTTTTTATATATTTTTTCCTAATGTTGTTTTATATTTTATATTTTTTTAATTTGTATTTAATTTTTATTATTTTAAAATAATTTTTTATTTTTTATTTACTTTTTAGTCTCTATAGGAAAACATTACATGTTGTCGGTGTAATTTTATCGTCTTTGAACACATCAAATTTATAAATGTTTTTATAATTTATAAATAATTATTTTGCTTTTTAATCCTTACGGGAAAACATTACATGTCGTGGGTGTAATTTTATCGTCTTTGAACACATATCAAATTTATAAATGTTTTTATCATTTATAAATGATTATTTTGTTTTTTAGACCTTACGAAAAAAATATTACATGTCGTGGGTGTAATTTTGTTGTCTTTTAACACATATCAAATTTATAAATGTCTTTATCATTTATAAATGATTATTTTGTTTTTTAGTCCTTGCGGAGAAACATTACATGTTGTCGGTGTAATTTTATCATCATTGAACACATCAAATTTATAAATATCTTATTATTTATAAATGATGATTTTGCTTATTAGTCCCTATGGGAAAATATTACATGTTATCGATGTAGTTTTATAATCTTCAAATACATATCAATTTTATAAATATTTTTATTATTTACAAATGATAATTTTTCTTTTTAGTCCATACGGGGAAACATTACATGCTGTCGGCATAATTTTATCGTCTTCGAACACATATCAATTTTATAAATATTTTTATTATTTATAAATGATTGTTTGCTTTTTAATCCTTACGGGAAAATATTACATGTTGTCGGTGTAATTTTATTCTCTTTGAACGCATATCAAATTTATAAATGTTTTTATCAGTTATAAATGATTATTTTGCTTTTTAGTCCCTACGGGAAAACATTACATATTGTGGGTGTAATTTTATCGTCATTGAATATATATCAATTTTATGCATCTATTTATTATGCCCAAACTTAATTGAATTTAACAGAACATGAATTTAGTATAAACAGACTTTTAAATATACAACAAACTGTTTACGAACATAGTATTTCCATACATGCGTAAAAACGAATAAGACTCGTGCGCACGCACGGGTAACTTGCTAGTTAATACATAAAATGAACTTACATTGCTTTATTCATCTTCAAAACTTCAAATTGATTTTTTTTTCTTACTTTTTTATGTCAATAACAGAAAAAAAATAAATCTAAGTTCTTTTTTTTTTTATAAGCAAAGGAATTTATAAGAAACGGGAGTACAAGGGGTACTTCAAACCCATATATACAAATGTTCTAGGGAGGAAGTGCCTCGTTAAAACCTCTCAAGACCAAAACCCAGTGGGAAAAAGACCAAGAAAGGAAAAAGAGTACAACAACCAACCCTGCACAATGACATTAACTGTTAATAAATGAAAATACTGTTAATAAATGAAATTTCAAAAACTCTGATTATCTTCTTCCTTTTATACCACTAGTTAATTATAAATTTGGAAAACTAATTTTTATAATACATGCAAAGTAACAATGATTTTAAGTTAATTGGACAAATGATATAACTATTGCGTCATATATATACATGTGTATGTGTATTACCTCTTCTAAAGTGACTATTTTGGAGAATAAAGTTAGATTGATTTTATCTTCAACACTTAAAATGTCTTAATTTATGGAACTTGCTTTAGATGAGGCGAATTTTATTATTTAACATTTTCTTAGTGAATAACTATATAGTGATATGTTCATCAAAAAAAAAAAAAAACTATATAGTGATATTTTCTTATTCAGAAATGTTTCATTCAAGGTTTGGTTTTCGTAGGTTTCATTCGCTACATCACACCAAATTCCGGTCAAATTATTCACTTTTCATGCCTATGTATGACTACATTTATGGTACTGTGGATGTATCCACAGATTCTACGTATGATACCTGCTTGAAGAGACCAAATGACTCACCAGATGTGGTGCACTTAACACACTTAACTACATTTGATTCCATTTACCAATTGCGCTTAGGGTTTGCTTCCTTAGCCTCCAACCCTCAAACATCTAAATGGTACCTTTGTTTAATGTGGCCCTTCACAATGTGCTTTATGCTTATGACCTGGATTGGTGGATATGCCTCTGTTTTAGAAAGAAACACCTTCAACGATCTCAAGTTGCAGTGTTGGCTTATACCAAGATTTAAGACACAAGTAGGTTTTTTTTTTTTTTTCCATTTGTGACTTTAGACTTTGCATTATCTAATGGGGGGAAATTATTTAGGGATTATTAATGCAACACCCTTTCGATTTCTGCCTGTTGCAGTATTTCTCAAAAGGGCAGAGCATGACATTGAACAACTTGATTGAAAAGACAATAATGGAGGCCGAGTTAAGTGGCGCAAAGGTGATAAGTCTAGGACTATTAAATCAGGTAATTTCACACACCTCGTCTATTAATATATTAATTACTTTGGTCATTAGAATTAATCATTTTCTTTTAAACAAATGTCACTTCACATTGGGGGCAACATGGGGAATTTTTTATTACGTTAAGCAACTCCATCAATTTAGACTATTGTTATTTAATTACTTCTCTCTCTCTCTCTCTCTCTCTCTCTCTCTCTCTCTCTCTCTATATATATATATATATATATATATATATATATATATATTTCTAAACGCATGTTAAAAATGTGTTCATTTTCACATAAAACATCATCATTTCATTTTTGTTTTCATTTTTATCACTGCAAATTTTTCACAATATTTCAATGAATAATATAAAAAGTAGTTATTTAAAATATAATTGTATGTGAGTAACACTAAGGGTTCTCAATTTAATTAAATATATCATAATGTTCATAGAATTGGGATTTTCTATATAGTTTTCTAAAGGTGAGTGTATATAAGTTTGTTAAAAATCAAAATAATTGTTATAGCTTTATCAAACTTAAATAATGTTTTTTATTCATTCCTGCAAGCAGAGGCAAGAGCTTAATGCACATTGTGAACTTTATATTCGAAGGTTCCCACGACTGAAGATAAAAGTTGTAGATGGTAGTAGCCTAGCTGCTGCTACTGTGTTGAATAACATTCCTAAAGGGACAAATCAAGTGCTTCTTCGAGGCAAGTTTAATAAGGTTGCTTTTGCTATTGCCAATGCTTTGTGCAAAAAAAATATACAGGTATGTGTGCACGCTACATGTGTCTACTTATATGGA
Organism: Calophaca sinica; assembly: GCA_037113605.1. Lineage (NCBI taxonomy): Eukaryota > Viridiplantae > Streptophyta > Magnoliopsida > Fabales > Fabaceae > Calophaca > Calophaca sinica. The sequence continues at coordinate 32,794,168 of CM073733.1, read as the reverse complement.
TGTGTATTTTTAAAATTGACTTTTTTTGACTAAATTTTTAAAATTGACTTTAAAATGTCTTTGTATATAATTTTAGGCACAAAATCAATACCTCACTCACTTACATTTATTTTGTCTCATGTTTGTCACATGAAACTAAGCATATAATTAGAGTTTAAAGTTATAATTGAACATTAATTTCATTTCCAATTTTTATCTTTAAATTGTCATTTATTAGTAGATTTATAAAATAAAAAACATCCAATACAAACATCCTCATTTATGAATTCTTATTCCATATAAGAATTGACAATTCAAAAACTTCAATATTAAATATATTCTCTTATTTTTATGAAAATCAGTTCACTATAATACATATAATATAACTGAATAAAAAGTAAAATAATTAAATAATAAAATATTATCGTTATTTTAATGCTTTATATTAATTATTTAATTGTGTAATTTGTTTTATTATTATTATTAATATTATTATAATTACATTATTATTTTATATATAAAAATATATCATTTCTGTATTTATAAATAGTGGTCAAACATTATGGAAAATATTTTATTAGATTCATTATTTAAAGTTAAATTATTATAATATTTTAAATAACACACACAATTTATAACTTTAACCATAATTACTTTTTAATCTTCCACTTTTATTTAAGGGACGTTTGGGTAAATGACTTTGTTAAGTATTTATCACATGAGAGCTTATGTTATAAGCCCTTAAATTTAATAAACTATTTGTGTTTAGATATGTGTGTTAAAAAACTATTTTAGTTATCAACATTTATTTTTATGTAAAAATACAATCCGGAAATGGAAACAGATTGAAGAGGGGACGAGAGTAAGCTCCATATATGTTATCGGGGTAATGGTCACTTAAGTCCCTGAAAGTGTAACTCGGTGTCACTTTAGTCCCTGAAAGCATATAAACTCCAAAATAGTCCCTGGAAGTGTGCTTCGTCTGTCACTTTGGTCCCTGCCGTTAAAAATTTCATTGACTCTGAGTAATTGGTCACATTGGTCCCTGAAAGTGTAACTCGGTGTCACTTTGGTCCCTAGAAGAGTAACAACCCCAAAATAGTCCCTGAAAGTGTTATACGTTTGTCACTTTGGTCCCTACCATTAGCCATTTGATTGTCTCTCGTTCCAAAATAATGGCTAATGATAGGGACCAAAGTGACAAACGTAAAACACTTTCAAGGACTATTTTGGATTTTATATGCTTTCAGGGACCAAAGTGACACTGAGTTACACTTTCAGGGACCAATATGACCAATTACTCACGGAGTTAATGAAATTGTTAACGGCAGGGACCAAAGTGACAGACAGAGCACACTTCTAGGGACTATTTTGGAGTTTATATGCTTTCAGGGACTAAAGTGACACCGAGTCACACTTCTAGGGACTTAAATGACCAATACCCCATATGTTATTTTCATAAGTTATCCTAAGAAGCTTAGTCAAATATAAATTGATAATAGCTTATGCATATTTTATAATCTATATTTATAAACTCTTCTAAATAATTACACATGTGCTTATAGCATAAGAGACAAGCCTAAATAAACTCTAAAATAAGTTCTTCTAAGTGCCTCCTTTTCTAAAGCAATTATATGCTTAGAAATTAAATATTTTAATATTTATTATAATAAAGTAAAAAGTTCCTATGCTCCTTTTTTTGTTCTACAAATGATTTTAATTTCATAAAATATTTTTTGACGAAAATTATTTTTATATGATAAAATTAGGATTTTATAAATATTTATATGTTTTTAAATTTTTTATCATACATTTATAAAAATTGAAATTAAATTAAGAAGTACAATTTCATAGCTCAATTCTTACACAAGCTCAAACATAAAATTCAAGATATTTAACATTAAAATTATGAATGATTGGAACTGAAGTTCACGTTATGTTTTAATTTCATTTTCAACATCCAAACGGACCCAACATGTATTAGTTAAGTTATTTGTTAAAGTTTAATTTATTCTATTGACTGATAGATAAATTGCAAGCAGGTAGTCGTATTACATAAGGATGAGCTTAAAGAACTTGAAAGAATGGTCAACATGTCCAAAGGAAGCTTGGCTATTTCACCGGTCAATACTCCAAAGGTTAATCCATTTCCTTAATTGAAAAAATCATCATAAGGAACCCTATGTGACTTTCTAGTTACTTTCCCTTCTTCTCTTCCACTAATTTTTCTTCTACAGCTATTTGGACAACAAAAATGAATAATCCCCTGTTGCTTCCACAAATGATTTGTGTTCAATCTCAAAATCTTTTTTTATTTCGACCAAAACTGCTTCCAAATTTTGGCCAACTTACACACATGTTACTAGCGCATATTTGGTTTGCAATTCAAGGGATTCCTAATTTAGCTACAAAGATAAAATGCAGATGTAGAAATTTTGGAAATGAACAATTTCACCACAAGGATGATTAGCTGTAAAAAAAACAGGACACTAGTAAAGCAAAATAGAAGTTAAATTATCCTAAAAACTATTACAGTCAGTTAAATTAACAGGTCCATGTTTGAACCCGATCCATATTAGATGAACCCATTTCTTATGAAGGTTTGTCTGTTTATATTGAATTAAGAACTTTTCCAGAGTAGCTTTTAAAAATAAAATGCTAAATCACTACATCGGTGCCACTGTGAAAAGATCTAGACAAAGTGAAAAACACACACGCACATCTATTGACATTATGTGTTAAACTTAATATAGTTACACATTTAATAACTTTTTGTAAAATATGAAATTAACTAATCATTACAAAATTTCATACGATTCAAAATCATATGATACTTCTTCTCACCATTTTATTTTGACATATATGTAATATGATATTTAAAATATAAGTGAATGTGTACGTTTGCAAAAATCATGTACGTTTCTACGGGTATCTAAATTGTCTGAAATTTTGCATACGTAGTCATAAAGATAATATCACATAATTCAGTAGTTCGATTGGTTAATTACATATTTTATAAAAAATATTGATTTCGTAAGTATGTTAAATTTTTATAGGATCCATAAAAAAATTATATAAATCCATTGGTTTGGATTGTTGAAAATATTATTTGATAGTTGTGACAAACACATTTGGTTTTTAGCTTCAATTATTAGCATGAATCTTTTTGTTAAAAGCAAAAGCAAGATGTCTCTTCTCGTTAATATTGTAGTGCTAACATTGACCTATTTCATGTTTCCTACAATGTTTAATTTGAATATACACAATATAAATACAAAGAAATTTACTCAAAATTATATAATAAACCTTCCAATTACGAGCCAATGGGTAATCTTACATTATGTAGCATTATGAGTCTAACAGATATGGTTAGTTGGAGATGGATGGAATGAAGAGGAACAAATGAAAGCATCAGAAGGATCATTGTTTATACCTTTTTCTCATTTCCCTCCAAAGAAAATGCGGGAAGGTTGCTTCTACCACTATACACCAGCAATGATCACTCCTACTACATTCATGAATTTGCACTCATGCGAGGTTTGTAAATAGCACAATTTTATAATCTTCAACATATATTATGCTATAAATCTTTGGTAAATGATATACATATTAGATCGCCTTTGCATATTATAACTATTTTAAAATGATTTCAATTATATCATCCACTTACACTTTGCTATCATATTCATTTTGCATATAAACTTTATAAAAAATAGATAATTACAATCATGTTAACGATCGATGTGTTTTGTAAAATATAGTATAAATTGATACACTAAAATATATTATCAATCTAAAATTCCATTAACATAAATTCATAAATATTTCTGAATTTGATGATAGAATTATATAAATATTTAACCTACAACATCATGTGTTTAAAAGGTGAAAAGTTCATGTCATGAAACCAATTTCTTTCAAATGTAAGATAAGCTTCATACAATTGAGCCACAATGGTTGAAATTTTGTAATGCTGACTTTTTTTGTTTAGTTTTGGGGTGTTATCATTCTACAGGATTTTGTAACAAACTCCTTTGTTGTGGTTCTAGGTTTGGACACCTCTCATATTCATGCTCAGAAACATAGTTTAAGATTAATGAATATACTTTTGATTCTTGAAAAAAAATAATGACAAGAGCGCTAAAGTGCTTACAAGTTGTCAACAACAATTTAATACAACAGCAATACTACAATTTAATTAAGTAACATTTTAGAGAACCAATATAACGTTATTGTAAGCTAATTTTCAATCCAGTCAACATATTACAGAGTTATAAGATGACTTTCCAGACTTTAATATCCTTAAATTATCCGTTGGGAGCATTTTAAGATTTTCAAAAGGGCTTTAAGATTAATATTCTATAATTAGCATTTAGTAATTCATAATATACCCAAATGTATTAGCTTAGTGGCACCATACTAAGATCATAACGGATGAGTGCGTAGAGGGTTACTTCCAAGTGGGAGCTCCCTGGTTCAAATCTTGTGAAATGTGAAAAACAAATACATGAGAAGGGTTGAATTGATACAAACTCACGACAATACTACCTCGCAATATAAGAGGAGGGGGAGGAGCACAATCAAAATGTCAATTCACAAACATGAAAAATAAATGGATAATATTATAATATATAGAAGAAAGATAAATATGCAAACCTTGATATTTAATACCTTTGTTTTCACTCGGACATTTTTATCCTACTTGTTTTTATAAGCAAATAATTTTATTATACCTTAATAGGTTGCACAAGCAGTGCCACTGTTAAGAAGAAAATAGTTTTTATAAAAGACATATCAAGCAGACCAATAGGTCACGACAACTAACTAATCAGACCACCATTTAATTAAATTGCTACAAAACTACTGCCTAAAATTGAACCGATGCATGGGAATTAACAGAACAATGAAAATCAACAAAAGCATTACAACTATGTTAGTGTTGGTATCTCCATTCATGACAACAATATTATTGATGGTATCTCCACTTAAGGAAGCACCACAACTCAACGGGACACTCATATCAAATTGCTAACTACTTTCCTTGCCAAAATATATGCTCCATTCCCAAGATACTCATGCCAGAAGAACTAGTACCACCCAAATAGATAGACTCGGGCAACAACACTTGGAGACATTAGCATCCTTAAAAGCACTATTCAACCCTCATCACAAACCTTCACCCTGATCAAATGACAATAACCACCTCACTATTAAAAAGAATTATTTCTCACTAGGAGGTGTGACAATAAACACATAATTCCTTGATAAGAAAATATCCACAAAAAATTTGCAATGAGCAAGTCCACAACTCATGCAACAAGTACCACATTAGCGAGTAGTTTTATTGAATATAGTGTTTGGCCAACTCTCTTCTTTGATCTATGAATTAAATTATGCAATAACAAAAAAAATTAAAGTTTTTATGTTATGAAATATTTAACTCATAATAGCTAAACATTTTATATATAAATTTTTTCTTTTATATATATGATATTTATTATAATCGCAACTATTACCCTTATCATTTTATTTTACTCTAAATTAATCCAAAGTTGGTTTACTTTCTTGAAGAATTAAATAAAATGTATTCATATGCCTAACTTATTAATATGTCAATGTAAGTGAATGTTCCGAATATCACCACTAAATATGCTAAATTAAAATAATTTAATACTTACCTCATACACTCCACTCTAATCCCTTGTAGTGTAAAAATTAATCATATAAAATGTAGAATTTTCATAATATATTTATAACATAATTTTAAATGTTAGCAAAATAATTAATGTATTTCTATTTACATAACAGAATTGGCTTCCAAGAAGAGTAATGAGTGCTTGGCGTATTGCCGGGATAATTCATGCCTTAGAAAGATGGAACGTCCATGAGTGTGGTTACACCGTACTTGATATTGAGAAAGTATGGGAAGCAAGTATTCACCATGGTTTCCAACCTCTCAAGATTCCCCCAAATCGAAAGAGAAGAAATGGCAAGGGTAGAAACTTCTCGGTAGCAAAAGAGAAGAAGAAATCTACAAATCAAATATCAGAATACGACTCTGGCTCTGATTTCTGATTTTCATCAACATTTCTCATTCCTAGAAATAGTTTATAACTACTATAACTGTAGTAGTAATCAAGAAATAATGAAGGTTGTTGTTCTCATTTTTCGGTCCCCACTCTTGAAATTTTCCTTATAACATGTCTTTTAGTGAACACTTGTTTTTATTTTTAAGAAGCAATTGAAAGAGCCAAAAGAAATCTTTCCTCACAAAGCCGTGAAGTGACAGAGTAAAGAAATCTTTAACAAAACAGAAATAAACGCCATAGAAGAGTCAGAATGGGGTTTAGTAATCCATATATATTCAAATCTGTTAAAAGTTAAAACATGTTCTATTCAGGTTAAAGCATGCTAAAATGTGCTTCAACCATATCTATTATAAAGATTCCCATTTTGAGACATTTCATGTTCAGTAATCCATATCTATTCCACTACAAGAAATAGCGGGATTACCGACGGCCAAAAGCCGTCGGTAATCCACAAATACCGTCGGTAATAAAAAAATTCCGACGGATTACCGACGGACATTAGGCCGTTGGTAAACTGCGCGTCGCAAATGCATACCGACGGCTTTAACCCGTCGGTAAATTTCCGACGGTTTTCTCCGACGGTTTTAACCCGTCGGAACTTCCGATGCCATTTCCGACGGCTTTAAGCCGTCGGTAAGTTTCCGACGGTTTTTCCGACGGTTTTAACCCGTCGGTAATTCCGATGACATTTCCGACGGCCATGACCGTCGGTAAATCCGAACTTAAATTTTTTTTTTGAAAATTGTTTAAATATTTATTTTTATTAAAAAATTATTTACTTTTTTAAATTATTTAATTTTAATTTCTGTAATCAATTTAATTTATTTATCCATTTAATTAACGATTACTAGTTATCACATTTAATAATTAATTTCTTTTTGTATTTAAAAATGTAATGCGATAACATAACTATAAAACAAATTAAAAAAAGAAACGTAACAAATAAATAAAAAAATTTGACGAACAAAACAGTAATTAAAAATATCCGAAAATATAAAAAAATATCAATACAAACATAACTAATAGTCCTGATAATCATGATCATGATCACTATCACTATCTACATCATCGACATCATCACCCGGTACTATGGCGAGCGGTGGAGGAGGCGGTGGCGAGCTAGCAAATGATACTGAGATCCTCCTGTCATTTGCGGCTTTGAGCCAAAATGGCGGCCGTCCGTGAGCCTCCTCTGGCTGGACGGCCGCGATCCCGCTTTCGGCCGCCAATCGCTTCTTTGCTCGGCCATGGCCCGCTTCACCCCTGCTATCTCCCGCTCATCCGCGGCAGCACGACTGTTGGACGACTCTCCGGCAGAGAGGCAGCGGGCCCCTTTCTTGTAGTTGCTGGCAAGGTCGCCAGCACCGTATAGGCGACCCTTCTTCTTGCCGCCTACAACACATGCCCAAACCATCAGCGACGCAAATTGGATCCTCTGGGCTCGAGACGGGAACATGAGGATGTCTGAGATCTAACCTGAGACATCCTCGCCTCAAACTCCTCTGTCAAACATAAACAAATTAGTCAATTTTTATTGTAATAAAACAATATAAACATTGTTAAAAAACTATTCATTATGTTTTATAATTACAGGTCCGCCTCGACCGCTCATCGACAAACTCACCTGTACCTCTCCTAATATGAGTTGCAGATGGAGCTCGTGCAATGAACCTCCCTTTGCAACCGTGAGGCTGTAATTATTTAATAAAAAGCTTAACTAAATAATAATAATAATAATAATAATAATAATAATAATAATAATAATAATAATAATATAAAGCGTACAAGTCGAGCTGCGTCTTTGCTGGTAGCCGAACCTCCGATGCAAGCTCCCACCCTTTTCGGAGGCTCTATTCTTCTTCGCCTTCGCTACGCCTTGAACTCGGGGAGTTCCAGTGCGCCAGAGTCTTGCCAGATCTCATCTCCTATCCAAGTGGGCTGCCCATTGGCGGGCATCTCTAAGCATATCGGATAGGCGGTGGGAAGCCTTCATATGGAAGTTCTTCTTGATCTGCTCCTCTGCTCTTCCTTCCAAGAAACCTCTCTGTATGAATATAATACGTTATTAAAAATAATTGAGATTCATGAAATAAAAAAATAATACTCAACAAAAAAAATAAACAACTTACTCTGAAAGAATTGAACATGTGCCTCAGCTCGACCATCAGTCGGCGTCCCAGGTGGGCCGATAGGCGTAGTAATTTTGCTCAATTACTTAGTGATAGCCTTAGCGGTGGCTTTGTGGAAGGAACCTAACCAATAACAACATCCCAAACACGTTAAAAAAATATAGGTTAACCTGTAATTTTCGTCCCTTATCCTTTTTTTTTAGTTTTCATTTAAGTCCATTAAGTTATAAAACTTCCTTCAATTTCGTCCTTTCTTTTTAATTATTCTTTTTTTGTCTTAGGCGAAATACCATCTTACACGTGGCGGTTTGTTTTATTTTATTTTATTTTATTTTTACGCCACATGTCGGATGGTGATTCGTCTAAGAAAATATGAATAAATAAGCAGAAAAAGCGAAATTGATGTGATTTTTGAAGTTTAAGGGACTTAAATGAAAACTAAAAAGATAAGGGACGAAATTGAAAACTAAAAAGATAAGGGGCAAAAATGTGTATTCAACCTACATACTCACCCTCTACCGGTGGCACGATAGCAACTCTCGGCCATCATCTGACATCTGAATATCATCAGCGACCTCCTGCTCATCCTGCTGCTGCTCGACCTCCTCGTCTGCGGAACCGATTGCGATCAAGTGCCTGGCCCACACTATACTCCTGATCGGACACATGAGTGTCGGACACCGTCTCAAACACAAAATGAGAGGAAGAAGCGGCAAGTGTCTGCTTTGGAACCACTGGGGTGGGCATCATGTAAATGGGTGTCGATGCGAGAAGGTCTGCATCTTTGTGTAGGTGCCCAATGTGACGTGAGGCTGCGTAGGGCCGAACTTCATTTGGAGCTTTGTGTAGACGTAGATGTATCTGGACGTGTGGATGACAACATCGCATAGCCAGCATCATCAATCCTAATAATGTTCGGCCTCCCGACGGCGAGGGGGTCGGCGGCGATGCCACTTCCCTTCGTTGACCCTTCTTTGGGTGGTCGGAAGTCGAACTGAACCTCCCGATGCCATATATGTCTATAGAGCAATTCAATAATACTTGATCATGAAATATTATATTTAAACATAACAATATTAAAAATGAATTCCAAATAATAAACAAGTTATATGAAAATAATCGACAAAATAAAATATGTTGTTAGACATTAAATTCTCTAATTGTAAAAAGTTAAACAAATTTATTACGCCCGTTACGCCCGCTCTGCTTGGCATCGTCTTGAGATCTTGATGGTTACGCCACTTCTTCATTTAATTCCTCATCTCCATTTACATCTTCATATGTGATTGGATCGTCACGTAGTCGAGAAATGGGTTCAACCGTTTACTACGTTGACATGAGACATCTCATCCACTTGATAAGCCACTTCTTCCCGTGGATCATCTGCTTCAATGCGACCCCTTGGTTTTGTCTTTATTGCAACACACCAACCTTGTTTGTCCCTTCGAGTTGACAGATAAGGGACATAATACACTGTCTTACATGTTGTGCTATGATAAGCGGATCAAACATTTGGTATCTTACGCTCATGCATATGTCAATGATATTATATTTGCGATCCATTCTTGTGCCTCTACTTGACGGATCAAACCAATTACAATAAAATAGCACTATTCTTTTAGTATAGTCTAAAGTATTGTACGCCAGCTCATATATATGTTGAATCACGCCGTAGAAGTCGTCTTCACCTCCCTCTGTGGCACCTTTTACATAAACTCCGCTATTAACTATTTTTTTCCCCTCTGTTTTTGACTGAGTTTGAAATTTGTAACCGTTTACGAAATATGTGTGCCATTCTTTTACACGTGATTTAGGACCATGAGATAAATTTCTCAAGTGTTCGATTATGGGCGATTCTGACTCGCTATACACCTGCGTATACACATGCACAAGTGATTTAGGGTTCCTTTTTGCAAACAATCTTTTGTATTTTCAAACAACAAATAGTTGAAATAGGACTAAAAATACATACCTGGCTCCTAAACCACGTTGGGAAATATTCATGAATATAAGCAGAAGAGTCTTGTTCGCTTGTGGGCTTAGTTAACAAGAATGCCCTGAACAAGTCATTATCAAACAAATGATCATGAATAGGTGTGGACTAAATAAATTGAAAGTGGTCAAAAGTATACATACGTAAGATATGGTGATACTTCGGCACAGTTGATCAACACGTGAACGTGTGCTGACTTCCAATCTTCTCCCGTTAACCAGGACTTCAGCTCCTTTCCAGCATGACGACCAGGAAGGCAAAACACCGATAAGGCGGTAGGTGTCTTTCACTTTCAATTTCTATTTCATTCCTATTATTTGTTAGTGTCAGCATGAAGTTCGTAAAATAATGGGAACAGAAATGAATTGTCTCACGGTGTAAGTAAGTTGCACAAATAGATCCTTCAACCCTAGCCTTATTTTTCACCGACCGTTTTGAGTCACCCATAAATCTCTGAGAATAACAAGGTTGGTGATCAACATTTAACCGGCGATGAATAATTATGTTAAAGAATATTTGATTATATTACCTTTCGAATGGATACATCCATCTGTATTGAACCGGTCCACCAAGCCTAGTTTCATGTGCAAGATGCACTGGGAGATGTTCCATAGAGTCAAAGAAACCAGGGGAAATATTCTCTCCAACTTACAAAGAATGACTGTATGTTCTGCTCCATCTTGATAAGATCATCATCTCTCAATGTTGCAGTAACACAAATCTTTAAAAATTGGTTGAGTTACGTAAGTGGATTTAAAATATTTGACTGGCCAGGAACTAAATGCAATAGGAAGTAAACACTCCATGAATACATGACAATTATGGCTTTTCATCCCAATCATTGTTCTTTTGTTCACATCGGCACATCTTGCCAAATTAGAAGAATAACCGTCTGGCATTGAAGTTCTTTTATCCACCGGCTGATCGACATAGCTTCCTCAACAGTTAAAGAGTAAATGACCTTTGGGTTTGAGGTTTTCCCATTCGACCGAGTCGTCAAATGCAAGTCCTTTAAACTTACGATAAAGTGGTAAGTCGATGCAGCCTTATCATTGTCTTTCGTTCTTCCTCTAACGTTCATCACTGTGAGAAAAACATTGTCAAAAAGTTCTTCTCAATGTGCATAACATCAAGGTTGTGTCTCAACAAATTATCTTTCCAATACGGCAAATCCCAAAAATACTTCTTTTAGTCCAATTGTGCCATTGTCCATATCCTTCAAATCGATCCAATTCACCAAAATCTGTGATTTTTGGCGGATCCATAACTACGGTAAAAATGCATTCGGATGTCAACCTCGGGGGCGGGCCATCTAATTCAACTTCCCCCTTCTTGAAGGCGTTCTTATTCCGTCTAAATGGATGATCTGCTGGTAAAAACCTACGATGTGAGTCAAACCAAGAACTCTTCCCCCCAAATTTCAAGGTAAAGGACTTTGTATGCTCCATGCAATGGGGACATGCCATCTTACCATGAGTACCCCAACCAGACAACATGCCATATGCAGGGAAGTCATTAATGGTCCACATAAGAGCTGCCCTCATTGTAAAGTTCTTCTTTCGTGCAACATCATAAGTCACAACGCCATTCCACAACCTTTTGAGATCGTCGATGAGAGGTGTAAGTAGATGTCAATACCATCTGTTGGATTATCTGGACCTGGTATAATAAAAGTCAAGAACATATAGGGCTTAGACATGCACATATCAAGAGGAAGATTGTATGGGGGAACAATAAGCGGCGCCAAGAATAAGGTTTCGCCGTTGATTGAACATATGGGGTAAAACCATCGAGCATAAGCCAAGTCGTACATTACGTGGATCTGCTGCAAATTCGGGATTCACACGATCAAAGTGCTTCCAAGCTTCACCATCACATGGATGTCGCAACATACCTGAAGTGCTTTTATTCACATAGTGCCAAGTCATTTTGTCTGCGATGCGTGTTGACGCAAACATTCTCTGCACCTTGGAATAATTGGTAAATAAAACATTGCCTTCAGTGGAACTGGTTTTGTCTACCCTTCCCATTATCGATTATGTGACATATACCTTGGCTCACCCACAATTTGCATTCAACCAGCTTATCGTTTTACCAAATTCATTGTCTTAATATAACATACACCCTCTCACACAACAATCAATCCTTTTAGATTCCAACCCCAATTTGGACACTAAGCTTTTAGCCTCGTAATAACTTTTTGGCAAACCATCTCGATAGGTGACGAGTCCAACATCATCTTCGTTCACGAGATCCAAGCACACATCCGTAGCACCACAATTGGACTTGAGAGCTAAAAGTCTCACACATTGATAACTTAGAGTCGTGGACCCTTCAAACAACGACTTATTTGTTTCTAACAAGAGATTATAAAATCTTTGTGCGATCTCATTTGGAAGTTCATCTGTGTCATCATCTTGTGGCTCCTCGAATGATACGTTGACCCCAAGGCATCACAAACCATATTTTGCATCAATTCAATCTGCTCACCATATCCCGTATCTACGCAATTACTTGAAGCACCTGTGCAATTATCGCCAACCCCTAATCCAACCCGAGGTAACTCTTCACCATGTCTAGTCCAAATCCAGTAATTAGGCATAAATCCAACTCTCTGCAGTGCAACATGACCTCTCTGGGCTCTTGATCTTTCTGCAATCGCATTTAAGGCACGGACACCTAATCCCTCCATTAATTTGAAATCTTCGTGTGCCATTGCGACTTGAGCGAAGTGATCAATCCCATCGCAAAAAGATTGTTTCAAACCCTCTTCCGGATACAACCTATCGTACATCCAACTACGATTGAAGGAAAAAATTCCATCTTACGCATGTCAAAAAAATGACAATTTCAAGACACGACATTCTTACAACCGCTCTCTTTCTTTAAATGGTATGACCCTATCCCATTCGAGGAAAAACTTTTTCAGAACTTCGTATAATAGTCATTAGTAATTCTCATATCTTATACTTGACAAAATTTATTTGACATTTCCCATTGGTCTCTGAGTACACAAAATGATCGCGATTAGGAACAAGGCAATCAAGTATGCACCAGAGAACAAAAGGAAATGAATCTAACCGAAATTTCATCAAATATCAAGATATGAGAATCAAGCAACAACTATTATACAAGTAAAGAAAAAGTTTTTCCCTAAACTGTCCGACTTGGACAATTCAAGGTTCAATATACAATGAACACGTGGTATCTAAAAGAGTACACACTCAATAATATATTGAACCTCAAAGCGGAAGCTAAGGCTTTTCTCCGATACTAATAACAATAATCAAACATCCATTTCATCAATAATTAAAAAGTAACATGTTGAAAGTTGACATCCTCTTAAAGGATAGAATTAAACAAGCATACCGACGGCAAGGGAAGCATAAATTCTTTTAACAATTTTTGTTTTCATAGTGGTTTGGCTTGGTATATGCCATGCAATTAGAGCTCCTATATGGTCACATCTACCATACATCCTAATCCTTTAATTGGCCAAAAAACAATCATTTTTTGTTTCTGCAGTTAAAAAACTAGCCTAGCACCAGAATCTACTACATTAACCAAGGCAGTTGATGGTATCTCTAAACAACATAAAATTGGTTACTTTATTATTTTTAAAAAAAAATAAGATCATCACATAATTAAATTCATCAAATATAGGATTTTAATAGTTTATAATTAGTGTCTGATACGATTAATTTGGGAATCAATTTCCTCGACAGAATTCATGTCTTTGTGTAATAATATGTCTTTCATATGTTAAATTTTTAGTTTAATAAACGTTGTTTGTATTTACAAGTATAGTATATAGTTATAATCTGTAAATATTTTGGAGATTAATATGGTTACTATCTCAATATAAATTGGTTTCTACAAGTATAGCGAGGCGTAGCATGAACATAGGATCGAGAGATTCACTTACTTGAAATTGAGTTTATGTGTTGCTTGCTAAATGAATAATCTACATGCTACCTTACTCTAACATAAAATATACATCAAACAAAATTCCCTCTGTGGAAAGTAAATCGAGTGATTCCTTCTCTCTTTTACTTTTCTTTCAACTTAAAAGAAAAAGTATCGACATATATTATCCAGAAAGAGGGTTTTGAATCAATTAATGAAGTTCATTTTCAAAAACATCATTAAAAAAAAAATGAAATGGGATTTTTTGAAACATAGGAAAAGGTGATATATTGAGTCATTTATACGAATCCAAAATATTATGATTATGAAGAACTCAACGGACCCTCGAATTCGTCAAAAATATTATCTAGGCAGCGTGAATAGATTGACCTTAAAACAACAACGAGTAATTACGATTGCTATAAAACAAGCTCGTATTTTATCTGCGTCACCCTTTCTTATTCCGGTACCTTTTGTTAATAATAAAATTACTTCAATTTAAAAAAGCGAGTCGACCACTAGAACTACTCTGTTTTTAAAAACATATGTTTTTAAAAAAAAAAATAGAGTTACTCTTCAATTGAATTCAATTTTGAATCGAAAATCAATTTCAATGTGGATTGATATCTTGTTCAAAACTACGACAACTATACATCACTTCAACATAAAACATCCTTTGTTAGCCAAAACACACATCACCTCAAAATTGTCTCTCTGGAGAGAACTAAGAACCAAATCAAATAAATATGTCGTCGGTGTGGGGGTCAGCCAACCCTTTTCCACCCAATGAGTCAACCGACATTTCGTTAGAGTGCATACCTAATTCTCGAGAACAAGAGAGTGTCCACGTCCTTCGATGTGAGTGGCAGTCTCGAGCAATGTCGTGGCCTCGAACTAAAAATACAGAAAAAACATAGAAAATTTTAACTAACAAGCTACCAAATAGCAATCAACAAAAATGAGCAGGATGCCAACCAAACAACAATCATGTTATAAAATAATTCCAAATAAACCCCAAGTAAGCCTTTTGGCTTTCACTATTTTTATCAAATCATGAATTCTCAAAAGCTATTTAACCTCCTCATGTAAAACATATAATAGAGCATAATAGAGTGGTGATGGTGGTGGTGGCGGCCTGGTTTCGCGAACAATCGTTGAAACGTTGGAATAATTGGAACTTAGGCTTAAGACAAAAATTAAATAGAAAAGCACAAATGTAAAGACATACATCATATATTATCCTAATACATTTATCCAATTAAAATGTTAAAGCAGTCAAATACTAATGTACATAACATGCATAATATAAAATAGAGGCTAGCTAGGGGCGGTTCCTTGAGGGGTCTCCAGGACAAAATCGGGCGGTAGAATCCTCAAGGAGTCGATGGAGTGTAATACGCTACGGTGGGAGAATATTTTGGTGTGGGCCAGTGTAATCCTCTCCGATTGGAGAATACTCCGGTGAGGTCGGAGTGTAATCCTCTCCGATTGGAGAATACTCCGGTGTGGATGGAGTATACTCCAAGATCTCATCGTCATCATTGGAGACTGAGCGATGTATGTCCTCGATGAGCATCACCGGTAGCTACAGGCCTCCTGGGATCACCATGCCGGTTCATCAAATCACGATCCTCGGCCACGATCCTTAGTCCTGATGACAAAGCTATTTCGATACTCCCTCGCAGACATCATCGGCCTCCTAGAAGGCATAGGAGGATCACGATGGCGAGCATCGCGATCCTCAATCGTCACAAAGCTATTCCGATACTCCCTTGCAGACATCATCGGCCTCCTGGAAGCCCTACCTCGACCACGGTTTCCATCTAAAGACATTGTCTGTTTGTTGTCAACATTGGTCAGTCATGAGCATATAAACTGAAAATAATCGAATTACAACAAAACGAACAAAGGCATAGGTTTGCAGTATTTAAGACTTTATTCCAATATTTTTTTCAAATCATGATGCTAACCGAGCAGGATGCGCCAACTAGAATTGTTTTTTTTTCCCTTCTAATTAGCATGCTTAAGACAAACTTTTAACCTTGGACATAATATAAGTATCCTAAACTTTTAAAACAACTAACAATCCACAAAATCAATAAGAGCAGAGCAACCGTCAAACAACTAACAATCCACAAAATCAATAACGAGAACAACCATCAAACAACTAATAATCTCACGCAGGCTACTCTTTGCAAAGCTACTAAAACAAAAATCAAATACCAACAACAGGGAATACAAACAAACCTTAGTTCCCAAAATCACAGAACACAAAATTGGAGGTCAAGCCACAAAGAATACCGTGATGCACCAAAACCTTCAAAATCACGTCAAAACCTTCAAATCACTTCAAGAACTTTCAATCGTTCTGAAACATCGAAAAGGAACACCAAATCAATTTGGGATTAGGAAGAAAAAACACGAACAAAGAAGGGCGAATAGAGACAGAGAATAGACGGTGGTGGCAGAGGTGACGGCAGACCACGGTGCTGTGGAGGTGGCCGCGGAAGGTACTATGGAGGTGGTGGCGGCGGACGCGTGGTGCTGTGGAGGGGGCGGCGGCAAGATGGGGGGCTGGGGAGGGGGCGGCGGATAGAGAGAGATGAGAGGCAGAGAGAGAGCGGACACACGGTGGTGGTGGTGGTGGTGGCGGAGGAAACGCGGTGGTGGTGGCGACTAAGACGTGGTGGTGTGGGCGCGGTGGTGGTGGTGGTGGTGAGAACGATGTGAACGGAGAGAATAGAGAGAATAGAGTGGTGGTGGTGGTGGCGGCCTGGTGGTGGTGTGGGCGTGGTGGTGGTGGCGGCGTAGTGGTGGGGCGGAGGAAGAGAGGGAAGTGAAAGAAGAGGGATGAAGATGGAGGAGAGAATAGTGACGAGCAGAGAGAATAGAGAGAATAGAGTGGTGGTGGTGGTGGCGGCCTGGTGGTGGTGTGGGCGTGGTGGTGGTGGCGGCGTAGTGGTGGGGGCGAGGAAGAGAGGAAGTGAAAGAGAAGAGGGATGAAGATGGAGGAGAAAGGGAAGGCCTGGCTTCGATTATTATCGCGCGTGCAAGCGGCTTTTTCCGATGGTCTAGGCCGTCGGTAAAGCTGATTCGGCATTGCAAGCGGGTTTTTAACTTACCGACGGTATAAGGCCGTCGGTATTTGAAAAATAGGCGTAAATGAAATATCTTTGAAATTACCGACGGGCATTGACCGTCGGTAAATTCTGACGGACTTGTTGTTTCTGACGGCTGGCAGCGTCGGAAAATCCAACGTTTAACCGACGGTCTCTGACCGTCGGTATATGCCCGTCGGTAAATCCGAATTTTCTTGTAGTGTTTAAATCCTTTGAAGGGAAAACAATGACTAAACCTTATAATATGTTTTGAGCACTCTAAAACAGATTGAGGCACAAATTAAACAGTAGCTCACACTTTAGAATTCAAGCAATTTGTCCAACCTATAAAATGAAACTGTAAAGTACCAAAGAACATTTATAATTTCATGATAGCCATGGAAAGCACATCAAATGCATCTTATTCTGTTTCTTCTAGTTTCTATCTGCTACTATTAGCTCAATCTGTGGATCAAGTGTAATCAAAAGAATGCCAAAAAAACACATAACCGTGGTTTATGCGTTGTGGTTCCACAAATTTAATAGTAATGTTCAGCAAATATAACATCAATGTAAGGTAAATTTCTATACAGTTCAACAAAATCCATTCCATAACTAACTACAAAATAGTCTGGACACTGCATAAGGGAAACATGTAAACAGAATCAGTATGTATCAATCTCGAACGCACAAACTGCTTGGTAGTCAGACCATAGCACTTCATGTCACTTCAGAGTTAAGTGGGGAATTTTGTCGAACAGATAGAGGAGACAAACACACATTGATGGGGAATTTCCTAATCACCAACTACAAATAGTTAGAGGAGACAAACACTTCATGTCACCTGAGATATGTTGAACTGAGTCACCAAACGGAATCTGGTCGTTGGAATTCAAGCCACAGTGCACTGGATAAACCCTAGCTACCAAGTCATGAAGCTTCTTCACCTAATCAGAACAACAACAACCCTAAGATGTGAAGCTCGAAAATGGATGAGAAATGCGAAGGAGTTAGGTGTTTTAGGGTTTTCGATGGAAGCAAAGAAATGTGAAGCAGAGAAGTGCGAAGCATACACTGAGTTTGTTCCTACATAGTGAGAAGCTTTGGTCGAGCCACCCAATGATGTGTTTGGGGAAGCTCAGAGATGAGAATGGTGGCGAAGGTGCCTTTAGGGACGGTCTGGTGAGCTTATAGATGAAGATAACAGTAGCTTACTCACATTTGCTCTATTCAGGACAATGAGAAATCTGAAACGGTCAAAACATATTTTAATTTTTTTAAAGAGTTTAATTTTGCTGTGGATTTCAAATCGGCAGCAAATTTACCTACGGATTTTTTTGCGAATCTCATAGGTACTCAAACAAACTTCCTTTCTTGGGGATTTTGCTGCGGAAATCCTTAGCGGATAAGATTTCGCAGTAAATTCCGCAGGAAAATCGAAAACATTCCTATGGATTTATTTCCGCAGCTAAATCTGTAGCAAATGTAAAATATTTCTGCAAACTTACGTGCGAATTATAGTCTACAAAAAAATTCCTTGTATTTCACGAAGTCGTAGCAAAATTCGCAGAAATTTCCTACGAATTTTTTTCGCAAGAAATACCAGAATTTCTAGTAGTGAGTGGGTTCAGAATATTAATATGTGTCCTTGCGTTGTGAGTTGCTAGAGTGTATTTTATATTAACAAGTCAAGTGTTAACAATGGTTTTCAACTTCTAAAATTCCCATTTATGTCGTTTGAATTTTCAGAATGTATTGAAATTACTACTGAAAATGGCTAATTTTAGTTTATCCACGAGGGTCTCAATTTTTTGATATTTTTTGGTCAATTTTAATTTACTGATATTTTTTCGTTTTTGGTTGTGCAAAAAATTATTGGTAAATTGAAATTATCGACGATTTACCAACAATCATGAGCAGTGGCGGAGCTTAAACGAATTGCTTGAGGGAGCCAGAAATTTATTCAATATAAATATTAATATTTGATAAGTAATATCTTTACTAATTTATGGTCCAGCAGCTGGGCATACCTGCTTTAAATCGTGCGTACTCAGAAACATTAAACTCAGGACTCGAACTCAGGCTGGGGTGTGCGAAAATTCACTTTGCCGCTACGCAGCACAAGCAAGTCTGACAATTTTCACGCGGTATATATATATATATATATAAAGTTTAGGGGAGTCACAGCTCCCGTTGTCAACTCGAAGCTCTGCCATTGATCATGAGATTATGCTTTGGAACTATTTTCTGACAATGAATATAGAGTGTCGATAGTTTTGACGACTTTATCGATGGAAAGGAAAAATTGTATCATGAAGTCTATTATGAGTATTTCTGATACTTAAATTATAGACATAACTACCTATAGTTAAATTATCAATGACAATCTATGTTTGTTGTCCATTTTAAAATTTTCATATTATTTTGAATAATTTTGTTTCATGTTGCATTTTGATTAAAAAAACAAGATAACATTGTTTGAAAATTAATAAGTATTTTTTGATAGAGGCGAAGCCACAAATCTTATGGAGAATGAATACAATAGATATTCTCGCCTTCAAGAATGAGAATGGTTTCCTGTACTATATCCACACTCAGTTCATTGTGTGTATTGAGCTGCAAATTATGATTAGATGGGGCACAATAAACACGTTGAAAAATAAGAACTTGAAATTGATCTAAGATATTCTAATATAACTAGAAATCATTTTTTGTGACCACTGACTGAGAATTTGCTCAAGTATATTATACAATACTAGCGGCAAGACGAGCACGTACAATATGTATTATTTTATCGCATTTTATTGTTTAATGTTGGTTTTAAGGGATTTGATTATGCATTTCAGGTATTTTATTACATTAATTTTTCAGAATAAGATATTATTATTAACACATATCAATATTTATTTGCATATATCAACCAAGCAAACATTCTATAAATTTTCAATTGTCAAAATAACTAATGAATCATATATGTGTCACTCAAAACGCCAAAATAGGACAGATGTAATAAATTAACAGTGGCTGGGATAATATTATATGCTTGAAAAAACATACATAAAATGCATAAATATCATGGAAGACAATCAATGATTGAGCTTCATTGCCTTCTGTGTCCACATATACATTGTATTTTTTATTGATGTAACCAATCAAACATACACGTAAATATAAAATTATTTAATTAACCAATGAAACGTATATGTTTAGTTTGTGAAACCGCCAAAATTTGACATATATACAAAATTGCCAATACTTGTCTATCGAGTTTTTTGATTTTTTTTTTAAGTAAAAAAATAATTATCGTTTAATGCGAAAGAGCCACACATATAAATTACTAAAAAAATTATATTGGGTGAAAGTTATTGTCGGGTAGGAATGTATTCTCTAGAGAGAAAAAATGTAATCATAGAGCCAGAGCTGCATCGTGAAGTTTTGGGTGAAAGTTTTGGAGTCTTTTTACTAACAAAGACTAAACTTAAGTGTGGTCCAAACCCATTTTCCTCTCTCCTTTCAACATTTAAATTTAATATTTTTCAGCCATTTTTCTTGTTCGTGGCCACTCGTCTTAAATCTCTCTTTTTAATTCCTCATTTGACTTTTCAAAATCACACACATCACACTTTCTATTTCAATCACTTTCTTTTCTTCCTCTCACTGCACTCACACCATCACTCTTTCACCTCTCAAATTTTATAAAAAACAAATCTCTCTCTTCCCTTGGATTATGCGAGATGGAGACACCCCTTTTTTTTTTCCCCTCATTCACCTATAAAAAACAAATCTCTCTTCTTTCTCCCTCATTCCACTCATGCACGACCTCCTTCCCATTCCCGTATCAGAGAAGCTTTTCTTTTATTCTTCCCAAAAAAAAAAAATCACAACCCACAACTGCCCCTCCATCCCCCATCGATCACTCGTGCATGGTCACTGGAGCACAATAGAAGTATCCTCCTATAGTCACTAACACATAAGACAACAATACCCACAAAATTAATTTGTGAGAAAAAGAAACATACTCAAAATAAAAAAATAATAATTCATTTAGTTGAAAGCTTGAAATTACTCATCATTTGGCCATAAAAAAGTAGAAACTATACATACAGGCAAACCAAAAAGTGTGAACTACTAATACAATAGTATTCATCCCTCACTTTCAAGAAATTGAATGCACCACTTCCAACATAATATTTCTATATTTGATTTCTTAAAGAGTGCCCTTAAGACACTTGTTAGCATTTGCCTTAAATAAATTAGAGAAAGAGTGTGAGTCGCCACTCAATGAATGTGGTTACGTGGCAACTCCCCCGGCCCTCACTTGCCTCAAATGGTCAATCGGACATGCACGGAACTAAAGCAGTTTCCTTTGGGGACAAAAAATGAAAAAAAACAAAAAACAAAAGCTCTTTATGTGTGCCATTTCGTGTGTGATTGGTTTTACAGTGGCGAAAATTGATTTTGATTTAATTGATTTTATAAAATTAATTTTAGTTAAAAGTGAGTTAAACGTAAAGTAATTTATGTTTAAATACATTCAGGTAAAAGTGAGTTGAACAATAAATTTGAGATACAAAATCACTTTTGGAGGCAAAAGCTTCAAATTATAGCTTCAAGTTAGAATCAATTCTAGAGGCAAAATAAATTCAGCTCGAGAACAACCAAACATGTCAAAATCAACTTTATGTCTCTAGAATTGCCAAAAGTGAATCCAAAACACACTTCGTTGTCGCGCTACAGTTCAGATGGATCTCCTTTGTTATGCTTAGGAGAAGGAAACTGAGCAAGTTATATTTGGAAGAGGGAGTCCTCCACTCGTCCCCTTTACAAACCACATGATCACCATAAAGCACAAATATCAAGAAGCTTCCATGCATGGACCATGTGAGGATTCAAGCACAAACAATGAGGAATAAGTCACATTAGTCCCTGAAAATGTAACTTGGTGTCACTTTGGTCCATAAAAAAGTGAAAACTCCAAAATAATCCCCGAAAGTGTTCAACGTTTGTCACTTTGGTCCCTGCCGTTAACAATTTCATTAACTCTGTGAATAATAAGTCACATTGGTCCTTAAAAATAACTCGGTGTCACTTTGGTCCCTGGAAGAGTAACAACTCCAAAACAGCCCCTGAAAGTGTTCTACATTTGTCACTTTGGTCCCTACCGTTAGCCATTATTTTGGAACGGAGACAATCAAATGGCTAACGGTAAGGGACCAAAGTGACAAACGTAGAATACTTTCAGGGACTATTTTGGAGTTGTTACTGTTCTAGGGACCAAAGTGACACCGAGTTACACTTTCAGGGACCAATGTGACCAATTACTCACGAAGTCGATGAAATTGTTCACGGTAGAAACTAAAGTGACAAATGTTGAACACTTTCAGGGACTATTTTAGAGTTTTCACTCTTTCAGGGACCAAAGTGACACCGAGTTACACTTTCAGGGACCAATATGACCAATTACTTCACAAAAAATCTATCCGGAGCGTTTGGGAAGCAAGGTAATCAATGTCATTCCTTTCTCAAAATATTACTCTTTTTTCAATTTCTTTTGGTTTGTTTTAACCAAAAAAAAAAAATTACGGCGTGTTTTCTAATATAAATTTGCTAATTTGTAGTATGACAATAAAAAAAATTTGTCAAAAAAAAAAATAATAAACATGTTTTTCCTAATGCTTGTTAGGAGAAAAAAAAGTACGGAGCGTTTGGGAAGCAAGGTAATTAATGCCATGCCTTTGTCAAAATATATACTCTTTTTTCAATTTCTTTTGGTTTGTTTTTCCAAAAAAAATTAAGGCGTGTTTTCTAATACAAATTTGCTAATTTGCAGCATGACAATAAAAAAAAATTGTCAAAAAAAAAACATGTTATTCCTAATGCTTGTTAGGAAAAAAGTATGAAAAAAAATAGTTGAAGCCTGTCAGACAACCACGTGACCACCCCGGGCAGACATAGCTAACCAAAAAATGATGATCGTTGGAGTCTGGTCTCCTTAGAACTCAAGGGCACAGTAGTACGAGCCTATAGAATAGATCCTGTTCAAATAAGGTTGTGACCATTGGTCTTTGTATCTAGTTATATAAACATTCGTATATTATTGATGCCGATGTGGGGAACCTGATTGATTCCATAGTGAGGTAGCATTGTTGTGATTCATTTAATAAGCGCTTTCAATCTAATTGGATTATAATCCCTTTTAACATTTTAACAACAGGTATAAATCAAGATGAATTGCACAAGATGCTGTTCTGGTGAGATCAGATTTGTAAAACAGGAGTAAACAATACAAAATATGATGGAAGTGAATGTGTTTAGTGGTGAATTTAGTACTACTATTTTATTAAATAACAGAATATGATGTGTAGTGGGTTCTATGATTGCGCATATATCTAAACAATGCCTATTTGAGTGCATATAGATAAGTTTTTTGTATCTTTCGATCAAATCCAATAATAAGTTTTTTTTGTAATTCAATTGTCGGAATACATTTTCAACAGCTTCCGACAATTCAATTGCCGGAACATATCATAATTTTGAAAAAATATACTTCCGGTAATTGAATTACTGGAATACATTTTCATTATTTGTTCGAAAATGTATTCCGGTAACTCAATTGCCGGAAGCATATTTATGTTCCGGTAATTGAATTGTCGGAATACATTTTAAACAGCTTCCGGTAACCTGTAAATCTGTAAAAAAAAAGCAGAAACGAGAAAACGAACAGAACTATCTCCGGTGGCCGTTGGGTTGGTCGCGGTGGCCCCTTGGGAGGTGTTTAGGTGATGGGGGGTGGAGAGGTGGTGGCTCCGGCGAGTTTTCCGGTGGTGGGGGAGGGATGGGAGGGAGAAGGAAGAAGAGAAATATGGGTTTTAGGTGAGTGGAGGTATTTTGGGGGAGGTGGGGTGGTGCAGGGGCGGTGCTCTGGTGGTTGGTGGTGGAGGACGGTGGTGGGGTGGCGGAGGAGGGGAGGGATGAAGAATAAGAATAAAAGGGAGGGAAAACAAAAATTAAATTTGGGTTTAAGTGCCAAGGGTATTTTCGGGATTTCATAAATGTTAGTGGGGTGGGGGGTGCTGGCAGCAGCATGGTGGGGTGCTGGAACAACTGTCATCCTGATAGTGCCCATAGCATCAGCCAGAACAGTCGAATCAAGCTGCTGCGGAGAGGCTTACCAAATCACAATGTCATTTCCAGAAGTTGTACCCTCCTTGGCAAGCCAGTTACTGCTTTGCCTTCTCTAAGAACATGCTTGAAACAAACATCCCAAGGATAAAGCCAAAACTCCTTAATGCTGTTAATCAACAGGGCATAGGGGTGAAGCTGCTGAGTATCTTCGGTGATTAGATCAATGGCCACTTGTGAATCTGATTCACAGGTAATGCTCTTAAAACCTTTGTCCCAAGCTAATCTTAGCCCATTCCAAATAGCCAAAAGTACTGCATTGATGTTGGTGGTGAAGCAAAAACCAGAAAACCCAAGCTTCCATTGCCCGCACTCATCTCGAATGACACTGCCATTGCCGAATCGGCCCGGGTTGCCAAGGGAGCTCCGATCAACATTCAGCTTAAAAGAGTTCTCAGGAAGGGGGAACCATCTGACCTCCCTTTCCTTGCGTTTTGTTGCTTGCTGCCCAAGAGCTTGATGAATAACCTTAACTTCAATTTGGACTTGATTTAGAATAAACCAATCTTCCCACTTCTTCTCTTAAAAGATAATTACGTTTCTTGCTTTCCAAATCCACCAGCAAATGACAACGAAAGTGACTCCTTGATCTCTATCGAGTGTAAGTACAACCAATCGTTATAAGTTTGAGAGAAGAAGTCGTGCCTTAGGCCGAATTGGCTTTTGTTTCAAATTCTCATAGATTAAGCACAGTCACAAAGGAGGCAAAGAATAGATTCTTGAGCTGATCCATATCTAATGCAAGAGGAGTCTTGAGAGATATATCTATAACAACGAAAGAGGTTAGATGGAAGATTACCCAAAAGCCACATACTAGTATTTAGTTCAGATGTGAGTGTTTATTTTTTCAAAAGTCTAGACCATTAGATTTTTGCACCCACAATTTTGTAAACTCTTTTATTTCCCACAACCTGTTTGATGTGGGACCAGGAGTCATATTTCTTTTTTCCTTTTTTTTGGAGTAAAAATACGCTTATTTCATTTCATCTTGAATCAAAAGCTCAATACAAAGAGGAGCATGATAATAATCATGGGGCTAGGATTTAATAAGGATGCCTTTGCTAAAGCATGAGCAACCTTATTTACTTGCCTCCTTACAAAAGCTAACTTATAGTTTGCATGAGAGAAAAGCAAAGTTTTAATTTGATCTACCAAGGTCCGTAACTCATTTACAAGATGAGTGGTACCCAAAATAGCATCAACTAAAACCTTGCAATCGGATTCAAAAAAGACTTTTTCAAAACCAAAAGCAATGGCCAACTGAAGTGATTAGAATAGTGCAGTAGCTTCCCCTTCAACAACCGTAGCAAATGACGTAGTCCATGACGTTTGGGCCATAACAAAAGCACCCATGTGGTCACGAAAACAAATACGATAACCTGCACGAGAGTCACTTAAAGAAGTTGCATAGTCAATATTACACTTTAGAAAACCATCAGTTGGCTTCTTCCAACACAGGTTAGTCACAGCTACTTCATTATTTTTATCAGATAAATTTTGTGCCCACTTCCAACTTCTAAGAGTATCATAGGCCATAGTAGAAACTCTTTTAGGATGCAAAGTGTTTCCTTCCCACAATTTTTCATTCCTAGACTTCCAAATGCTCCAAAGACCAACTGCAAATATTTCACATTTTTCCTTAGGAAGCATTGTCAACAACTCAAAAAATAATTCCTGAAAACTTTCGGAATGGAGAAAAAAAAGGCTCAATGTCATTTCAAAGCTTTAGCTCCTTCCAGCAGTTGATTGCATGTGAGCAAGAGAATAAAATATGCCATGAATTTTCATTTGGGCAATCACACATAACACAATTTAAAGGGAAAGACACACCTTTAGTTTGAAGAGCAGATCTTGTTGGTAGACATTTCTGGGCAGCTCACAAACAAAAAGAACGAATTTTTGGTGGCACGCTAAGTTGCCAAA
Source organism: Calophaca sinica (assembly GCA_037113605.1). Taxonomy (NCBI): domain Eukaryota; kingdom Viridiplantae; phylum Streptophyta; class Magnoliopsida; order Fabales; family Fabaceae; genus Calophaca; species Calophaca sinica. Next base: position 32,767,869 of record CM073733.1, on the reverse strand, counting down.
TTTTGCTCCAATTACCAGCATAAGGCACCATGGAAGGATTTGTTAATTGCATGGCCAAATAGTAGGCCGACTTCACTGTATAGGAGCCGCATGGAGTGCTGGCCCAAACAATATGATCCTGCCATTATAAAGAAGAGGCATGCGTTGGATAGCATTGCTATCATCTTGATTAAAAACCAATGCAATAATATCATCACACCACATATGCAAATCATGATCAATTAAATGGGCCACTGTCATATTAGCTAAGTGATGTGGCATAACCGTAGTGGGCCTCATATGTTAGAATTTTTTTCTAATAATTCTTGTGGGCTACAATCAATTGTGGCCTTTTGGTTTTTCTAAAAACGGGCTAATGTTATAATCCAATTGATAATGCTCAATCCCGCAAATAAGTGATCAATTGTAATGGGCTTTTGGACACCTAATTCTGATTTATGTGAGAGACAGTGTAGGCCCAACCACTAGGCCTATGATGGGAGGTGCCTAGGGTTGACAAATAGAGAGACTAAGTCCCCTTTGCCGTCACGCTATTCATATGCTCGTCTACGGTTTGCCCCATTGAGAACCGAGATCCCAGAGCTTGTGACCAGGCAAAGGAAGGCTTGGCTTTGATCTTTTCAAAAGCTCTACGAGACAGAGGCAACTCCCGGTAACTCTGATAATGTCTTCAACAAGTAAGTGCTCTAATTAGTGTTCTAATTTCATATAATAGATCCTGTGAATTTTTGCATGTGGTATCAGAGCTAATATTATATGATTTAGAACCCATGTGTTTTTACTGTTTTCCAACAGTTTCGATTTCGTTTTTCGGTTTCTTTGATTTGTTCATATCTTGCGTTTACATCAAATTTGAATTTTTCAATCAATGATTAGCAAAGTATTAGAACCACAAACCATGGGGTTATTACAGATCACGTTCATACGAATCTAATGGCATATTTTTCGTAATTTTTTATACATCGTAGAAGGAGAAATTAAGCAAGAACCGTGACTGTTTCTAGGGTTCATAGATCCCGCCTTTGCTTGTTAAAACTTAGTTTTTTTTGCGTTAAAATGATCAAGAATTTATTTCTGAATAAAACCCATGTGACATCGCAACAAACGGATCAGAAAATGAGAAATAAGATCGTGCCAAAACGCTGCTGTAGTCGCGACCCATTTAGGCCATTTTTTATTTAAGTTGGTGGTTTAAGTTGCGTTTTGTTGCTCCAAAATGATTGGAAATCGTTTTTAGATCATAACCCATTGAAAATCACGCGAAACCGAGAAGAAATCACACTGGAACGAGGCAGAATAGCGCCAAAAAATCGCGACCCGTTCTGGTGCGGGTCGACCCGCTACGTTAGATATTTTTCTAAAATATAATGCATTAAATTGATTTTTAATTATTTTTCTGACGAAAATGAAATTGAAAAATATGTTAGAAAAATGATATAATATATTCTGGATTTAATTGTAGTGTTCACTCTCCCTATAGAGTTATGCATGATTGTATGCTATTATTTTTTTATATACGTGCTTTGATAGGCTAGTTTGTTACACTGTAAAGTACAAAACATGTCGAGAATGCGGATTAAATTGATATATGACTAGTAAGGGTGCTCATTTAATGATGTACTTGCCTGTTGACTGTGTCGTATCTATGGACAAGAGAAAAATGATTCCTATGCAACAGTTTTTGTGCGTCGATATGAGTCGTTACCACTAAAGTGGTACTGCTTGTATTGATTCATGAAAATTTCTTTGTAGTTTGAGGAATGCTTTTAATCATTTCATGCAATTACCTGCCCAAAGGGGGTAGTTGCATGTTGTGGTTGAAAGTTGATTGGCGATAGAGTTATTGGGGAAAGCATTAGGCTAAGGGATTGTCTGCCCAAAGGGGACAATTTTCTGAACTAGTGTATGCTCATAGATTAACCCATTCGAGGTTTTGACCGAGGTTACAACCTTGGTTGGTGCATTCTACCCAAAGGTGAATGTGTCATTATACTGGCCTTAAGATGATAGCTTATTTTATTTTGAGCTATATCTTGTCATGTTACATGTCCTAATGCATTCATGTTTTGTCTTAACAGTGAACCATTGAATATTGTGATGCTAGTATTAATTTTGATTATTGCTAGTCTGATAAATTTTGAATTATTGAAAATTTTTCTTTTAATTTATCAAACATATTTGGATTTATGCTTGAGCACGTATGGTTCCATTTTCAGCAATTTAATTTATTTGTTGACAAACAATAAAAGTTGTGCTTAAATATATAAAATTATTTTTTAATGACTTCTTGTCGTTGGCGGCTGCACGCCACGTGGAAACTTGAAAATGCTAATGTTTATATATGTTTTAATAACACATTAAAATTGATCGATGTATTTTTTTGTATTCTTTGTCTTTGGTGTTGAAAGTAGGACTTGATTTGACATGAGTATTATCATTGTTCTCTAATATTTATTCTATGAGCCATTTGAGAAATTATATATAGTTGATGATGTACCATTAAGTTGGCTTCTGCTTTTGTTGGTTCTACACACAAGGATGACTAACACACCCATAGAGCTTAATTATAAAATATATATTTTTGGTTATTGATGTATTGTATAAATGCAGAAATAGAGAAATTTGTTCTTAATGAGCTCTTATCCCCCTCATGTTTGTGTTTGGAATATATATTTATATACGAGTGTTACATTCTTTTAGAATGTTGTGACATGGAAATTATTGAGCTCTTTTATTGGAATAATTTTTGAAAAATATTTTCATGTCTATGTCGTTTTTATAAGTATTTGGAAATATAATATTTGATATATGTTGATTTGTGCTCTCTTTGAGTAGTACAAAAATGTATAAATTTAGATATATTTATTGCATGATTAATTCAACAAGTGAATTTATGTGATATTGCCTGTGGGGACGTTTCAAGTGTTTACTCTTGATTTTTGATCAATTGTTTAAATGTGTTTATGGTATATTGTTTGTGTTTTTCGCTGCACAAATATCTTATTGGAAAATGATTCAAATATGTGTTGTAATTTATTTATTTTCCAGCTGATATTTTATAAATAATATACCGGAAAGAGAATATACCATGGTTTAGATATGTGCATAATATATATATGCTTGACAAGTGTTATGAAATTTTATACTTTTAGCATATATCATGTAATTGTAAAGTGCTAATTCACTTAACTGTGAACTCTTGTTTTAAATGTTACAAGTGCAAAACTTGTGCAATGCTATTTTTAAATTCATGATCAGTAGGGGTGTTTATGTTTAATGCACTTTCTTATGGACTGTATCATGGTTAAGGGAAAAACATATTGATTCCTGGGTAAAAGCATTTCACTGATTATAGTGGGGTTTCCCGCCAAAGTGGGATTACTCATTATTAATTGATGGAATTTCTTTTTATCATTAGAGGAATGCTTCTGATTGTCACGTACAATTTCTTCCCCAAAGGGGGTTATTGTATGTCATGATTAGAAGCTGATTTGCGATATAGTTATTGGAGGTACACTGGTCTAGGAGATTTTTCTGCCCAAAGGGGATAGATCGCTAAACCCAATGTATGCTCATTGAGTAACTTATTATCTACTATGTTGGGTGAAGTTAATGGAGGTGTGTTGGTGTAGGGGATTTGTCTGCCCAAAGGGGACAATTTTCTGAACCCGACGTATGCTCATAGATTAACTCATCTGAGGTTTTGACCTTGGTTGCGACCTTGGTTGCGTATTCTGCTTAAAGGGGAATGTGTTGTTATGTTGGCCTCAAAATAGCTTGATTTCAGCTGAAGTCATGTCTTGCTCTGTTGCTTACTTTAGCGCATTTCAAGTTTTGCTCAACAATCATCTTTCAATAACAATTATTTTGTTTAGGTTGTTATGGAGCACTACTTAATTTATTTCTTAAAATTTCTGATAAGCAATAAGATGCTCCTGTTAATTTACTCTAAAATTTTTGTAAATTTAACATGGTAGGATCTTGACATCAGTGGGAGGATTTTGACTTTAGTCATTATTTGATGTCAAGAGTGGTAGTAAAAATAATTTATTGACATATATGATTTTGGGAAGCTTTTTGTTTGTGGAATTGAAGAAATTGTTGATCCAAAGAGTTATGAAGAAACTTTTTATCTCTCAAATTGATTCCACGTTGGTTGATCCCTTAACTAAGTGACTCTGACTCATAATTATTTATTTATCATTATTTCTTGTGAACATGGGCTCTATGAGTTTGTACAATATGCTTGGTTAGTGGGAGTTTGTGCTTTATGTTATGTTAGCTCTTGATTTTTTTAACACTTTTGGTTTTTGATAACATTTTCCATTTGACTTGAGAAATTAATTATGAATTGAATTATGTTATTATATACCTTTGTATATGTATATCAGATGCGAAAATGGTAAAACTCGGTGTTGTAGGGACCATTATGCCCCGGTCGACGCCATATCGGAGTTGAGGCATTGTGGTTTTGTTAAACCATGTAGCTCGGTGTCGTTGGGATCACTATGTCGGTGGTCGACACCATCTTGGAGCTGAGGCATTGTGGTTTTGTTGAACCGTGAAGCTCGGTGTCTCTGGAACCACTATGCTGGTGGTCGACACCATGATAGAGCTGAGACATTGTGGTTTTGTTGAACCATGTAGCTCGGTATCATTGGGATCACTGTGTCGGTGATTGATACCATGATGGAGCTGAGACATAATGGTTTCTTGATGAACCATGTAATTTCTCTGGCTTCCATGCATTTAAGAGAAACTGAGGATCGACAAAGAAAATGACAGTATGGCTGTAAGTTCACATTGGCATGTCGTTTTCTTGCTACACTCCACATAGATGACTAGTCGACGTAGTTGGTGGTATTTGTAACCATGGAAGGTGTTATGTCGATATAGGATATGACTATCGCCATGATTCGGTATCACTTAGATTTTGTTGGATGAAGTCTTAATTAGGTGTTGCATCTTGGGATCATGTGTTTACTGGCCACGTTAGGAAGTATATTATTAGCCCGAGAGTTGTTTTCAAAATGTTTTCTACAAATTAAAATTGTACAATTGATTTTACCTAAGTGGGAGAATGTTAGAATTTTTTTTTATAATTCTTGTGGGCTACAATCAATTGTGGCCTTTTGGTTTTTCTAAAAACGGGCTAATGTTATGATCCAATTGATGATGCTCAAGCCCGCAAATAAGTGATCAATTGTAATGGGCCTTTGGACACCTAATTCTGATTCATGTGGGAGACAGTGTAGGCCCAACCACTAGGCCTATGATGGGAGGTGCCTAGGGTTTACAAATAGAGAGGCTAGGTCCCTTTTGTCGTCACGCTATTCATATGCTCGTCTACGGTTTTCCCCATTGAGAACCGAGATCCCGGAGCTTGTGACCAGGCAAAGGAAGGCTTGACTTTGATCTTTTCAGAAGCTCTACGAGACAGAGGCAACTCCCGATAACTCTAATAATGTCTTCAACAAGTAAGTGCTCTAATTGGTGTTTTAATTTCATATAATAGATCCTATTAATTTTTCCATCATATTCTCACGTGTTCGAATCCAAGGTTGGCTCCACACATTTATATCATGTCCAGTCCCAATCTTCCATCTATAACCAAGAGATAACAAAGGTATGGAACTCCATATACTCTGCCATGTATAGCTTGGATTATGGCCAATTTTTGCCTCCAAGAAACCCAACTTGGGAAAGTATTTAGCCTTGAGCACACGTGTAAGTAGGGAGTTAGGATTAGATGCATGTTTCCATCCCTGTTTACCTTGCATTGCAAGATTGAAACCTTCTATGTCTCGAAAATTCAAGCATCCTTTGTCTTTTGAAATCGTGAGTTTGTCCCATCTCAACCAATTAATACCTTTGTTACCATTTTTCTTCGAGCCCCAATAAAAAGAGTTCAACATTCTTTCGATCTCCTCTCCTAAAGTAGACGGTATGAGAAAAGCTCCCATACAATAAGAAGGGATGACTTGGGCTACTGATTTAATAAGGATCTCCTTGCCAACTCTAGATAAAGACTTGGCATTCCAAGATTGAATTTTCTTCCAGATACGATCTTTGAGATACCCAAAAATTGCTTTTTTATTATGCCCCACAATAGAAGGAAGACCCAAATACTTTCCTTGACCAGTAGCATCCGAGACACGCAAAAGAGAGGAGATAGCAATACGAATATCTGATAGTTTGTTGGAGCTGAAAGATATTGCGGATTTATTAAAATTAATAGCTTGGCCACTTGCAACCCCATATAATTGTAAAATATCTTTCAGTTTGGAGATTTCAGTAACCGTAGTTTTGCAAAATAAAAATCTATCATCCGCGAATAGAAGGTGACTAATAGAAGGGCTACTACGACAAACACGAACACCATGGATAAGTCCTCTAGACTCAAAATTTTTTATAAGGGCCAACAAACCTTCAACACATAAAATATAAAGATAAGGAGACAAAAAGTCTCCCTGTCTAAGTCCCCTCTCCGGAATAACTGACCAAACTTTATCATGATTAACAATAACATGGTAGTTAACCGTAGAAACACATTGCATAATCCACTTGACCCAAATAGAAGAAAAACCCAGCTTGGTCAACACAGCTTGCAAATAATTCCATTTAACTCTATCAAAAGCTTTACTCACATCAATAGTCAATTATCATGCATAAATAGTCAATTATAACAATAACTTAGAATCTTAGTAAAAAAAAAAAGACAATAACTTAATATTAAATTTTACAAGTTATTTATCAGTTAAAAATGTTCAAATTTGAACTGAAGTTATGTAATTATCATGAATGAAAAGTGAATGGTATAAATTATCAAAAAAAAGTGAATGATATAAATTAATTTTATTAATTATTAAACAATACAAGAATATCCCTGATTATAGATGAAGATCAATGTTAGTGATATTCCAATAAATACGTTTTGATTAATCTATTTTAACTTAAAAAATTTTAATTTTTTTTGACTAATTACATTTGTATTAGTTGAACTTCTAGTAATTGACAGGCACTAGATTGAAAAAAAAAAGTAAAAAAAAAATCTCTGTGTAATTAACTAATTACGATGTAGATGGGTGAACCAGTCGGCACTTGGCATCTGTAAGGTATGGTATATGGCATCATCCAGCACCAACAATTTTCCCAATTTTCAGAAAAAAAAAAAAACAATTTCCAATTTTTCGATTGTTTTTTTTTTTCTAAAATAAAAAAGATGACCCACTTGGAATTGTCGTAGACATGTAGTCTCTAGTGGCCACACGAGCTTTACCACTACCAAACCCATTGCCTCATGTCAACGGCTTCGTGGTGTTCCTTAGCTTCTTCTATATCTGACTTGTTGCAATGCTACTGATTTCTCCCCTTTCTCTTCTCCACGGTAAGCCATCAACTCTACTTGAAAAATTAGACATTTTTATAGGGAAATTCTTCTTGATTTGTGTTATTTAGTGTGACCTAGATGGTGTTTTGAGTAATTTTTGGATTCTCATTAAGGAATTTTAACAAATTTATATGATACCTATGGATACTTTGCTCAAAACACCAAACAAGCTTGAGTTTTTGCACCCACTTCATGGTTATTCAGAAAAATTGACCAATTATTCAGCCTCCTTTAATAAGTTGCAAAACCAGGAGCTTAGATTTGGTTCCAAGAAACCACTTGGGGGTAAATATGGTGGTGGTTTGAGGGCTAGTAGCAGTGCCCTTCTTGAGCTGGTTCCCGAATATAAGAAGGAAAATCTGGATTTTGAACTTCCTTTGTATGATTCTTCAAAGGGAGCTGTGGTGGATCTTGCAGTTGTGGGAGGTGGCCCTGCAGGACTTGCAGTTGCACAGCAAGTTTCTGAGGCAGGGCTATCGGTTTGTGCAATTGACCCAAACCCTAGATTGATTTGGCCTAATAATTATGGTGTTTGGGTGGATGAATTTGAAGCCATGGATTTACTTGATTGTCTTGACACCACTTGGTCTGGTGCTGTTGTTTATATTGATGATAAAACAAAAAAGGATCTAGATAGACCTTATGGTAGGGTCAATAGGAAGCTGTTGAAGTCTAAGATGCTGCAAAAATGCATTTCAAATGGTGTTAGGTTTCATCAAGCTAAAGTTATCAAGGTCATTCATGAGGATTCCAAATCCTTGCTGATTTGTAATGATGGTGTCACTGTTCAGGCTACTGTGGTTCTTGATGCTACTGGCTTTTCGAGATGCCTCGTCCAATATGATAAACCGTATAATCCGGGTTACCAGGTCGCTTACGGGATTTTGGCCGAGGTTGAGGAACACCCGTTTGATGTTGATAAAATGCTCTTTATGGACTGGAGAGATTCACATCTGAACCATGACATGGAGCTCAAGGAGAGAAATAGCAGAATACCTACCTTTCTATATGCAATGCCCTTTTCCTCCACCAAGATATTTCTTGAAGAAACTTCCCTTGTTGCACGTCCCGGGTTACGGATGGATGATATACAGGAAAGAATGGTTGCTAGGTTGAAACACTTGGGTATTAAAGTGAAAAGCATTGAAGAAGATGAGCACTGTGTCATTCCCATGGGTGGCCCCCTCCCAGTTCTTCCCCAAAGAGTTGTTGGAATTGGCGGTACGGCCGGGATGGTGCATCCTTCAACTGGGTATATGGTAGCAAGGACTCTAGCTGCAGCTCCTATTGTTGCTAATTCTATTGTTCAGTGTCTTGGTTCTGATAGAGGTTTTTCAGGAGGTGATACATCTGCACAAGTGTGGAAAGATTTATGGCCTATCGAAAGGAGGCGACAAAGGGAGTTCTTCTGTTTTGGTATGGACGTCTTACTCAAGCTTGATTTACCTGGCACAAGGAGATTTTTTGATGCATTTTTCGATCTGGAACCTCGTTATTGGCATGGATTCTTATCATCAAGACTGTATCTTCCTGAGCTCTTATTTTTTGGTCTATCTCTATTTTCTTATGCTTCAAATACATCTAGGATAGAGATTATGGCAAAAGGGACTCTTCCTTTGGTAAATATGATCAACAACTTGATAAAAGATACAGAATAAGATAACCTCCTACTAATCTGTTGTATGCTACATATGTTGTGCGGTTCCACTTGTTATAGATTCCCATTAAGTATATATCATTGGTTTAATTCCTGTTATTCCTTTCTCATGGTAATTCCCTATGGGACAAAAATAGCAGTATTCAAACTTTCTATTTTATGCCTATCACTATTTGCAATTGACATACATTGTGCTTGCTATGGATAAGAGGAAAAATATTCATTCGTCATTATGGTTAATCTTTATATTGCTAACGAAGGTCACTCTTCTGCTGCACTAGAGAATGCTTGGGCGAAATCTATTAATAACTGGATGATGAGGTTTCTTAACTTCAGCATTACGAAGTCGCTCTGAGTGTTGACAATGCAGCTTGACTATAAATTGCAATTTCTTTCGTATGTCTAAATATGTTTCCTTGAACTATCATCGATAATCATTCGGTGATCATTTAAAAAAAAAAAAAAAAAAGAGAGAGAGAGAGAGAGAACTATTGTCGTGATCAATGAAATGTTCCTCAATTTATACTTCGAAGTTCGAACAATGGTCTACAAATTGATTTCCAAGAAGTCATTGCTCTTTATTAGCAATTACAATCACAGCGAAGAATTGATATTAGAAAAGGCTCGTTTAAAATGAACTTATTTGTACAATAAGTGATCATTTATTTATTCTCAACGGGTTAAGAGTGTAATATATTCTAAATCAAATACTCTTTGGCAAAATTACTCCATTCTTTTATCTTTATTTAAAGTTTTACTTCAGTTTTTTTATCTTTTTTTCTCTGTCAAGTTAGTCTTTTAAAATTAATTTTAGTTTTAATTTAGTTTCACATGTTCTAAAATGTTGAAATTGTTGGCCTAATTGATCGATTTTTGGCTTTTTACAATAGATTTTTAGATTCTGATCTGTTGCACAATTGATAAAACAAATAGTGTTTGAGGAGGATGGGTAGCTCAACTGGTTTGAGCTAAGGGTATGAAAAAGTGAATGAGTTAAAAGTGTAGGGTTCAAATTCTGCCAAAGGAAAAAAAAACTAATCTAACAATTAACATATTAATATTTGCCAATAAAAAAAACGTGCATTTCTCGTTGTAGATTAGTCAATAGTTTGCATCAAAATTAGCATTTTAAAATATGCAGGAATTGAAAAAAAAAAGATAAAAGACTAACTTGAAACTTTAAATTAAAATAAAAGACCTTTGAAGTAATTTTATCTCTTATTTATTCACTTTAAAAATAACTTTGAAAGAGGCTTATACTGTGTATTATTGTAAGAATGCTATCCAAATCCTAGTCCTGTTCATGTGTTCAGTAATATGATTTGCAAAACCAAATTTCATCAGTGTTCGCTTGAGTGAAGTTATAATTATATACTTTTCTTATGGCATGCAGAAAAAGTATTCTTTTACTTTACGTAATTTCAGAATATATATAAAAAAACAAAATTTTATTTTAAAATGCTCATTTGCAATGAGTGCCTGGTTGCCAAAGCATGCAAGTTATAAATGTTTATTATTCAAGAAAATAAACTTGAGCCGGTTTTGTTTAATAAGTGAATCACTGGACTTCATTTGTAAGGTAAGGTCAGTGGTCAATTCATGCACGTGCGTATGAAAATGCTTTTCGTAATAGAAACGATCATTTTTCATTCCAAAACTCTTAGAAAGCTGACAATAAAACTATTTTTTCACCACAGAATAAACTAATCAAAACACGAAAAAATTGAAGCATAGTGCAAATGAACATTGCAGCTGTTGTGTTGTTGCACCAAACCATTCTTACCTCCCTTTGAAAACATTTTGCAGAGTTTGATATCCGATCTGAATGTGGAACCTTATGACCTTTCAAACGTATGAAGATTGGCATTTAAATAAAAGAAGCTAGGAAGGATAGAAATGAAATGCATATACATGCGGATGCAACTCTAGTAGCCAAGTATTATTACGTTTTAGTAATCCTCTTCTGTAAAGAAACAACAAACCTTGGCATGCGTCCGCATTCATATACTGCTAGCGGAACTGACTATCATGCTATATTAATGGGCTAAACTCTTCCATAACTAGTAGCACTTAAAAAAGAAGAATGTTGCTATGGCCAAACATTCTCCCAATATTCACTCATCTCAAAGAAGAGCCCTAATTTCACATAATATGAGCAGAAAATTCTACTGAAATCAAACTTTCGCTTAAAAAACGCAGATTCTTCATCTCTAGATTCAGGAAAGCTCTCGGCTGCGTTTAGCAGCAGCAACAACAGCATTCATCAGTGTTCCACGGAACCCACCTTTTTCCAACTCATGAATGCCCGCAATTGTTGTCCCGCCAGGAGAAGTAACGTCGTCCTTGAGTTGTCCTGGGTGCTTCCCAATTTGGGTGACCATTGATGCTGCTCCTAATACCTGCAAAACACACAGATAAACAAGTCAAGAAAACAACTACAGGGATTGGTGTGGATTCTCTCATGTGGGGAATTCACCGGATTCTCTCCCGTTTTTAATCCTCACCATTAAACCTCTCATTCCCCCCTTTTTTCATATTTTAAAATCTCTCTTTTTTTTTTTCTTTTCAAATAGAGGGCCTAGATCCCAAAGAACAGTAATGTCACAGGAGGGGATCCAAAGCCCTACAGGGACAAGCTCCCCCCCCCCCACCCCACCCCCAATACAACATAATATCTAATAGGATTCTTGCTGCCATATTCAAGCAGCGCAGCAGCAATTTCTTTAACTGTAACCTTTATTTATTTAGTAAATTACTTGAATTGAATCAAATTCCTTATTCGTTGATGAATACCTTTATCAAGTATGGACTTACACACAGGACAGCTAATAATAACATTATAAACATTTAATCCAGAAAAATAAAATAATTTAACCATTCTTCAGCTTACTTAAAATCCAGATGAAGCTCTAATCCTGGCAAACTGAATATATCATGCTACAGAATATTGAAATAATTTTACTCTTAAAAAGCTAAAAAAGAAAAAAAAATATTGAGACTAATTGCAACAGATTTAACACGTCTCAAATATTCTTTTCTTTAAATCTGGCTTTTTTGACAAAATGGGTAAGAGTTTAAGACAATGCAAGAGCAAGCATCAGACTAATTATAAACACTATTAAATGGTCAAAGGATAGTATTTCACTTCACTTACAGTCTGAGAAGCTAGACTTAATGAAAGATCACGTGGTAGACCAGCTGCTACTCCTCCATCAGCCAGAGCCTCTATAGCTAAATAAACATAAGCAGGACCACTGCCACTGAAAAATTCAGGAAAATGAAACAATTTTAGTAAATACAACAAAGTTGTTTTCCAACTAGACATATGTGCAGACAGTATACTGTATAAGCTTGCTAACTTAGGGGCTTTTTGGGGATGATGCAGCATAAACATAGTCAGAACTTAAGTAATACCACAACAATCTAGAGAAATAGGAGCAAGGTTCACAAATCATTTGAACAGGTGATGTAGAGTCATTCTACAACACTAATTGGGATTGGTAGTAAAAGCATTTATATAAAGAATGAGAGCAAGAGGGGTATGGAGTTAGGGTAGAGGCAGGCCTCAGTCCAATTCCCATGTACACACACAGCCAAAAGAGAGAAAAAGGACAATAATCACCCGGCAGAATATTTAGATCCCAGATACTCTTCTTTTGTTCTCTTAAATGTAAATAGTTTGGAATTCTTCGGGCATGACAGAACTAGACTCATACCCCTCCTCATCCTCTGTCCTTGTACTACTATCATCTATTGACTCTAAGAAAATTTCTCTCCATCAAAGATAAAATGAAATTTCTTGTGAAATTCAGACAATATCCAAGTATTATTCTATCGTGTAAAAAAATGACATCTACATACCTCAGGCCAGTTATTGCATCAAAATACTTTTCATCTGCTTTCCATATTTTGCCTATTGACCCAAATAATTTGGCTATAAGATTTGCATCTTCTTCTGTTGCCGCTCCCCCCAAGCTCATAACTGTCATAGTTTAACTTAATCTATTCATTCAGCTCTGTAACTGTCAACAATGCAAATTGATAGGAAAAGAAATGCAACAAGGAATAGCCATTGTATTCTAAAACGCACACAAGATACAGCATTATCATAATGCATAAGAGAAGGCATTCCTGATCTTGTAATTTATGGAAGAATGCCCTCTTCAAAATTGAGATTATTTACCCATGCAATTCATGCATCCAACACAAATAAAAAAGAAGACAAAAAGAAATAAATGCTGAGGCTATAAGATCAAACTTCAATAAATCTACACATCACATACTACATTCCACCCATCATAAAAGTGAAGAACAAAACCACTATCGCAGACTCTTATCATCAACCATGGTCCATGAGTAACCCCCCATGTATGAAAGAGCCCCATTCATCTAACCCAAATCTTGCAGTCATACCTTCCTCTCATAGTAACCAACAAAGATGCACAATTATACACTATGAATTGTTAAATAAGTCTTCTATTACCCAACCCAACACCATAAAAGTATTTCAAATGCCCTGTCAAGAATGAACTGGACAGCTGACAGAAATGGTGGCAAACAAGAGGGAAAAAGTACACAAATTATCATTTTTGTCTTCATTGGTTAAATGGTTTTTGTTGCTAGTAGTTTAAAGAATAAAGTTTTAATAAACAATTCCATCAGCATTTTCAAGTTTCCCATCAAACTTTTCAACCAAAACTCTTGAACACAAAGCAATAATTTGAAGTATAACTGACAATTTATAATTCAGAATGTCAATTAGAGAACCAAGTGATCCAAAACAAGTCACACAAACAAATTCTCAACTCCTTCATAAAGAAAGTATCTGAAGAACAAAGCACAATATGTTTTTAAAGTATAATAAATCGGTAATACCTGACGCTGCCTCGCCAACTGCAGCAGGTGTATTAGGCATTACCCTAATAAATCTGTCATGCCCAGCCCAATCCTGCATTTTATGAAACAACTATTTCCATAAAAATATGCAACCTAACTAAATTTGCAAGGCTGATGAAAAGGTAAATAAAATCACAAAGGAAAAGCTACTAGCACAAACTTGTGAAGTCTGCACACAATCTGCACTGTTCCAATAAAGAGTTACAGTTGAACCAGGAAGTATTTCGCCCACTGATTCATCAACTCATTTAGCTTTCATGAAACTAAGATTAAGAACCATTTGTTTAGTTATAATGTTATAATAAATTCCCAACATTCATCTGTGGCCGGTGGGTAAGAAGCAATTTACCATAAACTTAATATGAGTTAGTTATACATAATTTATTTCCTGAAAGTGGCAATTTATATTACTTTAGTCACTAGAAGTGTTCGTGTGGGTAGATTAATCCCTGATATTAACTTCTTCACAAATACACTCCCCAGTCTTCATAAATTCATTATCGTCTAATATTAAATTTCACATGAATTACACTTATTGAAAAGATACATTTGTGAAGAAGTTGAGATATTCAAAAACTAATTTGGTTAGACAGACACTTTTAAGCACCAATAGCATACAAATTGACTGAAACTGCCACTTTGAGTGACCAAATTATGCATTAACAGGGTGTTTAGAAGAGTTAATTTGCACTTATTTTATTATGACATAAGCACTTGTGTAAGTATTTGGAAGAGCTTGTAAACATATAAGTTATTTTCAGCTTATTTTCATAAAAGTAGCTCATTTTCAGCTTATTTTCAACTTATAAAAGTAGCTCATTCAAAACATATATGGAGTTTAAGGGCATTCCCTCTTGAATAGTAGAAATAGCTTCTACATATGCTCTCATAACAATAGGTGCTTAACTAACGTGTTCATCCAAACACTCACTAATGATCTGCTCTATTTCCACTCAAATTATAATCCTAATAACACTCAACAAGATGCAGAAATGAGGGGGGGGGGGGGAATTATTGCGTTCAGTTACCTGAAGATCTTTCAACTTGACTCCAGCAGCAACCGAAACCAAAAGCTTGTTCTTCGTCAGATGCGGCCTCAATTTCAAGACCACGTCTTTCACTGCAACAACAACAACAACAACACAGTTCGTTAAAAAAAAAAAAAAAAAACGCAGGTCGAGCATGCCGATATCATCGATATTGAAAGCGAGGCAATACCTAATTGAGGTTTGACCGAGAAAACGACGACGTTGCTTTCTCGAACGACCTGCAAGGAGTTAATTAGAAACGATAAAGGGCGACGCATTTGTAGTTGTTCGAGTTAAAGATTACTGAATAAAGAGAAGAAAGGGAATACGTCGTCGTTTGAAGAGAGGACGGCGACGCCGAAGGATTCGAAGGCGGCGCGGCGAGCGGCGTTGGAATGAGCGGCGGTGCGGATGCGAGAAGGGGGCAAGACGCCAGAGTGGACTGCGCCTCTGGCAATGCTCTCGGCCATTTTTCCGGCGCCGATGAAGCCCAGAGTGTAGCAATCGGCGGGGATCGGAACGATTTCCATTTTTGTTTCCGTGACAGAGAAATCAATCTCGATTCTCAAGTGTTGAAAATTGTTTCAGTTGGTCAGGGAAGTAGTGAAGTAGTGAAGTTGGCACATGGCAATTCTTCTTCTTCCTGAAAACGAATAAATAATTGGCAAATGGCAACTCTTATTTCGTAATTCTCAAAAAAGTATTTATTTAGGGATTTATGTGTAAAGTTCTTGTAGTTTTATTAAATATTTATATTTAAATACATTTTTATACTTTAAAATTTTTAATAGAATTGTTATAGTTTTAATTTTTTTTTAAATAAGTCTCCCTTATTGGTAATTCATTAATTTTCTAGTAAATTATAGAATTTATTTGAAAATTTAAATAAATTATGATAATTAATTGAAGACTAAAATTGTTAAAATAATTCTTGTAATCTATTTAAACT
This sequence comes from Calophaca sinica, assembly GCA_037113605.1. Lineage (NCBI taxonomy): Eukaryota > Viridiplantae > Streptophyta > Magnoliopsida > Fabales > Fabaceae > Calophaca > Calophaca sinica. Next base: position 32,751,949 of record CM073733.1, on the reverse strand, counting down.
TTCAGATAAATTTATACTGTTTAGTAAAAATCGATGATGATTAAATATAGGAAACCCATTTAATTATTTTTTTTTTGGGAAGTATAAGGAACCTATTAAAAAAAATATTAGAATTTGTTCTGGAATAGCCCAAGACCCACTCCGTAATGGGCTGACCAACCCGACTTGGGAAGACTACGCCCGAAACAGTATTGGTCCACAGTGGTTCAAGGCCCACTCCGCGATGACCGACCCAACCCGGGAGGCCCACGCTAAAAGTAATAAACCCTAAAAACTATGTTTACCACGAAGCTAAACCATAGAACGCAAGCCTTGCGATGCTAAACCTAAAAGCGACCCTGGCGGCACAAACCCTAGAAGCTACATCGGCTGTTGGATGCATCCGACGGCTAATGATCGATCTAGGGTTACAAAAGTACCCCCACGTCAGCATCCTAACCTCACCTAGAAAAGGTCCATGACCTCAGCAAGAAAGGTACGCGCTATTCATTTCTTACCTCTCCTTATTCCGCTACTGACTTAAGCATCGGAGTGTGTGCAGGTACATCCCTACCATCATCTCCGCCGTGCTCCGCCGTTCGCAACCAGACTCCGGCTAACTCCGAGATCCACTTCGGATCATTGGTGTCGTCTGTCGGAACATTTCTGGTTCTCCTCTCAAGTCGAATCTTCTGATTCACCATGGCTGGATCCAAACGAAACACACAGAATACGAATCGCATGCCTATGTCCACTGACGTCCCCGGTCAGGACGACGAAATTCATGTCGCCATCGAAGAGGAGTCTCAGTCAGAGCCACACGGGGAAACTATTCCCGTCACCGGACCGGAGACAATTCGGGCTCCCGAACCTTCACCAGATCCTGCGACCGCTGCCGCCGTCAACGAGATCCTCAACCTCGTTTGGCAGCAGATGGAGACTATAGCGGCGTAAAACCTCCGCCTCATCCACATCGAAGATCAATAGAACCATTTATCAAACAAGGTGGATGCTTACCGTCCAGGCATCGCTCGTCGACCAGGTCTCGAACTCGCCACCGATCCATTGACCGCTCACCTGCCCTATGTCGTTCCTCGGGAGGCTCATGCCACCAAAGGCATCGCACCCCGGAACGCTCATCACCTCGACATTTTTCTCCATCTAGGTCTCAGCACCGCCGTAGATCTACTGAGCGATCTCCACACCGGGTCTTGAGCGAGCATCCCTTCTTCCACCGTTCCGCCTCCCCCCAGGGATCGCGAGAGCGTGCTCTCCACCACAGATCCCGGTGTTCGACGCATGTGTCCCCTCGACACCAACGAACTATACCCGGCGTTCCCGAGAGAGGGCTACCTTTCCTCGCCGTCATCGACTAGCGACATCACCTTCCTACCGAGGCTCCAGTTCTCCTCCTTCATACTTTGGAATTCCGGATTCTTAGGACAACGATGACCCTTTCGTTTCAGGGCCCTTCACGGCAAGGGTGTCACAATTCCTAATACCTAGGGCTCTTCAGAAGCCTCCGCCGTTGGAAACATATGACGGCACTGGAGATCCCGATGAGCACATCAGATGCTTTTTCACCATCATGGGGTATCGCGGGGCCAAGGGCCTAGTCAAGTGCAAAATCTTTCCACTTACCTTAAAGAAAACAGCTCTCACATGGTTCCAAGGTTTGAAAAGAGATTCCATAGACTCCTGGTCAGAGCTGACAGCCCAGTTCTCTTTGCATTTCACTGCATCTCGCGTTCGACCCAAATCGGTAGCCACCCTGGCGGCGATCCAACAAAGGAAAGACGAGCCGCTCAGAGACTACATTGAGCGTTTCAACAAAAAGGCCATGTTCGTCAAACAAGCTTCCAACGAGATGAAACTGTATCTACTGGAATAGGGTCTTGTCGAAGACAGCCGTTTTAGCGTGAATGTCGAGATCGACAAACCGACCGACCTGAACGATTTCCTCCGACGAGAGGAGAAATACATTAATTATGAAGAAAAACAGATGGCCTCGAGATCGAAAAAGAGGACCGACCTCGCCGAGACAAAGACTCCAAAGTTCCCCCAGGAAGATACAAAGAATACACCCCGTTGAACACATCTCGATCCCGGATCTTGCACGAGTGTGCCAATGCAGAGTTCAGAGACGTAGGAATCCGGTTCCCAAGGCCTCTGACGGAGAATCCCGGAACCGACAAATCAAAATATTGTCGATTTCATAAGAGCGCAGGGCATAAGCCCGACGAGTGCGTTCAGCTGAAGGACGCCATTGAAACCCTCATTCAGAGGGGGAAGCTGCAGAATTACACAAAACTGAGGATGGATGAAGGACAAGCCCGATCCCGATCACCCCGACCTAAATGCGACCAAAACTTTGCAGTGACTCAAACAGAGTACCGACCTCAACAGGCCAATGAGGAAGATGCCAGACCTCCGCCTGTGGCCCTATTAATCTCGGGCAGCTTGACAGATCGAGACAGAGCCTATATTAACTCCCCAAAAGGAAGTTGCTAGAGGCGATGTCTGTTAACTCTATCTACCCACCCATCAACCGACTAGGTTCCAGCCGACCACCCCTGGCGTTTTATGATGAAGACCCGTTGAATGGTAACCCGAACTACTAAATTCCCTTGCTGATCTGCGCATATGTGGCCAACTTCGACGTAAGGAGAATCTTGGTCGACCAAGGAAGCTCGGCTGACATCATGTATTTTGAGCTCTTCAAGACATTGAAGTTGGCGAAAAAGGACATGATCTGCTATTACGGCTCCGATCTCTAGGGTTTCAACGGTTCCACAACCAGACCCTTGGGATACATCGAACTGATGGTGACATTCGGCGACAAGCCCGAAACAAAAACCATTAAGGTCTAATTCATTGTCCTTCCCTGCCATTCCATCGACAATTGCATTCTCGACTGACCTACCCTGGGAGAGCTGGAAGCAGTGACTTCTACTGTTCACCTCAAGATGAGGTTCCACTCGCCTGACGGAAAGGTGATCACAATTCCCAGCGACCTCGAGGCAGCTAGAAGATGCTACTTGTTGTCTATAAAGGCACACGAAAGCACACCGACTTCTCCAAAGAAAGCCACCGGGTCCGCCAATGTCAATCTCGCTGACTTTGATGCGCGACTAGAGCCCGAGGATGAAATCGAAGAAGCAACAGATCCTGTCGCAAAAGAGCTCCAGGAAAAGATCAAGCGACCTATCCCGGACATAGAATTTCTGAAAATCCAATTGGGAGAGGATCCGACCAAGACAGTTCATATCAGAATCGACCTTCCTCCGGCAGTGAAGGAAGAATTGATCAAGTGCCTTAAGACCAATGCCGACCTGTTCACCTGGACCGCAGCGGACATGCCAGGGATCTCTTTCGACATCGCGTGCCATCGAGTCACGCTAGATCTATCCGCGAAGTGGGTCACGCAGAGGAAGAGGAAGCAATCTCCAGAGAAAGCCGAAGCCGCTAGGAAGGTTGTTAGTGATTTAATTAAAGCTGATTTTGTAAGGGAGGTCAAGTACACCACTTGGCTTTCCACACTAGCACACGAAACGGAAAATAATTAGGGTTTTTACACTGATTTTACGTTTAATTGGTGTAAAAAGTGACGCAGTGGCAATTTTGAAATTATCGCGTCACCTTTTACATCGGTTATACACCCAACTGATGTAAAATCCTTGATGATTTAAAAACTAAAAACATTATACACCGGGTATGTATATAACCGGTGTTAAAAATAACTTATTACACATGTTATTTCCCGAACCGGTGTTAAAGATATTTTCTTTTGATTTTATTACTTTCTTTCTCAATTACGCGGGCTCTTCTTCTTCTTATACAGATTATCGTACTGTTTCTCTCTCGCTACTGCACTCCACCATCTCCAAGCTTCTCATTCCTTCGCGCGTCATTCTCTCTGGCCGCCATTCAAAGCTCTCTCTCTCTCTCTCTCGTCGCCGTTCTAATCCTTCTTGTCCGCCCCGTTCGCCTCTGTTTCGACTTCTCCCCTAGCACCGTTCGCTGGAGCTTGCGTTCGATGCAGCTATTCATCAGTGCCCTCTTCTCCTGTGTTTTGATTTTCCTTTCGTGATCATCAGTGCTCGTCTTCTCTACTTCAACTTTGCCTCATGTGCGTCTATTTGTTTCTCAGGTGAGTTCATCAACTTTGCTTCTTCTTTCGATGAATGTTCTTTTGTTGGGTGTTTGATTCATCATTGTATATAATAAACACGTAGGAGGCATGACATTTGAGACCTTGAAGTTGAATAAGAGTGTGTGACATTCAAATGTAGCCTCAGTTATGTGGTTCCATGGTTATGCTCCATGCTTCAAAGATGTAAAAGCTTTGTGGCTCTGCATATTTGTTCCTACTCCAAATAAAACAACTTATTATTCTCTGCATATATGATGGTATTGGGTTTTGAGAGAGAACTCATTTTAACAATGATAAACACAAGATATTTATACCTAGTTTGCCCTTTATTAATGTCACCACTACTCTGTATTAACATTCTATAGTAAGTGCTTATGAATCTTGCTATATGTGAATGGTTTATGGCATTGCTTGATTATTAGAGCTTGTAATCTAGAGAAGAGATCGTGAATCTGAATATGCTTTCCATTCTACATCAAAATATTTGCTTTTTTGATGAATATGCTAATTTTATATTTGCTTTTGTTTTTTTGACGTATATAGTTGTTAAAATAGCACAAAGAATTAACCATGTCAATGCTTAATGATTAATGCTAATTTTATACAGGCATCATGAATGATTCTTTAGCCTCCTCTCCTACGAGGTCTAGGACTAGACGTGCCACAACTTTAACAGGTTTTACTGCCAGACGTGCCCCTAGTGAGAGGTACTATGTTGAGTTTGATCCTGTTACCTTCCAATCTAGTGGTCCGTATGCTGTGAAGTTCAAGAGTTACCTTGTTTTTCTAGCCCGTAGTAAGGCTAGTATCAATTAAAGTAATTGGAGAAGTATACACGATGATGTCAAGAGGATGATTTGGCAGGATGTCATGGTATTTAATATTAACACAATTATTGTTGTTGCTTATATATTAACATAAAAACTATGCCTAGCTTCATTTACTAACGCCACCATTTGTTGTGTAATTGTTGTAGCAAGAATTCACTGTTCCTGTTGATGACTGGCTTAAGAAGAAATGGCTTATATATGCGGGGGAGCGTTGGAAGCAATTTAAGACAATGCTCTCCAAGACTTATGTATTTGGTGAGGGAGATAAAAATGGCAACAAGGTACATATAGTTATAACTCCGCAAAATCATGACAGTTGTTTGTCCAAAGTCGACGTGATGAAGAGTTCCAGGCTAGTGTCAATGGTAGTTTTTTAATTGGCCTAGCTAATTTAAATTTTTACTAATTTTTATTTTGTTATGTGTTATTTGTAACAGGCGAAAAGGCAAAAGGGAAAGCAAAATGTAGCAAAAGAATCTATACCCCCCACAGAATGTCTCGTGGGGGTTACATAAAGCTTAAGGAGACCATTGTGGGAGAGAGGTTGAAAAAAATGACTGCAGACTTGGGAGATGAAGCAGACTCAGTTTTAAATGAGCCTCACGTCATGAGTTATGGCTGATGGCCCAACCAAAGCCATCAGGAGATTATACATCTGAGGCCACAACCTCAGTGGCTGTTAGGATTGTAAGTAAATCTTTCGATTCATCAATGTAATTGTTTTACAACTTATGCATTTTCTCACATCATGTATTAATTATATATATGTTGTAGGAAGAGTTGGTCGAATAGAGCACACAAAGATCTTTTGTTCCACAGGGACGTCAGGATATCCTGACAACTGCCATTGGAGCACAGGAGCACTCTGGTCATGTCTGCACTACTAGTTGGGGTGTGGGCCTAAAGAAGTACTATGGAGGACCTGCTCGCCCCACCTCAGGAATGATCTCTAGTGAGGTACTTCAGGCCATCCAGCACGAGATCCAGCAGGAGATCCGGAGATAGATGCAACAGGAGTTCCAGGAGAAGATGCAACAAGAGCTCCGAGATAAGATCTCAAAGGGGATCCGTGATGAGATAAGCATAAGTATGCGGGAGGAGATCCAAAGGGGGGTATTGGAGGTATGTGTAACTTGACACAATTAATGAAATGTATAAAAAATACTAACTTTATCAATATTGTTTTACTTAATTTGATACAGATGCTGCAATCTACGGGCGTGAGCAATTATAATTTTTCACTTGATTGTTCTCCTAGAGCTACCGTGCATGTCAGCACTAAGGGTAGTAATTATGCACCTGACATTGAGGACCAGCCGGCCGGCTGGAGAAAATTTTGTTGAAAAGTTAAAGAATCTCAAGGGTGATAGCTACCAAGTAGACTTGGAGCATGATTCCGACGTCCATCCATGGTTCTGTATTGATAGGCGTGACGTGGATGAGATTATTGATGGTACTCAGTGGCTTTCCGCCCATGTGTTATCATTATGGTGCACGTAAGTATCTTATTCGCTTTGTATCAATTGTAATTAACTTTTTTAAAATTTATTAACTATTTCAAAATCTATTTGCTAATTGTAATTAACATTTGTTTAAAAATCTTAGGTATCTGTATCGCTTCTATATCGCAAAGGGCAACAACGATCTGTTTGGATTCTTTGACCCAGTCAAGATTCTTTCCTCCAAACATGGCCTTTCTGCAGAAGCAATTCAATCTTACATGGAAAATAAGATACAGAGTGAGCCAAAAAGGTGTTACTTAGAATCGTATTTGCATAGGTAAGTACATATGTTACTAGCTGTTGTCAAATTAGTAGCCTAGTTTGCTTTTGTCTGTTTCTGCTTCAGATAAACCATTATTGTTGTTCATTATTTGCAGCGATCATTGGCAGTTGTTTATTCTCTTATGACTTACACCGAATCTCAACCGTTAGATTTAATTAATCCTATCGCTAATAACCCACCCACTTTGATACTAATCAAAAATTAAAATAGAACACATGACCCCCTGTTTTCTTTCCTCACCCTCTTCCTCTCTGGTCTTTCCGTCATCACTGCCTGGCCGATTTAACCCTCCTCTTCCAGCGCCCACTGCCATTGGGATATGATTTGTGCAAGTCTCGAGTGATGGAGCATGATATGAATCACACCAAGGAGCTGCTATTTCTCGAAAGCGTTGTTGCTTCCAACGTTCCCACCTACATCAAATGTCACCAAGGCGAACGCTTAAGGCTTTCTGAAACCCTCTCCTTTGATGACTAAGTATACAGTTGACCAAATAATTAGGATTATATGCGATGGAAAGTCAAATTAAATTGAAGGCTAAATTGAGCAATCCAAATGTAATGCTCACCAAAAACTAGTCATAATCGCTAATTGACCTTGGACAAGGGAGTGATAACTAACCAGAAAGCCCCAATTTAAAACACTTATTGAAATTTGAGAGCTTATGAATTCCCAATTTAATATTACAAGGCTTTCAAACCCATCAAGGTGATATTACGTTCATTGATATTACATTATAAAAGGCTCTATTGTTTTCGGATGGCCAGGGAAGGAAAAATCGAAACAACAGCTATAGTAAGTCTGCGCATGGCGTCTTTACGTAACGGTGGCTCCAGCAATTTAGGTTTCACAGGGAAGAAAGAGGAATAGAAAAGAAGAGAAGCAATCACATGCCTGTTATATTTTTTTTTCTTTAACTTTGACCGATGAAATAATGTAAGCCATTAGATCCATCAGATTTAACGACTGAGATTTGGTGTAAGTCTTTTGACTTACACCTGGTGTCAACGGATCCTATCTCTCTCACACACACACACACACACACACACATATATATAGCTTAACTTTGTTTATGTGTATATTTGATATGTTTATAGATTAAATTTGATATCTTTAAATGGTTTGAATTTTGGGCACATTTGGTGCCCCAAATTTATTATCTGTTTATTATCAATTTAGATAGCCTTTGGGCAGGAATGGACAAAAACAAAAACAGAAACAAAAAAAAAAGTGTAAAAAATTAACCTTTTACTTCAGTTATCCATGAAACCGATGTAAAAAAAAAGACTTTTAACACCAGTTATTGTGAATAATTGGTGCAAAAGGAAAGTCTTTTACACCGGTTATTATAATAACCGGTGTAAAATGTCTTTCAAAAAAATAAAATAAAACCCAAAATTGACATTTTACACTAGATATATAACCGGTGTAAAACCTCACATTTTACGCCGGTTAAATAACCAGAGTAAAAACCCCAACATACAACACCGAGAGCTTCTACACCAGTACCAAAACCGGTGTATAATGTCAATTTTAACCGGTGTAAAATCTTCCTTTTACACTAGTGCCAATGTTGTTCTTGTTAAGAAAGCTAATGGAGAATGGAGAATGTGCGTTGATTATACCGATCTCAATAAGGCTTGTCCTAAGGACGCCTATCCCCTCCCCAATATCGACAAACTTGTGGATAACTCCTCAGGTTTCCGATTACTATCCTTTATGGATGCGTACTCTGGATACAACCAGATACCGATGAACCCTACTGACCAAGAAAAAACGGCGTTCATGACCGACAATGGCAATTACTGCTATAAAGTAATGTCGTTTGGTCTCAAAAACGCCGGGGCAACATACCAACGCATGATGAACAAGGTCTTCAAGGACCAAATAGAAGACATACTCGAGGTGTACATGGATGATATGATCGTCAAGTTGGCCGAGGAACCAAACCACGTCGCAGATCTGTCGAAAGTTTTCGGGCAGGCCCGACGACATGACATGAGGCTTAAACCAAAAAATGCACATTCGGTGTCAAAACGGGCAAGTTCCTGGGCTTTTACTTGACAGAACGCGACATCGAGGCTAACCCGGATAAGTGCCGCGCTATCACCGAAATGCGATAACCCAAGTCGAGAAGGATTTCTAACACCTAACGGGGATGATAGCCGCCCTAACCAGGTTCATTTCCAAGTCCGCCCAAAGAGCACTTCCTTTCTTCAAGTTGCTGAAAAAGGGGGTTCAGTTCGAATGGACTTCGGATTACGAAGAAGCTTTTAAAAGGTTTAAAGAAACGTTATCAACTCCCCCGGAGTTGACAAGGCCCTGCACCGGAGAAACCCTATATTTGTATTTGACAGTCACCGAGGAGGCCCTGAGTACCTTTATGATAAGAGAAACAAATGAAGGGCAAAAGCCGGTTTACTTTATAAGTAAAACGCTCTAATGTCACAAACTCCGATATCAAAAAATCGAAAAAGTTGCTTTAGCGCTGGTCATCACAACAAGGAGACTGCGACAATACTTCTTGTCCCACCACATAGCAGTTCGGACCGACCAACCTATAAAACAGATCCTACACTGACCTGATTTGGCAGGGCGAATGATTAAGTGGTCCATAGAACTATCCGAGTTTAGCATTACCTTTGAATCCCGACAGGCAATCAAAGCTCAATGCCTCGCCGACTTTATCGCAGAGATGACCTCGACGCCGAAAGACACGAACACCAGATGGACATTCCATGTCGATGGATCGTCAAACTCAAAGGGAAACGGAGCAAGCCTAATTCTGGAAAATGCCGAAGTCCAGACAATCGAGCTCTCTTTGAGCTTCTCTTTTGCTACTTCGAACAATCAAGCCGAATACGAGGCATACATTGTCGGGCTAACACTCGCTCGCGATCTAGAGGCATCCGAAGTTAGCCTTCGCACCGATTCCCAACTGGTGGCTTCCCAAGTCAATGGGGAATATCAGGAAAAAGACCCTTTGTTACAAAAATACTTAACAGTCGTTGAGGATTTGATGAAAAACTTCCATAAAATAGAGATCGTTCACGTACCTCGAGAGTAAAACTCAAGGGCCGATGTACTCTCTAAGCTGGCAAGCACAAAAACCGCAGGAAGGAACATATCGGTTATTCAAGAAACCCTTTCTCAACCAAGTATCATGGTTACAACGGAAGCACAGAACGCGCCGAAGATGGTCGGTGCAACCTCCAACACATCCTCATCAGCCCTTCAGTGTATACCATCACTGACTTCGGAGACTCATGGATGATACCGATCCTCAAGTATATCTTCCAAGGCGAACTTCCCCTTGATGACAAGGCCGCATCCAAAATTCGGCGCAAGGCATGCTCCTATTCTGTCATCGAAGATCGGCTCTATAGAAGAGGTTTTTCAGCACCTTTTCTGAAATGCCTTGACCCAACTGAAGCTTAATATGTTCTTGCCGAAGTCCATGAGGGCGTCTATAGCCAGCACCTCGGAGGTCGATCTTTGGCCAAGAAAATACTGCGAGCCGGTTACTATTGGCCCACAATAGATGCTGACGCCGTTACTTATGTGAAAAATGTCAAAAAGCATGTCGATGTCCATAGCGCTCCTCCTAATGAGATGATTACTCTATCTTCCCCATGGCCTTTCGCTTGGTAGGGAATCGATCTCCTCGGGCCATTCCCAATGGCCCCAGGCCAAATCAAGTATTTGGTTGTGGCAATAGATTACTTCATGAAGAAGCCGAACCAGTGGCGAAAATCACAGCCAAAAACATGATCAAGTTCTTCAAGAAGCATATCCTCACAAGATTCGGCATTCCTGAAGTAATTGTGACCAACAACGGAACACAGTTCGCAGATAAAGGATTCTAGAAAACCTTAGTCGACTTCGGCGTAATGCAAAAGTTCACCTCGGTAGAGCATCCCCAATCAAATGGGCAAGCAGAGGTGGCAAACAGAGTTATCCTAAGAAGGCTGAAGAAGAGACTCAATGATTCCAAAGGAAACTGGGCAGAAGAGCTCCCACAAGTATTGTGGGCATACCGAACTACGCCCCATTCTTCCACCGGGGAAACGCCATTTTGGTTCACCTATATGTCCGAAGCAGTAATCCCAATCAAAGTCGGTGAACTGAGCTGGCGAACACTCCACCCACTTCAAACTTTGACCAACCACCAACACCTCAGGGAAGAACTGGACCTCCTCGAGGAGAGTCGGGAACTAGCCGCCCTGAACAAAGCTGCTGCAAAACAAAAAGTATTCGCAAGACACAATAAACGAGTCATTCCACGTGAGTTCGAAGAGGGTGACATGGTCCTAAGGAGAGCCGACATAGGCCTCAAGAATGCAAGCCAAGGGAAATTGGCACCGAACTGGGAAGTACCATACCGGATCTTGTTAAAGACCGACACTGGCGCCTACAGCTTAGAAACGTTACAAGGTCAAGCAGTTTTGCGGACATGGAATGCCGCAAAACTTAGAAAGTATTATAGCTAATGTTTACGTAGTCCCATCATGAAAGGGAAACCACTACTTGTAAAAAGTTTTTAGCATAATAAAATGAGTCTTCGGCACATGCATGTTTTATTATCGCGATTACATTAAGGTTATAATACCATTATTACATGTGGTAGACGAGCAAATCCCATTGACGACAAGATTCCGCAAGTCACACCGATCTTCTATGGGAGTTCGAGCCGACGTGACTAGCCACCACATCGGTCTACAGATATTTCCATTACAACGCACACCCAAAGCTCGGCAACACACCCGAGCTTCCGGGATAGAGGGAAGGTTCCCTTGGCCGAGTTCCCTTCCCGAGCTGACGATTAAACAAATTAAATCAAAACGCGAACTAACGAAGTTAGTAGCGTTAAACAGTAAAAGCCAAAAAGCAGATTGGCAAAGTCAAATTCTCATTCAATTGTCACAGGTACAAAACGATCAAAGTACAAAACGATCAAGGAACAAAGCTACAATTAAAGGAGAAAAACATAATACAAGTCAAGCATCAGCCGAATTGGGAGAAGGGCGGACGATGAGAACGACCCCGATAGAAGCATGAACCATGTGGTCCCCTGAAACCACTCCGAGGTTCGTGACCCCATCAGTTTGAACAGCCACACCAAGATTGAGAAACACCACCTGGTTAACGCCGTTCTCGAACTGCTCAGCACCGATCTATATCATTGTTTGTTCATTAGTATCCCTTTCGGCCACATTGGACCTGTACTGCCGATCTTTCTCCTCTAATGCCTTTTTCAGCTTTGCGACTTCAGAATGGAAGGCATCTCTTTCCTTCCGAAAAGCATCTCTTTCCTTGGTGATTTCCCCTTTCTGGGATTCAAGATCGGACTTCTCCTTCCAGAGATCGTCAACCGCACTGGTCAACTCGACCACATTTTTCTAGGCTTTGTCGGCCCTGTGAGTCTCCTCCGAGAGCTTGGTTTGAAGGCCCACTGCGGCCTGAACCTTTTACGAAGATATTGGTTGCCGACATCTAGCTTGCGAAGACGATCTCGCAAATCCCGATCCTTTTTCAGAGCCGCCTCGGCCTGGCCCTTCACCTTGCGCAAGCGAGTGACTTCCTCTCCAAAACCTTCACCTGCTGCACAATTTATTGCGAAAGGGTTGACCAGCATCCCTTAAAGGCTGAGTAGAATCTTTGCTTGCAAAGGGCAGCACTTGTTGCTTCGACACTTTTGACCTCTACACAGGAGGTGTAGGAACATCCGAAGAGGAAGTCCTTTTGTGCCCCTCTAGCTCGACGATGTCAGCAGTGGCGCTGACCACTTGGGGAACCGTAGAAGGCTCTGACGTCTGCTTCGGAGCTAAAGAGGCCGATCCAGAACCCACATTCTTCGATGAGTTAGAGGGCGAGGTCCTGCCCACATCAGTTGAAACAGTAGAAGGCCGCACTTATTGCCCTTTCTGTGAACTATCCTCCAACTTCTTAGCCAGAGCAGCCTGGACTTCGGCAAATCTAGCGATGCTCGACATGTATTCTACACAAGGAAAAACAAACACGATTAAACAAAGACATAACAAACAGAAATAAACACAAGCAAGCAACTCCCTACCTAAACAATTTCGAGCTTCCCCCCAAGTTCGGCATCTCAGAACAGTTCGGGTATGGACGAACCGCTTACAAGACGTTTTTTTCTTGGGTCTTAGGGTTGGTATAAACAATATGTTCAAAACCACCGACCCAGTCTCTAATGCTTTTTACCCAACTCTGTTGGAGGTCGCTAAGAGCGAAAAGCTTGAAAGAATACGACCCAGCAGACGTTCGAAAAAAGACTTCGACCAGTAAAGGGGAAATTTGGGTACTTCGGTACAGTCATCGGTGAGATCGAAAAGACACTCCCGAGCAACGTCGTTCATCGGAATTAGAAAGAAATACTTAGTCTTGAAACCCTTGAGGGATTCACAGTACAAATCAAACACCTTGCCATTAGGCTTGAAGGAAATACAGCCCTGCCTGTCATCAGTTTTTTCAGAGGTCTTGAGAGGTGAGAACAAATGACACGGTGGGAGGCTGGTATCCGAAGATGCGAACAAACCAAATCAAACACCTTCATAAAAGCCCAACAGTTGGGATGAAGCTGAGAAGGTGCCACGCCTAGATGCCTAAGAACGGAGAGTTCGAAGTTCGAAAACGTAAAACCTATCTTGAGTTCGGTGAAAAGCACCTCATACATCGGAAGGTGGTCCATATCGCTACTTTCCACGGAGCAAATCCGGTAATCTCCCACTGGAGCTAGGAAAGCCTATTCGCCTCTGGAGTCAATGGTGTCGGCTACATGGATTCGACTCTCCAAATCGGCCATATCTTCGTCGAAAGTGTATCCAGATCGAAGGTTGAGAGCTTCAAGCGAAACCCATCTGTATTCCTCCGCGTCACCAGGAAGAGTAGAAGGATCACTCAAATCAATACTCCTTTTCTTTCCTATGGTAAACCTATCCATAGGAACCTCAAGGTAAGAAACTGTGTCATAAACTTCTTTATACCACCAAGCCACTTCACAGGGGTTGCAAGAATGCTGAAACTTGTCTTCTAGAACCACCCAGAAGAGCTACAGGTGTTCTGGAGTAACTTGAACCCCGCGTTTCAATCGCTCCTTTGCCCCTTCCTCGCAAAGAGGTGGCGGCACCGCCGTAGATGCTGCCGTAAAAGTAAGAACATGGGGGAGCATTTCTGGTTGAGTCCCCCCATTACCAAAAGCATTTGGTCCAGGCAGGAACCAGCCAAAACCAGAAGGGGGAGAGAGGGCTCCTTCCTCAGGGAAAGACCTCTGAGATGCCATGGAGATTTAAATTTTAAAATTCCCCTATATTCTCTTCTGATAAAGCGAATAAATAAGGAAAGGGAGAAGAAAAATACCTCTGGAAATAATAAGAAGACAACGAGCAAGAAGAAAATCCCAAACTTGAATGCTCAGACCTCGTTTTGCAGAGAAGAAACAAGGAACTGGGAAACAGAGAAACAAGGAAGAAGAAGCAAAGACGAAAGGAACAAAGAGAGAACCTCCCCTCAAAATTTATAGATTCTGAAAAGGCAGCAATTAATGAGAAAAGACATAATAAAAAGGCGCACGAGAAACGAGGCAATTTTCTATCAAATCATCATCAAATCTCTGTTGCTGCCGTTTCGGGAATCGAGCACGTCTTTTCAAAACCCAAATTCGAAAACGAACCGCCTTGGCTCAAAACCCCTTTTCAGAAGAGAGACTTGGCAAGCGTACCCAAAGAAGGAATACCCACCTCGGAATCCAAGATTAAAACTCTGATAATCAGATCGAAATCTGAAATCCAAACCCTCGACAAGAATACCCGAAGTCATCAATATCAGATGACATCGACTAGGGGCAACTGATCCTGAGTGGCCCAAGACCCACTCCGTAATGGGCTGACCGACCCGACCTGGGAGGACCACGCCCGAAACAGTATTGATCCGGAGTGGTTCAAGGTCCACTCCGCGATGACCGACCCGACCCGGGAGGTCCACGTTCGAAGTAATAAACCGTAAAAACTATGTTCACCATGGTGTTAAACCTTAGAACTCAAGCCTTGCGGCGCTAGACCTAAAAGCGACGTCCTGGCGGCACAAATCCTAGTAGCTACATCGGCCGTTGGATGCATCCGACAACAAATGATAGATCTAGGGTTACAAAAAACACCCACACGTCAGCATCCTGACCTCACCTATAAAAGGTCCATGACCTTAGCAAGAAAGGTACGCACTATTCATTTCTTACCTCACCTTATTCCGGTACTGACTTAAGCATCGGAGTGTGTGCAGGTACACCTCCACCATCATCTCCGCCGTGCTCCGCCGTTCGCGACCAGATTCCAGCTAACTCTGAGATCCACTTCAGATCAGAATTCAAGTACATAACTTACTTGTATAATTCTTGTCAAAAAAAACTTACTTGTATAATTTAATCTTTTAAAAATATATTTCTTTTTTTTTACGATAAACAGTATCTTATTATATACTTGTTATTTAGAAGTATATAAAAAAAAGTATCTTCTCAAAAAAAAAAGATACATCTTATTTCCATATTATAATTATATAATCATATTTCATTTCAAAGGTTAAAGATCTATTTGTTTATTTTTTAGAAAACATTTTATAATATCTAAATTTAGAGTCTGATTAACCGGTGTTCTTAAGGTACTAAAAGAGATTAAAAAGTATGATATTTATAATATTTGATGTATCAATAACTTTTTTTACGAAAGTAAACTCATCTCATTTTATTAACAACAAAACATGCAATACAAATTTTGGCATGGAATAACAAACGTAGAGGTTAGCATAAGATGTAACTATCTTCACAAAAATATGGACCACTATTTTTTTTTATAAGCAAAAAATATATTAAAGAAGTACAAGGGGTACTTCAACTAGGAATGACAATGGGTACCCTCTGGGCAGAGTACTATAGTGCCCGTCTCCATATCCGCATTTAAAAAAAGTGCCTGTACCCGAGCCAATACCCACAAAGAACTTTAGTGCCCATCTCTTATGGCGGGTACCTAAGTGCTCAGACTCGCACTCCGCTACCCGCACTTTAACCATGAAAAATCAATAAACAACGAAAAGAACATCATTACTTAATTAAAATACGATCCAAAAATTTTTCAAATCAATTCTAAAATATTACAAATCATAGTATTTAGCCAAATATTGGACCATCCTACATTTAGTCTATGCTTCTTACTATTGCTTCTTTGGGTTGTTCAATACAGATCAAAATAAAAAATTCAAATTCAACTAGCAATAGTCAATTGATGAAAAACCCCAATAATAGAAGACAATATATATACCATCCAGAAAAATATTACTACAAAAATTGCAACAAGAATTTTGTGGTTCTGTTGTTGAAGGTTTTATGTCCGCTGAAGTATCCTTAAAATAAAGATAATATTATTAGACTTGAAATTCCAAGCATCCACAGGTCATGAGATTCACACAAAAAAGGACAAACATACCACTTCCATAAAAAGCCAAACAGATCCTGAGATTCACAAATGTAGGCTTGCAGAACATGGATATACCTGAAAGTGAGAAAAAGAGAGTGATAATCAAAGAAGCAGAAGAAGCGCGATCAGAAGAAACTCGTCAGAGGAACTCGCGACCAATGTGTAAGAACAGAAGAAGCAGCGCGATCAGAAGAAGCGCGATCAGAAGAAACTCGTCAGAGGAACTCGCGACCAATGTGTAAGAACAGAAGAAGCAGCACGATCAGAAGAAGCGGCGGCAGTCTGAAGCGAGAAGCAACAACGGCCTTGATGAGGTCGATGGGGAAGGAACAAAGAAGCAACAGCGCAGTGAGGGTTAGATTTTAGTAACTTTTTAGTTCTAGGTTTAGAAATATGGGTTTGGTTTTGGAATTGGAAGCAGCCCTAGGTTTAGAAATATATTAATTACTTAATATGACTATAAATATATATATATATATATATGTGTGTGTGTGTGTGTGTCGGGCTGGGCACTAGAGTGTCCATATCCGCACCCATACTCACTCAAAATTGCGGGTAATTACCCAGGCCCAGGCCCAGGCCCATAATGCGGGTAATTACCCTGCCCATTGCGGGTTTTTTTACGGGTACCCAATGGGCCTGACTCTAATTGCCATCCCTAACTTCAACCCGTAACGACATGGAGGTGCCTCATTAAAACCTCCCAGAGCCAAAACCCATTAGGAAAAAAGACTAAGGGAGAAAAAAGAGTACACCAACCATGGATAACATTTTACAAAGGTACAACATCCGAAGATGTGAAACTGTGTGACAACGACAGAAATTTCCAAGAGGACAAATAAAGCCAAAGTTGTAAACCATAGCACCCACACCGCATACCACTTCCATCCCCCAAGACCAAATCTGCACAATCAGATAATAAATTAAGCGCACCACCTGACCAGATCCAAGCAGCACCATGCCACCACACACCAGTTGGTCACAGGACCTCCAACCCCATAAACAAGCTGCCCACTCTAACATTGTTATGTACTAAAACAAATCAATTCAATTTTCAGAATAATCAGACAACACATCATGACAGCATGCCAAAGCGTTTCCCAATCCATGACAACTCCATTCCAAAAAACACATTTTTTGCTAATCATTGGCATCACTCATCACCAAAAAATAGTCAGCATCAATGCAGGGGGACCTTATCAAAAACCCTCAGATATGTGTTGCTGCCACCGAAAAAACCTGCTAAGCACACATACAGATAATGACAATAAACAATGGCACTGTGTTTACACTTACACAGTTGAGTGGAGAGCACTGAGACACCCCAAAGGATCATGCACCAATCGAAAAATTTCAACCCTAGCCCACGCCCCTCCCTATACATAAACCAATTCCATGAAGTTTGCTTCACCTGTGCTAATGTTACAGAAAATTAAGCAGCCCCACCTTCAAACATAATCTTATTTCTTAGCAGCCTTAAAGACCAAACCATGGCTCCCCAAATTAAGTACCTCACCTTCCTTACCGCTTTACCATAAAATAGCCCACCGAATTGTAAGAAGTTTGCCACGGGATCCAATTGCCTAGCCCCTACACAGTCCAACCAAGCAAAAATAGAGGCCCAAATATTATAAGAGAATGGACAGGAAAAGAAAAGATGACTCACCGATTCATCTTCGCGAAAGCACAATACACAACACGAGTTATGATTACCATCCAACACCCCACGGTGCAAAAGTGTGTCACGCGTAGGGACACGTCCGAGTAGCACCCTCCAAATTAGAAACGAAACTTTAGAACGTATGTCAGGGCGCCATAAAACTGTAAAAGTTTTGGACTGATTGTCATCCACATGATCATCATTAGCACCGACCCGAACCAGTAAATGAGCATATGCAGACTTAACGATAAACATTTTTGAACAATCTTGCATCCAACTCCATCTATCGTCATATTCAACTGATGGAGATAAACCTAGCAACAGAGCATTTAATTCCCCAACTTGTTCCTCCTCCCATGCATGTAGGCTCCTTCTCCACTCCCACATCCAAACCCAAAAGCCATCAATCCATACCCCGCAGGTGCCAACCGTACTCTCCCTATTTGTGGATAGTTGATACAATCTTGGGTACAATTCCATGAGTTTGGTGGTACCTACCTATTTATCTTCCCAGAACTTGACACAATTTTCATTACCCAGTTTCAAGCAAACAACATTACTAAACCACTCGTGTTGCAAAGTAATGACATCCCTCCACCAAATAGAAGAGTGTTGTGTTATAGGGCCCCCCTCAAAAATTGCTTTCGACAAAAACCCGTATTTTTTTGATAAAAAGTTAAACCACACGGCCCCTGTGTCATTTATGCATCTCCACTTCTATTTAGCCAACAAAATGGTATTAAAGAGCTCCAAATTTTTTATTCCCAGCCCGCCCTCCTCTTTGGGCCTGCAAACCTTACTCCAACTTACCCAACATATTTTCCTGCTATCACTATTCCCGCCCAATAAGAAATTACGTTGAATGCAAATAAGGGAGTGCAATACCTTTTTTGGTGCTTTGAATAACGAAAAGAAGTATATAGGCAAACTTGACAGCACGAAATTAATGAGAGTCACCCTTCCTCTGTAGGACAAATGTGATTTTTTCCATGAGGCCAGACGTTTCTAAAAGAGCTTCACCACGAGTTCTAAGTGGAAGCTTTCCCGGGACTAGCTCCGACTGGAACTCCTAAAAATTTGAAAGGAATGGTGCCCACAGAACAAAATAAAAAACATGATGCCGCCCTCAGAAAGTGGTCATCCACATTGACTCCATACAAGTTACTTTTAGCAAAATTAACTTTGAGCCCAGAAACCAATTCGAAGCCCCTTAAAATTGCCTTGAAGGCCCCAAAGATTCTCCCAAGACGGCTCACAGATCATAATAGTGTCGTCAGCATATTGAAGAATTGGGAAAGAAATGTTTGGGAAGACCGTGTAACTAGTTATCTGCCCCCGACCCACTGCATTATTGACCAGACCAGTCAAACCCCCAGCCACAATTAAGCATAAGAACGGGGCCAAAGGGTCCCCTTGTTTTAGCCCCCTGCCGACTGGAAACTCTTCAGTAGGACTCCCGTTGACAAGGACCGACATATTGCCGGAGGCAAAACACGCCTTAATCCAGCGTCTCCAATTAAAGCAAAATCCCAATCTGGTCAAAACATAATCCAAATAAGTCCAATCAACCGAGTCATACGCCTTCTCAAAATCCATTTTCAGAAATAAACAACGGTCCTTTCTTCGTTTTACCAAGTCAATGATCTCATTTATTGTAAGAACTCCATCCAAAATGAGTCTCCCCGGAAGGAAGGCGGACTGACATCCTGCGATAATTCTACTCAGTATAATCTTGAGTCTAGAAGCTAGTAGCTTTGCAATAATTTTGTATAGACATCTAACCAGTGAAATGGGACAATACTCATGAAGAGACTGAGGATTGTCGGACTTAGGAATAAGGGCAAGAAAAGAAGATGTAATAGCCCGTGGCAAACACGCATTAAGTTGAAACTCCCGGACGAACTCCACCAAATCCCCTTTCAACAGCTCCCAATTAGCTATTATGAATTTAAAATTGAATCTGTCTGGTCCAAGACTTTTGTTTCCGTCATAACTCCACACAATTTCTTTTAATACCTCCTCTGTAACCGGGCTTGTGAGAAAGTTGTTTTCTTCCTCAGTCACCTATTTAAATGCAATTCCATCAAGTGTCGGACGCTGAAAATCTGTCTCAGCTGAGAAATGTTCATGGAAAAACCTTTTCACCTCACCTTTCACCTAACCCACCGATTCCAGCCAAGTATCATTCACTTTCAAGGCAACCAACTGATTCTTCCTCCTCCTTCCTTGTATACATGAATGAAAGTACCTCGTGTTAGCATCTCCTTCCATTATCCACCTAGCCCTGGATTTTTGTAGCAACAAACTTTGTTTTTCATATAACTGCTTCCAAAAAAGACTAGACAATGTTCTCATCTGTTCTACATCCACAACACCCCCGGCAGCTACAACCTCATCCATTAAATTCAAATCCGCCATGACCTGTTCAATGCGTAGATCCACCACTCTGAACACTTCTTTATTCCACAATCTTAATTTCTGTTTCAGTGTCTTGAATTTTTCCTTCAATATGAAACCCTTCCAGCCTGTCACCTGGCAACCTTCCCAGCATTCTTTTACAACTGCTTGAAAATTTTCATGTTCTAGCCAGCAATTATTAAATCGGAACGGTTTAGGTCCCCAGTCCGTCTCACCACCCTTGAGCCATACCAGGCAATGATAAGAGATATCTCTGTTTCCTATCCATTGAGCCGATACATTCCAACCCCTACGAACACCATCAGATAACATAATTCTGTCTAACCTACTCATAGCAGAGCCATCCGACCTGAACCACGAGAGCTTTTTCCCCAAAACCGGCAAGTCAATTACTTCCATATTAGCAACAAATTCTCTAAATTCCAGCATTTCATTTTGATTATATTGTGCATTTCTTCCTCTCCTTTCACTGCTATTCAGCACTGCATTGAAATCACCAACAATACACCATTCACCCTCCTCTAGGTTCCTCCTAAGCAAACATAAATCACTCAACAATTTCCTTTTCCCCTCTATTGAACATGGCGAGTACACATTTACCACATAAGTCAGATTAGGGTTATTTGTACAGTAAAACACATACCAAGAAATCCAATTCCAAAGAACTGTAACTCAACATTGATCCCGTCAGTTTTCCACATTAAAATCAATCCACCAGACCTCCCCTCTGAGGCCAGCGTACTCCATTCAAATCCATCCCTCCCCCAAAGATTATTAACCAGACTGTTATCAACTGATTCACATTTAGATTCTTGCAAGAGGCATATATCAAAATTACCTGAATTTAAAAACGACCGAAGCCTCCTTCTTTTAGCTCGATCGCACAGCCCTCTCGTGTTGTAGGTCACAATATTCATTTCTGACCCTTTTTTGCCTTCCTCTTATCTTGTGCATCTTGATCCCTTGTTTCTGCCTCAGAAATCTTACCAGCGTACACAGAGTCCGTCTATTTCCCGATAATCCCACACAACTGCACCTTTTCCCATATTTTCTCTGCCTAGGATGCATCATAGCGTCTCCAAAATTTCACCTGACCCCGACCAAAATTAGCTGTGGATAGTGACTCGCAATACGGAACAGACCCACCTGAGAAACGTTCACCTTCGGATGAATGTGATGGAGCTATTGCCTGCCTCCCTGTATACCTCCTGCGGCGCACCGTAATATATATTAGGGTTGCCGGAACCAGAATCACTGTGAACTGTTATCGAGCGCGAGGGTCTACAAGCCACAATGAGATGTTGATCCGGGTCAATAGGTGACCCAATGTGTTGGTCCGTGCTATCATTACACGACGCCCCCACTGAAGAAGAGACCACACCAATTGATTTTTGGGCCCCATCAAGCTGCGCAACACCACCCCCCACAATGACTGGATCAGTATTGATGCGTTGGGCCTGAACAATTGGGCCCAATCCCGCGTTTGGGTCACTGGCACTTCGACCCACCATAGCTAATCTCACTTCATCACCAGAAATTGAATGCGCTGGCTCCCCATTGATACATACCAATGCGTGATTAGAACCATTACTACTATTTCCTTCAACCAAGTTATTGATACACAGACTGTGGCCAGGTTCATTGTTCAACCTTGGAGAATTAATAACATTCATTGCGTAATTATCAGCCACCACGTTCTCATCATTGATGCCATAATTACAAGAATTTGGAACGAATTCGGTCTCAGGTAGCTCCCCACCTCTGACCCAACCGGATAATCCGATTCACTATCGCCTGAGTCTTCGCCGGAGACGCTCTTCGGTATCACACGAGCTTCAGGTGTAAACCACTGCATAGGAGCATACCAGTCTTCCACCATCTTCACAAAAAAAAACCAGGCCATTGACTCTCACATTCACCACCCTATTTACAATAGAATGGCATTTAGTTCTGAATAATACTCTCGCCACGTCCATAGACTTTCTCCTCCTTGTGTTATCATCAACATCCACGAATGTTCCTAATGGTAGTACGAGGAACTCAAAAAATTCGGTGGACCATACATGAGCAGGGACTCCATAGCATCTAATCCAAGTTAATCGTTCATTATCTATATCCCTGGGACTCCAAGGCCTAACGTCATCAAACCATTCCAATAACCAATCTTTACCCTCAGTAATATCGCTTGCATGTCTTCAACGTCATCAGACTCAATTAAAGCAAGGTTTGCACCCATTGGAATTGCTCTCACAGCAAAATAACCCTGCCTGTGAAACTCATCTTGAAGGCAATATGTGGTTCCTGGGTTGGTAACTTTCCCCACGTATGCCTTACTCAACCTTTTAATCTAATCATCAGTAACATTAAACTCCATGTTCACCGATTCATTCTTCCTTACATAACCTTGTTTCCTCATCTGCTGGTTGTCCTTCGTCGGAGCTTTGAAATCGCCCTTGACTGCATTAGCATATGTGACACCGTTCACCTTCCTTATTCCTTTCTGCACATTTGTAACACTCTGCCCGATTGTGCGAACACTTGGTGGTTTCAACCCATTCCCAGCTCCTTGTCTGCCCGATTGTGCGAACACTTGTCTTTTAACAAACTCACCAACAAAGTTTGATTCGAAAGAAAATAGTTCCCTACAATCTTGGGCAATAATGTCAAACTATGATACTTCACATGTAGTACTTTTAATCAAGGTTGTGAAAACCGGACCAGACCGAACGGTTGAACAGAGAACCGATCACATGTCCAGTTTGTTTAGCATGAAAAACCATATGTTCTCAGAACCGGTAAGAACTAGCCAAGAACCGGTCGAATTAGACCAAAACTAGTGAAAACCGGTACCCAGAACTGGGTCTGAACCTGCCAGCTTTAATTTTTTTTTCAATTTTATAATTTTTTACTAATTTTTTTTAATTAAAAAATATATAGTCTAAGGTCTAATAATAAGTTATAAAAATTCATAAACATGAGTTTTTATTATTTATCCTGTTATTATTTATTTTTTTATCTTCCATAACACATAATGTGATCATTTTATATGTTAATTTTTGTAATATTTTATATCAAATATCATCAAATCGAGAACCAGTGCCTTCATCGGTCAATCTTTGGTTCAGTTTTAAAAATATGGCTTTTAATGCTCTCAACTACTATCTTGGAATCTAGCTCAAAAATCACTTCATGATATTCAGATTCCACCATCCAATGAATATCATGCAAGAGACCTAGTGCTTTCCTTTTTCTAACCTCCGTAATAGGTTTCGTCCATGTGGTTTTTGCATTGAAAAAGTGACCTTGATGGTTTCTATATGTACACATGCTAATGTTAGTAATATTCAATTGACTTCCAAACATAACATCAACATTACATTTTATTACACCAAGCAGGAGTTTCTTCTATGTGATAACTCCAAAACCAGTATCTCACACCACCTACTGGCGGACCATGACACCTTTGGTTAAGTTCCAATCTTCCCACAATATTTGAGCCCTACCTAGCACTTGATCTTTTCTCTCCTCTTTAGCCTCCCAAAGCTTCAGGTTCCTCCTCCTCCTCCATATACTCGAGAAAAGCATCACAAACTTTATTCATTTTGGTGTGTCTAAGAATGGCACGACTCTAAAGAATAGCTGCTCAAAGATTTCAACATACTCCATGGCCTTTTCAATGATATCCCAAAGTCCTTCAGCTCCCCAACACTGATATTTCTAGGGCAAGTTATAAAGAGGTCCCACCTATTCTCCAGGTTCTGATCACACAAGACACAACTAGATGGTCAGATCCACTAGATGGCCAGGTCACACCTTTCATTTGCAATCTGGTTTGTGTTGGAAGAAAATCTTGGCATAGGCTCCAGAGGAAATTCTTAGCTGTTGGAAGTCCCACATCGCCTGCCTCAAATCTTGAGTGTAGTTTATATACATGTTTGGCTGCTACACTTAACACCAATTGATTTTAGGATGAAATTTAACTTTAACCTTCGGTGGCACTTCTATTTTCCATAACTTCCAGTCGCCCCCACTCTATGTTGCTCGTTGTCCATAATTTGTGTGCCTACACACATGTATCAATAATAACTTAAAACATAGTATTATTATTCGATCAATACTTTTCACTTTTATTCCTTAATCAATATTTTCAAGACATCTTAAGCATTTTTTTAAACTAACAAAAATTTTCTTCTCTTCAATTTTCTTCAAAAAAAAAAAGATACCATAGGCAATAAATTTTATGTTCGATCCATTTTTAGCACATCCCATAGAATGAGACAAGCAAAATCTCAATGACATATACTTCTTTGGTTTGGTTTTATAAAAGTAACCTTTGGTTTGGCAATGACATATACTTCTGTTACCGACAAATATGGAAAATCGTCATTCTATAATAAACTTTAAACTAAAAGTAATCATTGTGATGTAAGGAACTGTTTTTGTTTAATTTCAGAAAATGTTTTTCAACTTTTAATTATAAATATCATCCACATTATTTTTTATTTTCATATATATATAATAAACAGTAAAAAACCTATTGATATAAATTTTTAAAAAATAAAATAAAATTGATATTTTCAAAATTAAAATTAAATATAGAATATATCTTTTTAAAATAAACATGTCCTTCATTCAAGCAATGCATGTATATGAAAACACCTCTTTAATGTATATGTAATCCTAATATAAGTAAGTAAATATATGTTACTTTTAATTTAATTTTTCAAGTATATTGTAATTTTAATTTGTTAAATAAGTTTAAATAAATACATCTTTGTTAATTTATTAAATTTAGAAATAAATTCATTTGTGACATTTTTCAATATTTATTACTATTACTTTGAGATGACATAGATTATTGTTTATTTAAGCAATCAAATAGGACGCTTATGTAATTAAAATGTTTGTCTTGCTATTTAACTTCTTTTGAAGCTACGCAATCGAGTTTCTTTATCCCTGCAACTAATATTAACATAAAATGTATGTTACTTTTAATTTAATTATAAGGATATTGTAATTTTACTGTGTTAAGTAAGTCGAAATAAATACATCATTATTTATTTAATTTATAATTTTTTCTATATGTATTTTAACTTTGAGAAGACTAGATTATTGTTCATTTAAGCACTCAAATATGACGCTCTTGTAATTAGAATGTTTGTCTTCCTATTCAACTTTTGAAGCTACACAACTGAGTTTCTTTTTTCACTGCAACTAATTAATACTACTATAACAGTACAATTTAATAAAATGCTTATTTAGTAGATTACTTTATAAAATTTAATTGATTGAATAGTTATTCGTAAGCTATGATAAAAAATTTATTAAAATAAATTAAAACTATATTTAAATATTAATATTAATATTTACTTCTTAAGTAAATTTTCAAATAAATGACTCAACAACAACGCTAATACGTGTAATATTTTCAATGAAACAGGTTGTGAGATCATCTCCGAAGAGGACAACCCACTGCCAAATGGTGAGTGTGACTCATAATCGTCTTTCCTCATGTGACTCATCTCAACCGTGTGATTTTCTTATAAAGCTGAGAAAAGACATGCAATAAATGCTACTCCCTCTATCAACAATGTGGATTCTATTGAAGAGAACTAGATCTGAACGATCAGAGAATGAGAGAAAAGGAATTCACAGTGTAGAATGAGAATGAATCATTCATTTCAATTAACCATCAAGTGGTGATTACAAAGCTATTTATACAACCAAAATGTAAAACTAACTGAATAACTATCAGCTAAACTAACTCATAACAAACTAACTAACTCTAGTAAACTAACTAACTCTAGTTAATTTACATAACTAACTGACTTAAGCAATAATTAACTTATTAACCGTGTGATACTCCCCCTCAAGTTGGGAGATAAATATTCAACAATCCAAACTTGGAGATCAATTGCTGAAATAAAGGTTTAGGTAAAGCTTTTGTAAGTGAGTCTGCTAGTTGTTTTTGTGAAGGAACATGAATCAACTTGAGAAACTTGGACTGCACATGTTCCCGAATAAAATGACAGTCAATATCCACATGCTTTGATCACTCATGACTCAGCCGGTTGGAGGCAAGCTGGATGGCAGACTGACTATCACTGAAAACCATGACTGAGAATAAGGGCACCTCAAAGGTTCGCAGCAGTTGTTTAATCCACAACAACTCAGATGTGACAGAGGCCAAGGCTCGATACTCTGCCTCAGCAGAAGACCGTGCCACAGTTGTCTGTTTTTCAGATTTCCAAGCTATCAAAGCATCACCAAGAAAGATGTGGAAACCTGTTGTAGATCTCCGAGTAACAGTACAGCTACCCCAATCAGCATCTACAAAAGCAGACAACTTCAATGAAGATTGTGCAGGAAAGAAAATTCCTAAACCAGGAGATGCTTTGAGATATTGCAGAATTTGGTGCACTGTAACTAGATGAGGAGTCCTAGGAGCAGTCATAAACTGATTCAACTTGTTCACAACAAAGTTGATGTCAGGTCTTGAAATAGTGAGGTACGTAAGTCTACCAAGCAGCCGCTTATACTGTGACACATCAGTAAGTGGATCACCATCTGTGTTATTCAGTTTCAAGTTCGGATCCATGGGAATTGGAGATGGTTTTGCAGAAATGAACCCAGTGTCTTGTAGAAGTTGAAGGACATATTTCCTTTGACACAAGTGAATTCCCTTTGAAGACTTAGCTATCTCTAAGCCTAAAAAATACTTCAAATCTCCAATGACCTTTAACTTAAAGCATTTCTGCAGTAGATTTTGTACCTCTTGGATATGTTTGAAACTTGGGCCAGCAAGGATGATATCATCCACATAGACAAGGAGAATAACCAATGAAGCTCCTGACCCTTTTGAAAACAAAGAGTGATCCGCACTGCTTTGCACAAAGCCATGTCCAGCAATGGTGCTACCATGAATTTATGGAACCATTTCCTAGAAGCTTGTCTTAAACCATATAAAGATTTGTTGAGTTTGCAAACAAGCTTCTCCCTCTTAATTGGATAACCCTTAGGTAACTACATATAGACTTCTTCAACTAACTCTCCATTTAAGAAAGCATTATTAATGTCTAGTTGAGTGAAATGCCAATTCTGCTGAGCAGCAATAGACAAAAGAATTCTGACTGAGGTTAACTTGGCAACAGGAGAAAAGGTATCCAAGAAGTCAATACCAGCCTGTTGAGTGAATCCTTGAGCAACCAACCTGGCCTTGTACCTATCCAAAGACCCATCAGCATTATATTTAACCTTGTAGACCCATCTGTAGCCTATGGACTTCTTACCCGAAGGTAACTGCACAACAGTCCATGTGTTATTAGCTTCTAATGCTGCCAATTCCTCTGCCATTGCCTTCCTCCATTCAGGTATAGGCACTGCTTAATGGTAAAATGAAGGCTCTTAGATGCTAGACACTTGGTTAATATATTGGTTGTACGAAGAACACAAGTTGGCATAGGACAAGTGATTCTGAATAGGGTAATTGACACTGGTGCATGCATATTCTGGCAGGTATGTAGGTGGTCTACTAATTCTAGATGATTTTCTAGTATCAGGTGCAGGGACATTGGGTTGAACTGAAGATTCTGAATTAAAACCAGAAACAGATGCAGGACTAGCTGCAGAAACAGATGCAGGACTAGCTGCAGTAAAAGGTGCAGAGCTAGCTGTTGGGGCTATGTTCGAGCTTGCTGCTGGAACAGGAACAGGGTCAACTGCAGGAGCTGTGTTTTTTGGAATAAGAGTGATTGGGGTAGGAGGTTCAGGTATAGGTTTTGGCAAAACTGTCTCAGGAAAATAATCAGCAGAACATGTAGGACTTGGTAAGGAATGAAATGGAAAAACATGTTCATGAAAAAGGACATCTCTAGAGACTAAAAATTTGTTGCTTTGTATGTCATAGACCCTATAGCCTTTAACACCTGGAGGATACCCAAGGAAAACACATGGAATTGTTCTAGGAGACAATTTTGTTCTTTGACTAGGAATTGTGGCAACAAAACACAAACAGCCAAAGGACTTTAAAATTGAGTAATCTGGTTGGTCATGAAAAAGGAGTTCAAATGGAGAACAATCCTTTAAAGTCACTGAGGGAATTCTATTTATTAAGTAGGTTGTTGTAGTAACACAAAAACCCCAAAATTTCATAGGTACCTTGGACTGAAACATAGAGGATCTTGCCACATTTAAGAGATGTTGATGCTTTCTCTCCACAACTGAGTTTTGTTGTGGTCTATGAGGACATGAAAACTGATAAGTAGCTCCTACTTCCTGCAAAAAAGAAGCTAATTACAGCTCCTTTGCATTGTCAGTCCGAATGCCTTTGATATGCTTGGCAAATTGAACTTTAACAAATTGAAAAAACTTTTAATAAGCTGTGTTACCTCAGATTTATGCTTCATGAGATGTGTCCATGTATATCTTGTGGAATCATCCACTATTATAAGAAAATACTGCATGCCATCACAATGTATTAGATGAAATGGACCCTCAACATAATTGTTATGAGCAACAAAATGAGGTCTATGAAATTTAGACAACGGACAAATTTGACAATCATTGGAATTGAATTTGGAAGGAAATTTAAAAGGAATTTTATTACTCAGAATTTTCAAAACATCATCAGACAAATGACCTAGTCTTGAATGTCATATATTGGCATCATTCTGGACAGAATTACAAACAGAAGCATTTTGAAATTGAAATGATTTACTACACAATGGAGGTTCATGCAGTGATTTATTACACAATGGAGGATCATACAAAATAAAAAAAGAAGCAGAGTCAGCACTTGAACCAGTATGCTTAGCAACACTTGATGAAGTGCACAAAGATGTAGGCAAATGATTGTAGACATAGAGACCTTGACTTAGGTTACCTCTACCAATCACCACCTTCCTCTTTGTGTCCTGAATCAGAAAAGTGGAATCAGTAAACAATACATTAAATTCTTTTTTACTCATTAAGGAACTTAAAGAAATGAGATTGAGGTGAAAATTTGGCACAAAAAGAACATTGTGCAAGACTAGATCTGGAGCTAAAGATACAATTCCTATAGCTTGAATAGGAATTTTAGTGTTATTTGGTAACACAACAAACCTATTAGACAATAAGGAATATGAGTCAAAGTAATTCAAAGAATTAGCAATGTGTGAAGATGCACCAGAATCTAATATCCAGATGCTAGAATTTGAGACAATGGAATTAAAAGAAGAGTTGCTCATTGTAATTATACCTGAGGTGCTCGCATCAGAGGAAGAGTTGCGAGCCATTTGAGCCTGAATGTAGGCAAGCAAATGCTGATACTGATCATTGGTCATTGGTTCTTCGGGATCAGTAGGATGATCAAGCACATGATTAACAGAAGTTGGAGCCGGTTTCCCTTTCTTGAAACCTGGTGGATAGCCATGAAGTTTAAAGCACTTATCCTTCATATGTCCAAGAATTCCACAATGTGAACACATTGGACGATCTTTCTTTGGTTTCTTGGACTTTGAAGCATTTGAAGATGCAACAGCAAAGGCATGCTGTGTTTCAGTAACTAAATAACTATCAGCTAAACTAACTCATAACAAACTAACTAACTCTAGTAAACTAACTAACTCTAGTTAATTTACATAATTAACTAACTTTGAAGAGAACTAGATCTGAACAATCAGAGAATGAGAGAAAAAGAATTCACAGTGTAGAATGAGAATGAATTATTCATTTCAATTAACCATCAAGTGGTGTTTACAAAGCTATTTATACAACCAAAATGTAAAACTAACTGAATAACTATCAGCTAAACTAACTCATAACAAACTAACTAACTCTAGTAAACTAACTAACTCTAGTTAATTTACATAACTGACTGACTTAAGCAATAACTAACTTATTAACCGTGTGATAACCTCCGTCTCATTTTAGTCGCCTTATTTAAAATATTTTATTGTCTCAAATTACTTATTTCTTTAAAAAATTAAGAAGTATTAATTACATCTTTTCCAACAATATCACTTGTATCTCAACCAACTATATTCATGAGTTTTTCTATCTAACTACTTCACTACTTCAATTAATAAGGGGTATTTTAGTCAAAAAGTGTTACTTTATCATGAAAATTTGTAAACTCAATCATTTTCTTAAGAGGTATGCATAACCTAAGAGGACAAGTAAAATGAAATGGAAGGAGTAAAAGTAACACTATCTAGAAATCGTTAGTGTTATAATGACTTGAGAGAGAAAACTTTCCGGACAAAATTTGTCTCTATCACAATTGTGGAAATCCGTGCATCATTTTTAGATATGTCTTCATATCCCTTACAAACATAGTTGCTTTTCGGGTGTTCATGACCGAGTCGGCCCGCTAACCTAACCGCCTTGAGCTATTTAGGGTTGGATTTGACTTTCTCTCACAATGAAATTAATAAGGATGAGTTAGTCTCATTTTATGATTGCTATCGGGTTAGGGTTAGCCTTCGTGTTATCTGACCCGTCATATATATATATATATATATAACCTTAAAGGTTAAATATACTGTTGATAGACTAAAAATACACTGCTTTTTGTATGCTTTTTTAGTCGCACTTACAATTAAAAATACATTGTTTTTGTTAAATATATGGACTAAAAATGAATAAAACTTTTGTGAGGCCAAATCAAATTTTATAGGGACCAAAAGCATATTTAATCTTGACCTTAATGTGTGATTTCATTCTATCCTCTAGTTAATATTTTTATCTATTTATTCATCCATTATTTAAAGTTTGATTCCTTTTTACATATATGTCTTTTAATTTTTTAATTGTCACATATTTTTCTTCATTTGAAAGCACACTCAACATGTAAAGTGATACCACCTCCGATCTATATTATAAGATAATTTTTTAATTATTTTTTTGTCATAATTATAGGAAAAATTGACATATTTTAAGATGTATTAATTGATAAAATACCATTTATACCCCTATTTTAATGAGACATGTATATCTACTAGAAGTTCACATTTTTCCTATGCACCCAATTATTAGGGGTATATTTGGAATGATAGTTTAATTTTATAACATTAAATAGGCTTCCTTGGTCTTGGTGATTTTTGTAATTTTTTCTTATATTAAGGCTCCGTTTGGGAGTTAAGAGGGGAGGGAAGGGAAGGGCTTTGGTGGGAGGAAAAGAGGGGGAAAGAAAGAGAAATCCTCCACTTTATTTGAGAAGTGTTTTTGTAAAGAAGGAAAAGAAAATGTTTATGACTAATATATTTTTAATTTTGAGAGTAATATAAAATTATGGAAGAGATTTGAAGAATTTTTCTAAGCCCTACAAAGCTCTCCAAAACCCTCTTCCAATACATTTTTTGAGTTCCCCTATATTAGGGGTTTTATTGTTATGAAGAAAAATAAACCTCGCATTCAAGGTGGGAGACTATCATTCCTTCCCATTCCTTTTTCTCCTTCTTTTTTTCCAAAGCCCTCCCCTCCCCTCCCCTCCTAAACTCTCAAACGGAGCCTAAAGGACCGGAGGTAGTATACTATTATTATTCTCTTGTAACAATGTATAAAATTATAATGGAGTATAAAAATACCTTGTAAATTATGAGAAATTCTAGTGAATATGATATTACTAATTTCATGAACTTTTTTATTTTGGCATAATTTTATAAAAAAACTTATAATTTTATTTTGTTTATAATTCGGGTCAACCTGGTCATGTCCTACTTAAACCCGGTATTAACTAGACTCGTACATCATCGGATTTACTCAGGTATAGGGTCGGGTTCGAGTTTAAAAATTTGAATCGACCAAAATTTAAGGCCGGGTGAGGGACCAACATAACTCGTCTCAACTTGTCACTTGAATACCACAAGTTGCACAAAATGAGATTGTTTATAAACCGACTTCAGTAACATAAATTACTAAAAGCCTAAATTTTTTGTTGAATTAAATTAATTTTTAAGGTTAATGCTGAAAATCAATTTGAAACAAATTTTTAAAGTTATATACATTGAGAGGTAAAGATAATGGGTTTAGGGCCCAAAAATCTGATGACCTCGAGCATGTGCCCTCTAAATATGGGATTTGAATCCTCTCCCACAACCCTATCTCTCCATCCCTCTACACTAACAAATCTCAGCCTTTAAATTAATCTAATGGTTTAAAATTTAAAAAACAAAAAATTGATTGCTTTAAATAGAAAATAATCACTCATTATTAATTATGTATGTGTACTTTTGTTAATCTTCTATTAATGTGGACGCAAGCACAATAGATTACCTTTTTCAATTTCTATACGATAATAATGTTATAAGTAATCTTTGTTTATTTTGTTCCGTCAAAAAAAAAAATCTGTTTATTTTGTACGTCTTACTTTATGTTTTCATTTATTTACATATTGCTACTAATAATATATATTTGAAGTGGAATATAATTACGACTATTTTTGACTGAAAATATAATTACGACTTAATTTGTTGTAATATCCATTTAAAATAATTTTACATTTTTATTTTTTTATCTTTAAAAATTATTTAATTAGTTTTAATGTAACGAAAATCATATATAAGAACCTAATATAGGTACACAATGGTGTATCATGTAATAGAACGTGAATATATTATTAAAAAAAAAAGAAATAGAACGTGAATATTAATTGTTACGGTAAGTAATGATGAGTGATTGTTTTCCATTTAAAGCGATCAAGTTTTTGTTTTGTTTTTTAATTTTAAACCGTTAGATTAATTTAAGGGCTAAAATTTGTTAGTGTAGAGAGATGGAGAGATAGGGTTGTGGGAAAACCTAAGAAACTTGGCAATAGTGAGAGTGTTTTGGTGGAGATACTGATGCTCGTCAACCTTTCACTCGCTCTAACTCTTTATATATCTCTTTATATGTAGAAAGACTTTGTCCTTGATCCTTGATAGAATGTTTTTGAGCACCCAACTTCCTCATTTACTTTGAACATATTGGGTTCACATGGTTCTTTTGATGGCACTTCTTTGACCTTTATTCATCAAAAATCAAATGGTCTTTTAAATCCAATTTGTAAGTTGAAAGATTGTTATCGTGTTACCAAATTATGTGAAAGTGAAACAAGAAAAACACAAAAGGGGGGTTGAATTGTGTTTTTAAAACTTTTTCGCAGACAAAATTGGATATGCAGACGTAGAAACAATAAAGCTTGTAATGAGTTCTAACACAGACCAGACACAAAGTTGTCCGCGTCTTATTTGAAAAACTTCATCAAGACGCTTCAAACCCCAATTAGTAAACTCAAATAAAGGTACTAAAGTAAGTGTGTTTAGGAAGAGAGAAACACACATATAATTATCCTGATTCACTTTCAATCTGTTTAGTCCCTTCATCTAACGAATTTTCTCAACTGACCCAATAGGTTACAAACATACGTATTTTCTAGCCTAACACGACTGTACATGCAACAAACTTAAGGCAACACTACAATGTTCCGTAAATACAACCTTCAATTGGATTTACATCTTTCAAAGAAATCAATGATTGAAATAAGGAACAACAACTCTGTATTAACTCTCAACAGAGAGGATAAGAAATTAAAGCTCGATTTTTTTTTAAATAACTCTCAACAGAGAGGATAATAAATGTAAGCTTTAAATGAATCAAAGAATGTGAAATAAATTTTGCAGCATTTCAACAAGATAATAGTTCTCATATCTACTTCAATCTTCAAACAAACTTGTCCTTATAGCGAATGATGAATAATCTCATGGTTAAATGGCTTGTTTCTATTCTGGATAACATTAAAACGGTGTGATTGGTAAAGCATGAAAAGCGAAGAAAGAAAATTTTCGGCGAGAGAATCAGAAGAAAATACTGTAGCATCGTGATTGTTTAGGCGAGAAAATGCAGCGAACGAAAAAAAAAAAACACGGGACCCATGACTGTTTTAATTTCTTCGCCACACAGACGTGAAAATGGGGAGAAAATATAAATCATCTCCTCTTTCCAATTCTACCCCTATTTTCCAAATCAAATAATCAACACTTCACTCTTTTAAAAAATAATCAATACTTTTCTATTCTCTTTTTAACTCAAGGATATTGATGTCTTTTAAAAAATAATCAACAGTTCTCTCTTCTCTTTTTCTCTTCTTGTTCACTTATTCCAATTAATACTCAAATCTACTATATTTCTCACATTTTTCTCACATTTTTCTCTCTTTTTATACTCTCTCTTTACAATTTCTCTCTTCATATTTTCTCTCGTCTACCAATCACATCCTAAATGACGTATCCATTCAGTTGGTCTTCTTGTTAAAGTTGTAGTAGCCTTGGAGTTGTAGCAAGTGGCTTCTTCTTAGAAAAGTGTACTATCTTCTCTACAACTTGTACCTTTCTTCGGTGCTTGCTTTTAAGGTTTACATTTTCTTATAAAACAACATTGATGCTACTGAAATCACAAAATCTCACTTTCTACTTCTCTCACAAAACTATCGTCGCCAGGCTTTCTCTCAATTTTTTAAACACCCCATTGTCGCATCTACTAAATTATTTTATTTTATTTTATATTTTATTTTATTTTATTATTATAAAATTTGGCTATTTTCAGCACTGTGTTCCAACCTTGTACTGTACTCTTTTACCATTATAAATTAAAAAAAAAATCAATTCTGGAATGTTCTTTTCAATCGTTCTCTACTGTGCGTGATTCTCGCGTTGTAATTCATCGCATTTGTTTGCATTCAAACCAGTTGAAGCTTTATAATCAAAACAAACATTGTGCCCTCTATTGTGACCCTTTCCTTCCTCCGCTGCAACAACGGCCTTTCACCGCAAGCGGCCGGCATGCACTGCTCTTCCCTATGCACCGCTACTGCTGCTGTTGCAAGCGGCGGTTTCCTAGCCTCCTTCATCTGACATGGGTCACCGCCCCTTTCTCGTCGGCGCCACTCTGCATGTACGACACACCTCCACCGTGTGCGACCTCAATTGCTGAGGTTCATCCACCATCAGAGGCTTTAAATGGCTTTCTGGATTTACCATAGGTGGCCGCCACACGTGCAATACCTCCTCACATCTTTACCATCCTCTTTCTCATCTACTAGACGTTGTTGCAACCCCCTCTTACTTTCGTTTCCCCTCTCTTCTCGCACTCTCTCTTAACCCCAGTTTGGAACCCCTCCAGGCACTCTGGTCGCCTTGATCGTCGGTTATAGAGCTGCTACCGATCATCACAAAGGCGTAAAAGATGTGTTGGTGAAGTAAGGCGAAACATGGACTTTTGTGCAATTATTTTTACCTATATGTAACCGGATATAACAGGTAAATTAGGTTGTGCACCGGTAGACTACAAGGAAAGTAGTCCATCCTATAACCGCCCTATTGTCGTTGGTTTTTCTCCAAAATTCAAGCTTCTTCATGGCGTCTATATCAATTAGTAATGTTTCTTCCTTTATATTTGCCACCTCATTGAGGCTTTAAGATGAATAAGAAAGAAAGAGCTAGGAAAGAGAGAAAAACAACAGAAATGACATATTTTTCCCGATAGGTTTGCGAAGAAGCAGAGAAAAGAGAAATAAAAATGTTGGGCCCCACAACTTTTTTTTGGCAATTGTTGTCTACACCCAACACCCATCAATCACACCCCACAATGTTATGATTTGATTTGATCAAATTACTTCTACAAAAAATTCAATAATCTCTCTTTTATTCCCACTTCCCGTTATCCAGTGTACCATAAATTACCCAATTTATAGTACTGAATAAATGTTTTCAATCCCGTAAATTATACAATTTACGGTACTGAAAAAAAAACATGATTTTTTTTCAAAATACATATAGTAGATTACACAATTTGCGGTATTGATTTTTTTCTTCAATACCTTAAATTGTGTAATTTATGGTATGCATACTTTTCAAAATACATGCTGTAAATTACACAATTTATGGTATTAAAAAAATTCAATATCGTAAATTATGTAATTTACGATAAAGGCAATAGAAACAAAAAGAAAATGCTAACAACCATGCCTGAAGGGAGGAGGGAGGAGAAAGAGCGGAGGTTGGAGGAGGAGGAGAAGAGGAAGTTTGGTGGGGGTGAGATGAAGTGGGTGTGGGAATTTTAGGGAGTTTTAGGATTTTTTAAGTGAGGAGTATTTTTGGGTTTTCAAAAAATGTGGGTGCTGTTGGTGGGGGTGTGGAGAAAATATGAGATGGAGTGGGTGTGAGAAATTTAGGCAGTTTTAGGATTTTTTTAAGTCAGGAGTAATTTGGGGTATATAGGGAGTTTTAGGATTTTTTAAGTCAGGAGTAATTTGGGGTATATAGGGAGTTTTAGGATTTTTTAAGTCAGGTGTATTATGGGGTTTTCAAAAAATGTGGGGTGTGATTAATGGATTGTTGGGTGTAGGCAACAACTCCTATTTTTATTTCTCTCCAATTTAGTGAAGAAATGATGAACAGCCCAAAGAGAAAGGGGAGGAGATTCTCTCCAGTGAAATTTTCACTGGAGATTGTGCAGAGTTCATCTCATCCATCCATACTTTCTCCCCATATTTTTTTTATATTTTTCATGTATAAAATCAAGGGCTGAGATCCCACTGCAGAAAATTTACACTACAGGGGATCCAAACCCCAAAGACAGAGAGAGCGAGCGAGTTGACAAATTTGGATCTAATAAATTTCTTAGCGTTGGCTTTGAAAAATTGAAACTAACACATCAATTTCTTTTGGGGAAGCTGAAAGTTGGGGTGAGATAAGTTAAAAAAAATTGTTGTAGAACCCGAGGTATCACTTTGAGTTTAAAAACTTAAATTAATTAATTCAAATAAAAAATAGGTTAATCAAATTAATCAAATTAAATTATTAATAAATTGAATTAATAAAAATATTAAATTAAATTGAATTAAAATAATCAATGTAATTTAATTACAACTACTAATATTTAAATTTAATTAAATCAAAACAATAAATTCAATTAATCAATAAATTTTATATTGATTTTTTAGTTAAGGGTATTTTTGTCTTTTTAAAAAATAATTATATTTCTCTATTCTCACTTTGTTTGAGATAGATGATACACTTCTTTTATTTCTTTCACTTCTATTTCTACTTCTTTTTTTTTATACAAACAATACATCAAAATTACTTTATTTTTCATATCTTTTTCTCT
Organism: Calophaca sinica; assembly: GCA_037113605.1. Classification (NCBI taxonomy): domain Eukaryota; kingdom Viridiplantae; phylum Streptophyta; class Magnoliopsida; order Fabales; family Fabaceae; genus Calophaca; species Calophaca sinica. The sequence continues at coordinate 32,714,518 of CM073733.1, read as the reverse complement.
TCTCGTGCTATCTTCTCATTTTCTTTTCAACCTTTATTTCTTCTCTTCTCCTTATCTCTAGACTGTTAGGTTGATTTGAAATTCGTCCTCCAGTTTGATTGGCCACTTTATTTGGGAACAAACCATGCAAAGAATGTGACCTTGTGTGTTTTTCAAGTTTCAACTTTCAGAATAATTGAAATTGAAATGGTACCCAAACAGAAGCAAAGCGATGATGTCATGGCATATGTCGGTGAAGGTCTGATTCATCTTATTTATTTATAGGTTTAATTGCACTTTTGGTCCTCCAGTTATTACGATTATGCGATTTTGGTCCCTAAGTTTCAATTGTGCGAATTCGGTCCTCTAGGTATTGCGATTGTACAATTTTGGTCTCAAAGTTCCAGTTGTGCTAATTGGGTCTTCTAGTTATTATAATTGTGCGATTTTGCTCTGTGACACCCTCTACCCCGCATGTTAACATTAATGAATAAAATAGAAGTAATAATCATATAGTAAAATTTGCAGTCAATTTAAAACTTTCAACCAAAGGTAGAGTCATCACGCTCGACAACTAACATTTGCGGATTTAAAAAAAAAAACAAGAGTCATTACAACCACAATAAAAGAAACAATGAAAATAAATCCCCCGATGTCACAAGTATCTCAGAGCTAACCCTAAGTAAATACATCGATAATAACAACTAAATCAACAATCAACAAAAGGGGAAATCCTAAGCTACGTGGTGATCGCATCCATGAATCATTCCTCAACCATGTCATCCTCTTCACCTGCAAGTTCGTCATCTAAACATGCACAATGGCGTATGAGTAGCCACAACAAAGGGGTTAGAAATCACATACAATAATAGCACTTAACGGCAAAGGAATAACAAAAGCAATGCGCAAAACAATATCACACATCAACCATAACATCAACATCATATGCAATCCTAGACCGACGCCTACTTCGGGATGCATGTGGATCCAACTATACGCCAATGAGCGAGTGAGGGTGCCCCCGTCACTCTCGAGTACGAATAGTGGCTAGTCAAGGTGATCCGGTTTATAACTGGGACGACCCAGCGGTGCCCCGCCTTTATATAAGACCCCTTACCCTGATCGATCTCCAAGGTCGGGCACCTTGCCCATAGTGTCTGACACTAGAACGTATCCATTTTGCTCATCGTTAACAACAACAACGCGATACCTCACGATGCATGAACACAAAAGCAAACAAGGTATCTATCAACAACAACCATCAACAACATCAACCAACTTAGCAAGTGGTCGGCAACAACAACATCAACAAGGTACTACTTGTCAGTGCGTTGACAAGTTTCCCCCAACCTTGACATAAGTCCAAGTAAACATCCTACCTCACCACACAAAGTACTAACTAATCTTTCATACCTCTTAGACCTCTTTCTCAATTAATCAATTCCAACAAAGTTCACCTAAGGTAGATCACCCCCTTCAGATACCCTATTGATCCTCGAAAACCCTTAGAATACACATTAGGACACTGCCCTAAGCCAGGATGAAGCAAAAAGCACGAAAACACGTCGTACCAAGGCAGCACTCAGTGCCTGGCACCTATAGGGGTGGGCACCTGGCACCCAGCCTCTGTTTCTCAATCTTTCAGCAGAAATTTCTATGTGGTCCCCACGTGTTTGGGGATGACCGGACGTACCATACTACTCTTATAAAATTATGGAACACTATCCAAAAGGGTTTGGGTCAATACAAAAGGGTTTGGGTCAATACCTAACCTATCTTGAGTTTAAAAATTCAATTAGTTAAACTTTACAAAATTCTGCCAACACTTAGTCAATTTTTCAGTCATTTTCTGCACTAAAAGTTTTCTAAGTTACCAAACCTCACCAATCCTTACTCCTATACACTTAAACCATCAACACATGAAAATCATCATCAATCTTAGTTTCTAAGACCATCTTGACCATAACTTAGCCATTTATAACGCTACTTCTATCTTAGAAAAATTCTGCATAATCACTAACTATCACGAAATCTACAATTTTCTGCACAATCATATCATCGACCTAGTTAACCTAAGTACACCATAAACATACCCTAGAGCATTCTAATACTCAAATGATACATCAAACTCAGAATGGCAATAAAACAAATAACATCATATGCAAGGCATACATTTCATTCACACACATATCAAGCTTTCAAGCCAAGGCAACCAATTCATCACATAATCCATACATGTTAAATTATCACAAAAGCAACTCAACAACACATCACAAGGCATTTCACGTTGACTTTAACATTATGACAACACATAAAATCATGGTTTTCCCATCACCATGGTGACGGTACTCGTCCATGCACGACTGCGCCAAGCCCAGGGACCATGGGACCTCCCTATTGCTTAAATTAAATCCATAACCCCACTATCATGCATCATTCTACCTTCTTACCTTATAATTTTCGTGATTCTTAGAGAAGGTGGAAGAGAAAGGTCCTTTGCTTCACAAAAATGGTGTTTGTCCTTCAAGAACACAAGAACATGACAAGAAACAAGGAAATAGTGAGTTACCCTAATGATGAAGAAGAGATCAAACCCTAACCCAAGAGGCTTACCTTATGATCAACCCTCTCACAATGATAGAAGAATGCTAGTGGAATCACACAAAATTCGAGTTCCTTAGGTTTAGTCCAAAGAAAGAACCACCAAGTGCAGAAATAGAGAATTGAGAGAAGAATGAGTAGTTTGAGACTTTGGCTTAGGGTAATGGGGGGTTATGAACGTGATTAGGAGCTGATAATGGATGGGTTTAAGAGAGGTTATGACCCACTAATCGTATCCCCTTTGATTGGGTCAAAAAGGGGTCCCACAAGGTCAGAAAATGACTCCTAAAATGCAGCAAAACTCAAAATCGTGCAATTCCAGAGTTGCAACAGGCGCCATGTGCCCCTGTCCAGGCACCCTGTGCCCTGTCTCAGTCATTTGCAGGCGCCCTGCGCCTCCTGGTACTGTATTTTCGGTCTGTTTCGCATCCTAATTCGCACAGTCGTGTCACGTATTGATCCTAATTAATTCCTAATCAATCAAAAATCATTTTTAAACACATAGTCACACATCATAATGTATACATGCATACACAAATTATCCTAAGTCCTAGAGGCGAATTTGAGGGTGTTACACGCTCCCTGGTGCCGTTCAATTTCTAATAAAAAATATTGATGTATCACATGTGGGTATGACTTAACACATAATTTGATATATGTGGTATGTTAGTTGGCTTAAAAATTTAAAAACCTTTACAATATTTTCAGTTATAAATTGAATGACGATTGATCGGATGGGCAAACAACGCACAACTGCGATACCTAGAGGACTTAAATCGCTCAATTAGAACCCGAGGGCAAAATCGCACAATTGTATTATTTGGAGTACCCAATTCGCTCAATTAGAACTTTGGGAACAAGATCGTACAATTGCGATACCTGGAGGACCAAAAATATAATTAAGCCTTATTTATAAATAGAGTAAAGTCTCATTTTAGTCGCTGACAAAAATTGTGCGACCCATTTTTGTCTCTGACAAAAAATAAGTCCAGAAATAGTCCCTGATATTTTCAAAACAGGACCACGTTAGTCCCTCCGTCTGTCTCCTTCCAAATTCGTTACATAATGTGCTGACGTGTCACGTTCAATGCTCACGTAGTCACGTTAACTCTCTCTATGGTGACAAAACAAGAATATGTGCCTTATTTTTTTTTCTTCTGTAAATCTGATTTTGGACCTTTTAGTCCCCGGCAAAATTGGGTCATACTAATCTCATTTTCTTCTCGCGTGCAACTTGGCATGTCTTGATCTCGTTCATTTGAAATTCGTACTCGAGTTTGATTGGTCACTTTATTTGGGAACGAATGTTACAAAGAATGTGACCCTGTGCGTGTGTTTCAACTTTCAACTTTCAGAATAATTGAAATCAAATAGTTAATGTCCACCCAAACAGAAGTAAGGTGTTGATGCCATGGCATATGTCAGTGAAGGTCCGATTCACCATATTTTTAAATAGTGCAAGGCATATGCGAATTTGATTCGTCTCAACATTATTAGGAAATATGGAGAAAAGAGATATGGCAGAGGTTACTGTAAAATATCAGGCAAAGGAATACGCAGATGCAAGGCCAAGTTATCCACCGCAACTCTTCCAATTCATCGCTTCAAAAACACCCTCTCACAACATCGTTTGGGGCGTAGCCACAGGTAGCGGCCAAGCTGCCAAATTTGTACAATCTTGTTTGAGTCTAGTCAAGATGATCCAGTGTATGCATAGGACGCCCCAGCAGTACCCCACCTTTACGTAATACCCCTTACATACAACTACTCGCAAGGCAAGCAAAGCTCCTCATGGCCGTCTCCGACCGTTCCCCATGAAAACCTTTGCTCACCACCCAAGCGACACCACATCCTCGATGCGCGATAACCGACTTAAGTGTCCATTAGCTGCGTAACTCAAATATGGAGTCAATATTCAATAGCGTTCACGTGATCAACAGACATGATGTCCATTGCGTCATCAAATCCGTCGAGTATACAATCAAAGTCGTCATCGTACATTGGTCACAAATCGTGACCAACAGACAAGCAACGAAGGTAAAAGCCTTTACTCTCTCAACATAATCCACACATTGGTCGAAATCCGTAATTTGTGATATTGAAAAATGTTTTTCAATACCGTAAATTGGGTAAATTACGGTATGATATTTTCCAAAGTACATACCATAGATTACCCAATTTATAGTAAGGACAACAGAAACGAAAAAAAATGCTAACAACCGTTCCTGAAGGGGGGAGTAGGAGGATCGGAGGTTGGAGAAGGAGGAGAAGAGGAAGTTTGGTAGGGGTGTGGAGAAAATGTGAGATGAAGTGGGTGTGGAGAAATTTAGAGATTTTTAGGATTTTTTAAATCAAAAGTATTTTAGGGTTTTTAAAAAACATGAGGAGTGGTTGATGGAGTGTAGGCAACAACTTCCCTTTTTTATTTCTCTCCAATTTAGCGAAGAAATGTTGAACAAGCCCAAAGAGAGAGAGCGGGCTGACGAATTTGGATTTAATAAATTGCTTAGTGCTGGCCTATCCAATGTTTGCGGTCCCTTTTCTCTGTTAGGGTTTGGTTCTTCATTGCTGAAGATTGTGGTCTCCTGGCTGGTGATGGGTAGCTTTTCGGATTCCTTTGCTCTGGAAAAGCTAGTTTCTACTCTCGCTGGCGTCGATTAGTGTCAGCTAGGGTTTGGTGTTCCCTCGTGGAATTGTTTCGTTCGACTTACGGGCTTGGTCTCTTGAGGTTAGATGCTGGCCGCTGCTTAATCTTCTGGTTTCTGTGTCGTTGTTTCTTGCAATTCCTTTTAGTGAGATTTGTTCATGGTTATTCCTCTGTTATTGTCCATGGAAGCCACTCCGAAAGTGAAAGTGTGTTATCTGGTATTATTGCTCTCCTTTTTTTAGTTTTGTTTGTTCTCCTCTGTCTTTATGTTAGTTTATTCCTTTAGCTTGTTTTATTATCCTCGGTTCTTTTATCAGTGCTGGTTGGTCTCTTATTGGTCTTGTTTTCAGTATATCTTTGCCATCTTTTGTGAGTTGCTTTCGTTTTAGGTGTTTCTTGTGTTCCTACATAGCCTTGTCTTTTTCCTGAATCCTTACTCTTCGTGTGTTTCTTCTTCTATGCCCAAACTATTGTCGGCCACTACTTGTTAACCCTTTGTGATTGTTGCCTCTATTTTTTCTCCCTGTTTTGGTCTTTACTGCCTTTGTGCTCAAAGGTTGTAAACAGTTTTCTTCCCCCTTTTTAGTGTCCTTTGTCTTTTGTGCCTTGATTGTCCTCTGGTGTGGCCCCCAAGTGTGTTCTTGTTTCTCGAACGTTTTTTCTGGTGCTTGAGTCTCTATGGCTTCTAGTAGTATTCTAGCCTCGAATCTCCCTGAAGATGAGGCCTTTGAGGTGTCTGACTTTCAACAAAAGTCCTAGGTTGATGAAGATCTCTCTAAGAAAGCTTTGGTGGGGAAAATTATCTCTGACAAAGCATTAAACAAGCAAGCTGTTAAAACTATCCTTTGGAAGACATGGCAAGAGTATGTTGATTTAAACATAACGGATCTTGGAAAAAAATTATTCTTGTTTAGTTTCCATTCTTCGGATGTTGTGCGGGCTATTCTTAAAAAGAGTCCATGGTTTATCATGAACCAATTAATTACTCTTCAATATTGGGATTCTAATGCCTCGATTATAGATCTTAACTTTGACTCTGTCCCCTTTTGGATTCAATTACATGGTTTGCCTCTAGACTTTCTAAAACCTGTTAAAGCCAGTGCCTTACTTTGTCGAATGGGTGCTATTTTGGAGGTGGAGGACCCTATAGTTGAGGGGAAAATTCTGAGACACTTTATTTGTGCTAAAGTTATGATTAACATAAGGAAACCTCTCTGGTCAGGCTGTTGGTTAAATAAAGGAGCAGTTGGGAAACTTTGGGTGGATTTTAAATATGAAAGACTTCAGGGAATATGTTTTGGCTACAGTTTATTTGGACATGAGCAGAAAGCTTGCAAACATCCCCAGGCTATGGCTGTAACAAACAAATCCTTACCTAAATATGGCCCTTTCATGGGCGCCCCGGCACCTAAAACCTTAGATTCCATACTGCTAGAGCAAGGCATATTTGCTAATCAGGCTAAGAAGAATGAAGAATCTGAGAGGGGACAGCTGGATCTTCTAAAGACACACAACCCCTTAACAATACTCATGATGACATGACTAATGCGGCGGGAGTGGCGGAACAGGTGTTTGGACAATCTTCTTTCAGTTATTCTAGGTTCAAACGAGAGTTAATACACCAAGATGTGCCTTTTTTGAATCCAAGTGTTCTGAGCCAACTTCCAGTAAATGATCAAAAGCAAAAAGGTGAGGGTGCTAGGGAGGACGAAACTGGGTTTCTTGATAAAATCGAGAATAACAGAAGGGATTGTCAAAGAAAGCTAAGGAATGTAGCAGACCCTCCGATCTTTGTCTTTCAGAGTGCACACAAACATAAGGGGGTTTCTATTAATGAAGCTAAATCCGATGTGGTTATCCCCGGTCAAGGTAGGGAGTGTACTAATCCCACAAGGGACAAAGGAAAACAACCGATGTTCTCAAATGCTGCTACCAAACAGACATACCAATAAGACTCTCCCCCATCCCGGCTAACTTCAGCAACAACAAGAATTGACCTGAAGGAAAAACAGGTCAGATCTGGACTAGGCCCGAGATGCTTGGAAGACTTAGATTTGGTCACAGAAGACATAGGGCTAAAAGAGCGGGTGGTAATGATTGACTACCAAAGCCCAACGAATCCGGATATGAGATACTCTGGAGTTAACCTGAGTTTGACAGAAATCCAAAAGGTTAGGGAAGCTTGTGTGACGACCCATGCCCACAACACCCCCACCCAAACTCAGAAGACACCAAAGGAATCCAAGGAGTACTTTGTCCAACTCCCACTAGAAGATGATGATTTTGAAGTTGATACTAGGCTAGCCTGTCTTAAGCCAGCGGATGAACTGGCTCTAGTTGTTCACATGAATAGCAGACTTACAATGAAGAGAAATAGAGATACTCTATCTGACCATCCCTCAAACCCCTTGCAACAGATGGAGACTTATCAAAAGCCCGTGAAGAAGAAAAGGGTGGAGCGATGGTATGATGATTTTGGTAACTTACTTACCATAACCTTGGAAAGTGATGAAGAGGGAGTTGATAACATGGCTGAGGAGGCGGGCCTAACCATGCCCCCAACCTCCAAATGACTTGTATAAACTAGAATTGTCGGGGTTTGGCGGTGGCCTCAACAATTGATGAATTACGCGACCTGTGCAAAGTACACCGACCAACTCTGCTCTTTTTAATGGAGACGTGAGCTAAGAAAAGAAGAATTGAAATGATGCGAAGAAAACTTCGGTTCCAGTCTTGTTTTTGGGTTGAGCCGCGAGGTCTATCGAGAAGACTAGCATTATTCTGGAATAGATCCTTTGAGATTCAGATCTTACATGCTGATAGCAATATCATCCACACTGCTATGTTGGATAGAAGCAATAGTTAGTGGTTTGAGTGCAGCTTCATTTATGGCAATCCTACTTTTCAACATCGGAAGAGTTTATGGAACAAGATCTTGGGCATTCAACCGAATAGAGACTTCCCTTGGTGTACTATGGGGGATTTCAATGAAATGCTTGAGCCCTACGAAAAAGAAGGATTGAGACCTATTGAACCAGGAGAATGGAATTATTTAGAGATTTCCTCCACAAGGCTGGTCTTATGGATTTTGATCTTAAAGGCAGTAAATTCACTTGGCTAAGTAACCCTCGGGATAATTTTGTTATCAGGGAAAGGGTTGACAGGGTCATGGCAAATTGGAATTGGAGGAGCTCTTATCGTAATGCTATTGCCATAGCTCTACCCATTGTATCTTCGAACCACTCTCCTATCCTTTTCCTTCCCTCTCCGAGAGCTAGAAGTGATAAGGTGTTCAAAGCAGAGGTTTTTTGGGAAGATCACCAAGATTACTAGAAAACTGTCCAAAATGGCTGGGATTCAGGAGTGGCAACAGGTGGGCTGGATGGTTGGCAAGCTCTTCTTTATAAAACACAAGCCTGTAAGGAGACTTTGGCAGATTGGCATAAGAAGACCTTCAAGAGAGCTGACCTGGAATTACACAGATTAAAGAAACACTTGAGTCAGATCCAAAACCTAGATGTTGTTGATTGGGAGCAAGTTAAGGATGTTTAGAAGAAGATTGCTAGCTTATGGAGACAGGAAGAGGCCAACTGGGCTCAAAGATCTAGAGTGAAATAGTTGAACTATGGTGATAGGAATACAAAGTTCTTTCATGCTTTGATCATTCATAGGAGAGACATCAACAAACTACATCGGATTAAAGATTCAGAGGGCCAGTGGGTACAAGATCAAGTTGATATAGAACACGTTGTTCTAAATCACTACCGGCAGATCTTTCAATCCGAAGAAACCTCTTCTATCCAGCAATGTCTTGCAGGGATACCGAGGTTAGTTACAGATGAGATAAACCATGATTTCTTGGTAGATGTCATTAATGCAGAAATAAAAAGTGTTGTGTTTAGTCTTGGAGCCTTAAAAGCCCCAGGACCATATGGCCTCAATGGAAAATTTTATCAGTCTAATTGGGAAACTGTCAAAGAATCGGTTTGTACGGCTATAAAGAGTTTCTTTAAAGAAGGAATGGTCCCAGCAAATATTAATGAGACTTTAGTCACTCTGACCCCTAAGGTTCCTATGCCTGAGAATTTGCATCATCTGAGACCTATTAGCTGCTGCAATTTCATCTATAAGGTAATCTCTAGGATCTATGTCCAAAGACTTAAACCTTATATGGATAAGCTAATTACCCAGAACCAAAGTGCTTTCATTGGGGGGGATGATACGAGATAATATTATAGTGGCTCATGAGATCTTATACTCTCTTAAACAAAAGGGCACAGTTAGTAAGTCAGGAGTGGCCATTAAACTCGATATAAGCAAGGCCTATGATATATTGGAATGAAATTTTCTTAAGGCTGCCCTCCTTGCCTATGGGTTCTTTGATGTTTGGGTTTCTAGAATTATGTCTTTAGTCTCCTCAATGCATTATAGATTTAAGATTAATGGCCAGATCAGCAACCCTCTCATCCCCTCTAGAGGGCTAAGACAAGGAGACCCTATCTCCCCTTATCTATTTATCTTAGCCTCTGACGTCCTTTCTCATATGCTTAACAACACACTGATTCGACAGGAAATATTGGGAACCAAGCTAGCACACTATGCCCCAGCTCTTTCTTATCTCCTTTTTGCGGATGATTCCCTCTTATTTGCCACGGCAACAGAGGAGGAGATATTTCGTATCTTGACCATACTGAACAAGTATTCTAAAGCCTCGGGTCAGAGGCTCAATCTTGCTAAATCAGGCCTCATCTTTGGCAAATATGCTCCTGCCCCTCTGAAAACTAAGATTGCAGCTATCCTCAATATTCCGGTCTGGAGTCAACCTGGGAAGTACTTAGGTCTCCCCAGTGATTGGGATAGATCCAAAACAGAGGTGTTGGCTTGGATAAAAGATAGAATCCTAAACAAAGTAAAGGGATGGAAGGAATGTCTTTTGAATCAAGCTGGTAAAGAAGTTCTTATTAAGGCCGTCATCCAGGCTTTTTCAAGAAAATGTGCTTTATAGTGGCTAAATTTTAGTGGTCCTCAAATGGTCGTACTAGAGGTATTCATTGGAAAAGTTAGAAACTGCTCACTAAAAGGAAACTTAATGGTGGCACGGGGTTCAGGAATTTTGAAGAAATGAACCAAGCACTCTTAGCCAAACAAGCATGGAGAGTCACCCAGAACCCCCAGGCCCTATGGGTTCAAATCCTGAAAGGGATTTATTTTGCTAACGTTTCTTTTTTGAAGGTACCAGCTAATTAGAGAGGATCTTGGATTTGGAAAAGCCTGATCCATGGAAGAAACCTTCTCAATATGGGTGGTAGATTGGCAGTTAGCAGAGGAAATACTATAGACTTGGAAAGAGATATCTGGATTCATGATGGAACTAAGGCATAGACTTTAACCTCCCAGCCAGATGGTAGAGTCTCTTCTCTCAAAAACCAGTCTATTGGGGACTGGGATAGGAACAAACTCAAAATTACTCTTACTCCCCAATCTGCCATAAAGGCTATCCAGACACCAATCGAGTGGTTGAATGATGAGGATAGATTTTACTGGCCTCATAATACCATTGGTGACTATTCTGTTAAGTCTAGTTATTTGGTTGCCAGCCAGAGCATTCTAGAGGAAGATACAGTTCCCTCAACCTCTGCAGGTACTTCTCAAGCCTTTTGGAAAGAACTATGGAAGTTTCAAGTTCCCCAGAAGGTAAAATTGTTCCTTTGGAAAATAGGCCATGAAATTCTACCTATTTGTGAAAACCTTTGGAAAAAGAAGTTGTCCAGGAGTCTTCTTTGCCCAATCTGTAAAGAGGAAGTAGAAACCCTAGAGCACCTGTTCCTGTTGTGCCCATGGACCAGACCCATTTGATTTGCAATTCAAGTTCAACGTGTTCTTGACAATATGAGAATCACTACCTTAAGAGAATGGTTACTGAATAGAGTCAATTATCTTAACCTTTTCCTAGACTATAAGATGTTTGGTATTGCCACTATCTGCTTTACTCTGTGGGAGATATGGAAAACTCAGAATAGAGTGGTGTTTGAGGAATAAGCTATTAACTTACATGAGACCATCCATAAGATCTCGGTGCAAACATCTAAAACCAACAGGGAACCTAAGCAGAATTCCCTTAAAAACCCCACCCATCCGAGAGTTGGGCAAAATTGGAGACCACCGCGTCTGGGCACTGTCAAATTTAACACTGATGCAACCTTCAGGACTGGCAAAAACATTACAAGCTCTGGCATCATCGCTCGAGATTACCTTGGGGAGATCTCTACGGGGGCTTTTCGTATCTTTCCTGCTTGTAGCCCTTTAGTAGCAGAAGCCATGGCTATTCGTGATGCCTTTCTCCTTGCAAGCAACCTTCAGCTCCCCAGTATCATCGTTGAGAATGATTCTCTTGAAGTGATCCTCTGTTGCCGAGTTGAAAGAAAGAAAGGAGTAATCCTTCAAATCATTTCAGATATCCATAGACTGGAGAATAACTTTATCCATTGTGGTTTTACCTGGGTTTCTCGAGTAGGAAACAAGGGTGCTCACTTGATAGCAAAGATGGCCTTGATGAACTCCCTCTATCCGAATTGGATCTATGACCCTCCGCTGGAGCTGAGAAGAGTCATTGAGAGCGAAAAGCCTAGAAACACAGACCCCCTCCCGGGGCTATGTATCCTCCTCGTAATTGTGATTTGGAGCCTTGGCCCTCCTTCGATCCTTGTGATACTAGATCTACATCTGGTGGCTATGGGAGACTGCAGGATCTGGAACACTCTGGCTTAAATCGTTTGATTGCTGGGAGCCTGGCCCACCCTCTGGTGTCTTGGGGGAATACAATGTCTTTGGGGAATACTTCCGGATCGATGGACGATGACCACGGTGCAGGTGGGAGAAACCTTCAATGAAATGATTGAGTGATGGCAGAAGCTCTGAAGCGATACTATTTGGAGCTAGGGTTTTGTTTGATCTCTCCTTGTGTTTAGAGAGAATTAGTTCGTGGCTTCGTAGTTTGTTTTCTAGTGTGTATCTTCTAAATCCCTTAGCATGTAAGTCTCATGGAGTCAGTTTGTACCATGCGCTAAGTAGGGAGTTTTTTGGGCTTGAGCCCATTGGTGTTGGGTCTAAGCTTGTTCAGACCTAGTATTTGTATGGACCTTGTTTCTTGAATGAAAGGGCTACATATTTCTGACAAAAAAAAAAAACACATCAATTTCTTTTGGCCTTTGGGGAAGCTGAAAGTTGGGATGAGAAAAGTTAAAAAAAAATTGTTTTAGAACCTGATGCATAACTTTGAATTTAAAAACTTAAATTAATTAATTCAAACAAAAAAATAAGTTAATTAAATCAATCAAATTAATTAAATTAAATTATTAATAAATTGAATTAATAAAAATATTAATTTAAAACTTTCCTTTTATAACAGAAAAAAATAATCAACTAATTTAATTACAACTACTAATATTTATATTTAATTAAATCAAAATAATAAAATCAATTAATTGATAAATAGTTTTTTAGCTAAGGACATTTTTGTTTTTTTAAAAATAATTATTCTCACTTTCTATTCAACTAAACAAAGTGAGATAGACGATACACTTCATTTGTTTCTTTCACTTCTATTTTTTTTCTTTTTTTCTTATACCGAACAATACATCAAAATTATTTTATTTTTCATATTTTTCTCTCTTCTCATGCTATCATCTCATTCCCGTCCCAAGTGCAACTTGGCATGTCTTGAAACTTGGGTTTATTCCTGATCTCTAGATTATTAGGAGCCCATTTGGTTTAGATTTTAGATAACCCAGAATCAATTTTGGGAGTAAAAACAAAGCGAATATGCTTGAAAATCACTGTTCATGTGTTTGGGTTGTAAAATCGCGATGGATAAAATTGATTCTGAGTGGCTAAAATTGATTATTTTGAGAGCAAGACTTTTCTAGTTTTTGCATTGAATAAAATCAATTATGGGTATGAGACCTTCAAATTTCTTTATAATTACACATCAAAAGTGATTCTAATTTTCTCATCCAAACAAAATTAATTTTTTTGAACACACTTTTAAAATATTATTACCAAACACAAATTATTTTTTTTAAAATTCGATTTTTTTAAAATTAATTCTTTTAATATCAACTTTTCAGAATCAATTATATCAAAATCTAAAAGAAGCCGACTCTAGGCTGATTTTGAAATTCGTTGATTGGTCACTTTATTTGGGAACGAACCATACGATGAATGTGACCTTGTGTGTTTTTCAATTTTCAACTTTGAGAATAATTGAAATTGAAATAGTACCCAAACAAAAGTGAAGCGATGATGTCATGGCATATGTCAGTGAAGGTCTGATTCATCTTATTTATTTATAAATAAATAGTGCAAGGCATATGCAAATTTGATTGGTCTGAATATTATTAGGAAATAAGGAGAGAAGAGAGATGGCAGAGGAGGTTGTAAAATATCAGGCAAAGGAATACGCAGATGCAAGGCCAAGTTATCCACCGCACCTCTTCCAATTCATCGCTTCAAAAACACCCTCTCACAACCTCGTCTGGGATGTAGCCACAGGAAGCGGCCAAGCTGCCAAATCTGTACCAATCTCTTTCCTATCTTTCTTTTTGCCTCTTTGCCATGTATATATAATTTGTAATCCCCGAATTTACAAAAAAAATTTAGGCTGTGATTGGAAGGCGAGAGAATGATGCGAGAGAAAAGTCCACACAAAAGAATGAGAAGAAATTAAATATTTGACGTGATTGGTTTGCGACGAATTTGAATAGAAAGAAAAAAACGCGTAGGCCTACCACTTTTTCTTTTCTTCGCATAACAGCGAAGAAAACCGCCCAGCACACATTTTTTTCGTCTCTTTCCTACTCTGTCCTGTACATCACCGGTATTAATCTGTCATGGTACAATTGTCTACACATTTTAGCACAAGGATAATTGTGTCATTTCAAAAATTACACACATTTCTTTCTGTTCTATTTCTCTTTTCTTTCTCTTATTCCAGTCAATACCCTAAATCTACCCAATTTCTCATTTTTTTCTCTCTTTTCATACTTTCTCTCACTTATTTCTCTCTTCATAATTTCTCTTCGGAACCAATCACACCCTTAGAGACCAAATGAAAAATATCAATTTAGTCCTTAAGAATATTAAATGTAGGTTAAATTAGTCATTTATAAGATAATTTTTAAGGATATTTTAATCCCTATAAGAGACTAATTTAACTCATATTTGAGATTTTTAAGACTAAATTGATACTTTTTATTTCTCAAGGACTAAATTAGCCACCATAATTTTTGTGGGAGACTAATTTGGATATTTACTGTAATTTTTGTAATTTCAGCTGGCTACACTGTACAAAAATGTCATAGCAACAGATGTTAGTGAGAAACAACTTGAATTTGCAACCAAGCTCCCTAATGTGCGATACCAACACACCCCTTCAACCATGTCCATGGCCGAGCTTGAACAAATGGTGGCACCTCAGGGAACCATTGACCTTGTGACTATTGCCACAGCCCTCCACTGGTTTGACCTCCCAACTTTCTATGAACAAGTCAAGTGGGTTCTCAAGAAACCTCACGGTGTCATTGCTGCTTGGACTTACATTTTTCCAAGAATCAATGATGCAGTGGACGCTGTCTTTGATCAATTATATTTCTTTGATTCAAAACCTTATTGGAACCAAAAACGTGAATTGGCTAATAACAAATATAGAAGCATTGATTTTCCATTTGAGCCTCTGGATGGAGCAGAACACACAGGACCGTTTGAGTTTGTGACAGAGACTATGATGGATTTCAATGGTTTCCTAACTTTAATAAAATCGTGGTCAGCATATCAGCCAGCAAAGGAGCAAGGAGTGGAGCTTCTTGGGGAGGATGTTGTTGACAAATTTAAGCTTGCTTGGGGTGAAGATGTCCAAAGGGTTGCCAAGTTTCCAATTTATCTGAGAATTGGAAGAGTGGGGGATGCTTGAAAATATATAAAAGGTTATTAAATAAAATCTCATGTTGGGATCGGTGAGAGTGAACTCATATTATTTAATATTTTCATTTGATAATAAAAGAAATTAGAGGTTTTTTTTTTCATGTTAGAGGTTACCGTAACTGGTACCACCCTGGTCCGAAATATAAGCAAAAAAAAATCTTTAAAATATAAGCAAAAAGTCTATGTATTTGATCCAATTTAGACCAAATACATAGACTTTTTGTTTATATTTTAAAAAAAAAATTGCTTATATTTCGGATCGGAGGGAGTAACTGATATTGTGATATGATTCATGATGAATCTATGTAAGACCTAGGATCTAACCAAGTGATTTCTTGAATCAAAATAGCAAATAGAAGGGAAAATAAGCAAAACAAATGGAATAGATAAGAAGATGGAAGAAGGATCGCCACACTCCACAAGGAAACGATAAGATCAATGATGAATCACCACAAGAGTAAGATGCTCTTGATTAGATTCTAATTTGGTTCATCCAAGAACCCTAGAGAGCATCTCTCTATCCTCACACTAAAAGTGTATTCTGTTTCATTCAAAGTTGTAAAATGAAGCTCATAAAGTTGCTTAAATACCTAGGGTTGTGCCTAAGCTACACACCATGGTGCCTAAGCCATAGGTGCATACACACAAACATAAACATACTTCAATGCTAAACATAATCCTAATTAAAAAGCATACTCCTAATACGATTCTACTAAGAAATTTAATCCCTTATTATAATTCAAACTAAAAACAAAATATAACCAAATTTAAACAAATATATAAACCAAAAATTATTCTAAAGTCATGACTTGAGTTTTTCCTTGCTTTTCTTCTTATTAGCTCCTTTTAGGTTCACATCATCCCCTCCTTCTTGGAAGAAATTCGACCTCGAATTTAGCTCCATCATAACCTATATGAAGAAAAGCGCAAGTCAATGACATGAAGAACAACGTTAACCCTTCCACCGGGGTCAAATGGAAATTGAGAAAAACCACTATATGTAGCAAGTGGGTGAAACACATTTCTATCTTGTGGAAGCAACATCCCAACACCATCATAGCCAAGATAAGAAAATTTAAAGGTAAGGACAAAGTAATACCTCTTGGAGTTGACAGTTATAATCATATTTACCTTTCTTGGTTTGGACTTTGTGACAAAGGTGAAAACACTCTTTCTTTGCAAAGGCTCAAAAACACGTTGAGTCTCATGGATATTCTCCTTATCACACACAAATGATGGATTCTTTGGAAGCAAATCAACTTCCTCAAGAGTGCTCATAAAGGTAAGACCCTTGGTTTTCACTCTTTTCTTTTCCCTCATTCTTTTCTTTTTCTTCACTCTTTACTTCATTTTCAAATGCACTTTCAAGCTTGCATTCACTTGTTTCTTTCAATTTCTCATTTTTCCTCAAGGCTTTATCCGTTTCTCTTAATCCTTTCTTTTGTTTTCTCTCCTCTTTTCTCTTCCTCCTTTCTTCATGATACTTAACATACTTTGGATCCTCCAAAAATTCTCTAATCAAATACTTTTCATACTCAGGACCCTCCATAAATTCTCTACACTTTCTTTCATGTTCATACTCCTTATGCTTTCTTTCTTTTTCCCTATCTCTCTTTTCAATCCTCTTATCCTTCCTTTTATACCTCTTGTCTTCCTTATGATAATCCTTATGCCTTCTTTCCTCCCTATGATATCTAGGACTCCTTTCCTCCTCGGTTTCAAACCCATCTCCACGAGGAGAAGATCTCCCATGATGAGACCCCCTCTCTCTTTGCTTCCAAAGCTCTTCTCTCAAGGCATTCATTAGAGCATTCAACATCCTTGTAAAATGATCCACAAGTGAAGCGGTTCTAGGAGAAGGGGGTTTGATTCATTTCCACTAATGATTCCAACAACGACAAGCCAACAAGTACCACAATGATCAAGCAAGTAACAAGACAAGAACAAGATAAAAAGGCCCTCACCACTCACTAAGTGTTTACACTCAAGAAATGTATCACTCGTGTATATCACTCAATGATGGCTTTCACTATAATGCTCACGCTTGCCTTTTACCACTCCCTAATACAACTCTTCAAGTTCTTAAAAGCAACCAAACAAATCTCAATCAATTTTGTGGTAAACCTCTGCACAAATATGACAAAATACACATGAAAGTTATCATTTAAGAGGCCAATTAAAGACAAGAGAAACTTCTAAGACAAAACCAATGAATTTAAAAGACAAACAAGAAAAAGCTAAGCAAAGGAAGGCACACTCAAATAGATTATCAATGAAACAACTCAAGAAAGTGAGTCAAATATGTGTATGACACAAACATGTGGAAGGTAAGGTATTAAAATCAAACTTGCAATGTCTAATAGAGGCAACAAGGGTGCAAAAATGATTGATGTATCATCCTCAACAATTCTGGAATTTTTTTTTTGTAAAATGCCTTTTTCTTTAAGTGCTTTTGTGTAGAATCATTTTTTTGTAGAATTTTTCTTTTTAGATTTTTCTCTGCACATTTGAATTTCTCATATTTTTCTAATCAATTTGGGCTTTTGAAAATCCAGATTTGAGTAAGTATTGAAGAAATAACATCAAAATCAATTTTTGCAAATGAGATGGAAGATCAAACACCTCTGTGAAAAAAAAAGATGTGTGAAGTAAGTAACATCCTCATTTTTCCTAATATTGCTTAATGTGTGTTTATATGTGACTAAGTGTATTTGTGTGCCCTAGTAGGGATTAGTGTGTTTTGACTGTATGTTTGACCTTTGGCGGTGTGCTTGCTTTTTGTGTTGTGTGAAAGCATGTTTTGAGGTTTGATATGTTATTTGAGGTTGGTATAGTATTTGATGAGGATTTTGTATGGGTCTTGGAAGCCTGGTTAAGTTTGAGAACGATCGGAGTTGAGATTAGGGTTTTGTGTGTTCGTACCTTTGAGCGAGTGAGAGTTTCCGGACGAGTATATGAGACTTAGAACCTTTGTTCTTAAGTCCATTTGATGTCCTCATGTGTTACGAATAATGTTTAAGAGTAAAGGTATCGAGTTCTGGATCGCACGAAAGTCAGAATTGAAGAAATCGCGCGAAAACAGACAAGGATATACAGGAGCGCGTGGCGCGCGCCTGCTATGCCTAAGAACGCGCGTAATGCGCGCTGGGGTATGGTGGACCAGCAGCATGAGTCAGTGTGGCACGTGGCACGCATGCAGCAGCAAACTTCTAGACGAAGTTTTCCTTAGAGCGGTGCGCGTAGCGCGCGCTCGGTACACTAAGGGATGCGCGTGGGGTGCGCCCAGTGTAATAATTTTGCCTATTTAAGGCAATTAACCCAGCTGATCAATTTTTTTTCACCTCATTCCTCATATTTTATGACTAGAGCACCCTTCTTACCAGTTTTCCTCCATTGTTAACATTTCCAAGCTTTGTGATCTCATCCAAAGCAATCTTGTTCATCCGTTCTTCAATCTGACGGTGTTAACTCGTCTATTACCGTTCGAGCTTGTTAGGGCTTATCTTCGATCGCCGTTTTGTCGAGGTAAACTCTAATCCCATCCACTGATCATCTCTGTTCCAGTTAACAATTTCTTAATCTTGAATGGATTCTAGTTCTTAACTCTAATCAGACTGTGTTTTGGACCCCGGTTTGACCGTGCAGGTACCGAACGAGCTAGAGTTTTGCCGGAACTCCCAGAGGAGATTCCATGGGTCACAAAACTGAGATAGGAGTCTATGTTTTCCTTGTCCCAACTCTGAATTCGTGGTTGCCTTGTTGGTTTGGATTGTCCCTTATTACATGTTCTTCGTATTTTAGGGTTTTGGCGATAGTACGGGTACCGATTGACTGTAAAAGCTTATCTGGAGTTATTTTTAGGTAAGTATTGTTCTCTGGAGTCCTAGGCCAGCCCCTGGCCGTGGGTCTCTTGGTGTTTTAGTTAGTTTATTAGTTGCCCTAATTCTAATCCGAGTGTGTTTGTGTGTTTCCGGTTAACTGTGGACTGTTCTGGACTGTTTGGTAACATTGTTGGTAACTCTGAACTTGTTTCTTGTTGTTGGCTGAACCGGATGATAATGTGGGAGTGTTGGTGTGATTGTTGGTGAGTTCGTGGTTACGTCCCGGTGTTCAGTTTTCTTCTGAATGCTTCTATTACTAGGTGGGGGGAAAGAATGCACTTTTATTAGGTTCTGTATTGTAGATATGATTGTTTGGCATGTGTAGGGGGACCTAAACCCTACTAGGGGTTGATGTCAGTAACACCTAAGGATAGGGGTTACGGTATGCCACATCTAAGGATAGACGTGGTAGACCCATCAACTAACTTAGGATTATTTTATTATTAAATGTGATTGTCTGATAATATGCTAAAACTGCGAAATGTGACATATGTGCTCTATGTGAATAGTAACATGTTTAGGGTGACATGATTGAATGTATATTATGTGGAATATGTGTTATACGTTGCCTTAACATGCTATATGCCTGAGTATAGTTTCTAATATGCATTAACATGATAAAAGGGGTATATTTAGGAATGTGTACATAATCTGATGTGAGGCATATGATTATGAGGTGTTGAGATGCATGCACATGTTATTGCATTAGTAACCACTCCATTCTTGACGAGAATGTGATGTGGAGAGAATCCTTAACGGAAATGGGGGATATCTCACCTAGTAGGTTTGATCCACTCTGTTCCTTATCGGAAAAGGGGGAAACGGACGTCCCTATCGAAAAAGGGGGAGGAGGATTCCTATCGGGAAAGGTGAATACCTCGTGGACTAGGCTAGTGTCGCCCCTGCTCTATCGGAAAAAGGAGACGGGAGTCCCTAACGAAAATGGGGGGGACGGCAACCTAACGGAAAGGGGGTTCGCCAATAAGTATTCCTAACGAAAATGGGGAGTACAGTGACAATAGAAAGAAAAGATGCCGAAGTGCACAACTCATTTATTCATTGAGAGACATGGGTGTAAGTGGAAGTGGGTAGCTAGGTCATATTTGTTTATACGTGCTTGTTTGTCTGGTTTGTCAATCATTCATTCTACCTATGTATTTCCCGCTTTTTGATGATTGTGTTATTCTTACCTCCCTGTGTTTGTATGCTTGTGTGTATATGTATTATTGTATGTTAGACTTTGTTGAAGAGGAGGATGTAGCCGCAGCAGCACCCGATGGAGCAGTTTATGCTGATGCACCCGTCGATGCTCCTTCCCCCTCGGATCCCCGTGTGGGGTGATTTTGAGATTCAGTACCATGATTTCGACGGCATGGGGTGGGAGATTGACCATGTGCATCAGGCAGTGATCTATACGGGTACCATCTCCATCTATTTCAGGGTTCCAGTTCTTCCTATAGCTAGCTTCTCTTGAGACTTCAGGATATGTCAGAGACTACCTTTTCAGCAGATGTGGCAGGCGCTAGGGTTTTCACCAGGTTTTGGTTATGGAGGTTATCCATTGATGTCTCCTCAGCCGATACCGGTGTGACCTGTTAGCCACCATAGCGAGTTAAGCCACCGTGGACGACGGAGACATGGGAGAGGAGCGACATCTGGTCCCTCTCACCACATGACAGCTCACGATTACAGACGGTTGTTTCTGAGGCGTTCGAGATCTCAGAGTGGGAGCTCTCAGTTTCCCCCTCGCTGAGGCGTTTGGTTATATGTTGGCCAGGAGTCTTGATGCTTATGCTATGTTTTGTGTTTTGCTATTTTGTTTAGTTGAGGCAGTAGGTTAGCCTCATAGGTTTACTTCTTTTGGGATGACTGTATCATTACTATCTACACTACGCACTTTGCACTCTGATAGTACGTACTTATCTATATACCTACATGTGACATACTTAGTATTACTTTACCGTAGCGCGTCGTAGTCTTATTCGTGTTGCGATTTTGATTCTTTCGTATTTTTATACCCGTTGATTATGCGAGTTAGGCTAATTATTAAAATAAAACATGAATAAGACTTGAGGGTGTTACATAGTAATTTTTTCAGCAAATCTGCACACCAATTTCATTAATTTTGGACCACAAATCAGCTAATAATCATCAAAATACACCTTCCCACACATATTGCAATATTTGTAATCAACAAACAACACAAGTTTGCACAAGATTGGATCAAATACAAGCTGAAAATTCACAAACTCAATACATGTAGGAGCAGAATTTTTTTTTTTTTTTCAAGACTTGATTTTTGTGAAATCTGAACTTACCAAATGATGTGAGAAGAACAAGCACCAAAAGATGAGACCGTGAGCTGGATGAATTTTGCGGTGCAAATCTGACCGAACTAAAAGCCAAAATTGATTCACGCCAGCCACAATTTGCGAGAGTCACTGCCTCCCACCCCAACTCGTAAATGATGCGACGGCGGCATGGATTAAGAAAAATGGCTGAAACCCATTCAAACTTGAAGAACGAAATTGGTGAATCAAGCTAAGATCTAATTGGACCATGAAGACACAAGGTTATTTCCCTTTTTCCTTAATTGCTAAACATGAGAAGCTGCTCAAAAATTAAGTCACGCAAATCCAAAGTGCCCAGACAATGAAATGTACCAATAAAAATGAACCCAACCGTGAATGGGAAATCAAAGGGAAAATTAAAGGAAAAATAAGATTAAAAAATGGATGAATTAAAAGGTGGGAAATCACAAATGAAAGGGGGGAAAAACTGAACTTATGCAGAAAAGATTTTTTTTATTTTGTTGCTTGGTTCAAAGCACAAACACACTTGGTAACAAGCTCTGATACCACTTGATATAGTTCATGATGAATCTATGTAAGACTTAAGATCTAACAAAATGATTTCTTGAATCAAAATAGTAAATAGAAGGGAAAATAAACAAAACAAATGGAATAGATAAGAAGATGGAAGAAGGATCGCCACACTCCACAAGGGAATGATAAGATCAATGATGAATCGTCACAAGAGTAAGAGGCTCTTGATAAGATTCTAATTTGGTTCATCCAAGAACCCTAGAGAGCATATCTCTATCCTCACACTAAAAGTGTATTCTATTTCATTCAAAGTTGTAAAATGAAGCCCATAAAGTTGCTTAAATACATAGGATTGTGCCTAAGCTACACACCATGGTGCCTAAGCCATAGGTGCATACACAAAAACACAAACATACTCCAATGCTAAACATAATCCTAATTAAAAAGCATACTCGTAATACGATTCTACTAAGGAATTTGATCCCTTATTACAATTCAAACTAAAAACAAAATATAATCAAATTTAAACTAATATATAAACCAAAAATTATTCTAAAGTCATGACTTGAGTTTTTCCTTACTTTTCTTCTTATTAGCTCCTTTTAGGTTCACATCATATTGCCGTATTTATATCATGTATTTATTTATTTGCACCAAATGTAATACTTGATGACTGATTCCAAAATTTCACATATTTTGTCCCACCCTCCCAAATTCCAACTTTTTTTTATTTTTAAATTCATACGTTTTCATTCAAACTAACAGAAAAGAGTCATTAAAATTTGTGAAAACATCAAAGGGTGGGTGGGACATGTCCCAACCAAGTCCTTCAACCTACGTGTTTTGCTAAGCCTACCAGATTATGGGCTTCTAAATTCAGTTTCCTTCCAATATACTTGTGAGAATTCAGGCATCCGAATGGTTCCCTCAAAACCAGCTTGTGAGGTGTGGTCTACCCAGCTATATAAGCAACGACTAGGCTTGTTAACCACCCGATGTGGGACTCGCAATACGCCCCCTCGAGCCTGGGCTCGTTACCACAAGCGAGGGCTAGCGGCACTATCCACACCACCGGGCAGAACGTGGCTCTGATACCATGTGAGAATTCAGGCATCCGAATGGTCCTCTCAAAACCGGCTTGTGAGGGGGTGGTCTACCTAGCTACATAAGCAACGGTCAGGCTCGTTAACCACCCGATGTGGGACTCGTAACACGCCCCCTCGAGCCTGGGCTCGTCACTACAAGCGAGGGCTAGCGGCACTATCCACACCATCGGGCAGAACGTGGCTCTGATACCATGTGAGAATTCAGGCATCTGAATGGTCCCTTCAAAACCGGCTTGTGAGGGGGTGGTCTACCCAGCTATATAAGCAACGGTCAGGCTCATTAACCACCCGATGTGGGACTCGCAACAATACTCAGTGACAAATACCTCCTCAAAGTTACACATAGCCTTACAATCTTGAATTATGGGTTCAATAGCTGCCTATAATATCGCTTTTGCCTAGAATACACTCTACTACCACTAAAGTGTCAGACTATATAGGCAGCGGTTAACTACTATGACTGGGAACTCATCTACAGGATCATCTCGACTCTAAACGGCGAGTTACGTAGAGTAGTGAGAGTATACAGTGGAGGATCTTTCTCATTGGGGACTTCAGTCGGGCCAGCTGAATATGTCCTCTCATTCGTCTTCACTGAGTTAGATGGTTATGGATCCACATTACATACGGAGTGGTTAAGGTTAGTTGGATACGTGTTGCATCTTCATGCATCATCATGGATATGTTATGTTGCGATTATGTACGATTATGATTATGCCTTGATAGTATGCTATGCTTATGTGGATATGTATATGCGCGTATTCTGGTTGTCTCTTTCTTTATATAGGTTAAACATGATCTTTCACCCATGCAACCTTTTTAGTATTGCGGCGAAAAAGGAAGAGACTACAGGACGTGCGTGAGTAGCATGAGTAGCAACGTCTACAAGACGCCTTGGTAGAAGTTGAAGATCGTCAAATCGAGCAATTTTATTATTATTTATGTTCTAAAGACATGAGTTTTAGTTACTATTATTGTATAGAATTGTTGAACTCTGATATATGTGACGTTAGTTGATAGGTTACTTTCCTATAATTATTTTGATAAACAAACTTCACAATTGTTTTCACACAGCTTTTATTTACTGCTTTTGGATTAAGTTAAGTTTTATGATGTGATACTCTCATTTCTGCTTGTGAAAAAGTTTTTCGAAAATCCATGTTTTATTCCACACAAGTATAACCTTTTCTATCTAATAATTATATAATGCACGTTTCGGAGTAGAGGGTGTCACAGTTGTTATCTGACTTAGGTGAGTAAGAATGTCCGACCACGAAATATGAAAATGATATTGGAATTAAAGATAGCCCAATGGGTATCTAAGATACACTAAGGATAATGTGAGGTTGTGATAGTAAACAATATTGGAGATGAATGCATTCATGACATAACTGTTGAAAGAGCGAAAAGAGAGAGACATAATATGGTGAAACCGTGTGTTTTGACTACACAGCGGAGTCTTATTTATATGGGCTTAAATGCAATAAATACAAATAAATACATGATATTCTACTCCTAATTATACGATCCTATACAATAAATACACGATCATGCTTTATTTTTCAACACTCTCCCTCAAGCTGGGGCATATAAATCATATGCACCGAGCTTGTTACATATATAACTGATTCGAGGACCTCTTAAAGATTTAGTGAAGACATCCGTCAATTGGTCGTTGGAATTGACAAAGCTAGTGGTGATGTCTCCTGATTCGATCTTCTCTCTGATATAATGACAATCCACTTCAATATGCTTAGTCCTCTCATGAAAAAAGGGATTGGAGGCAATATGCAATGCCGCTTGATTATCACATATTACTGTCATTGGCATAGCCTTTCCAAACATAAGTTCTTTGAGAAGTGATTGCAACCACCTGAGCTCTTGAGTCACTAATGTCATGGCTCTGTATTCAGCATCAACACTAGATCTTGCTACTACATTCTGTTTCTTGCTTTTCTAGGATATCAAGTTTCCTCCAACTAGTACACAATACCCAGTAGTGGATCGCCTATCAATGGGTGAGCCTGCCCAATCGGCATCTGAGTAACCAACTACTCGAGTATGACCTTTATCCTCATAAATGAGACCTTTTCCTGGCGCACTTTTAATATACTTCAGGATCCGTATCACAGCATTCCAGTGATCCTAACAAGGAGAATTTAAGAATTGGCTTACCACACTAACTGCAAAGGAAATATCTGGACAGGTGACTGTGAGATAGTTTAATTTACCAACCAATCTCCTGTATCTCCCTGGATCTGAAAGAGGCTCCCCCTGATTAGGCAGAAGTTTGACATTTGGGCCCATAAGAGTATCAACTGGCTTGGCATTCAATAAACCTATTTCCTCAAGAATAACCATAGCATATTTCTTCTGTGAAATCACTAGACCATCCTTGGATTGGGCTACCTCGATACCCAAAAAATAACGGAGTTTACCAAGGTCCTTAGTCTGAAACATGTGAGAGAGATACTGCTTCAACTGGATTATGCCCTGCTGATCACTACCAGTTATCATAATATCATCCACATACACAACCAGATAAACACATCCTCGAGCTGAATGACGATAGAAAACAGAGTAATCAGCGTTACTATGAAGCATACCAAACTGCTGCACTATAGAACTAAATTTGTCAAACCAAGCTGGTGGAGACTGTTTGAGAACATAAAGAGACATGTGGAGCCTGCAAACCATGTTAGAGGACTCCCCCTAAGCAACAAACCAAGGTGGTTGCTCCATATAGACTTCCTCTTTGAGATCACCATGCAGAAAAGCATTTTTAATATCAAGTTGGTGAAGAGGCCAATGACGGATGGCTACAATGGAGAGGAGGAGCCTAACAGACGCTATTTTGGCCACGGGTGAAAAAGTGTCACTGTAATCCAGCCCAAATATCTGAGTGTATCCTTTGGCCACCAACCGGGCCTTAAATCAATCAATTTTACCATCAAGTTCAACCTTGACAGTATAAAGCCAACGATAACCAACCACAAACTTTCCAGAAGGTAAAGGGACCAGTTCCCAGGTACCACTGCTTTGAAGAGCACACATCTCATCAATCATTGCAGGCCGCCATTCTGGCTGGGATAAAGCTTCACCTGGTGTGGTAGGAATAGAGGCAGAAGACAAAGAAGACAAACAAATGTAATGTGAAGGAGAAAGACGATGATAACTCAAAGCAATGTAATGAGGGGATGGGTTGCGAGTAGAGCATATACCTTTATGAAGGGCAATGGGAAGGTCAGACTCAGGTGGCAGGGCCGGTTTCGGTAAAGGAGATGGCGCCGGTGGTGAGTCTGGCATGGCCTCAGGAGGAGGAGCAGGAGCAGGAACAGGGATGTGCACCTCGGATGGTGGCTGGCGTGAGTGGAAAACGACATGACTTGCTAAAGCCACAAAAAGGGGATCTGAAGTCTTTTGACCTAGGTGAAAAGAGCTGTTAGGTCACAACGGTACTATTCACAACCCTAGCTATATATACCTTACTTCATCCACTGAAGTAGGTTAACGCTGTGATACAAAGTGAGCAACCAAGAATCATTCCAAGTATCTGAGATCACATTGAACAAAGCACTTAATCGTTTTTATTCGTTCACTTTGAAAGTTATTCATTTTGCTTAAGTTTTTCATTGTGTGAGAGTTATTTGATATTGCTTCAAAACATTTTTGATTATTGTATTTTAGCCCAGTAGTGGCTGTATTCCTTAGAAGCTTGACTGTACTAAGTCGTTCTAAGAAGTTGTGAGTATAACCAGTTTGGTATTATACTCTCAAGTGTAATCAGGTTGATTATAGTGGAGAAATCCTTCAAGTGTGTGAAGGGACTAGACGTAGCTTTCAGGTGATAGTGAACTAGAATAAATCACTGTGCCACTCTCTTCTCTCTTCTCTTTACTTACGTACTGCCTTATTTTATTAACGAGTTATTTTGAAAATGTTTTCATAAACACACAAGCTTGGCGAAAAGATTTCTAAAACTCAATTCAAACCCCCCCTTTCTTGTGTTTTTGGCACATTCAATTGGTACCAGAGCTCGGGCTCTTGGTTGAGCACTTAACAGTGTAAGAGGAAAAGATCTTATTCTTTATTCATGGCAAGCAACAAAGCCGGTGGTCAAGTTAACCATCCTCCTTTGTTCACTGGAACAAACTTCGACTACTGGAAAGATAAAGTTAAATCCTTCTTCGAGTCTCAACAACTCGAACTCTTGGATATGGTTCAAAAACAATACACCGAACCAGTTGATTCCAAAGAAAATCCTAGTCCTAGGGGTAAATCGACAGAAGAGCATAAGAAAGCTTATCAACTACATCAGAAAGCAAGATATTTCCTTATCTATGCTATCTCTGATAAGGAATACGAGAAATGCGGAAAGAATGATACTGCCAAGGAGATTTGGGACTCATTGGCCTTGGCTTATGAGGGTACTTCCCAAGTGCAAGAAACCAAAGCTAATATCTTGGTTAGACAATATGAACTCTTCAAAATGGAAGAGGGTGAAAGCATTGAAACTATGTTTGGAAGATTCCAAACACTAGTTCATGGTCTAAAGGTTCTTAAGAAAAGTTATACCACTGCTGATCATGTTAAGAAAATCTTAAGATGCCTGCCAAAGAAGTGGAGACCCAAGGTCACTACTATTCAGGAAGCAAAGGACCTGAATGCCTTGCGACTTGAAGATCTTTTGAGTTCCTTGAGAGCTCATGAGCTTAAGCTAGATGAAGAAGAACCTCCCAAGAAATCAAAGTCTATTGCTTTGAAATCTACAAACAAAGCATCTTCCTCCAAAACTCTACAAGCTGAACTTGAAATAGACGAAGCATCGTTTGATGAGAGCGATGGAGACACAGACAAAGAAATTTCCTTAATATCAAGGAAAATTCAACGTATGTGGAAAAATAAAGGAAGGTTCAGAAAGCAATTCCACAAGAAGGACTCAAGGGATAAGAAGGACTACAAGGACAAAAGCCAAGTTACTTGCTACGAGTGCAAAAAGCCAGGACATTTCAAGTCTGAATGTCCACAACTTGAGAAACCAAGGAAATGTGGTTTTAAAAGCAAGAAGAAGAAAGGTCTCATGGCAACATGGGATGATTCTGAGTCATCTTCATCTGATGATGATGATGCGGAACAAGCAAACAAGACTCTAATGGCTACCATAGGGTCAGACAGTGAAGAAAAAGATAAAGAGGTAGATTCTAATCCATCTTCTGATATTGAAATAGCTTTTGATGAACTATTAGATGGGTCTTCTAAACTTAACACTGAGTATAAAGCTTTGAAAAAGAAATTCTCAAAACTTTCAAAAGAATTTCAAATACTCAATGTGGAGAATGAGAAGCTCAAAGCTGAAAATCAACGTTTGGTGAATGACAACTCTAAGACTGAGCAAAAGGTTGAATGTAACTCTTCAAAATATGAAGAGGGATTTCAAAGTTTCCTTGTTGAATGTGTTACACGAAGCAAACAAGCATCTATGATTTGGGGCGTAAGCCAAAATGGTAAAAAGGGTCTTTGTTACAAACCAGAGTACTTGTTATGAATTGAAAAATAAGAAGGACAAGTTTCCTTCTAGAACTAACAAAAGAGGACCCAAAAAGATTTGGATACCTAAGGACAAAATTGTATATGTTGCAGATCTGCTTAGCAACAGAGTTACAACACCAGTCCTGGTACTTGGACAGTGGATGCTCACATCACATGACGGGAGAAAGGTGTATGTTCCAAGAACTCCAACTTAAAGAAAGTGGAACAATAGGTTTCGGAGGAAACCAAAAAGGTAAAATCATTGGAAGTGGAAAAGTTGGTGAGAAATTTCTACCTTCTATTGATAATGTCTTATTGGTTGATGGCCTGAAGCATAACCTACTAAGTGTAAGTCAATTATGTGATAATGGTTATGATGTTGGCTTTAGTGATAATGCCAGTATAGTCAAAAGCAAAAAGGATGGATCCATTTTCTTTAAAGCAAAGAGAAAGAACAATATTTATAAAATAAAACTTTCTGAGTTTGGCAAATCAAAATGTAAAATGCTTTTTGTCAGTTGATGAAGAGCAATGGACTTGGCACAAAAGATTGGGTCATGCCAGCTAGAGGTTAATCTCAAAGCTTAACAAGAAAGAACTTGTTAGAGGCCTACCAAATCTTAGGTATCAATCTGATGCTCTTTGTGAAGCATGCCAAAAAGGGAAACAAACAAAATCTTCTTTTGAATCCAAAAATATTGTTTCCACCTCAAGGCCACTTGAGCTTTTGCATTTAGATTTATTTGGTCCAACTAGAACCGCATCTTTGTCTGGAAAGAAATATGGGCTTGTTATTGTTGATGACTATACTAGATGGACATGGGTAAAATTCCTAGCTCACAAGGATGAGTCATTTGCAATATTTTCTGTGTTCTGCAAACAAGTGCAAAATGAAAAGGTTTTTGTATTACAACCACTAGAAGTGATCATGGTGGAGAATTTAAAAATAAATCATTTCAAAACTTTTGTGAAGAGCATGGAATCTCTCACAATTTTTCATCCCCTAGAACACCACAACAAAATGGTGTTGTAGAAAGGAAAAATAGATCTTTACAATAAATAGCTAGAACCATGATTCACGAAACTAATATTGTAAAGCACTTTTAGGAAGAAGCAGTAAACACTGCATGTTATATTCAAAATAGAATCTATACTAGACCTATCTTGAATAAGACTCCTTATGAATTGTGGAAAGGAAGAAAACCCAATATTTCATACTTTCACCAATTTGGATGTGACTGCTTTATTCTTAATACAAAGGATAGTCTTGAAAAATTTGATTCAAAATCGCACAAAGCTATCATTTTAGGATATCATGAATGCTCTAATGCTTACAGAGTATACAATAAAGAAACAGTAATTGTTGATGAATCTATGCATGTGAGATTTGAAGATAAGAAGCCTGACAATGAAACGTCAGAGATAGATGAAGTCTTTGCAGATTTACAGATAAGCAAAGAAACAGATGAAGGTGTCACAAGTGCTGACTTTGATCCAGTGTCTGGTTCTGCGTCTGGTGATAGAACTCAAGCAGAATCAACAACAGACTGGAAGTTCAAACGTTATCATCCAAAGGACCAGATTATTGGTGAACCAAGTGATAGAGTTAGAACAAGATCATCTCTCAGGGAACACTCCGACTTTGCATTGTTGTCTAAAATAGAACCCAAAACAGTTGATGAAGCACTAACAGACGATGGATGGATACTTGCTATGCAAGAAGAGCTCAATCAATTTCAGAGGAATAATGTTTGGAAGCTTGTACCTCCTCCAGAGGATAAGCAAGCCATTGGAACTAAGTGGGTTTTCAGAAACAAACTTAATGAAGATGGCAAAGTGGTAAAAAACAAGGCAAGACTTGTTGCTCAAGGGCACTCACAAGAGAAAGGTATTGATTATACTGAAACCTTCGCTCCTGTAGCTAGACTTGAAGCAATTAGAATCTTATTATTATTATTTACTGCACATCATGGCATTACTCTATATCAAATGGATGTTAAGAGTGCATTTTTAAATGGTTTTATAAGTGAGGAAGTGTTTGTAAATAACCACCTGGATTTGAAGACATTGCTTATCCAGAACATGTTTTCAAACTTAAAAAGGCTCTTTATGGTCTTAAACAAGCTCCAAGAGCTTGGTATGACAGATTAAGTTCCTTTTTAATGTCAAACGGTTTTGAAAGAGGACAGGTGGATACTACACTCTTTAGAAAATCATCTAAAAAGCATTTTATTATAGTTCAAATATATGTTGCTGATATTATCTTTGGTGCTACTAATGAATCTCTTTGTGAGGAATTCTCTAAGCTTATGTAGAATGAGTTTGAAATGAGTATGATGGGAGAATCAAAATTCTTCCTTGGTATTCAAATCAAGCAATGTCAAGATGGAACTTATATCCATCAGACTAAATATGTGAGAGAACTCCTAAAGAAGTTCAAGCTTGAGGAAACCAAACCTATGAGCACACCAATGCATCCAACATGTGCTCTCGGCAAAGATGAATCTAGTAAAAAGGTAGACCAAAAGGTATATAGAGGTATGATCAGTTCACTCCTTTATCTTATTGCCTCAAGGCCTGATATTATGTTTATTGTCTGCTTATGTGCAAGATTTCAATCTGATCCTAGAGAATCTCACTTAACTGCTGTTAAGAGAATCTTTAGGTATCTCAAAGGAACTACTAACCTTGGTTTACTTTATAAGAACTCGGAAAATTACAAGTTAGTAGGTTTCTGTGATGCTGACTTTGCTGGAGATAGAATTGAAAGAAAAAGCACAAGTGGTGACTGCCAATTTCTTGGAGCAAACCTTATCTCTTGGTCCATCAAAAGGCAAAGCACAATTGCACTATCAACTGCAGAAGCTGAGTATATATTTGCTGCAAGCAGTAGCTCACAACTACTATGGATGAAGTATCAGCTTGAGGACTATCAGATTAGAGAGAGTAACATTCCTATATACTGTGATAATACCTCTACAATATGTTTGACTAAAAATCATATTTTGCATTCACGTGCTAAACATATTGAAATTAAACATCACTTCATTAGAGACTATGTTCAGAAAGGGATACTTGAAATTAAATTTATTGATACTAACAATCAATGGGCAGATATCTTTACAAAACCTCTTGCTGAAGATAGATTCAACTTTATAAGAAAGAATTTGAATTTTCATCTTATAAAGGATTAAGTGTTTAATTTGAATATGGTTGTCTCTGTTTTGTGTGCCTCTGAAATGTCTGCGTCTGATTGCCTATTTTCCTCTGTTTTGTTACTGCCTCTGTTGTTGCACACGTGCCTCTATTGGTTACACGTGCCTCTGTTTGCATACGTGAGTCTATCTGATGTGTGCCTTTGTCTATATGTTAGCTCTGATTATTGCTTAATTATTAATCATTTGTTTATAATTTATTATCTTATTATTATTTAATTTTTGTATAATCTGTTTTGATGACTGTTCATATGAGTCTATTGCATTTATCACAAAGGTGCATCTGGGAATCTTTGTGTACACGTGTCTCTTTGAGACTGGTTGATGCGTTAGTGGCTGAGAGTTACTCTCACAGAGTCATTATTATATTTTACTACCCGATGACAGTTTTACTGCGCCTCGTTTACTCAGTGTGTGGCACGTTTCAGTTTTGAAATGACAAATTATTTATTTCATTTATTTTGAAAATTGAAAAAGGCGATTTGGCTTCTTCAACATGTTTTATTACCCACTCACGCACTCACTACACCCACTACTCACACTATCTCTCTGAGAAGCCTCACTGTGTGTAACCCTAAACCCCTTTCGTCTTCTATCTTCTCTCTGCAATTCTCTGTACCTGTAATGGCCGTTCCACAACTGTTTGCTTATGGTCCTGAGGAAGAACCTCAACCTACCTTGGTGAACGCTGAGCAACACCAACTGAACGTGATGGTGGAATACCAATTTAACTTCCAAGACTTAGCTGATAAAGGGTACCCTTTCGAACTGATTTCATTGATATGGGTATAATGGATTTCTTTTGTATGGAAAACTACCCAGTATATGAGGAACTGCTAAAAGAATTTTGGATGTATGCTCGATGCAAGGACAACACCATTCACAGCTACGTTCAGAAGAAGAATATTCTGATCACTTGGGACATCATTGCTGATGTCATCAAATGCCCTAATTCTGGAGCTCTTATCAAAGAAGGCTGGGAAAAGGATTTTGGTGGCTGGGAAACAATCAACAACTCCATCTATGAGAAACCTAGTAGTTCTAAGGCTGTGGACATGAAGAACAGGTTCAGAGTGCTCTTCAAGATCATAATGCACTGCATTGTTCCGAAGTTTGGATCCGTGGACACTGTGAGTAGTGACCACAAGTTCATTATGTGGAACTATGAGACCAAGGACAAAGTCAACATGCCAAGCCTCATTTTTTATCATCTGCGCAGAAACATTATGTTCTCCAGAAAAGGAAAAAACTTGAACATCCCTTATGGAAGGATGCTCTCTACTATAATGGAAACTCAAGGCTTGATTAGGCATCTTCAAGAGCTTCACACTGAAGAAGTTGGAGTTGCACTCAAAACCATGAGTGTACCAACCTTCTCCAGTGAGAACTTGAGGA
Organism: Calophaca sinica; assembly: GCA_037113605.1. NCBI lineage: Eukaryota > Viridiplantae > Streptophyta > Magnoliopsida > Fabales > Fabaceae > Calophaca > Calophaca sinica. The sequence goes on along the minus strand of CM073733.1, from coordinate 32,681,362 downwards.
GAATGAAGCTTCTATCCGAAGAGGTTATTGCTGAGATGCAAAAAGAAGAAGAAGGTGGGAGAAAACTTGTAAGGAAGGGAAAGAGGAATATAAGTGAAGTTACTGTTGAGCCAACCAGGAGAGTAACTAGGAGCACTGGCATCCACATTGCTGAGCCCAATCACTTGGTTCAACCAGTGAGACCTGCATTCATGCCCTCAGTGATGCCAGAAGAAATTGAGGAGAAAAAAGTTGAGGTTGATGAGATGATAGCCAAATGCAAGGAAGACAACTATCAATATTACCTACATCTCAAAGAAGAAAGGCTAAAGGGACAAGCCTCTGTTACAGCTACTGCTTCTTCCTCCACTGCTCTTGCGTTTGCCTCCGGTACTACTGCTACTGCAACAACCACTTCTGCTCCTGCAACCATCAACACTATTGTTCATGCTACTAATGTTGTACCTGCTACTTCAAAGTTGAAGCGGATGACCAAGTTGGGTGATCTCCCAGCAGCAAAGAAAACTAAGGTACTAAATGATGCAGTACGCTTGTATGATTCTGTTTATGGATCTGCATCTATTGGGTCTGAACATTCTACACAACCTGTTGTGTCTAAACCAGTCCCTCCTCTGCAACCCACTAAACCTATTCCTCCATCAAAACCTTCTCAACCCAAACCTTCTAAGAAACCCTCTCCTCCCAAAAAGCCTTTGCCTTCTTTACCCTCTGACTCATCTTCATCTAATGAAGAGGAAGCTAATTATGTCCCTCTGAGACAGAGACAGAGACCACTACCCCAAGTTCAAATTCCTTATATTGAACCCATTTCAGCTATTCACCCTTTAACCTCTACTTCTGCATCACCTTCACCACAAACCACTCACATTCCATCATCTCAACCACAAACAACCAAAACACCTTCACCACAATCAAAACCTACTACTCCTACACTTAGCCCCAAATCACCACCTAGACCTCCCTCACCTCCTTTAATTCAACCTAACCTCAACATACCTTCACAATTCGAACCTGTTATTGAAACAGAACCTGAGCCCTTTGTCCAGGAAACCTTAATCCTCTTACCTGGCTCTGATACTGTTTGTGAAGTACTACCCCTCACCATACTTCAACCCGTGCCTGACCCCACATTTAGACTCCCTATTCTTGTCCCTTTCCTGCCTCAATCCATTTCTCCACCCCATTCACCCATATTGCCATAACCTATGGAGGAAGATGAAATACCCACTACAGCTGCAATTGCCTCTGAGATAGTTCAAGATCTTGTTTTGGAATCTGATGATGATGATGATGTTGCCATCATTGATCCTCCAACTCTGGCTCTTCCTACAACCCCTGGTCCAGATGCTCAGAGTGAGTGTAAACCCTCACCAAAAGCTGTGCCTGAATGCTATCCCCATCTGATTGCCAATTTTGAGTCTCTTGAGGCTAAGAGATACCGAGAGTCTCGCTTCTGGAAATTTCTTGGAGAAGAAAGAGTTGACGAAGTTCTTTCTGAACTAGCTCAATTGGACCGCTATGAAAATTAGGTAATTGTGCATAACTGGTTTGATAAACACAAACAAGATCAACTTGAAAGAAATAGGAGATGGCACGCTGCTCTTACAGGGAAAGTTCCTCCAAAGGACACAACTCTTGTTGTTTGGGAACCTGAACCTGCTCCAATTCTTCTACCTCCTCCTCCTCCTCCTCCTCCTCCTCGTGTACCGCCACCTCAACAAGAACCTGTTACACCTCCTCCTGCTTTTACTGTAATGGTTGTTCAACCATCCTCTTCAGGGACAGCTTCTACCTCTGCTACTGAAAGCCATTCTGTGGTGGTTCCTCAGGATGTTTTCGATAAACTTGTTGAAGAAAACAAGAAGTTCACCAAGTTCATGGAAACAATTGAGAAGTATTTTGAAGAATCTGACAGAAGGCAGGACCAGATGACTGAGATACTGCAGGCTATTCTAGCCCGATTGAACAAGCCATAGAAAACCTTATGCCTTTCCCTTTTTTTTTGTTTCAGCCTCTTATTTTTTTTACATCTTTTGTACTTTGGCTTTATATTATAATGAAATCAATTTTTGGCACTTAAAGTTTTCACTTTATCTTTCTTATACTGTTTTGACAGTGATGCTCTTTATTTCTGTCTTAACCTTTTTGTCTAATGACAAAAGGGGAGAAGAAAATATAGATAGAGTAATTGATGAACCTAATGTATCAACCAACTATCATCATGCATTGCATTTCTTGCACTATTAACTCTGATACATTAACTTGGAATAAAGTTATGTGCTATAAAAGTTGCATATATTTGTTTGGCAAGTTCTGATACTACATCAAATGCTTTGATACTGTATTGAATGTGATCTGATATTTACACTTGGAAAATATTTATATATGCTTAATTCAGGGGGAGCCTCTGAAATTAGTTGAAATAAATATTTTTCTAAAGATAAATTGTTCATCAATATATGTATTTGTCATCATCTAAAAGGGGGAGATTGTTGGAATCAAGTGGATTCAGAAATAATAACCTTTAATTGTTTTGATGATAACAAATGATTAACAGAACAATTTATTCTCTGATGTATTTGTTAGTGTGCAGAAATCACTATTCATCAAAAGAAGATATCTCAGAAGACTTAGTGAAATCTTGAATCTTACACATCTAAGTCTGGCATAGATCCTCTATTTTGATGCTGACATGATGTGAAAGCCTTGCTCTGAAGTTAGCTAACTTTGTTGGTGGTCAACGCTCTGGTGAGACCGTACATGACTTAGTCAACTCTGTTTGACCAGTCAACTCTGTTGATAAACCAAGGTCTGGCAAGACTAGCTCTTGACTTGGTCAACTCTGTTTGGTCAGTCAATGCTCTGGTAGACAACACTCTATTGAGACCACATTCTGTTTGGTCAACGCTCTGGTCTTCAGTCAACGCATACAACAGACTATGGTTAGACCACTCTGTGGAAGTCTTCATGTAATTCTACAAGACTCTCTGTAATATGAAAGACAAATGAATTCTACGCTGAAGAAGTTGCCTCTGTTTCAAGCTCACTCTGGTGAACAGTGTAGTTCTGATAGGAAACAGACTGAAGCTTATTTGAGGCTATTTCACGTATTTAAGAGACCTCATTGATGAAGCATTTTAATGTACGAGGTATCAAAGGCCAAAGGGAATTTCAACGAATATAATCATCCGGAAACTTGCTCTCGAAGGGTCTAATATTCAAAAAACTCACAAGAGACAAACACTCTGATTTTGTCTGCTGTGTCAGTATGCTTTGAGCAGAGTGGAAAACGACGTGACTTGCTAAAGCCACAAAAAGGGGATCTGAAGTCTTTTGACTTAGGTGAAAAGAGCTGTTAGGTCATAATGACACTATTCACAACCCTAGCTATATATACCTTACTTCATCCACGGAAGTAGGTTAATGATGTGATACAAAGTGAGCAACTAAGAATCATTCCAAGTATCTGAGATCACATTGAACAAAGCACTTAATCGTTTTTATTCTTTCACTTTGAAAGTTATTCATTGTGCTTAAGTTTTTCATTGTGTGAAAGTTATTTGATACTGCTTCAAAACATTTTTGAACATTGTATTTTAGCCCAGTAGTGGTTGTATTCCTTAGAGGCATGACTGTACTAAGTCGTTCTAAGAAGTTGTGAGTATAGCCAGTTTGGCAGTATTATACTCTCAAGTGTAATCCGGTTGATTATAGTAGAGAAATCCTTCAAGTGTGCGAAGGGACTAGACGTAGCTATCAGGTGATAGTGAACTAGTATAAATCACTGTGTCACTCTCCTCTCTCTTCTCTTTACTTACGTACTGCCTTATTTTATTAACGAGTTGTTTTGAAAAGGTTTTCATAAAAACACAAGCTTGGCGAAAAGATTTCTAAAACCTAATTCAAACCCCCCATTTCTTGTGTTTTTGCCACGTTCAGAATCTGTGGTAGAGCACTGTCATACCCTAATTTTGTCCGGTAAAATAACATTCAAAAAGAACAAAAAAAGTAGTAGAGAAGAAAGAAGGAGAAAGAAATCTTGAAGAGAAAAGAGGTTGGAAAAATTTGTACTTTGGTATAGCTTATGTATTCTGGGTGTAATTAATGTTGTAGAGATGGTATTAAAGTGATTTTTACCTTGTTAGAAAGCTAAAACAAAACTCTACAACTTTGATGCGGAACCCAAGAGTCAAATCTGAAGTTTACTAAGTCCAAATTGACTTGGAAGTAAGAACAAGTATGCTGAAAAATGGTTTTGAACAGTATGTAAAGATTAGGTCATATCTTGAGTTGTAGAAGCCTTTTTTTAATGAAACCAACGCCATTTGAAAGCTAACATCCTTGGCTACAAATGTTATGAAGGACTCGGGACTTGTTTCTAACGATTTACTGCCCTAAAATACCATGAAAGTTATAAAACTGCACAAAAACGGACAACACATCATGTTGAATAACGTTCAAAGAAAATGTCGCATCTTGAGCTATACTTGTCCAAATGAGGTGTTCTTTATACTGTTGGAAAGATAAGAAAAAGATCTACAACTATTATTTTGGATTACAAACCCAGATCGACCTCTATCATGGACCAAATCGAGCATGAAGTTCGAGACGTGATGTTACATGTATTGTTTGGGACAACCACTTGTGTTGACAATATCTTGAGTTGTAGATATCCTTTTGAGATGAAACTTGTGCCATTTGAAAGCTGGAAACAATGCCTATAATTCTTATGAAGGTCATGAAGCACAATAAAGTTGTTTTAAGTGTTGTATTAGTGCTCAAAGTTGGCTATTTAGTTTTGTTGAACATTTAAAATATCAAACTTAAGAAGCCAACTCCCAACTTTACTATTGAAGTCCCACTTTGAAAAATCCACACTCTTTCAACCTCTCATTCTCCTATATAAGGAGTGCATCACCAAGCACTAAGATCATCCAAAAAAAAATGGATCAATGGGCCTAGTGCAAAGCATAGGGCCTTTGCTTTAGTCAAAAATTTTAATGGGAGGGTTATTATCCCCTTCAACCTTCAAGATTGGAGGAGTACGTGGGGTTTGACGCATTGTGCCCAACAAAAATTTTTCTCTTGAGGTAAGTACATCAATTCCTTCTCTCTTTTTCTTTCTTCGTATTTTTTTAAGTATGTTTATGTTTGTCTTTTATTTATAATGTTAGATGTCGTTTTATGTTTGTCTTTTATTTATAATGTTAGATGTCGTTTTTCGCTTTTTTTTAATTCATCTGTTTTTATTATTATATATTTCTTATTTATTTATTTTTTCTTAATCATTAATTAGTATTAGTCAAATTAGGACAATAAATCTGACCCCATTTCACTCTATGGGGACAATTTTTACTCAACTAAATTTCAATTTATCATACAAATTTTGAGACCATGTTTGTTGAAAAACACATAATAAAATCATGAAAATTAATTTATTAATAATGATTACTCAAGATTGCTTCCCGTTTAATCATTGCGAACATCTTAATTTTCTAAACAAAAATGGGTTATTAGTGAGGACTACTCTTGATTGCTTCTTGTTTGGTCCCCATGAAAATCTATCTTCTTTATAAATATAAAGTCAAGTTATTTTCACTAGTAATGATCACTCGAGATTGCTTCCCGTTTGATCATTACGAACACCGTTAATTTTCTAAACAAAATAGGTTGTTAGTGAGGACCACTCTTGATTGCTTCTTGTTTGGTCCCTACAAAACCTACCTTTTTTCCATCAAAAAATATACAATTAAAATCAACCAACACACAACCATTTTCTACCCAAGAACTACGTAGCCTTTGATTTCTCCACTGCACCCGGAGATACGTAGGAGCAGGAGCCCACTCCTTTTTTTTTATCTTGGTTAAATTTTTTTTTAAAATAAAAGGGAAATACATATTTTTTTAGAAGTTAATAAAATTTGCACAATTAATTAGAGGTAACCTTTTTCGAAAGGATGTTGTAGGGTGCTAATACCTTCCCTACACATAATTGACTCCCGAATCCAAATCTGGTCTCAAGGACCATTTTTCTTCAAAAAAAAGGTTTTTTCCAATATTTTCCCAAAAATAAATTATTGGTGGCGACTCCATTAAACTCGAATAAATCCCTCCGGATTTTTCGGTCGCTACAGCTGGCGACTCCACTGGGGACATTTAGAGAGTCAAGCCTAACATGATTAATTGTGCCAAATAATTAACTTCAATTTTTTTTTAAATTCCCCTTATTTTTTTTTTGTAAATAATTATTTATTATTTATTTGTTTAATGTAAATTTGTTGTGAATATTATGTACATGCCAAACATTAGGATAGACGACTATATTTGTATGCTTTGTTGGTTTTGCAGCTTGGGTAGTGTTAGGGTGTTGCCCCTCTCACACACCGCACCTACACGTTCGCACACACATGTGAGTAAGGCCCTATACCCGGGTCAGAGCAAAGCTTAAGTTGAGTGGAGGTTCGGTGATGGTCAATTGGAATTTGCTTTCCTTCTGGCTATTGCGAGAACTTCATCTAGAGTGTGCTCCCTCTGAGTATTCCGCACCGGATAGTTATCTATCGTTGTGGTTAATATTCAGGAGGAGACTTTAGCTCTAGAGGCCTTTGGTGAGAATGTGATTAGAGCCACCATGAGATCTATCACTTAATACAAGACTATAGACCCTTAGGTTAGAAAATCTCTAATTTTAGGTTTAACCCATTTAAGACACAAGGGGCATCATATCATTTTTATTCTTCCACCAAAATCTGTTATATCACATCCATGCATAAAAAAAAGGGTCTACTAAATCACATATTTTTGTGCATGCTACATGAATGGTCATCATCATCACTCAACATTATATCTTCATGCATTCATACCTCAAAAAAAAAAACATGTTGAATTTTTTTTTTTTTAAATAATATCATTCATTCTCATTTCATTTTAGGTCGCCAGAGAATCGTAGGAACACAAGAGCTTGGCTGCAAGCATTTTGTGAAATAATATGGGATCAAATTATGAAACAGTTTCAAAGAAGTTCATACATGTCAAAACAATGAGGCCTACGGTTCCTTGGCACAAATAAATAGATTTATGCATCCACATTCATTCATTTTTCTTTTCTTACATACTCATATCATTTTTTTTAAATCACCAGAAAATAATCAATCAAACTGGTTCCTCGACACCCTTATCGAACTCGTTCTCAATCAAGGATCATGGATGACCAAGAGATGAAAGAGGACGTCAACCAGCTGAAGGAACAGATGAGCAAAGTTTTGGAGCTTTTGCAGTCCCTAAACAAAGACAAGGTCATGCGGATGGGGTACCTCCAAAGTGAATGATGAAAGTCAAGCTACACCTTCCCACCCACTGCTTCGGTCCTATGCGGTTGCAATATGGTCTCAATACTCGAGGATGATGGTACCTTTTGCAATTTACCCGCAGGTCCTACACGCTCACCGATTAGCAACCCTCGTAATCAAGTACCACAATTCCCACTTTACGGACTCACTTTGGTTACACGCCACCTATGGCCAATGATGATCTGCAAACCATAACCCCAAGGCCCACAGCACAACAGCTTCCCACTATTTGGTCTCCCGCCTGCTACACACCGCCAGGTGCTAACAATAACTCTGCGGCTGATTCCCAAGCACTTGTTGTGCAAGATGTAGCTCGAGGATCCGGCTCGTCAAACCATACCAGTTCAAAGCTCAACTCCTGGCTTCATGACATACACCTTTCCACCTGGTTATGCACCATCCCATCTCGGGAATACTCAAAGAGTCAGTACGCCCGTAGTACCCCCCGTGGTGAATCCCCGACCATTTGGTTACCCTTATTATATTCAAGAAAATCCATTGAATCCCCAGACTAACCGCATTGCCTGGTCTCCAGCTATGGGGGGACCCAATCTGAGCATCCCAGTTGGGAATCAGTGGTCTGATACGAAGTTGCAAATCCTCGAAGATAGGCTAAGAGCTGTAGAAGGAGTAAGCTATCTCGGTTCAAGTATCGCTTCAGATCTTTGTCTCGTATCGGAAGTGGTTGTACCACCGAAGTTCAAGGTGCCAGACTTTGACAAGTATAAAGGGACAACTTGCCCGAAAAGCCACTTGACCATGTACTGTAGGAAGATGGCGTCCTATGCACATGATGACAAACTTGATTCACTTCTTCCAGATAGTTTAACGAGGCGTCGAGTTGGTATACACACCTTGAGCGATCTCATATTCGCTGCTAGAAAGATTTGACGGATGCCTTTTTGAAACAGTATAAGTATAACATTGATATGGCTCCTGACAGAATGTAGTTGCAAAACATGACAAAAAGAGACAATGAGACCTTCAAGAAATATGCCCAACGATGGAGAGGACTGGCAGCCCAAGTGGAACCGCCTCTGATTGAAAAAGAAATGGTGGCCATGTTCATGGATACTCTTCAATCACCCTTCTATGACAAAATGATCGGAAGTGTATCATCAAACTTTTCAGATATGGTCATCGTAGGGGAAAGAGTTGAAGGAGGAATGAGGAATGGAAGGATTGCCCAAAGTTTTGCTGAAACCAGTAATATCAATAGACCCCCAACAAACTTCGTAAAGAAGAAAGAAGGAAACCAATCTTTGTGATGACGAGCAGAGGGACAAGCACAAGGAAAACCACCCCAATTCTTTACCAATTTCTCACATCATTTTCCATACCCCTACTACCCACCTCCATACATCGCCGCCTCTCATAATCCTAGCCCGGCCAAACCAACCAATGATGCCCTTTCGACCACCTTCCCCATCCAAACACAAGCACAACCGGTTGCTCCCACCCAACCAAACCAAAACCGAAACAACCAAATGACCAAGAAAAGAAAGCGGTCAATTTGATCCTATTCCCATGACCTATACGGATCTGTTCCAGACTCATCAAGAACTCCTTGGTCTCTCCACGCTCAATGAAACCACTCCAACCTCCGCTTCCCAAGAGGATATGACCCAAATGCCAAGTGTGAATTTCATGCGAGGCGATGGAGTCACACTGGCCGAAAATTGCAAGGCTTTGAAGTGCGTGGTTCAGGATCGATCAATGCCAAATGGTTGAGTTTTAAGGAAGATGGGCCTAATGTGGGTAATAATCCCCTTCCAGGTCATGGAGGTCCAGCAGTCAATGCCATGAGTGAGGAGTTTGGGGACCAACCCACGATAGCTAGATTGGAAGGCGGGAGCCAAAAGATGAGAGTATCCCCATCTGTGACATCAGGCAAAGCCTTTGGAGTGCAGGAATGTTGAATCAGGATCAGATAGCAGCTATCAAGGACGATCGCAGTGCAGAAAACGACAATGTCAACCTTGTCCACCCTTGCTCGCCGAATGAAGAATTTGGAAATTGGGAGATCGTTGAGTTTCCCGTGATCTTTGATTCAAAGTAATTATGTAATGCAAATTCTATTGCTCTGCCCAAGGCTTTAGAATAATTTATTGTCAAAAGGGCGCACATGTTTCATTTCAGTATCTTTATCAATAAAATGCTTTTGAATTTTCTAATCATTTCCCTTTTCTTTTTTTCATCTTTTCCATTCCCTTTCTTCTTTTTCATTTTTTCTTTTCGTCGATTTTAACTAATGCAGATTCAAAAATATTGTCTTTGAAAATGACGATGTCAGTGACTCATACTATAACTTTGACTACCCCATGAGGACAATTGGGAAACTCCTTCTGAACCGATGAGATTGATGGAACAAGAGGTAAAAGTGATACAACCCCACGAGGAAGAATCTGAAATAATCAAACTGACTACTGAAAGTGACAAAAGTAATTAATAAAAATAGAAAGAAAAAGGTAAAGCAAATGCACAATTTGCCAAAATGAAGTTTTATGAAAATTTGAGCAATGAGGTTTTGAGATGAAGTTTGACCTTTTTTTCTCTATCCCAAAAAATAAAAAATGTATATCCCTTGCTACCCCTTTTGAGCCCTAAAAATTTCTTTCAAATACCCTATACAAGGATCACTCATCCATTGGAGGTCAGCACAATAGTCTATTCAATTTTATCTGTCAAAAAAAAGGCAAAGCAAGCAAGCAAGCAAATGGCAAATACAACGTATCAAAGACGCTTGCAAGAATTAAAAAAAATCAGTAAATAAAAATGTCAAAACAAAACAAAAGCAATTGTGCTAGCAACCATCAAAGTGCATCTTTGCACTAAAAAATCCTTGTTTAAAAAAAAAAGCCCTCAAACACCTTTTGAGCCTGAAATATCCTTTCTTTTGTGACCCTTCAACCCCTGGCCACATTACAACCCTAATAAAGTCTATTCTGATCAAAATCAAATTGCTCATATTTTCTCAAAACTTGATTTTTGGAAGAGAAAATCCATGTAAACTCCCCATTGCAGTTTTTTGCCAAAAATGTGGTTGTCAAATTCATCAAAAGGGATATGATCTGCCACCATGGTCTGCCAAATAAGATCATCATTGATAATGGAACTAAGTTAAATAACAAGATGATGAAGGAGTTGTGTGACGACTTCAAGATCCAACATCATAATTTCTCACCATACCGCCCAAAGATGAATGGGGCAGTTGAGGTTGCAAACAAGAACATCAAGAACATCAAGAAGATTGTCCAGAAGATGGTTGTAACATTTGGAGACTGACATGAAATGCTCCCTTTTTCCTTGCACGGTTATCGAACTTTGGTTTATACCTCAACGGGGGCAACATCTTTCTCACTGGTGTATCGAATGGAAGCAGTACTTCCCATTGAAAGTCGAGATCCCCTCGTTAAGGGCATTGATGGAGATAAAACTGGAAGAGGCAGAATGGATTCAGGCTTGGTTGGATCAATTGAACCTCATTGAAGAAAAGAGAGTGATGGTCTTATGTCACAGACAACTATATCAGCACAGGATGAAGAGGGCTTACGAAAAGAAAGTTCGCCCTCGGGAATTCCAAGAAGGAGACCTAGTACTCAAGAAGATTTTACCCATCCAAAAGGATTCTCGTGGAAAATGGACTCCGAATTATGAAAGCCCGTATGTTGTGAGAAAAGCTTTTTCTGGAGGAGCCTTAATCCTCACAAGGATGGACGGTGAAGATCTCCCACTCCCAGTGAACTCTGATGCAGTCAAACAATATTATACCTAAAAAAGAAAAACATATAAAAACCAAGCAAAAGTGAGCTCGCTAGGTTGAAAACTTGAAAGGGCGACCTAGGCAAAAAATAGAGCGACCCGTTGGATTGAAAATTTGAAAGAGCAATCCAAGCAAAAGTTAGGGTCTGAAATCGGACATTGAAGAAGGCTGATGCATCAAGGGCTCCTACCCAGTGAAGGCGATTCTATATATTTTCAGAAGTAGAGTAATGAGTAATCAAAGTTATGGATATGGGAAGCTGGCATTTGTTCCTACAAAAACACAAACTATAAAATATCTGCTTAGTTATTGTCTTTCTTTGTTTTTTCTTCTTCTTGCATTTTTCTTGATGTATCTTCAAGTCTGTGTAACTTCAGTCCTTGTACAGATGACTCTTTTTTGAATACCAAACACCTCTGTTCTTGTATTTCAAAATGTTGTTTTATGATAATAGGCACTGAATTGTGAAGCATGTGATGATATGGGAAAGTATTACGGTTATTATATACATCTTAAGAATCACGAGGAAACGCCAAATCTCAACAAATAAGTTTCAAAAAGGGCAAAGGGATTACCTATAAAAAGTAACTAGCACTGCATCGATAACTCGCGCTCCCTCCCAGTCGAAAGCATAGCATGACTAAATCCGATGAATCTCAGTCTGTCCCATATCTTTAAGCACTAGAGATCATACGGGACGAGGAATCAGTAAAAATAATAATCGCATTGCATACATGCATCACATACCATATATTCGTGCATCATCTTCATATCACCACCTTTTAGCCGTTTTGTTACACCTGGTCCGTGCACCAAATTTTGATCCTTCACTCTCGTTTATAAACAATGCGCCTAGCATTGGTCCTTTATTTTGCTTTCTAAGCGACACACCAAGTATCGCTCACCCTTTATTGCTTTCCGATCACCGTCGATTGCAGGCACTGGCGGAGATCCTTCTTTATAATTTTCTGATAAACGCGCCAAGCATCACCCCCTTTTATTGCTTTAAGATTACCGCGTCAGTACCCAACCTGGCGGTAATCCCTCATTATTGCTTTTTGACCAACATATTAGTTCCGGACCTGATGTTGATCCTTCTTTATTGCTTCTTATCGACGCGTCAATACCCTACTTGGCGTCGAACCTTCCGATCACCGCGTCGATGCAGGCCTGGCGGAGATTATTCTTTATAGTTTTTGATAAACGCGCATGCGTTAATCCTCATTATTGCTTTTCGATCACCGCGTCGATGCGACCTGGCGGTGACCGCTTCTTTATTGCTTTCGATAAACGCGCCTCGTTAATCCCTCATTATTGCTTTACGATCACCGCGTCGATGCGACCTGGCGGAGATCCTTCTTTATTGCTTTCGATAAACGCATGGCGTTAATCCTCATTATTGCTTTTCGATCACCGTCGATGCACTGACCTGGCGGTGACCGCTTCTTTATTGCTTTCAGATGAACGCGTAGCGTTAATCCTCATTATTGCCTTTTGAATCTTTGCGTCGATGCAGGCTGGCAGAGATTCTTCTTTATTGCTTTCTGATAAACGCGCCAAGCATTAATCCCCCGATATTATTCCTCACCTCATCCTTCGCCTATCCTGATTCAGGACAAAATTAGTGTCTTTATCTTTACTTATCTTTTACAATGAAATTTGAAAACCATTGTTATTCATATTTCTAGTAAAATATAACTAAAGAGGGGCAGCTGTCATACCCTAATTTTGTCCGATAAAATAACATTCAAAAAGAACAAAAAAAGTAGTAGAGAAGAAAGAAGGAGAAAGAAATCTTGAAGAGAAAAGAGGTTGGAAAAATTTGTACTTTGGTATAGCTTATGTATTCTGGGTGTAATTAATGTTGTAGAGATGGTATTAAAGTGATTTTTACCTTGTTAGAAAGCTAAAACAAAACTCTACAACTTTGATGAGGAACCCAAGAGTCAAATCTGAAGTTTACTAAGTCCAAATTGACTTGGAAGTAAGAACAAGTATGTTAAAAAATGGTTTTGAACAGTATGTAAAGATTAGGTCATATCTTGAGTTGTAGAAGCCTTTTTTTAATGAAACCAACGCCATTTGAAAGCTAACATCCTTGGCTACAAATGTTATGAAGGACTCGGGACTTGTTTCTAACGATTTACTGCCCTAAAATACCATGAAAGTTATAAAACTGCACAAAAACGGACAACACATCATGTTGAATAATGTTCAAAGAAAATGTCGCATATTGAGCTATACTTGTCCAAATGAGGTGTTCTTTATACTGTTGGAAAGATAAGAAAAAGATCTACAACTATTATTTTGGATTACAAACCCAGATCGACCTCTATCATGGACCAAATCGAGCATGAAGTTCGAGACGTGATGTTACATGTATTGTTCGGGACAGCCACTTGTGTTGACAATATCTTGAGTTGTAGATATCCTTTTGAGATGAAACTTGTGCCATTTGAAAGCTGGAAACAATGTCTATAATTCTTATGAAGGTCATGAAGCACAATAAAGTTGTTTTAAGTGTTGTATTAGTGCTCAAAGTTGGCTATTTAGTTTTGTTGAACATTTAAAATATCAAACTTAAGAAGCCAACTCCCAACTTTACTATTGAAGTCCCACTTTGAAAAATCCACACTCTTTCAACCTCTCATTCTCCTATATAAGGAGTGCATCACCAAGCACTAAGATCATCTAAGAAAAAATGGATCAATGGGCCTAGTGCAAAGCATAGGGCCTTTGCTTTAGTCAAAAAATTTAATGGGAGGGTTATTATCCCCTTCAACCTTCAAGATTGGAGGAGTACGTGGGGTTTGACGCATTGTGCCCAACAAAAATTTTTCTCTTGAGGTAAGTACATCAATTCCTTCTCTCTTTTTCTTTCTTCGTATTTTTTTAAGTATGTTTATGTTTGTCTTTTATTTATAATGTTAGATGTCGTTTTATGTTTGTCTTTTATTTATAATGTTAGATGTTGTTTTTCATTTTTTTTAATTCATCTGTTTTTATTATTATATATTTCTTATTTATTTTTTTCTTAATCATTAATTAGTATTAGTCAAATTAGGACAATAAATCTGACCCCATTTCACTCTATGGGGACAATTTTTACTCAACTAAATTTCAATTTATCATACAAATTTTGAGACCATGTTTGTTGAAAAACACATAATAAAATCATGAAAATTAATTTATTAATAATGATTACTCGAGATTGCTTCCCGTTTAATCATTGCGAACATCTTAATTTTCTAAACAAAAATGGGTTATTAGTGAGGACTACTCTTGATTGCTTCTTGTTTGATCCCCATGAAAATGTATCTTCTTTATAAATATAAAGTCAAGTTATTTTCACTAGTAATGATCACTCGAGATTGCTTCCCGTTTGATCATTACGAACACCGTTAATTTTCTAAACAAAATAGGTTGTTAGTGAGGACCACTCTTGATTGCTTCTTGTTTGGTCCCTACAAAACCTACCTTTTTTCCATCAAAAAATATACAATTAAAATCAACCAACACACAACCATTTTCTACCCAAGAACTACGTAGCCTTTGATTTCTCCACTGCACCCGGAGATACGTAGGAGCAGGAGCCCACTCCTGTCAAGCGCAAAAATAAACGACTTTTATTAAGTTCTCTTTTTTTTTATCTTGGTTAAATTTTTTTTTTAAAATAAAAGGGAAATAAATATTTTTTTTAGAAGTTAATAAAATTTGCACAATTAATTAGAGGTAACCTTTTTCGAAAGGATGTTGTAGGGTGCTAATACCTTCCCTACACATAATCGACTCCCGAACCCAAATCTGGTCTCAAGGACCATTTTTCTTCAAAAAAAGGGTTTTTTCCAATATTTTCCCTATGAAATAAATTATTGGTGGCGGCTCCATTAAACTCGAATAAATCCCTTCGGATTTTTCGGTCGCTACAAGCACACCCGAGGTGGGTTAGAGAGATAGTAAAGGTCACGAAACTCGCGCCCGACGCCAATCGTCCGTCCCGAACTTTGGTCCTGTAAGATAAAACTGTCTTTAGTAAAGGAAACAACATAATCATGAGAACGAGTCAAACGACTAACAGAGAGTAAATTAAATGGACAACCAGGTACATAAAGGACATAATCAACAGACACGAAAGGAAGAATTTGAGCAGTACCAATCCCTCGAGACTGTGTTTGGGAACCATTGGCTGAAGTTACACTAGGTAAATAACCAGATGTAGAAAGAGAGGAGAAAGAGTCTTTTTACCAGAGATGTGTCAGAGGCACCTGAATCGAGAACCCAAGGACCAAGGGAGGGTGACTCAGTTATACAAGCAGATGAATTACTAGTGTGTGCAACCAAAGCAGTAGAGCCGGAGATCTGGCGATGCATAAACCACCGGAGATCTGAAGAGTATCTGTAGTACTCGGGGATGTCATAAGTTAGCCACAGGAAAGAGAAAACTCGTCAAAAAAAGAGAGAGAAAGGTGATGTTTGCCTTGGAACGTGTGCATCCGTGACTCGAATCTGGAAAACAAGAGCAGATCTGGAACCAGGACGCAAAACCGAGCAAGATGGTGGAAGCTTCGGTAGTAACCGTGGCCGGACGCGCCGCCGTGCGCGGCGGAGACGGTAGATTGTGGTTGAACGACCGCAGGAGAAAACCGGCATATGAAGGCGTATCAGTGGCTCGTCGGAGAAGCGGTTTTTGGGGTTGGCCGGTTTCTAGGTTGCGAGGCTGCTGGAGTGTTTGTTCGCCGGAGATGGTGGCTGACGGCGGCGACAGCAGCAAATGAGGGCAAAAAATACCAAAAATGATGCCGGAAAAGGTCACGACAGTGGAGAAAGGGCAAACCGGAGTTGAAACACGGTTTGCCAAAAAAAATTCTCACCTGCGGGCAGTGGGTCCACCAGATAATCACAGTTTTAGGGTTGCCTCTCTTTAGGCTCTAGATACCATGTTAAACGAGTGAAAAGAGAGAGACATAATATGGTGAAACCGTGTGTTTTGACTACACAGTGGAGTCTTTTTTATATAGGCTTAATGCAATAAATACAAATAAATACAGGATATTCTACTCCTAATTATACGATCATATACAATAAATACATGATCATACTTTATTTTTCAACAATAACATATGCATTACTTCCTTGCTCTTAAGAAGGAAGCACCTTAGCTATGTGAGTAAGACAATGGGTTGCCTGGAATGACCTTGCTCTGTGAGAAGGCATTCAGGAACACATGATTGATCATGTCTTGCTCTGTGAGAAGACAACATTTCTAGGCATGTGGTCAGGAAGGTGATCATTATATGAAATGATTGATAAATTGGCCAACATGCAATTAAGAATTAGAATCATGATATGATCCTAGATTGAATAGTTGAGGATCATTGATTGTTGGTCCAATTAGAAGACTAGTGTGACTGACTGATTGCCTTGTTATGAGCATTAAACTATGATGTTATTTCTTAATTCCCTAAGTTTTGACGAGTAGTTAGTCTTACTCTGGGGTTTTCATTATATATGTACTTTCACTACTCTTATCGGATCACAATCAGAGAATCAAGAAGATGACTACCGGTTGTAGCATGACCTTTCGTGCACCTAGACAGTTAATTGGGACTGTAGATGTTACTTTCCACAATGACGATGGACGTGGTTGGAACTTTGACTTTTCTACCTTCATTGTGGCTTATGCTAAGCGGGTTACCAGCGACAAATTTGAATGTTGCATCATTTTTTATTATTGACTAGTGTATTAACCCGTGCGATGCACATGTGCGATTTGAGGGGTATCGAGTCACGTTAAAGATAAGTAGTCAAAAATATTTTTAAAAGAAAGTAGAAAAAATAGTATAACTGAGTCTCTAATATAATAACAATTAGTCTAGCAAAAAAATATAATAACTAATAGTAAAATGATTTGATGGTAAATTCATAGTAGAAATTAATGATAAAAATTAAAGAGCTGGATTTGTGTCAGTGTTAGCAAACAAATTTTTATTGTTAAATTAAATATTAAACAAAATATGGAAAGCATTAAAAAGAGAACGAAAAAAAAATTAGAAGCTTATGACTAATATTGTGTTGTTGTATTTAATCCACATCAAAATTGAATAAAAAACAACAAAAATAAAAGAAAAAAGGTAGCAATTGACTATTTTAAAAGGAGAAAATACAAAAGAAAAAATAACAATAATGACATAGGTATTCATTTTTGTTTCATGAATATGTTAATATTTTTTTTTTGGTGAGTGAATATGTTAGTATTTATGGATTAAGTGATATTTTTAGTAATGTTTTGGTTAATTTCAATTTGATTTTATTTAAATTCAAATTTGAAATTTGAATTCAAATTTATTATGAATTATACTATGAATTATATAATTGATAGTGAATGTCAAATTAATGAGTTAAGATCCAAATTAAAAGTTGACAAATTTATATGATGAAAAAAATATTAAATGCTGATTGATTACATTAATTCAAAATTAACAAGTCATTTAAGAGAAGATAATCATGTTTCTAATAACATTTATTAATCGAGATTTTGTAATAATAATAATAATAATAATAATAATAATAATAATAAATTGCTTTAGACGGTTAAAAGATGTATGTGGTTTTGACACACAACATAATTTTACGTGGCAAAACTTCATTTTATATAATATAGTAGATAATAGATTTACTGATTTTGAGTGTTTTGGCTTCTGCTACTTAGTTATGGACTATTTTGTTTTTGAGTAGATAAAGTTAGGGAACATTTTGATTGTACGTGACATAGCTTAAGGACCATTTTACAGTAACTTTACATAGAAAAGGGGAAGGTGGCAGCGACGACGGGGGCAGGAAGGGAAGAAGAAAGAAGGGGTTGGGGATAGTGGAGGAGGCAGCGACAGGGAAAAAGGAAAGAGGAGGATAATATGAACAAGAGAGAGGGGAGATTGACAAAATGGTCCCCTATTGAGTAGGATGCCACGTGTGCGCTCACGCGGGAGCTAACATGGTAGATAACGTGCCACATCAGCGAGTCTGACAGTATTACTTAGGTAGGGTTGACGGAGGGACTAACATGATTGACGAAATTCAAACTCGGTGATGTTATTGGAATTTTAATAATGTTAGAGACTAAGTTGAGGCCACTTTACAAAGTCAAAAATGATGTTGAAGATTCACCTGATAAAAAGTTTATTGTGTTTACGAAAAGTTTAAAAGAAAATAGCATTTAAAAAAAATGAGTTAAAGAAACTAACTTTAACTTTTTTGAGAAGCTGTTATTTAAAAAATTCATAATTATTGTAGAATTATTTAATATTTTTTTACTCAAGAATTATTTAATATTTCTTTCTACAAGTATTTGTGAAGAAATTTATTCAAATTGACTCATAGTCTACCAAGTAGAAGTAAAGTACGATGTGAAGCATGATGTGATGGTGTATGTTAGTGAAAAAGAAAACATGAGTTATAAATAAAAAAATACTTTAAATTAAATAATAAAATAAAATAAAAACCTATATTTTATTTTTGCTACACAGATTCGTTGAAAAGTTATGGCGTTCTAGCTTGACTCTTGGAATTCATTTGAAATTCCGCAAGTGAATTCATTTGGATGTTAATATCCCAGTGCTAATTTCATTTGGCATGTCTTGAAAGGTGGGTTTGTCAAAATCGTATGAAATTCGTCCACCAGTTTGACTGGTCGTTTTATTTGGAAACGCACGTCAGGCTTTTTTATTTCTGCAGTACAACTTTATTTTTTATTTACCAATTATCACATTTTTCAGATTAAGTTCCAAACTATGCACACTTTTTTTTAGTTGAAAAATCGATGTTAGAGAGCACAACATCTGAACTAATTTTTTGTGTTTTTTTTATTTCTAAGTTGAGAAATCGGTTTTGTTCGTTGGAGAAAAAAAATAAACAAAAAAAAACACAAAGCTGAGAAATCGGGATGACTAAACTCGATTTTCTTTCATGTTTTTTAAAAAAAAGTACAAAAATCGGGTTTAGGAGACCCAATTTCTACTTAAAAATAAAAAATAAAAAATAAATTAATTTAGATATCATGTTCACTAAAACTGATTTCTCAACTATTAAAAAAATGTGCTAGTTTAATACTTAATCTAAAAAGTATGTTAGTCGAGGAAATAAAAAATAAAGTTGTGGTACAAGGAAAAAAAAGCCCCGCACGTTACAACGAATAATATGACCCGGGATGGGCTTCAACTTTCTGAGTAATAGAAATCGAAATAGGTATCGTCTACCCAAACTGAAGTGACGCCATGATGTCACGGTATATGTCAGTGAAGGTCCAATTCATCTTGATTTATAAATAGTGCAACAATTCACTGTGCAAGGAAAACGCAAATTCTATTCATCTGAATATTATTATTAGGAAATCCGAGAAAAGAGAGATGGCAGAGCTTTTTGTGAATCAGGCAAAACAATATGCAGATGCAAGGCCAAGCTATCCACCCCAACTATTTCAATTCATTTCTTCAAAAACTCCCTCTCACAATCTCGCTTGGGACGTCGCCACCGGAAGCGGCCAAGCTGCCAAATCTGTACGTTCTCTTTCCTATACCTCTCTTTTTATCTCTTCCTTATATCTTATCCTCACTATATCAACATATTCAAATTACAGTAACATAGGAAATATAGACTCAATGTGTGAAATGGTAAAAAAAAAAAAAACACTTCAGTGATAAATGCTAACTTTGAACCTGCATATGTATGCTACGCTGTTATAAAGAATGATCCTTGATTTATCAATTTAAACTACTGAATCACTAATTTAGTCCATATTAAATTATAAGGATTATGCAATATGTTCCGTAAAATTAACAAAATTTTTAAATGGTCCCTAAAATTAAAAATATTTGATCAAATTAGTCTCATCAGATAATTTTAAGAACTAAATTGATTCACCCAAAAGAAATAGTTTGATCGAGAATTTTAAATTTTAAGGACTATTTTATAATATTAAAAAATTTAGTCAAAAATTTTAAATTCCAGACGCTATTTTATACTAATATTAATAATTTCAAGGACTATTTTGACGGCCCGAATTTCAGCAATCATTTTGGTGATTCACCCATTTCAACACACACATTATGTAGTTTGTAATCTCATAACTGGTTGAGCTCTGAACTAATTGATTTTTGTAATTTTAGTTGGCTGCAATATACAAGAATGTCATAGCCACGGATGCTAGTGAGAAACAGCTTGAATTTGCAACGAAGCTCCCAAATGTGCGATACCAACATACCCCTTCAACCATGTCCTCGACCGAGCTGGAACAAATGGTAGCACCTCAAGGAACCATAGACCTTGTGACCATTGCACAAGGCCTTCACTGGTTTGATCTCCCAACATTCTACGAACAAGTCAAGTGGGTTCTCAAGAAACCTCATGGGGTGATTGCTGCTTGGTGTTACAATTTGCCAAGAATTAATGATGCAGTAGACGCTCTCCTTGATCATTTGTATTTGATTGATGTAAGACCTTATTGGGACCCAGCACGTAAATTGGTTGAGAACAATTATAGAAGTATTGATTTTCCTTTTGAGCCTTTGGATGGAGCTGATCACACGGGACCGTTTGAGTTTGTGACAGAGACTGTGATGGATTTCGATGATTTATTAACATACATAAGATCGTCGTCAGCATATCAGACAGCAAAGGAGAAAGGAGTGGAGTTTCTTGGGGAAAATGTAGTTAAAAAATTCAAGCTTGCTTGGGGAGAGGATCATCAAAAGACAGCAAAATTTCCAATTTATCTGAGAATTGGAAGAGTGGGGGATGCCTGAAAAAATGTTAATGGTTTCTTTCTTGTTCTTATTTGGAGGAAGGTGGAATAAGAAACATATTTATTCATCGATTAAATAAGTTCGCTCCATTGATACTATTTGAATAATTAGGCTAGCTATTTGGAAAGGCGAAGTAGAAAGTATAGATTCTAGAGGGTTGAGAGCCAGTCTAAAATCCCTGATGTATCCGAAAATAGTTTAGCCCCCCTTGGTTTTGCTTGGTTAATGTTGTAACTTGGTATCGATATATTTCGTTGTTACGTGCTTCATTGTTTTAACAAAATTTTCAAATGTTTTGAAAATCTGACCGGTCACTGAACCGGTGAAGATACGGGTTCACGGTTTAATGATTTAGCCGTGGTTTAACCGGAGATAAATAAATAAATGTTTTTAATAAGTCGCGATCCGTTGACACCAGGTGTAAGTCAAAATATCAACCATGAAATCAAATTAATCCAATGGCCTTACAATATTTGATATGTCAGACTTAAAAAATTCAGAAAAGAGGCACGTGAGATCTCTTCTTTTCCTTTAAACCGGCGGCTGCCCATACCCGTTAGAATCAGGCACCACCGCTGCCAAACTCGCCCGAGTTGTTGTATCCATTTTTTCTTCCCCAGCCACCCGTTCAAAACTGTGAAATACATTTTCTAAGCTCTGTTCTCATTCTACTTGAAACCATGTGCCTCCTTATCGACAGAGTATCCGATAAAACATCTATCGTTTCATTCCCCCATTTTTTCTGAAAAATTTCTTCAATTTGCGCTACGACGAGAAGCCTAACAAGTTAGTAGAAATCATGGCCATCTCCTTTAGATCTGAATCCGACTGCCTTTGAAGTTTTATGGAAAATCTCATATTGCTTCAAATCACGATCTCTTGTGACTTTCATCTACTGCAACCTCAAATTTACTTTTCTAAATTCCAATTGGTCGATTCATTTAGCACCCAATGTCTTTGGGTATTTAGGCTAACCCACCTGTGCGACAAGGCTAGTTTTATTATCCATTTGTAGTTCCCCAACATCTATACAAAATGACAAAATCTCCCCAACGAAGGATCCAAACCCTTGTACAATTTTTGGATTGAAATTCAAGGGTGTTCTGCCTCTCCAGATATATTAATCCAAACGAGAAACATCAAAAAGTAATAATTGATGTTTTTGCAAAAAAAAATTCTTGATTAAGCCATCATCATGATTCAGTTTCAAAACGCTCTACTGTTTTGGAACTTATTTGATTTTTTTCCCATGGCGTTGTGGTGTGCTAAGTGGGCTAGGTGGGTTAGAGTTGTTCGGGGAAGAAGAAAAATCGGGAAAAGTACCTCGCTTACCTTTTTAAAATTTTAATTTTTTTTTGGCTTGTATATTTTGAACCCCACGATCTATTAGATTTAATGGTTGAGATTTGGTGTAAGTTTTTTGATTTAAACCTGGTGTCAACGGATCCTGACTCGTTTTTAATATTATAAAATTTATTAAGTAATATATCAATATAAGTAATAAGAAAATATGATAAAACAAATTATAAATGAACATAAATTTATCATATTATATATTTTAAAAGATAAAAAATAAATGATAAAATGCTAAATAATAAAAAATCATGAGTATGAATATTTATCACTTGTTATTGGACTTTTATTTGGCTAAACAATGCATATTTTTTAGTTTAAAAATAAAAAAAATAAAAAAAATATGAAACAACTGGTTCAACCCGGTTTTCATCACCGGTTTTTGGATGGTTCTGTACCGGTTTAACCGGTTCCTAGCCGGTTCTCACTTGTTCTTTGCTTTGTCGGTTTTGTGGGTTGTATGGACCGGACAGATGACCGATTCCTGGTTGAATCGGCCGGTTCGGTCCGGTTGAACAATGAAATTGTCACAAAAATGCTAAGAATAGGTTCTTTGATGTTCTCAGCTAAAAAAAAATTCTTTATTAAATAATAAAATCTTACGTTGGTCTCACAAATAGAGAATGGACTCATATTAATGATGTACGAAGTGACCCAAAACCGCCTAGAGAGATAAAGACAGAAAAATAGAGGGAGGTTTTATTATAAGCGACTCTCATTCGCCTCCGGTGGAGGAGGCCCATTCAGATAGAAGCTCTAAAGAGGTAAAGACGGAGGATGACGATAAGAAGGTAACTATGTTGGAGGAGGGCTTGTCATTGAATCATACAAGGAGACCTTGTTGCACCTACTCGACTCGGACTCCGAAAGAGACATCATTCTCGAAGACATGATCCAGGACGATAGTCTAGAGAATAGGTGGTATATAGAAAAGGAAATCAACAATTCCCAAATGAATGCTAAGTGTTGGAACCTAAACGATTGAGAAGTTTAGACCCTCATTAATTTTGATGATAACAAAGTATTCACAAGAGAACAATTTATGTTCTAACAATTCTTGAAGTGTGCAGATACTAATAATACACATATTCTAAGCCACTCAAGCAAGAAGAAAGTAATTCTCAAGAGAAGGATACATTCCATGTGTCAGCATCCGGCTCATCCTTGTGAGCGTCTGGAATTTTATCTTTATGACACGGCTTACACAATTGCTACGAGCGTCCGAACTTCCGATTCTGAGCGAGCGTCTGAACTTCATTTCAAATCACGTGTTAGTCACGTTGCTGCTCTACCTCTCAGAAGTTTCTGGAACGGATTTCAAAATTGATTCTGAGCGCTAAAATTGTTGTACGAGGTATCAAAGGTGGCACCTTTAGCTACAAGACAAAAAATCGTACAAGCAAGGTAGTACAAAAACGGTAATATGTACTACTGGGATATTCTCTGCAAAGCAAGAAAGAGACAGCGTTTTGAATTTACCTCACTCAATGGAAAGAAGCCATTTTTACCTTAACGGTAATATCCTTGGAACTCCTATATATACCTCATGGTATCCATTGAAGAAGCAACGAATATACTGTGAAAAAGCTTGCTGATATTCTGCTGAAATATTACCTCATTTACTGAGAACAAGCACTGCCTCTGTGAGCAACCAAGTCTCGTGCTAAGTCTCTGGACTACAAGAACTGAACTCAGCGTCCGACCCTTTCTTTAAGAAAGTTTTTCTATAGTTGAGCTTAATCTTTTATCCTCTCTGTGAGAGTTATTTTTAATCAGATTTCAACTCACTTGTAAAAGTTTGTTTTAGCCTAGTTAAGGTCAATTTTCCTCAAAGGCTCGACCGCATCTGAGTCGTTTTGAGAAGTTGAGAGTATTGTCAAGTTGTGACAGTAGAATACTCTTGAGGAAATTGTAATCAGATTGATTATAGTGGAAAATCCTTCAGGAACGAAGGGACTAGACGTAGCTACCAGTTTGGTAGTGAACTGGTATAAATTTCTGTGTCTCCTACTTTACTGCTTTCTATTCATTTCTATCTTGCTGTGTTAAAAACGAGTTTTATCAAACTGCTTTTTCCAGCGTCCGATTATTCCCAGCATCCGATAAACAAACGGTTTTGAAAAACTTGTGTTCTAAAGTGTTTCTAACTTAAAGTTTGCGAAAAGTTTTTAACACAATTCAACCCCCCCTTTCTTGTGTTCACGTTCACTAAGTTCAAACAATGCCCTATCATTTCGCTAACTCGGGAAAAGTATGATCAGTGGTGCTTTCCGTGGAAGAGATCTTTAGTGGTTTATATATTAGGTAAATGGATGAGTTTAAGAGTGCCAGAAGGTAGGCTGCGCTGCAACTTGGTAAAGAATGGAGATATAAAGATATTATAGATCTTCCTCAAAAAAATTTCGGGTTGACTACACTGTCGAATAAGACTATTAACATACCCTATATGGAGGGCATGGATGGTGGCTGACCACTATCTTGTTGTCCAAAGGTGGACACCATTTTTTCTCAGGTCGGTAAAGGGGGTAAGGAAATATATGTGGAGGATGGGTTCCAAGCTAAGAAAAATGCTGAAAATAGACAAATTAACTTAAATTCACTCCAGAGGGATGTTTGCAATAATTTGTGTAGAGATTGATCTATAGAGGAAGCTAACGTCTAAGATTCAGGTTTTGGGTCAAATTTTGTTTGTAGAGTATAAAGAGTTAAGGTGAAGAAGTTAAAAGTTATCAGAACTTTAGTCATCCTAGAATCCTAGAATTGGAAGAAAAAGGATTTATAGGAGACGATCCTACCAAAAACAAAGTAGCTTATAAAGCTAAATTTGTTATAAAAAATCCTGATATAACAATCAGGACAAAAAATCTTGAATATTCACCAGCCGATAAGGCTGAATTCAAGCAACAAATTAATGAACTTTTAAACCATAAGTTCATTAGAAGAAGTACTAGTCCACACAGGTCAGCAGCGTTTATTGTTTCCAATCATTCAGAACAAAAACGTGGAAAAGCAAGGATCGTTTATAATTATAAACGATTAAACGATAATACCCTAGAAGATGGATACTTAATCCCTACAGCTAATCAGCTGTTTAATAGAATCCAAGGGTATACTATTTTTAGTAAATTTGACCTAAAATCTGGATATAACCAGATTAAGTTAGAAGAAGAATTTAAGCCCTGGACTGCATTCACCTGTAGTGAAGGATTATTTGAATGGAATGTATTGTCCTTTGGACTCAGAAATGCTCCATCTATCTTTCAAAGATTCATGGATTCTATATTTGGAGATCTAGACTTTTGTCTAGTTTACATAAATGATATACTGGTATGTTCAAAAAATTTTAAAGAACATATCAAACATATTTGTCAAGTGTTTGACAAAATAGAAAAATATGGAATAGTTACCTCCAAGAAAAAGATGGAACTATTCAAAAAGAATATTCAGTTTTTAGGAATGAATATAGGAAATGGTAATATAGAATTACAACCCCATATTGCCAGTAAATGTTTGGAGTTTGAGGATAAGATAGAAGACAAAAAGAGATTACAACAATTTTTGGGTTTAGTTAATTATGCCCGGAAATTTATTCCAAACTTATCCAAACTAGTAGGTCCACTTTATGGTAAATTATCAAAAAATGGACAGAAATTTTTTAACCAAGAAGATATTGCCTTAATTAGGAAAATTAAGCAAGCGGTTAAAGATGTTAAACCTATCAGATGGCCTTTGGATCAGGAATATAAGATTTTAGAAACTGATGGATCCAAAGAAGGCTGGGGAGCAGTTTTAAAACTCAAACCCTATAAAGAAGCCTATAAAAAAGAAGAAGAAACTTCTTTATATACCAGCGGAAATTTCAAAAGAATAGGGATGAATTGGTCCTCCTTAGATTTTGAAATAGAAGCCATAAACCAAGCTCTTAAATTTTTTAAGATCTTCTTGGATAAGCCGTTTACTATTAGAACTGATTGCGAAGCAATTGTTAAATTTATTAATAACGAAAACTCCACTAAGTTTAAAAATAAACGATGGGTTAATTTTGTTTATAATATTCAAGGTAATGGTTATGACATTACATTTGAACACATTAAAGGTAAGGATAATAAAATTGCTGATATGTTATCCAGAAAAGCAACATCTTATTTTGCAGGAAATGAGCCATAAAGGCAAAGGTGTTATAAAATCCTCTAGATCCTCGGATCAAAGAGATATTGCTATCCTTCCAGCATCAAAAAGGTTTGGAAGATATGTCCTTCCAGAAGTAGAATTGTTAAAACAATTCAGACCACCTCCAGAAGCCCAAATTGATGATATACAAGCTTGCCTCATCAATAACCTATGGGTCAGTAATGGTCAACAAAAGGCTAATCCCCTTAATGCTCTAAGCATTTACTTCACTAATATTAGGGAAAAACCTTTATCAAAAAACTTTATTTGTTACGCAGTAACAAAAGGAAGAATGGTTGGTCTTTTTACACAATTTACTGATGTCAAAAAGGCTATAGAACATATTCCTTTTCCTGAATTTAAAGGTTTTTATAGAGTCCCAGATGCTTTAAATTATCTGAGACAAAAATTGGGTTTTCAGAATTTCTATGTAGACCCTAAAATTAATACATTACCTTCTTCATCAAAAAAGATTTTAGAAAACAAATCTGAGTTATCTTTAGAAGAAGAATCTGAATTTGAATTGTTCAAAAAATATTTCAAAACCAGAAATGAGTAATATTACGAGCTAAAAGAAGATTTTGAACTCCTTAAAAAAGGTTTTCAAAACAGATGCTATCAAGCTATGAAAGAAGATTTCATTCTGAAAACTTCATCTATGATCAATATTTTACAGAATAATTTCCTCCCTGAAATCTGTGAAATAATTGAACATAAGCTAAAAGAATCTCTCTTTGAAGATTATCTTTTAGCCCAAGAATTACTTGAAGAAATTATGACTGGAAGAATTCATAATGTTCCTGGAATTACAGTCTTTCAAATGCTATACGCTTTTCAAAAGGATAGTGATAACATTCCTTCAGTAACTGGTCCTTTGAAAATACGTATAAATCTGAATATTTATAGAAATGTTCAGTATAAAGGAAAAAATTATTCCCTTTGGACTTGGCTAGATCTTGGACTTGTGAACCAGATCTATCTAAACAATTTGAATAATTTTACTCTAGCCCCTGATAAGTTATATCTTATTCTGGGAAACATAATCTCTGGGAAACCAGCGATAGTATCGGTATATTCGTCTATGCCATTCAGCTCAGGATTGTCAGTATTTCCAGCAAACCACTACATCAGGGTTATGCCAAATTCTCCATATGTTCCAAAATTCAATGTCATACCTCCTATCAACAATATTCATAAAACAAGGGCATTTTACGAATTCCTCCTCCAAAAGGAACATTCAGCCCCTCATGGGTGGTTAAGTACCCAGATGCTTGGAGAAACTTCAATAATGAAGATTTTTGGAAATGTTATAAATACTTATGGAAGTACAACGACAGTCATCAACACAGGCTTCTCAAGGGAATATCAAGACTTTAATAAAGAGATTGTTATTCCAGAACCATATTCTTCTCCATTGTCAGATCCAGAAGGAAGTTCAGAAGACTTAATGGATGAAGAACTGTACAACATGGAAAACAGATAAGATCCATAATAGCTAAGTGACAGTCCACTGGACCCAAAGGCTGCCGTCCATGTGCAGTTGTCACTTCTTGTCTTGGAATCCTATAAAGTATTTTATAGCGTTCCACTTTAACTTTTGAGTCATTTGTCTTTTAGTATTTTCTTTTTCTGAGTGCGCCTTTAGTGTTTGACAGCGCATTTCACTTTGTAACTTTTAATCTTAACCCTTCGATCAAATAGTGACAAGGCTTAAGTTTGTGTATAAAAAGCAGTCGAACCATTCGAGCTAGACACACTAAAACCTACTCGAAAAAGTTCTTCTATGTTCAAGTTCTTGTTCTTGTTCTTGTTCAAGTCTTGTTCTTGCTTGGTCTCTGCAGTCTTGTAAAAACTCTGCTATATATTGTAAGTGTTCTATTGTAATAAAAGTATTGTGTTTATTATGTATAATTGTAACTAAAAACCCTAAGGGTACACACCAAAACCCGAAAGAACCAGAAGTAATCTCTGTATTCTCTGAATTTTAGCTTGATTTATTTATCGAGAGTTAAGCAGAAGCTTTTTAGTAATCTAGTAAGGTAACAAGCTCACAAAGTGAAAGGCAAAAGACGGAAAAGTACCCGCCAAGGCAGGAGGCCGTTAAGGGGAAAAATAGTTGAGCCTTGAGGTTGTGAGATTGGTTATCCTGTACAAAGATTCGAAAAAATCACCCCCTTAAACTCTTGATAAATTTTTAAGCTACTACTTCAGGGCTGCAGCTGCTTGCGTTCTTTTTCGAGTAGGTTTTAGTGTGTGCCTCTCTTTTTAAATCTATTTAGCATATTATTGCATGACCAATTACTCTCAGATAGAATATTTAGATCTTGCTATTTCTTCTAAGTGTTCTGAAGTATTTACTATTGACAAGCAGAAAATTACCTGTCATTTTGATAATACTTTTAGACACAAGTTGCATGATAATAATTATCAGTTAAATAGTATAGTAGATCTTGTAATAGCTTTAGGTAAGTCATTAGAAGTTTATAATAAAACTAGTAGTCGGTGTCTGGAACGTTTAACAGATATTGTAATAGATCAGCACAAGAAAACGAGAGAAAGTTTTCTTGGAAATCTTGATTACATAAAAAGTACTTCTTTAGACTCATATAAAGAAGTAAAAACCTTGAAACAGTTTGTTCCTTCAAAAGAACAAATTGATTCTTTATCTAGATCTGTTGCTAAGGGTGAATCCAGGAAGCTCGAGGAGGAACTTAAAAAGTTATCAGCAGAAGTCAGATCAAAAGCTCAAATCCTCGAAGAAAGGATTCAGATAACAATGACTCTAGTAAAATCTTTATCTCAATTAGAAGAGATTAAAAGGATTGTGCTCGGTTGATGAGCAAACCCAATTATAACGCTAGCTATAAGCAGGCGTTAGAAGAAAGTGAAAAGTATCTAAAGAATCCAAAGAGGATTTACTAATTCTGGCAACCGCTCAAGTGATCAAACTATTTTGAGAATCTTAAACACAGTTGTTTCACTTCTTGAAGCAACTCCACAACAAAGTCGATCGCTACGAATACCAAAGAGTTAAAGAACGAGATCAACTAAAGGAGTTGTTAACGATGCTTTATCGTAGCAGGTTCTTTGGTATCAATATCTCAGATAAAGGCAAACAATTCACTGATAAAAAACAATCCGAATCTAAGCTAAGATTCTGGTAATGGCAGCTAGGCATTCCTTTTCAGGACCTAGTAGGACTGTCTTAGATACTAAAGACAAAGGAAAAACAGTAGTTGGAAATAATAGATTATTTTCAAAACTGTTTAGAGGAAGTTCATCCAAGTCTTCAGAAAATGAAGTCAGAATGGAAGACGTGGTAGATATGGACAAAAGCCTGGATATATAAAGCCAAACAACTAGAAGCTTTGAATCCTAGGATTTTGTATAAAACTAAGTTCTTTGATTATAAAACCCAGCTTGTAAAATCGGTCAGAGAAAAGAACCTGCTGGTCAAAGATAAACCAAAGAACGAACCTATTCTCCATAGAGAAACGATTAAGCAACTAAGTGAGGAAGGAATGAGAAATGCTCACTTAGGAATGATAATCATAGGACTAAAAAATCTGGCTAGAAAGGATACGGATGCTAAAGTATTCATAGTAGTCCTAGATAGAAGTTGGACAGATGCTGCTAGAGCTATTCTAGCATCTATTGAAGTAGATCTAAGTCAGAATTATGGATTATTCTACTGCTGTCCAAATATACTCAAGTCTATTAAAGATTTGGAGAACATAGTAGTAGGAATTCAAACCAAGGGGTATGAAACCTACAGAGGAAAAGAAACCTCATCCTAACGATGGGATTCCTTGGAAAACTTACCAACTCAGAAGGAGTCCAATACAGGCTTAACATCGATGGAACGGTTGAAGCTATAGCCTCCAAAGGAATTAAGATGTTAAAACCAATAAAACTGAATCCAGAACTAAACGCAGGTTTAGAATGGAATGTAGACAAGCATCTAGAAGATGCAGA
Organism: Calophaca sinica; assembly: GCA_037113605.1. Lineage (NCBI taxonomy): Eukaryota > Viridiplantae > Streptophyta > Magnoliopsida > Fabales > Fabaceae > Calophaca > Calophaca sinica. The sequence goes on along the minus strand of CM073733.1, from coordinate 32,650,955 downwards.
AAATACTTTAATTCCAGAAGAAACGGTAATATACCAAAATCTTGATGGATCTACAAGCTTAAGATTTGTTAATTATAACAAATCATCAGCTCAAAGAGAAGAAGACTCTGAAGATGAATCTATACATCAAGCACTAATTCTTAGTGAAGATAGTGAAGATGATGAAGAAAAACTATGGGAAGAATGGGAAGAACTTCTTCATACACCCATAGAAGAAGAAGAAGAAGAAGAAGAAGAAGAAGAAGAAGAAAATTTGGTTTTTGAACAGGATCGTAAAACTCTAGACCAAATTTGTACTAGAGAATTTGATCTAAGTCATCTAAGAGACCAGATTGATGACTTATATATTGATGCCTATCAACATTTAGGAGTAAACCCAGAAGACTTCGACGAACTCGTCAAAGACAGATATAACTTAGAAAATGTTGATGACATTATAGATAACAAAAAGCCTTTGGAAAGTATTTTTGTAGAAAGAAACCTAATGGCCAGTTCTTCAAATTCAGGAGTAACAGGTCCTTCAAGCGGGATTAAAAGAAATAGATGGAATCCTGACAATCCCATGGATAAAGAAGGAGAATGGAGTGTACCTATCTGGGGAAAACCCTCAGTAGAGTACAATGATAATGTTAAAGCTAAAACATATGGACAAAGAACTCCATATGAAGCCACTGCATCTAAAGATATGTTAGTCATATCTAAAACTAGTCCTCAACTATGGCCGGATTAAATTAACATCTGGGGACAACATGCTGTTAGAAATTGGTTTAATAGGAATAATCAAAATATAGATATGTTGGCCTTTATGGAAACAACTTTTGGTACTACAGCTATGGGCTATTATCAATCCTTAAAGATTAAGGATCCTCAAAAGATTAACCAAGTAAAAGGATATGGAGATAATCCATATAACTTTGTTGCGTTAATAAGAGATATCTTGATTGGAGTCGATCCAGCAAGAGAAACCACAGCTTTACAGGATAAAGCTATCAGAGACCTGGAACAATTATCTATCAAAAGTTTCAGATATATAGTTCCTTTCTCATTAGAATTTTCAAGATTAGCGTGCAATGAGAAAAAGCTGAAGCTCCTGAAATAGCCAATAAATACTTCAAAAAATTACCTGGTAACCTAGGTAAAGAAATTGAAGAAGAATGGAACAAAAGTACAACAGAAAGACCAGATCTAGGACTTGCCCTAGAATTACATATACCTTTTGGTATTTATCCAAAAAGTGTACCCAGTTTTTAACTGAGGAACAGATCAAAAAGCAAAGCTATGCTTTTTGTAAAAATGCAGTCCATACTCCACAAAATTATGGAGAAAGGAAGTTTAAAAAGAAACTTAGAAAATCCACGAAGTCTAGACCTAACCCAGTAAAGCATGTAAAGAAAACTAAGATTTGTACATGCTATATATGCGGTAAAGATGGACACTTTGCCAGAGATTGTAAAGAAAAAGGGAAGAATATAAAGAGAGCTAATTTAATAGAACAAATTAGCGATAATATTCTTGCTGCCAGCGATGGAGACTCATCATTCTATAGTATCTCAGATGAAGAAGATGAGCCCCAAGGATATTTTTATGTGTTAATTGAAACATGTGAACATGTTTGGATTCATGATATAGGTAATGACAGTTCACCCTGTTTCCTATGTAATTGGTTCCCTGCCCAAAATAAAAGGAGCAGATGTGAAAAATGTCAAAAGGAAATATGTATACACTGTTCAAAGAAACATTTTGACATTACTAGAGAAAGCATTCCTATTCAGAAAATAGGAAATAAATTTATTTCTCAAGAAATCCTTGAGAAACATGATGCCCAAATCAAATGTATATTAATGGAAGTTGACAATCTAAAGTTAGGATTGGCAACCTTACGTAGTGAAGTAACCCATCTAATGGAATTAATCAGAAACCAGGGGCCTTCACCATCAGAGTTTCTAATGGCTGAAAGAAAACCATTAGAAAATATTGAAATCCCATCCCAAAGAAAAGATGCTTTTAGTACCCTACAAGTAGAAACTCTACTAAAAATTGGAGATTGGGAACTAAAAGGTCCAGCAATCATAGACTCAGGATGTACTACCTCTATGATTTCAGACAGTGTCATTCCACCTACAATAAGAGAACCTGTAGGATACGAAATTAAGATTAAGGATGCTAGGAATAACTTAATCGTAGTTCATGAGCAGATTCCCAAATCTGTGATACAATTTAAGCAGTTTAATGGAACCTATAGCTATGGCTACCAGTTCCCACAAATATTCATATATCCAAATCAAAAACCTAGATTTGTGATAGGATTAAATTTCATGATAGGACTAAATGGTTCATTCAATATTAGTAGAAATATGATTTCTATTAGTAAACAAGTCCTTAATGTTCCCACCAACAACTATATTCTTAGATCAGAGTTGGCGCGGAAGCGAAGTGGAATAATAGACAGTCGAATAAATGAAGCAATTTTGCAAGACTGTCAACTAGAAAATGAGGCGTTTAATAATAACCTAAATGAAGATCTTCGAGTCATAGCAAAAGGTGAAGAAGTTAAAAGTTATCAGAACTTTAGTCATCCTAGAATCCTAGAATTGGAAGAAAAAGGATTTATAGGAGACGATCCTACCAAAAACAAAGTAGCTTATAAAGCTAAATTTGTTATAAAAAATCCTGATATAACAATCAGGACAAAAAATCTTGAATATTCACCAGCCGATAAGGCTGAATTCAAGCAACAAATTAACGAACTTTTAAACCATAAGTTCATTAGAAGAAGTACTAGTCCACACAGGTCAGCAGCGTTTATTGTTTCCAATCATTCAGAATGTATACATATTTCCATTTGACATTTTTCACATCTGCTCCTTTTATTTTGGGCAGGGAACCAATTACATAGGAAACAGGGTGAACTGTCATTACGAGTTCGTCAAAGTCTTCTGGGTTTACTCCTAAATGTTGATAGGCATCAATATATAAGTCATCAATCTGGTCTCTTAGATGATTTAGATCAAATTCTCTAGTACAAATTTGGTCTAGAGTTTTACGATCCTGTTCAAAAACCAAATTTTCTTCTTATTCTTCTATGGGTGTATGAAGAAGTTCTTCCCATTCTTCCCATAGCTTTTCTTCATCATCTTCACTATCTTCACTAAGAATTAGTGCTTGATGTATAGATTCATCTTCAGAGTCTTCTTCTCTTTGAGCTGATGATTTGTTATAATTAACAAATCTTAAGCTTGTAGATCCATCAAGATTTTGGTATATTACCGTATCTTCTGGAATTAAAGTATTTTCTGCATCTTCTAGATGCTTGTCTACATTCCATTCTAAACCTGCGTTTAGTTCTGGATTCAGTTTTATTGGTTTTAACATCTTAATTCCTTTGGAGGCTATAGCTTCAACCGTTCCATCGATGTTAAGCCTGTATTGGACTCCTTCTGAGTTGGTAAGTTTTCCAAGGAATCCCATCGTTAGGATGAGGTTTTATTTTCCTCTGTAGGTTTCATACCCCTTGGTTTGAATTCCTACTACTATGTTCTCCAAATCTTTAATAGACTTGAGTATATTTGGACAGCAGTAGAATAATCCATAATTCTGATTTAGATCTACTTCAATAGATGCTAGAATAGCTCTAGCAGCATCTGTCCAACTTCTATCTAGGACTACTATGAATACTTTAGCATCCGTATCCTTTCTAGCCAGATTTTTTAGTCCTATGATTATCATTCCTAAGTGAGCATTTCTCATTCCTTCCTCACTTAGTTGCTTAATCGTTTCTCTATGGAGAATAGGTTCGTTCTTTGGTTTATCTTTGACCAGCAGGTTCTTTTCTCTGACCGATTTTACAAGCTGGGTTTTATAATCAAAGAACTTAGTTTTATACAAAATCCTAGGATTCAAAGCTTCTAGTTGTTTGGCTTTATATATATCCAGGCTTTTGTCCATATCTACCACGTCTTCCATTCTGACTTCATTTTCTGAAGACTTGGATGAACTTCCTCTAAACAGTTTTGAAAATAATCTATTATTTCCAACTACTGTTTTTCCTTTGTCTTTAGTATCTAAGACAGTCCTACTAGGTCCTGAAAAGGAATGCCTAGCTGCCATTACCAGAATCTTAGCTTAGATTCGGATTGTTTTTTATCAGTGAATTGTTTGCCTTTATCTGAGATATTGATACCAGCAAACTGTTCTGATAAAGCGTCGTTAACAACTCCCTTTAGTTGATCTCGTTCTTTAACTCTTTGGTATTCGTAGCGATCGACTTTGTTGTGGAGTTGCTCAAGAAGTGAAACAACTGTGTTTAAGATTCTCAAAATAGTTTGATCAGCTTGAGCAGTTGCTTCGTAATTAGTAAATCCTACTGGATTCTTTAGATACTTTTCACTTTCTTCTAACGCCTGCTTATAGCTAGCGTTATAATTGGGTTTGCTCATCAACCGAGCACAATCCTTTTAATCTCTTCTAATTGAGATAAAGATTTTACTAGAGTCTGACTGTTATCCTGAATCCTTTCTTCGAGGATTTGAGCTTTTGATCTGACTTCTGCTGATAACTTTTTAAGTTCCTCCTCGAGCTTCCTGGATTCACCCTTAGCAACAGATCTAGATAAAGAATCAATTTGTTCTTTTGAAGGAACAAACTGTTTCAAGGTTTTTACTTCTTTATATGAGTCTAAAGAAGTACTTTTTATGTAATCAAGATTTCCAAGAAAACTTTCTCTCGTTTTCTTGTGCTGATCTATTACAATATCTGTTAAACGTTCCAGACACCGACTACTAGTTTTATTATAAACTTCTAATGACTTACCTAAAGCTATTACAAGATCTACTATACTATTTAACTGATAATTACTATCATGCAACTTGTGTCTAAAAGTATTATCAAAATGACAGGTAATTTTCTGCTTGTCAATAGTAAATACTTCAGAACACTTAGAAGAAATAGTAAGATCTAAATATTCTATCTGAGAGTAATTGGTCATGCAATAATATGTTGAATAGATTTAAAAAGAGAGGCACACACTAAAACCTACTCGAAAAAGAACGCAAACAGCTGCAGCCCTGAAGTAGTAGCTTAAAAATTTATCAAGAGTTTAAGGGGGTGATTTTTTTCGAATCTTTGTACAGGATAACCAATCTCACAACCTCAAGGCTCAACTATTTTCCCCTTAACGGCCTCCTGCCTTGGCGGGTACTTTTCCGTGTTTTGCCTTTCACTTTGTGAGCTTGTTACCTTACTAGATTACTAAAAAGCTTCTGCTTAACTCTCGATAAATAAATCAAGCTAAAATTCAGAGAATACAGAGATTACTTCTGGTTCTTTCGGGTTTTGGTGTGTACCCTTAGGGTTTTTAGTTACAATTATACATAATAAACACAATACTTTTATTACAATAGAACACTTATAATATATAGCAGAGTTTTTACAAGACTGCAGAGACCAAGCAAGAACAAGACTTGAACAAGAACAAGAACTTGAACATAGAAGAACTTTTTCGAGTAGGTTTTAGTGTGTCTAGCTCGAATGGTTCGACTGCTTTTTATACACAAACTTAAGCCTTATCACTATTTGATCGAAGGGTTAAGATTAAAAGTTACAAAGTGAAATGCGTTGTCAAACACTAAAGGCGCACTCAGAAAAAGAAAATAATAAAAGACAAATGACTCAAAAGTTAAAGTGGAACGCTATAAAATACTTTATAGGATTCCAAGACAAGAAGTGACAACTGCACATGGGCGGCAGCCTTTGGGTCCAGTGGACTGTCACTTAGCTATTATGGATCTTGTCTGTTTTCCATGTTGTACAGTTCTTCATCCATTAAGTCTTCTGAACTTCCTTCTGGATCTGACAATGGAGAAGAATATGGTTCTGGAATAACAATCTCTTTATTAAAGTCTTGATATTCCCTTGAGAAGCCTGTGTTGATGACTGTCGTTGTACTTCCATAAGTATTTATAACATTTCCAAAAATCTTCATTATTGAAGTTTCTCCAAGCATCTGGGTACTTAACCACCCATGAGGGGCTGAATGTTCCTTTTGGAGGAGGAATTCGTAAAATGCCCTTGTTTTATGAATATTGTTGATAGGAGGTATGACATTGAATTTTGGAACATATGGAGAATTTGGCATTACCCTGATGTAGTGGTTTGCTGGAAATACTGACAATCCTGAGCTGAATGGCATAGACGAATATACCGATACTATCGCTGGTTTCCCAGAGATTATGTTTCCCAGAATAAGATATAACTTATCAGGGGCTAGAGTAAAATTATTCAAATTGTTTAGATAGATCTGGTTCACAAGTCCAAGATCTAGCCAAGTCCAAAGGGAATAATTTTTTCCTTTATACTGAACATTTCTATAAATATTCAGATTTATACGTATTTTCAAAGGACCAGTTACTGAAGGAATGTTATCACTATCCTTTTGAAAAGCGTATAGCATTTGAAAGACTGTAATTCCAGGAACATTATGAATTCTTCCAGTCATAATTTCTTCAAGTAATTCTTGGGCTAAAAGATAATCTTCAAAGAGAGATTCTTTTAGCTTATGTTCAATTATTTCACAGATTTCAGGGAGGAAATTATTCTGTAAAATATTGATCATAGATGAAGTTTTCAGAATGAAATCTTCTTTCATAGCTTGATAGCATCTGTTTTGAAAACCTTTTTTAAGGAGTTCAAAATCTTCTTTTAGCTCGTAATATTGCTCATTTCTGGTTTTGAAATATTTTTTGAACAATTCAAATTCAGATTCTTCTTCTAAAGATAACTCAGATTTGTTTTCTAAAATCTTTTTTGATGAAGAAGGTAATTTATTAATTTTAGGGTCTACATAGAAATTCTGAAAACCCAATTTTTGTCTCAGATAATTTAAAGCATCTGGGACTCTATAAAAACCTTTAAATTCAGGAAAAGGAATATGTTCTATAGCCTTTTTGACATCAGTAAATTGTGTAAAAAGACCAACCATTCTTCCTTTTGTTACTGCGTAACAAATAAAGTTTTTTGATAAAGGTTTTTCCCTAATATTAGTGAAGTAAATGCTTAGAGCATTAAGGGGATTAACCTTTTGTTGACCATTACTGACCCATAGGTTATTGATGAGGCAAGCTTGTATATCATCAATTTGGGCTTCTGGAGGTGGTCTGAATTGTTTTAACAATTCTACTTCTGGAAGGACATATCTTCCAAACCTTTTTGATGCTGGAAGGATAGCAATATCTCTTTGATCCGAGGATCTAGAGGATTTTATAACACCTTTGCCTTTATGGCTCATTTCCTGCAAAATAAGATGTTGCTTTTCTGGATAACATATCAGCAATTTTATTATCCTTACCTTTAATGTGTTCAAATGTAATGTCATAACCATTACCTTGAATATTATAAACAAAATTAACCCATCGTTTATTTTTAAACTTAGTGGAATTTTCGTTATTAATAAATTTAACAATTGCTTCGCAATCAGTTCTAATAGTAAGCGGCTTATCCAAGAAGATCTTAAAAAATTTAAGAGCTTGGTTTATGGCTTCTATTTCAAAATCTAAGGAGGACCAATTCATCCCTATTCTTTTGAAATTTCCGCTGGTATATAAAGAAGTTTCTTCTTCTTTTTTATAGGCTTCTTTATAGGGTTTGAGTTTTAAAATTGCTCCCCAGCCTTCTTTGGATCCATCAGTTTCTAAAATCTTATATTCCTGATCCAAAGGCCATCTGATAGGTTTAACATCTTTATCCGCTTGCTTAATTTTCCTAATTAAGGCAATATCTTCTTGGTTAAAAAATTTCTGTCCATTTTTTGATAATTTACCATAAAGTGGACCTACTAGTTTGGATAAGTTTGGAATAAATTTCCGGGCATAATTAACTAAACCCAAAAATTGTTGTAATCTCTTTTTGTCTTCTATCTTATCCTCAAACTCCAAACATTTACTGGCGCAGGAGTAGCGGTGGATGGTGAGAAGATGGATGGGAAAAAGGATACAAATGTGAACCCAAGCGAGGTAGTAACTAACTCGCCAAGCATGGAAGGTTCGAATTTAGTTAGACCAATAGCTAGCCACTTTGGGCCTTGGAAGGGAAAAATTCCTATCAAAATAACGATGAGGAGAGATATTCCATAGGTGACGCAAAGAAGAATGGGTCCCGTTTTCAAATTTTGGAGCAGACCCGCGAAACACCTGATGCTCAGACCTTGTATCAACATGAGGTTGCTCTGACCCCATATAGTCAGGAAGAAAAACACCTAACTAGCGTTTTCACGGTAGTGATCAAGGGGATTTGTCTGACTTTAGTGCGAGAAAGGTATGTGTCTTTCCCCTGTCTATCTAGAGGCGGCAAAATGGGCCAACCCGATAAAACATAGGGCTTGGGCATTAAATTTTGAGCCTGATTTTCAACCGGGTCATTTTGGCCCAACCCGATAAAGCCCGAGCCCATATCGGGCTAGCCTGGTCGGGCTTCGGGCAGCCCGCATATATCACTTAAAAATTAATAAACATGCTATTACGTATAGGTGAAGCACTACTATTTTGTCAAAAAAAAAAGTTGAACTGTTACTGATATATCACACCAAATTGATATATTGAGACTATTTGTAGCTGATCTGTGCACCAAAATTACTGCTACTTTTATATCTAAACTTGTGAAGCGCTGCCATTTATTGGAGACATTGAGATGCATGTACATATATTGAATTATCCATTTCAAGTTATACTTATATGTTAATACATATTTCCCATTCCCCCAAATTTTTGAGTCGGTACCCATTTGTATTGGCAACATTATTGATTTAGAAATGTAATCATCCCACTTTAGTAAAAAAAAAAAACATATTTCCCGTTTTGCTGCTTTATAGTATATTTTCTTTGTCACTTAATATCTCTTAATTTTAAAAACCATTCATTTGGATAGACTGACTACAGGTATTGTCGTTCTAATCATGCCCACAAATTTTTGAGTGGAGTTATATCACGTCACAATTAATTACAATAGCTTGCTTCTGTTTTCATTTTTTTTTCTTTATCTTCAAAGTTATATATTATCTACTAAATTGTTATATCATCTGGGCCGGCCCGAAAAGCCCGCAGCCCATACAGGGTTGGGGGACTGCGGGCTTGGGCATCATTTTTAGAACCCGAATTATGTTAGGGCTTTTTTGGCCCATCCCGATAAAGCCCGAACCCGATGCGGACCGGCCCGATGTGGGCCGAGTAGCCCGTTTTACCACCTATATATCTATCTCATCTTTCATTCTCTCTCTCATCACTTTCTCCCAGCTTTCTCTTTCCTCTCAAGCTTAAAGTCACTGCGGCTTTGACACTCTCAAAGTTAGAGAATCTGTCCTATTTTCATAGCAATCAGGGATGGATTGTTTGGCTTTAGTGTGGGAAAGGTAAGTGTCTTTCCTTTATCTCTCTCATCTTTCATTCTCTTTCTCGTGTCTTTCCCTCATTTTCTCTCAACATTTTCTATCCTCTCAAGCCTAAAGTCACTGTGACTTTGGCACTCTCAAAGTTAGAGAATCTATTTCCGTAGCAGTCAAGGAGGGATTGTCTGACTTTAGTGCGGGAAAGGTAGGTGTCTTTCCCCGTATCTCTCTCATCTTTCACTCTCTCTCTCTCACACATCTATTTCCCCTATTTTCTCCCAACATTCTCTCTCCTTTATCTTTCCTTTAAAGAAAATTTTGCACTATTGACATGACGACGCTGATTTAACAAATGAGTTTTGCACTGTTAACAACTGAGTTTAGTTTTCCCACCTTCGATGCAGATTTAACAAAGGAAGGGCTGGTATGGCCCTGTCTCCCAATCTACTTGTTTTCCTATGAAATTTATCTTTGGTTAAAGATTTGAAGAGCATAAAGACGACTCCACGAGAACGAAACTTTTGCGAGAAGTAAATGCTTTTGTGCGTGAACTCTACAAATTGGGATAGATAAATGACTTTTACCTTTTTTAATAGACTTATGTTTTTAATCTCAGAGGCATTAGATTAATCTAAGGGCTAAAATTTATCGATGCAGAGTGATCGAGAGAAAGGGTTGTTGAAGAGGATTCGCAACGCGGCAAATAAAGGAAAACATTAGTGACTATTTAATAGTTTCATATACTTTAGTGACTAAGTAGAAAATAGTGTGATAGTTTAGATATATAACTAGTTAGAAATACTTGTGATTCACGGGTACACAAATAGTTTTAAACAGGTGATTGAGCTTTCACCACATGATCATTGTGTAGTTAATTTTTTTTTAATAGATAATAGATAGATTTTTTTTAATAAATAATAGATAGATCGAGGATTTAATCGAAATGTTTTGCAACTTTTTTTTTTTTTGATCAAACTTTTTTTGTTTAACAAGTAAAGATACGGCTAAGGAAGGGAAAAAAAGTATAGAAAGGCTGCGATTGCCTCTCCAAAAACCCCAAAACTTACACACACAAAAAATATAGGTAATTTTCTGTTGAGTTACTGTCGGATACTATAACCGTCGATGGACGCCAAGATCGGAAGCTTCTTTGAATCCATCGGAAACTTCTTCACCGGCGGCGATCAGATCCCTTGGTGCGACCGTGACGTCATCGCTGTAAATCCCTTCATTTCCCTTTCTTTCTTCCATCCATCTTAAATTCTTTTTTTTTTCTTTTTTTTCTTTCATTTCTGGTTTTCCGTATTTCAAATCCATAGTTTGCCCTCAGAAATTCGAATACGTAGGCTTTGATAGTTAACCTTGAATCATGATCTGCAATCCAAACATCGTTGCGCTTTAGTTTTTTATTTTCCATGAAGTAATCGATTCAATTTGTTTTACATTAACTTTTCATGATCGATATTTTGTCCTACACATTTTCTTGAATTGATTTCGTGTTTTTTGGGGGGATATTTGGGTTTAGGGAACCTTTTGTTATATTTGTACCCAACCTTTCATAACGAGATTAAGAGAAAATTGCAAATTGAGTGGAAGAAGTGGAGAAAATTGGGGGGGGGGGGGGGATCGGTTATCGCAGTAATTGTAGCTATGGGGATTGTAAATACACTGTTTGACCTGTGTGACCATAGGGTTAGCTATTGTGTTTTGCTGTAATGAAGTGGCTTGCAAGTTGCATTGGGTGTAGACGTGTAGTCGCTACTGCTGTTTGCTTTTCTTTCTCTTGTCTTATCTATTTTGCATTGCATTGTTTTGAAGGGCTGTGAAAGAGAAGTTGCAGAGGCTTCTAATGGTGACTCTGAGGAGCGGAAGAATGAGAGCATGATGAGGTTGTCATGGGCGCTTGTTCATTCAAGGCAAAAAGAAGATGTTCAGCGTGGGATCGCCATGCTTGAAAGTAAGATGACTTACAGAATATTTTTCAGTGTTTTGAGTTAATATGTATAGCCAAGTCCTTTGATAACAGCATTTTATGAACATTTGAGAAACAGTTATGTTTTCTGTTTCTGGATGATACAAAAATCAGTTGTATGTTTTCAGTTTTATTCGGATTATTCTGTATAGGTTCAGTGGTTTAAAGGAATTATTATTATTTTTTTTGCTTTTATGCTTTTCATTGATTGATCTTAATCATCTTTAAATATTCATCTGAATTCCCCATCTTCTCTGTCATTGTGATTTTATGACACCTCGCACTATAATATATACTTAATGTATTGGTCTTCATCATTTTCATTCTCTCACATATGGCTGCTAACTCATATTCCTCTACGTATTATGCTAAAATTAATCTAATGTCACTTGGAAAATAAAACATCCAGCGTGTTCATTGTGAGTTGCTTGATTATTCTGCCAGCTTGAATGGAGAATTGGAACTTAGCCAAAATAGTATATGCAAAACAACTGAAGACTGGACCTTCAAAATCCCGCCAAAGTGATCATGTGGTCATTGTAATTTTTTGTTATTTTGTCATACAAACTTTAATGTAAGATGGTGAACTTACTAAACTAGCATTTGCAGGGCACCTTCATAACTGGGCCTTTAAAATCTCTCAAATTTCCTACAACTATTTCTGCGTATAAATATGACTGAAAACATTGTTGCATGGTTTAACCTGCCTTGAACAATGCAAATCAGATTTCTTCTATTAAAGAGCTGCACTTTTTAGCTTTTTCAATTTTTTTTTTTTTTTGAAGAAAGGGATAGCCTGAGCTGCTCGTGGCGTTAATTTCGGCCATTGCCTTGCCACTAGGGCCACAGCCCTTTCCTTTCTTGCTGTTGCATTTTTTTTATATAGCCCTAAACAGAGATATTTGATGTATTCTGACCTTTATATGCATGGCTAACCTTGTAATCCTTAATCATCATTCGCAGCTTCTTTGGGCAATGATAGAAGTCCTTTGCATCAAAGAGAGAAGCTTTATCTTCTGGCTGTTGGATACTACAGGAGTAATGATTATGGTAGGAGTCGTCAGCTTGTGGAGCAATGTTTGGAGGTCTGTCTTTCTCACTTATAGATACATGGTAGCTAGGAACTATAAATTTCTGTCTTTTTTCTGGTGCCAGATCATCATTTCATATGATGCCTCATGTATGTTGATATTGCTACTCCAAAGCCATGTTTGGATTTTGGTTTGTGTTGCTCTTCTGAGAGCCTATAAATATTAGACCAATTGTTATTATCCTTATGAAATCCAGTATCCATTGTTCTGATTCTAGGCTTGGAGTTTTTTTCTTTCAACAATTAGTTAATTTCTTTTCATTTAGTTGATATGTAGTCTATCTATAAGTTTCTCTTTTTGTTCTACTATATGGAAATTTTCACCATATTGGAGGGCTGATTTTTTCTTATAAATATACTATTACTTGCAAATCAGTGGGTTATATTAGTGCGGTATTCATGGTTGAATTTTATTTTTATTATACCCACTATTAATGACATTATAGTATTTGTGGACAGTCTTAGTTATTACATTAATGTGACACTTTCTTGAATATCTATAGCTTGAAGAGTCTTACATTAACACTGGGTGAAATTTAAACTATACCATACATCCTTCGTCTAACATGAATGATTCAGTCTCAGCTTTTTTTTTTTTTTTCCCTCCTCTCTAAATTATGTGTGGACCTTTTTTCTTGCAGATTGCTCCTGATTGGAGGCAGGCACTGTCCCTCAAGAAAACAGTTGAAGATCGAATTGCTAAAGGTAACTTACTTGTTTCTTATGCTTTCATCTCCACATTGTAACATTAACTAAATGAATTGCAAATGTTGTGTGTATCGATGCAGATGGTGTTATAGGAATTGGCATCACTGCAACAGCCGTGGGGCTTATAGTTGGTGGCATTGCTACAGCATTGGCCCGCAGGAATTGAGAATATACACATGCTTTTGGATATTTTGGCCTTTTGTTTGTTTTACTTTCACCGTGAAAGATTTAAAAGCTCACAGGAAATAAACCTCTATTGACAACTTTAGCTTTTAACATGTTTTGATTTGTTAAAAGGAGCATTTTTACTGAAGAGCTGATTTCAAATTTCTTTGTTTATATCTGAAAATGAGTTGAGCTGCTCGAACATAGTTCGAGACTCGACTCGATATATAGCTCATTGAACTTGGTTCATGAACCAAATGAGTCAAACTTGAGCTAAAAATTGAGCTCGTTAAATAAATGAGCTGAACTTGAGCTATGTATAGCTCGATTCGTTTGGTTCATGAGCTGGCTCTATATATATATATATATATATATATATAGTAATAAATAAATAGTAATAGTAATAGTAATAGATAAAAAATAAAATAAAAAACAATAATAATATTTTGGTTTCAAAATGGGATGCAAATAGTGAAATTGGACACCCCAGGCCAGCCCAGCGCTCCTATTCCCTTTTTTTCTTCTAATCCACACGGCCCAGCGCAGCTCCAAAAAGAAACCCTAACTTCCCCATTCCCCTCATTTGCCCCAAAACCTGTGCCTCCCTCTACCCTCTCTTCTCTCTCGACTCTCATTCTCTCTTCTCTTAGCGGCGCTGATCTCATTATCGATCTCATTCTCTCTCGCTGCTTTTCCTTTCTCTCCTTCCCTCATCTTTTTCTATTACCTCCAACCCTAACCCTAAAATTGCCTCTCTTTCTCTCTGGGCCCCAAACCCTCCGAAATCAAACCCTAGTCTTCTCTCATATAGCATATCTGTGACGTTTCCATTCTTCTCCTTCTCTCATTCGCAGCGTCACTCTAGATCTACATCTCCCACGAGTCTTCCACGAGCTATTTCTTCAGCGCGCACCCTTCTGGTCTTCTCCTTCTTCTGTGACGTGCAAGTCTCACACTGACAGTGTTTCTGAGCCTTTTCAAAAAGAAGCGCAACAGTCTCGCACTCTGTGTTTTCGATCCTTTCGAAGAACAAGCACAACTGTTGATCTGCCAACGACGAACCCAACCTGCTTCTGATGTCTTCCTCTGCACAGATCTGAGAAAGGTTTTGTCTTGCTTCAAGGAAGAAGAATAGTGGTCGTAAGAGGTGTTGCCGTTTCAAGCTTTTTTTCCTTTTGTAACCAAAAAATTGAAAAGGGTTGATCTTGTTTTATTCTGAATAAGCGTGTTCAAGTTTTCAAGTGTGATTAAGTTTTCCTTCTGTAATCGAAATTTAAAGGCGGCATATGGTTGATAACTTCATCTCCGTTATGTAGTTTATGATTTCTCAATTGGACAACCATTTTATGTAAAAACTACTAGTAAATTGCTAATTTAAAATGTCAAAGATATTATTTTTATTTTTTATAATAAAAACTTTATTTTGACATTTGATTCATGTGATTCGAGCTAACGAGCTGAACCGAGTTGTTTGCGAGCTTGAATCGAGTCGAGTTCGAGCTAGAAAAAAAAGGTTCATATTGAGTCGAGTCGAGTCGAGCTGAACCAAGTTCGACTCAACTCGACTCATTTCCAGCCCTACAGTCATTGTTTTCTTCTCACATGCACATCTTAACCAGAATTTCTTGCCTCCTGCGTGTGTTTGTATCTTTTTTTTTCTTGCTTTTTCTGGATTTTTTTTTTGTTGTCCCAACATTAAAGAAGGATAAGATTTCAGATTTATAGAACCTTTATACACAACAAAGAGACCACCGTAAAACGAGATTATCTTCAACTCTGGTCAGTAACAATTGAAAATTGTAAAGCCTTAGACAAGATAAAACAAGGGGGAAAATCCTAGTACTGCAGGGTTGTGGGATGGAAGATGAAAACGCTGAGGAATGTGACGTGGGGGAGAGAAAAGTCCGGCTGAGGTGCATAATCTAAGTGATAATCTTCATTGTTTTTGTTTTGCATAGAAAGGAAATATTAGTAATAAGGCACAAAGCCTAAACAATTACGCGAAAAAGCACAACCTCTGGTATATTTACAAGCCCATCACGAGGGCAATCAACCACTAACCATTGGAACTCCTTGCCATGACCCCGATGGTCATAAAGTCAACACTCCTATTGATTTCACGATAAACATGAGTCACAGAGCACCTCCAATCTCTCCTATGAATCCAATCAAGAGCTTCCTCTAATAACTGTTTCAGGAAATTGAAAGATGTTCTGCGAGAATTCATCATCTTGAAGACAGATGATGACTCCAACTCGATAGCAACCCAATATTCCTTCAAATTTCTATCTAACCGCAGGCCTAAAACTAAAGTCCACACTCCAGAATGCATTTGTTTTTTTCTTCATTTTTCTTCTTTGGAAACTAGTTTCTGAAAGGCAGTATGATTATGTTCATGAAACTAGTTCCATAATGAACACAATAGTATTTCTTCCATAAACTGATTTCCAAAATGCAAGTTTCTGAAAGGCAATATGAATGTGTTCCGAAAACTAGTTTTCAGAACCCGCCCCTCCCCTGGTCCCTCGCCCCCACTCTGAGCAGTTCATTTTTCTCTCCTTATTTGAAAACTATTTTCTAGAAGGCAATATGAATGTGCTCCCGAAACTAGTTTTTGAAAAGGATACAATAATATTGCCTTACGAAAACAGGTTTTCGAAATGCAAGTTTCCGAAAGGCAATATGGTTGTGTTCCAAAAACTGGATTCCAAAAGGCAATGTTATTATGTTCATTCCAAAACCTATTTTTTTTGCAATACAATCGCAATGCTTTTATCCGGAACACAATCTTATTGCTTTCCGACAACTAGTTTTAGAGAAGAAAACAAAAATATTGGGGGGAGTAGGCGGCATCCCCTTCTTAAAGATACCAATAAGAGGAAATTAACATAAACAAGAGCCTGATTTGTAAGCTAGTAATCGACAAGATTAAAATTTCATTTATTACATTTCATTATTACAGACATTTACTCTTTAGTGTGCAACTTTGTTACCCATGTCTTTTGACTAATGATCTGTAAATTTAATTAGACCATAGTGCAAACCTCTAATGCAATTTGCTGCACAACTAGAAAAGGGAACCGTCGTCAATGGTAAACATCATAATTGCACACTGCATCGTAGATATGACAATGGGTAGGATATCAATAGGGTACTATAGTACTCATCCATATACCCATATTTGGAAAAAACACCCATATCCAGACCCATACCCGCATGTATAATAATTTTAATATCTGTACTCTTACCCATTGAGTACCTCATCACCTGTATCAGTTACTCGCACTTTAATTAAGTATAAACATAAAAAAAAAAAATTGATTAAAATTATAGTCGTAACTCAATTTAAAAACTATTTTAAATCTTTCAAACCCGGTCATATAAAATTTACATACAAAACTATTTAACTAAGTTAACATACTATATAAAAAGCTTATAAAATACAATTCATAATATTATATTTGAATAAATATAACAATAAAATTTTAAATTAAAAAATTCATAGAAACTTGCGATGATTAATATTAGGTTTGGGTTAATTTTTTTAATTTAATTTATAATTATTAATTATACAAAAATGTACACACATACACATGTATATATGTATGTATATATATGTATATAAAAGTATGTAAGTAAATAAATAAACTATCAGTATGAGACGAGTTGGATACTATACTCATACTCGCATCCGTAACCATTAAATTTTGCGAGTAATTACCATACTCGTGCCCATACCTATTAAGCAGGTAATTACCCTACCCGTCATCTATAATTTTTGTGAGTTCCCATAGAATCCATCACCATTACCATCCCTGCTACGTCGTCATGTCTGGCTTAAATGCAGACGCATGCAACTTACACCCATTTTCTCCACAAAAAATGCACAATCAACTGATGTGGATGGGGAAATCTTTCATGTCTAGAATTAAAGCTACTTTTACAGAGGCTACTCTGCAATTTCTGCAGTACATTAGTTTTTTGCTTAAATAAAAAAGATGTCTGTATTTAGAATTGTTCAACGCGGACTAGTTCATCAAGGTTCAAGAGAGAGAAATCCACAAGACCAAACAATACATAATAGTTCAAAACGTTAAGATTGGTCACCTAGGACTTATAATAATTATACAATCATAAACTTATGCATGATAATACAACAGCACAGCTGAGTTCCGCGAATTGAACAACCAAAATAAAATAGAGACTAAGAAAATATCACCAAACGCATCGATATGTGACATGCAGCTGGGTGATTTCACCACTGTAGGTAACCTTAACCACTTGCCCCCTCTCAAGTCCATAATATCGCGCAATTGCATCTGACTGTAGCATTCGGGGAAGCTGAGAATAACAAAACTTGATATAAGAAAACTTGAAGATTCATGAAATATAAGAAAGTTATAATATAATATGTATTTTTGTAATGAGAGAACAAATACAAAATATCAGTATTTCGTATTCCTATTGTTAGATCAAATTCAGTAATCAACCAGAAGCAAAACTGAAATGGTCTAAAATAGTGTAATTAACGTGTTTTAATGTGTAGAACTTACACTTTTTCACTTGACACCATTTCAGATTTCCAAATCATATTGAATTGTGAATGGTGTCCATAAATAACTAGTTAACCACCATGATTAAGCAATATATTATACTCCCATGCTATGCAAATAACACTGCCGAGTAGTACATAACTAGACAACTTTTGTGTCAATTATAAATCGATAAAAAATCAACTGATAAAATTCAACCCAGAATAAATGGTTGCTGCTGATACCGAACAGAAATCATTTTGTGTAACTTCACAATGAAATTTACATTTATTTACCCAAGACTCAAAATATTACACAATCAATCCTAAGGAGTACATTATAGATGCAACATAGAAAATTAAATAATTTATATAGAAGTGATGGTGTAAATCATCACCAGAGTATAAACAATAAAACAAATCAAAATGAAGATTCATGCCTGAGATTGGCTTTTCCCAAGTTATATCAACTGACCTGCTTTTCTTCTATATTGTACTTCCTCAGGAGATTTTTTTTCTGCTTATCAGTCAGCACCTGATGCTTTGGCTTCAATACATGCTTTGTAATATTAACAAGCAAGTCTGTGATCTGAACAGTAGCGAGTAAAGGTTTCTGTTAGGATAAGAGATTAGGAGTTTGTTAGGATAAGGGTTAATAGTTTGTTAGGACAAGGGTTAAGGGGTTGTTAGGATATGAGATAAGAAGTTTGTTAGTTAATTGATTAGTAGAGACTTATCTTGTATAAATAGGAGGGTGTAGGCTTAGAGGGGAATTATTCAGATTGTTATCTTTGTGTAAACCTTGAGCAGTGGCTCATTGGTGTGAAAGGGAAACCCTTGGGGAGATTATTCTCCTAGTTCGAATAAAATTCTTTCTCTTTGATCGCACATAAGGCTTGGTGTGGCTGTGTGGCACGCCAGGAGCAGGACCAAAGTGCTTCACAGCTTCACGAGCATTCTTTGGGCCTCTAAGAAGGACCGTGTTCTATCCCAAAGGATCCCTAAGAGCCAACTGATCAAATGTCAAGCATTCACCACCAGCCTTTTCTATTCTTGCCCTTGCTGTTTCTGTAAACCTGAGTGCTGTAACTTTCAAGACTGGAACTTCATAAACTCGTATATCATCGGTTATAGTCCCTGCCACCACAGCAATCTTACCTTCCTTCCCCTTCATATACTTGATCAACCTTGACAAAGATAGTGGAGGCTTGTTAACCTTGCTCATGAACAACCGCTTGAGGATAACAGCATTGAAATTGCTGCCAGTTCTCCGAACAAGGAAGCAATAAAGCTTGACTAAGAGCTTGAGATAGATATCATTGGATTTGGGTGCTGTTCTCTTCGTCTTTTTGCTCTTACCTCCGGCCTTGAGATCGATCCCCATTGCTGCTTCGGGTCTCGGACGAGCCTAACAATCTGCGACTGCCGCGACGGCAATTTAAGATGGCACTCACAAGAAGAAAACTAGGGTTTTTGAGCTGCTTTGCTTACATAATAATTAGAGTTTGTTAGGATAAGGGTTAAGGGGTTGTTAGGATATGAGATAACAATCTGAATAATTCCCCTCTAAGCCTACACCCTCCTATTTATACAAGATAAGTCTCTACTAATCAATTAACTAACAAACTTCTTATCTCATATCCTAACAACCCCTTAACCCTTATCCTAACAAACTATTAACCCTTATCCTAACAAACTCCTAATCTCTTATCCTAACAGTTTCCATGAGATTTTGGGCATGAAGCTGATATTCTTTGTCAGCAGAGATAAGAAAAACAGTAAAAAAAGTTTCTTGTTGGAGAAAACAAAACTTACGAAGGCATCTAATTCTTGCTGTAGGATTATCAAGTTATGAAGTAAATAGGAAAGTTGTAGGGATCATATCATAAGTACGTAACGGATCATCATCAAAGCAATGCTGGATGCAAAGGCAAGCCCTAAGATGCCATAGTTACTCACAATTTGTAAGCAACTCATAACTTGATGGTGACTTCATCAACATTTGTATGACAAAGTTTTCTTCCTTAATAATTTCTTTCTCAGTTTCAACATGACAGAATGTCAAATATAATCTAGGATTGATCAATAGGGATTTCAGACTTTCAGTACATTGCTCTAGAATGAAGTACCCTCTGTATCTTTAATTAAAATGGATTTCTCTTTCTCATTTTAGTTGTTTGGTAGATTTGAATTTCATCTATCTTGGGGATATATCAAGAGATAGATAATCAGCCTACACTTTAGAGTTACTTGAGACTTTCCAGGAGCCATATGAGGTGAAAATCTCATGTACTGTTTTGTTATAGAGCTAGGAACTATGGATTTTGAGGTTAGAATTTCACCTATGGGTTTTGTCAATTTTTCAATTCTTTGCTAGCGAAATGTGAAAGATTACCTTTTGATTTACCAAAAGCAGAAGAAAAATTAGTATCAGGTTAATCAAACAAAATATTTGGGTACCAAATTTGGTTTATTTTCCATTGCCTCCTATTTAAACCTATTAATTTCTACATTTTTTGTAATATTCTTTACCTAGGCAGTTCGAATATCTCTATTAAGTACATATTCATTTCTGCCTTTTTTAAATAAATATCTACACTTTTTCATGTCTGTTTCAAATTTCCTTAACAGGTCAAATGAGTGACTTTTCTCTTACAAGACTGGATTCTCAAACGGTGAAGATTGTACACTTTTTATACAATGTAGTGATTGTTTTTCCTACTAATGAATTAATGAAGGGAATCCTCAGGAACTTTTTGAGCTTTTATTCTGCTTTCAACCAGCCAAATATCTCTATGCTGTTATTCCAACATTCCAAGCATGGTTGTCAAACTTGCAGAGTTAACTGTAAACTCCAGTTTATGTGTCTAGGTAGCAAATTCTGTTTAACTCGCACACAGACTCATTTTTTGATAGACTAAGACTTGAGCAAACTCGCGAGTTTACTAGCGAGTCTGCTGAGCCTGAAGAGAAGTGAAACAAAGAGCCCAAAACAGCAGGGTTCATTTACATTTTGTGTCCATTCAATTATGCCTTCCAGTTCACATTCTCTAATCACTAAAAATTGAAGGCTTGAAGCTTGCAACAGAGACAAACAACAAAGACATTCTCTCATCTATGGTTCCCTCCGTGCAGCCTCCCTCCTTTCCGGCAGCAACTTCTGCTGAAGAGGAAAACGCCTGCACAGAACAAGGTTCCCAACGCTGCACAGGGCAAGGTTCCACTGCTGAACAGAGCAAGGTGGTGCACCTGCATAGCCTCACTCGAAGGTTGAACACTTCGCAACTGCAGAGAGCAAGGTTCCTGACTTCCTGGACTTGCTTTTTATTTTTTACCTTTCTTGTCATTATTATGCTTCTCGGCTCTGTGTTATGCTTCTTGAGTCCTTGCCTCTTGGGTCTTGCATTGTTAGCTTCCTAAGTCCTGACGAATAACACGCTGCACTCAAATGTTCTTTTCACCATTTACTTTTTTTATCCCTTCCTATGTAGTTTCCCCCTTCCCAGGCTGGGGTTTTGTGTTTGTTCCTTTGTTGTATCCAGTGTTATCAATGGCAGATGGCAGACAACCAAAAATCCTCCATATAAATATGGCATTGCGGCCTATGGCAGAAAAATGGCGGATATAATAGGCATTGCAGCCTATGGTGGCTGGCACAAAAATCTGGCAGGACATAACACCATGGTGCCGCCATTGCAACAATTTGACAACATCTGTCACATAATTTCAAAGGCTACTATTGTGGTTTGTTACTTTGCTTTATTATGGAGTTGGAAAGTTGAATTATTATTGTGCTAATGGTATTATATCATGTATATTTGTCGTTAGTAGGGTTTTTAATATTATTTTTTATATTAAGCAAGCTCTTTGAGTTTACTAGTCAGAAGCTCTACAAGTTTAGTTAGACTCTCCCAGTTTGAGAACCACATTCCAAGCATTCTTCAAAAAAATTTCAACTTTCAAAGAGTACAAGTAATCACTTCCATTTTTTCTTTCATCTACGCAGCAGCAATTCCCAACTAACTGAACTTTATTATTGTTTACCAATTAAATTGTTGAAGATATACTGTATTTGGTTGGTTGTATTTTCAATTTTTCATGCAACAATAGGCTCAGACTTTAAGATGAACCCTATTTATCAAAATTAAAAATCAGTACCATCCGATCCAGTCAGAAAACACAACATGCAAAATTATTCTGATCTCCCAAAAGAACATCCTCATCAAATCAAACAAAGCCAGAAGTGTGAGAGACACAAACCTGAAATATTTCAACCTTGAAAGAGAGAAGATTAACAGCTTTCAAAGCCTGGCTAGTAATTTGATTTTGCACAATCAAAATGAGGCCAGTCAAAGTGTCTCTATTCACAATCTGCCCTGCAATGTTCCTTATGACATTAACTTTCACAACACCTGGCCCACAGAAGATTACTAATATCTGCAATCCAAGAAAGAGAATCAATAATAATAAGAGAATAATTTATTGTATCAAAAGAGAAACACAAGAAAGAAAGAAAAGAGGGGAGAGAGGCGCACACCCTTTTGGAGGGGTTAGTGGTGTGAGTGGCGGAGAAGCGGAGGCGGTCAACGTCGGGGGATTGACCGTGAATTTGACGGAATTCAGAGAGAGAGAATTGGATTTCGGAAGAGGGGACGGAGTAGCCTCTGTCCTTGAGCATCTCCAGTGTGGTTCTGCGAGATAAGTAGTATCTGTGACTATCTATGCTCCCATCGTCCATCTTCATAATCAAACACTTTCCCACTTCTTCTTCTTGACCAACTCCTTCTCTCCCATTCTCGTGTCCATTCTCTTCCATCTCAACTCTCTCTCACTCTCTCTCTCTGTGATGCTCTTCCGTCTCTCTTAACTCTCTTCCAACTCTTTCTGGTCAACTCATTAACGGACGTATATATAAAAATATACTATGTATAAAATAAAAGGATGTTGTATCTTTTAAAATATTTTCTTTAATAAAAAAATCACATAAAATATTTCATAATTCATATATTCCGTCAATTGTTTTTTCATATATAGAATAGATGAAACAAGGTTTTGGGTTCAGTGTCGGATTTTTTATTTTTAAAAACCCTATTTTTTTTAAAAAAAATCGAATATGTAATGTACAATATATGTAGAGATTCAAAGAAAAAAATGAAAATAATAAAAACTAAAAAATTTGGAGTATAGTAAAAAAAATTAAAAAGAAAAATTTCATTGTATTTTTTTTTACATTTTTTAAAAAATTTAAAAACTTGGAAAATAGTAAAGTGCATAATAAAAATAAAGAGAGATAAACCAATGAACCTCATTGCAAAAAAAAAAAACATGAACTGAAATGGATTAATATATAAATTAATAAAACAAAATAAAATGGATTAGGTTAATACTTTTTTTTTTTGAATAGAATAAGGATTAGTGTATGTTTGGTTTTTAGTTATAAAAAAATGTGTATGTTTGGTTTTTCCTTATAAAAGTCTATGTTTGTCCATATTATCGAGAGATATATCACAAGGAAATTTCTTTGTTTAGATTGAGTCGAGTGAAATAGATTCATATAAAGGAGTGAAGTTCTTTCTGTGTCTATTCTTTTATTCACTAAACTTGAATTGGAGATCTTATTTAAAGAGAATTAAGTTCCTTACCATACTTAGACCAACCAAGGTTGGTATTTCAATAGAAATCTAAACACGTATTTAGAAGTTTGCAATTATATATAGGTTAGATAAATCTTCTCATTAGCTTATTTTTTTTAAGAATTGGATAATAATTACACATTTGAATTATAAAGAACATGAATTAGTTAGAATATAGGTCATGTGATGTGATTAAATATGAGAACTTTGTTAGTGAATGCAGGGGTGTACGCGGGTTCGAGTCAACCCGATTAATTCGGTGGCCCAACCCGATCCAAACTGTTTTTTGCCTAAATCCGTCATAGTTCGTGTCAAACTCAAACCAACCCAATCAAATCTAAAGTGGTATGGTTCGTGTAACATGTTTTTTATTTTGAACCCACAAACGGGCGAGCCAAAGCCGATAACGCGACATTTAATAATTTAATATTTTTTTAATATATTTTATCATAATATCACTTACACTTAGCGTCATGCACAAAAAATAAAGTTCATTTGCAGTTAAATTATTTTATATTTTTTAGGTTAAATATGTTTTTAGTCCCTATTAAATTACAATTTTTCCAAGTTTAGTCTCTGCATACTTTTTTAGTCCTCGCATTCTTCATGCTTTTAGTCCCTAAAGAGAGATTAAAAAGCATGCAGTTTTATAAAGGTGAAAACAAAAAATGGATAAAATTTTTATAGGGATTAAATTTAAAAAAATCGTAATTTAATAGGGACTAAAAACATATTTAACCCTTTTTTTGTTTGAAAATTTTAAAAATTGGTTTTTGTCTCACAACTTGCAAGGCCAACCCACTCTTTACCAGGTTAGTTTGATTCTGATTTTACAAAAAAAACTACCGTTGTTTGACCCAGGTCAAACCAAGAAATAATGATTGGTTCAGACATCGAGTTTGGTTAAAACCGACCCGTGTACACCCTTAAGCGGACGAATGTCTATTCACATCAAGGAGGAATATATAGAGGTAGATTTAAAAAAAACTATAGAGGTAGATTAGGAAAAAAATTATTGTATTGGGAATTATTAAATATTTATTAGTTGGATTTTTTTTTTTTTGCTAAAATAGTTGGAAAATTTTAAAATTTTAATGAAAAATTATTACTGCATTCTTTGATTAAAAGCTTTAACAGTACTCTTTTTTGGGGTCAAATATAGTACTCTTTCTATTAGTAACCGTGAAGGGTGGGATTGGGCCCATGTAGAGCTTAACAAATTTTCTTGAGCTTAGTCACCGTACCAAAAGGCGAAAAATCTCCACTTTCAAGCCGAAAAGGCAAAGACGGTGCTTGAGTTACCGGCTGTTACTGCTTGGTAGCTGACTGGCTGGTGAAATAGTTGGGTAGGTGAGTTAAATCTAAGCGAAAGATGGGTGACCATAGTAAAATCTGCATGAAGTTACTTGTTACTGACAACATGTGACAGTAAATAGATACATCGAGATTTTGAGTCCCTAAAAAGACGCTCACTTTAAATTGCCCTGCACCTTTTCGGAACCACCACTCGATGATGTTCCGGGCAGGGCACACAGGCCCAAACCCATTAGCTATGCAAGTCTTTAGCGCCAACTTATTATTTTTTTTGGGGAATTGCTAAGGGCACCCCCCAAATTGCTGGGACACCCTACAATTTCTAAAATACCCTTACTAAATATATCAAAAAAAAAAAATTTCTCATTCTTCCCTTCACTCGTAATTTTTCAATACTCAACTCGTAAAAATTCTCTAAAACTCGCAAATTTGAGTCAGGTTTTCGCAAAAACCACTTTTGCTTTTTGTGAGTGAAGGAAAAATTCCATCACTCGCAATAGTGGTTTTTGAGAGTGAGGAAAAATTCCTTCACTCGCAAAAGTGGAGTGGTTTTTGCGAGTGAAGAAAATTTCCTTCACTCGTAAAAACCACTTTTGCGAGTGAAGGAATTTTTCCTCACTCTCAAAAACCACTAATGCGAGTGTTATTTTGTTTTTTTTTTTTTAAGTTTTGATTTTATTTTATTTTTTGTTTCATTTATGCCACGCATGAGAGGAGCAGCTTGGTTGGCTGGCAGGGAGGCTGAGATGGAGGCTACTGGACAGGCGGTAGAGGCTGCGAGAGAGGCTCAGCGCCAGCGTCGACAACATCAGGAGGCCATGACCGCATCAAACCGTCGAAGAATGGTTGATAGTAGACCTGGTCCGAGAAGACAGGGACGACGTAGACGACAACCTCAGTATGAGCCACCTCAGTACGAGGGACATCAGGACGAGGGATATCAACATGAGGTTCATCAGTTGAGATGCATATAGATGCACAGGCAGGGGAGGGACCATTTCCTGGAGGACCTTTTGATACATTGCTGCTGACTTCATTCAGGGACCACATCACTTACCAATTGTGGAGCGGAGAGGTAATTATTGTTTATCGTTTTAAAACATTTAAGGGTTTTCTTTTTAGTTGTGTAATTAATGACAAGGCTTTTATTTTTATGTATGCAGGACCGGCCGGCACCTCTTAGGGTTTTTGCTCACGGTAAAAAGTGGCAGAAGTGGTTTGAGCTGCGTCACACACTACTAGCTACAGTACGGGAGCATGTTGATCGATCTGGTCTCAGTTGTCTAATGTATCGCAGCTACGCGATGATTGACAACGCACTGCTAACTGCGTTTTCTGAGAGGTGGCGCGCAGAGACCAGCTCGTTCCACCTTCCAATCGGAGAGATAACCATCATGCTGGATGACGTGTCATGCATACTGGCATACCGGTTAGAGGTGCCCTTTTCATATCCCCTGAGATGGACACAGATCTTGCTATATCTGTTCTACAGTCATTGTTCGGGGTATCTCAAGCGGAGGCTCAGCAGGAGGTGGGACCCTATGGGTGGGCTGCTGTCCGATTATCTTAGCTACAAGACCTTTATGATAGACGGGCGAGTGAGGGTCAGATGGACGAGGCAACAAAGGCGCTGATACTGGTGCTACTCGAGATGACTATTCTAACGGACAAGACTAACACCCGTATTGACTGTAGATATATGGAGCTCGTGCGTCAGTTGGACCAGGTTAGACAGTGGTCATGGGGAGCGATAGCCCTATGCCACTTGTACAGTTATCTTGGCGACGCCGACAGGTTAGAGTGTCGTGGGTTAGCGGGCTACATGACACTCTTTCAGGCACCACTGTGTTATTAAATTAGAAAATTAAATTTACAATTGTTTTAACTCTGACACATTTTCGTAACTGATTCGTTATTTGTGACAAGCGTGGATCTACGAGTATTTTCCTACTTCTGTAGTAGATCGAGGCTTGTCGAGGTCTACGACGGTGAGTGTGTACGCGCCTGCTGCTGGAGACCTAAGAAGAGTCATGGGAAGGTGCTTCTATACAGGCAAGCACTGGATGCGTTGTCCGCCGATGACTTGTGTTGGATGCCGTCGGGCACCAATAGGCAGCATTGCCCAGTCGACCACGTGGCACACTTTTTGGGGTACCTGCGGTGTGGGAACACCATAGTGTTGTACCTGCTGGAGAGGGTACTACGACAGTTCTGGTACATGCAGGAGATTCCTTGACACCCACCACGACGTCCCTCGGCTGAGGAGATTAGTCTTAATTGGATATCCTCTCACCTGTACACTATTGGATACCTATTTCGGTTGAGGGAGGTCGGCCGCTCATCCAGCTGAGTGCGCCCAGGGGTACCTGGATTAGTACTACAGGCACTGGCATCCACTGCTGATGCCTCCACTGGCTCCACCTCCACAGATTAGTCTTAACTGGATATCCTCTCACTTGTACACTATTAGATACCTATTTCGGTTGAGGCCGGCCGCTCATCCAACTGAGTGCGCCCGGGGTGCCTGGATTGGTACTACAGGCACTCGCATCCACTGCTGATACCTCCACAGGCTCCACATGATGCACATGCTGATTGTGCCCCTCGGGTAAGGAATGATAAGTTATTGCACTGTATATATTATGTCCATTCGTAACATTATCTAATTTTTTGCTATAATGTATTTATGTCTTTTGTAGGCAGATTATGTTCATGCGATGGGCAGGTTGGATAGACTAGCCGCCATGCTGCACCAGGTTGTTGATTACACGTCGGTGGGAGATGAGATGTGTGACTACTTTCGGGAGATGCTTCGGATAGCGGAGGATCGCGAGTAGTTGTCTTTTTATGTAATTTTTTTATGTGATCACTTTTTTTATTTAAATATTATTATTATTATTATCCATATTATTGTTATTTATTATTATTGTTATTTATTACTAGTGAGTTTAGAAATACAAAATAATAAAAATAAACTTAAACGTGATTATTTACTAAATGCAACTACTCATTCAATAACAACAAAACAACATTACATGATCATTAAATGCAACTACAACACCGAACTATAACATTAAAAAAATAAAACCCAACGATTTATTAAACGCAACTACTCGTTCAACAACAACAGAACACAAACGCAATGGCTATGGTTGACGAAGGAGAGCAATGATCTCATCAGCTATTCTTGGTGCATGGCATTTTTTTATGATCTCATCAGCTGTTCTACCTAGCACAACATACAACTCTATTGGGTCATGGCTAGAATGATCATTGAATGCTTCCCACATACGTTGTATGTCGCCGTCGTTTAGAAGTGTCATACGCATATGTTCAACACGCTCACTATCCACCAAAACAGGGCATCGATAGTAGAGATCTGCCACTATACGTGATCCAGCTCTGAGCTTTCGCCGTATCTTTTGCTTCAATCTTTAATGGTGATGGATGTCTTGATCCTAAATATTTTTGGAACATCGGACTAAAAAACCACGCCATCAGCACTTGTTGTGATTTTGCCACCGTGATAGACAACAGCAAGGCTCGAATCTATCGAGAACTGGGTTGGCTGAGTGTCTGACATGACTCACGAGCGGGCTAAGGGATGATGAAATCGATTTAGGGTTTATGCCACTCTTGGGTGTGTGAAAATGGTTCTATTTATAGAACGTTTGATGAGATCTGAACCGTTAAAAGTGGGTCGGTGCATTTCATCCGTTGATATTTATTAAAAAAAATTAAATTTTTGTTCTCTCCACTCGTAAAAATGAAATTTGCGAGTGAACAAAATTTTTGTTCACTCGCAAAAACCATTTTTGCGAGCAGAGTATTTTTTTAACTCGCAAAAATCATTTTTGCGAGTTGAAAAAATACTCGCAAAAACCATTTTTGCGAATTGAACAAAAGAAACGAGGGATATAATGGTCAACATGGTCCAATATAGGGTGCTCCAAGTAATTTGTGGGGTGCCCTTAGCAATTCCTTTTTTTTTCCAGTTATCGAAATTAGTCCCCCATTAGGCATTTTCCTAAGTGGCAACAATTAACTGCGGACTTGGATATTCTCAAAAAAAAAAAAAAACTGCGGACTTGGCATACGACTGGCCTATATCAGCAGCACCACGTGGATAAGTGATAGCGATGTGGCTGCCACGTCATCCTGCCAGATGTATAATTTCAAAACATTTTAAATAGAGCGAAGGGCGTATTCCAACAGCGGAAGGTCGAAAAGAAGTAGTAGGAAAACTCACAATTGAGAATTCCTGCTAGAGGAAGTAGGAAATTCCAATCTTAAATAGAGCGAAGTCGTCACTTTCTTCGTTGAATGCAACACCTTCGTCGTCATCATTCTGGTAAACAACTAAGTAGCAGGCTATTTTTGCAATTATCCAATTCCTCGTAGATATGTAATTTTTATTTATAGGTTTATTGTAAATCTAGAAACACATTCAGGTACATATAATTTTTGGGACATAGCTAGGATTCCAAGTAGACATGTAGTAGCTACCATCACACATAAAGGGGATGAGTCTGAATTGTACATACATAAATATTATAAGAGAGAATTATATGAGTTGTGTTGTGCTATAGCCATGTCATATCTCCAATAAATGGCCCAAGCAAGTGGCCAAAAATCGAGGATGAGGTAATTTTACCTCCTTAGTATAAAACGCGGACCTAGAAGACCAAATAAATTGAGAAGAAGGGAGACAAACGAAGATCCAAACCTAACCAAGTTAAGGAGGACCTACACTGCCAATAAATGTAATAGATGCGACCAGTTTGGTAATAACTCAAAAACAAGCTAAAATCCACCTATTCAACCAAACACACAAGTCTCTACTACTCAACCAAGTCAAACCAGTAATGCAACAAGACAGGTATATCATATTTATGATTCCATTAATCATCAAGTATACACTCTATTTATTACTCCATATGTCCCTTAATATAGGACTCTTTGACCATTTCATGCCTCTTAAAAAAATGAGTTTTGTTAGTTATCTCTATTTTACATAAAAGCAATATATATAGATAAAATATAATACACGTAAATGAATATTTTACATGAAAAACAAATTTGTCAAAAACATTTTAGATCATTTCTTATGAATTTCTCCATTATTTATTTTGTTTATATATTTTCAATACGAACGGGTCAACATACAATAGATTTGTTGTTACTATATAATGCATCTCATTCGTATCCCGACATATAACCCGTGTATCGCATGGCTCATGTCTATTATACTTTAAATTTTTCATTTTACAAAATATTGTTTTATTTATTATTTTGTTTGTACCAGGAACTCCCACATTAGTTTGGTATGAATATAAGTTCATAAAATTTTTATTCTCTTAAGTCAGCAACAATTTATATTTTTCCCACCGTATTCAATTTTAAATATGATAATCAACTATATATTTAATCAACTCTTTATAATGGACAACATTAATTACTATTTTTTTACACAAAATAGTAATTACTATTTTAAAGATTGCTATAATTTGTGATACATAATTGAAATTAAATTATTCTTATATAATATTTCGTAGATATTGGCTCAAACTCAACTTTAACAAAAAAAAGCTATATAAAAAATTAAATTATTTTATATAAATGTTCAAAAACCGATATATACCCATGCATGGCATGAGTTACTATACTAGTTAATATTAAATTTGTATTAAATATGTGCCATTTATTCCAAATTATCATTCTCATCGTCCAAGACTATTAAGAGAGAGAAATTGTGGGTCTTTTAATTCTCTTCATTAACTTAGGGGTAATTTTGGAAAAAAATTAATGCACTTTAGTCTATGAAAAGAGTCTTATACTAAGGGACAAAATATTTTTTTACAAAAATGTCTTATATTAAGGGACGGAGGGAGTATCTTTATAAATTTACTTACAAGGTAAAAAGACAAATGCTCAGCCTACAAACACAAAAAACCAGCCATCGGGCATAACAAATAGTAATCCATAACAAAATATAAGTAAAAAAGTACATATATTTGGTCCAAATTTGGGTCAAATACATGTACTTTTTTGCTTATATTTCGCAAAATATATGAGCTTTTTAGCCAATTCATTTGTCCCATTTTATAAGACATTTTTCTTGCATTAATTAATTCTTTAGTACCATATTACCCTCAATTAATTTACATATTTTTTTTCCAGAAAATAATAAATGTGGTGATTTACAAGATTAAATGAGTTTGAGAAGATAAAAGTGAGCTTGAGAATATGAATAGTCATTATGACTTTCCAATTAATTCAACGGTAGTTTGGAAAAAAAATACACCATCAATTTGGGGACCACGATCCACTGTAGTCAAGATTGACTGCAGTCACAACAGTTAATATATGTATCCACCATTGAATTTCCTGCCATTAAATCATGGCCATTGATCCATTTCAAATGAAAAAACTGAAAAAAAAAGTGAGTGGAGAGAGAAAGACTAGAATGACTACAGGTAATCACATTCCCAATTTTGGGACGGTGGGAGTATCTTAATTGCTGTGCATTTTCAGTTCCATACGATGCAAGTGCTGACAAAAAATTTGATTACATTACACTTGCAGGGGAAAGAAGGGGTTGGACAACCATCAAATGCAGGGATGTTGATTCACTACATTCATTTATCTTTATCTCTCTCTTCTCCCAGTTTTTTGTTTAGTTTTTTTCCAAAATAAATGGAGGGTGAAAGATGTAAGAGAACCACATCCAAAGGTGTTAGAGGGGATGACTGTAGTGACTACTGAAAACAGTGACTGCAGTCAAAACGTGATCCCAAATGCAGAATAGCCGAGTCTTTTTGCAATATTTCAGAATGTTTTGGACTTTGGAGAACCTGGATCTTTTTGTAGTATCTTAAATGCTTTGAAGTGATTGGAAATTTATAGAAGTTCCTAGTTTTTTTTTTAGTAATTATCATTTCAAGTTTCCTAGTTTTTTCTAGGTTTAATTACTTTTTTTTGTCACTAAGCAATTTAGGAATTTTCAAATTGGTTCATGAACTAAAAAAATTATAATTAGGTCCCTAAACTTATCAATATCATGTAATCAGGATTCTGAACTTTTAAATAATTTTTAATTAGGTCCCTAAATTTTTAAATAATTTTTAATTAAGTCCCTGAACTCTTTGCTTTAATAGGGACCAGTTAAAATTATTTAAAATCTTAAGAACCTAATTAAAATTATTTAAAAGTTCAGGAACCCTATTAAAATTCAGGGACCCAATTATAATTTATTGATAAGTTCAAGGACTCAATTACAAATTTTTTAGTTCAGAGACCTATTTGAAAAATCTTATATAGTTTAGGGACTTACGGAGTAATTAAACATTTTTTCTATTTTCTTAGCACCGGTGCAAAAAACATTTTCTAAAATAGGAATATACATAAATTAAATTGTAACCAATTTTTTTAAAAAAATACAATGACATTTTTGCAATTAACTCATAACATTCTACATCAAATGGCTAAATAACTCATGCATAAAATATTATTAGTTCGGTTCTGCTTATAACCTATGTAAAAAGTGACAATTTTTTATCGGTTCTCAGTCTAATTGATGTAGAAAGCTTTTTTAAACATCGCTTCATAATTCCCGCACCAGTTCTCTCTTCTTTTTTTTTTTTCCGTGCGCGCGAACCCTGAAATCACATTTCTCTCTTCTCTCTCGTGCTCACTGCTTGGACCAGTTCTCTTAGCTCTCGTCGCATATTCCCCATAATATTTCTTGTAACCTCTGCCCACTGCGACACTCACTTCTCATTTTCTCACGCCAGTTCGTTTTGTCTCATCCTATCCAGGTAAGCATTGTTCATATGGCTAATGAGTGGGGTAGAGCGGTTTAGTTTATGATATTTCAATTTAAGTTTCTTAAACAGAGTGTTTTTGGGGTTGTTTCATCCCATCATGTGTTTTATGTAGCTTGCTTGCTTTGAGCGTTGTTTCTATGCAACCTTTATGTGTTGGTTTGCTCCATATGTTTTAGGGCTATTTCTCTTCGGTGCTACTTTCTTTTGTTATATTTTTTTTAACACTTCTTGCTTCTTTCTTTTTTTCTCTTTGGTTTTGATTTGTGTTTTTTTAAACAGGCACATGGATGATCAATCAAGTATCCCTCCTTCTCAAAGTGGGTCAGATACTCAGTGTATCAAAAAAGGGTAGAAGTTCCCCACTGTTAACCTCTTTGGCTCTCAATCGTAGTGCTGATCAAAGGTATAGGGTTTGGTTTGATGAATCAACTGGAAAACCTTTAGGGCTTGGCCTTATGCGCAAAAGTTCACGAGTTTTGTAGCCCTCTAAGGCTGAAGCAAGGCTAATATTCTGAAGAAGGATTGAGATATTGTAGAGGAGGGCATGACAGATAAAATTTGGGATTCTGTCATGGTATTTCACTTTTATCCTCTATGTTTGTATCTATTGTATTTACCATATTATTATCATACACTAACTCCTTCATTTTGTTGTGTAATGTAGCAAACCTTTGATGTTCTGAATACTCTAATGCTGAAGAGGAAATGAATTAATTATGCGGGTGAGCGTTGGATGGAATTTAAGACAATTCTCACTAGTAAATACATATATGGGGACTCAATAGAAAAATATCCTTGTGATTAGTATAAGTTCCTTGATAAGGAGACGTGGAAGACTTTTTTTGAGATCCGAACGGAACCCACTTTTTAGGTTAGTTGGAGTTATAGTTTTTAACTTGGCTAACCAAATTTATTTATTTTTACTGAATTTAGTGGTGGGTTATTTATAACAGGGAAAAAGACAAAAGGCACAAGAGATTCAGGCAAAGAATCTCTCCCCCAACAGATTCTCTCGTGGGGATTATGTGTTGCTTCAGGAGAAGATGAGATAAAAGAAGGAGAAACAACTCGAAGAAGCATCTCAATCTGACAAAGTTGTTAATCCTCAATCTGTGCTAGGTTAACCCAAACGCCATGTGAAATGGAAGAAAGTCCAACAAAAATATTTGGGAGAGCATACATATGAGGACACACATCGTGTTGCTGAGAAAATTTTAAGTAAATATTCAATTCTAATGGTAATTATAACTAGCTTACACACTGTCTTACACTTGTTTGTAAATTACTCCCTTCGTCCCAAATTATAAGAGCCTTTTGAATTTTTTATTTGTCTCATTTTATAAGGCCTCTTTGAAGTTTGTCTGTAGCATTAATTATTTTTTTCCTATTATCCTTATTTAATTTACCTTTGTTTTAATCAATAAGTTAAATAAAGTATAATCTAATTTACTTTTCCAATGAATTTAAGGGTAGTTTAGGTAAAACAATAAAAATTATAAACAAATTTATTGTTTTTAACTACATTAATTACATTCCTTGATGGGAGAGATTTTACCAAAAGACTCTTATAATTTGGGTCGGAGAGAGTATATGTTGTAGGATTCTTTGGTTGTACAGTACTCGCAAGGATCCTTTGTTCCACATGAACATCAAGATATCTTGACTACTGCCATTGATTCGTCTGGGCATGGTGATTGTGCTTGTGTTGTTGGACGAGGTGTGGGCCTTCAGCAATTTTTCAGACCACATCCACGTTATGGTCCCGCCCTAGTAGCTTTCACCGAGGATATGATGGATAAGATGCAAGCTTAGATTGAACGGGAGTTGATGTAGTCACTTAGCCAGGGCTTTAGAGATGAGACTAGAGAGCAGGTTAGATGCGAGATGGCATCTATGGGTCTTTCCCGACAAAACCCAAGTGTCCAACATTCTCCTATTAATGTCAGCACAAAGGAGAGTGCTTGTGCTCCTGGAGTACATATGTCGAAGGATGTTCCTTATGTTGACGATGATATTGCGGATGAGGTTCCTCATGTTGGTGATGATGTTGCAGAGGAGGTTCCTCATATTGATACATGAGCCAAGGTATTCATAATTAACCAATTGGCTAAATTATACTTTTGATCTCTTTTATTTATTTTAGGTTTCAATTTAGTCATTTATGTATTAAAAGTTCCAAATTAGTCCCTTATGTGTTAATTGTGATCTTTTTTTTTCCAAAATGGTCCCTTATATTACAAAAATTATATCAATACGGTCCCTTGTTTGTCCCTTATTTTGCAAAAAATGGACCACACTGGTATAATTTTTGAAACATAAGAGACCACTTTGAAACAGAGAAACCACATTGATGTAATTTTTAGATATAAGAGACTAATTCGGAACAAATAATACATAAGGGACCAAATTAAAACCTAAAATAAACATAAGAGACTAAAAATATAATTTAGCCTAAGCAATTCATTACTTATATATGGTCTTTCTCTATTTACAATTGAAATAACTTAATTGTATGTATTGCCTAGGAACATCAACTTGCTGGAGTTGATCAGTTGATGATATTGGTTAAGTAACTTGAAGAACCAATATTACTAACGGTGGAACACAATTCACTTCCCATAAAAATTTATGTCGAACAGAAGGATATTTTGGAGTTACTTTTGGGTAAACAATGGCTTTGCTTAGGTGTTATAATACAATTATGGTCGATGTAAGTACATTTTGTATGCAAATTAGTTAACTAATTAAATATCAAATTATTATAATTAACATTTATTTCAATATCTTAAGTATATACATCACCTCTGTAGATCAAGGGGCAATTCTAATCTGAATGGATTCCTGTACCTTGTAGCCACTACGAGTGCAGGGAATGCTCCATAGCTTATTCAGATATATGTTCAGAATAGGCTAGGTGCAGAGGCAGGCGACAAAAAAAAAAAAAAATGCTACCCAACACCTTACCTCAATTCATAAGTACAAGTTTAAAAGTGATTTAAAATTACGTGTAACTTGTCGCTAATTGTCTCCCAATGCAGGGATCATTGACATTGAAAATTAGTTAAACAAGAAATTTTGCTAAACACTTCAAATTTATTTTATTTTTGATGAAGGATGGAAAGGACAAGAAACTAAGAAATAAGACGGGGTACTAGTCCTCATTACATCAGAGCATAAATTAAAACTAAGCTGGGGAGGCTTCGCCTAAGGCCTCAAAACTTCTAGACACAGCTCTGCTCCCTCCAACCTTTGTTATAAGTAAAAAAGTACATGTATTTGGTCTAAATACATTTTTTTTTTCTTCTTCTTTTAATTAAGGCAGGAGGAAGTATGGCTCAATGGTCAGGTTTAACTTAGCCTCGGACGCAGTAAATTACTACTATTTTCTCAAAATCATCAAACACACGACGAGCCGTGTGTGGCAGACACACATAATGTGCTGAACGTGAAGACTGTACCACTACAGCGAGATGCGCCAGTCTTACTATGATAATGACCCTCTGAAATATAAGGCCAACTTTAACGCAAGTTTTTTAGCGTTTCTAAAAATTTCTCAGCGACTTTTTGGCTTGTGTGGTAACAAGCTGGCAGGAAAGCAATGCCAAATTTAGTTGCCGTGCACCGCATAACCAACGGAAACAAATTTTAGTTGACGCTGAAACGGGGCCCACGAGGAGAGATATAGAAAGAGAACGAAGAAACACTTCTATTGGTGTCAGTTGAGCAACGCCAATTTGTTGACCGCGCTGCAGTTGCTATAGCCTATTTTAGCTGAAACTGACCAAGCACAAACGCGGAAACAAACCAATAGCAGTAATCCCACAGATTGCAACTTCTGTAGTTTACATGGTTTTCAGTTTTTAATGGTGACCTTCAAGCCTCCTTAACCATTGCATAAAAGATATGCATAACAATATCTTTAGTCTTCTGAGTTCCAGACACTTGAAATGTTAAGCACTAGAAATTAAGCACGTACAAATAAACATGTCAGTTTTATTTTGTAATGTTAATTTGGTAATGTACCATAATAGTAAAGCAAAAAGTCTGACATAAACAAATTAAAAGGACTAAAAACAAAGAAGGAAATTAAAATATGCATTCATAGTAGCTGCCAGAACCAGAAAAATAATAACAGAGAGTAAATGATAATAACAATTAAAAATCACTACTTTTCAACAGTGATTCATGAGCAGCAGCAGCATGGGCATTTTATCAAGCCATTCTCATTACAATCAGGGCACCTTCTCAATTCACCTTGTTCCTCTTTAAACACCTTCCTACTACCATTGCAATTAGGACAAGGCACAAACCTGGCATCTCCACAATTCTCACAAACAAACCAAGGATCCTGAGTGGGAAAACCTTTCAAGAGTTTAGCCAACTCTCCAGATTCATTCAACTGTTTCATCTCCTCTGCATTTCCCACATGCTTCCCTCTAATAAAAACCTGTGGCAAGGTCACCACTTTGCCACCAAGCACATTCTGCAGCTCCTTCCTATAAGATGAGTCCATTGAGATGTCCCTCTCATCAACTGCAACTCTAAAGCCTCTTAATATCATCCTCACTGAACAACAATCTTCATAGGTCTTTCGGATCCCTCTCAAACTTGTGCAATAAACCACTATTCTGTCTTCAGTTCCAGGCAAAAGGCACAAACTTTTTGAAGATAAAGAAGGAGAAGGAGAAGGAGAAGATCTCACAGGGGTAGACCCCATTGACCTTACACTTCTGCATAGGTGGTTGTCGTTGTTGTTGTTGTTTCCACCTAGTTGCCTTGATGACAATGCTCTCCTGTAACTCCAAGCCACACTTGGATCCAACTTAGCAAGCAATGCTTCTTCTGATAAATGCTGCCAAAGTGGCTTTTTCAATGTGGAAGAAGAAGATTTCTCATTGACTGCTTCTGATGCTTTTAGTGATTCAAAGGAATCAAGTAGTTTCTTTTTTGCTGACCCATCAAATGTTGTGTACCTGCATGAACTGGGTTTGTCTGAGATACTCATGGGGTTGTGAAAAAAAGTTTCTTCATCCAAGCCATCCATGAGTTCCCAAGTGTTGATGACAGAGTCTGGAGACAGTGATGACTGTTCTGGCTTTGTTTGGTTTGCTCCATTTTGAGAGGTTTTGGTGAGATAGGGTTCATCCTTGTGGCTAAAGTTGGGGACTTTTTGGTCAATTAGGAGAAGAGAACCATAGGTGGTGGAGGTGAGAGAGACAAGGTGGTGTGTGTCACCCTTTTTGGTTGGAGGGTGATGGACAAGAGGCATTGTGAGTGAGAGAGCTTTCTTAACTGGTGGTGAAGAATTGGAGTAATGTGAAGCAGAAGAAGATGAAAAGGAAGAAGAAGTTGAAGTTAAAGAAGAAGAAGAAGATGGAAGAGAAACAGAAGGAGGTGTTTGTGTTTCCTCTTGATTTTTGTTGGCAACTATGGTGATGGTTTTTGAGGCTGAACAACCCATGATTGCAAAATTGAGAGACCACTAAACTGAAGAAAAATGGGGTGTGCCCAATTTTGCTTCCTCTCTCCAAAAAAAAACACCTTTTTTATTTTTATTTTTCCTCCTCACTAAATAGAATAGCTCTATGAATAACGTTTCTATAGGGAGTATTTTCTGGGGGAACTTTTGGAGGCTTAGATGGAAAGTATATGACAGAAAGAAGGAAAGAGGAAGGTAGTAGAAAGGGGGCTTTCAAGTAGTAGGTTGGAGGTGGAAGTTGATGAACATCAATGCTGTGTGTAATTGGGAGCACAAAAATCGCGGTTTTAGGACCATTTTTAAATTAGTACCAAAAATTGGGAAGGAAGGGACCATTTGTTTTGGGAGAGCAATAAAAGGGGACAATGAGCATTGGAAGATTCCTGTGTATTTTTTTTTTTAGGATAATTTTTTTTTAATATCAACATACCTAAGCCTCCTTATAAGTAAGTATTTGTAACCTATTTTAACATGTAAAAACACAATGTAGTTGTAGTTGACTTTCTAGAACGGGGGAGACAACATGGTTAAATTGGATCTCCTAAGTTCCCGACTCTGGTTTTCTAAATGTTAGAAATTTTATAATGTCCATCGTTATTTGCAACCTACCAGGCATTTATATTTGGATTCATTATTACCTCTATCTCTAATTATAAACTCTCTTTATAAAATAAAAATTTATCCCTAAATATAAGCTCATTTTCAATTTACGAGATATATTGATTAATTCTTTACAAAAATACTCCTAAATAGTCTTGGGGAGATGTCAAGCCAAAGTGGAGTGTTAAAGAGTCTTGGAGAGATGAATTTTGCCTTAAACACCAAGGATAGTACGAGAAAACCAGTATATTTTTTAGACAAATTAAATTGGTTAACTGATTTTCTTAATTTTCGTGTTTTAGTCAAAAAGTGCTTATAATTAGGGATGAAGGTAGTAAATATTAACATTTACTGGTACTAAAAAAAAATGGACATTGAATTTAACTTTGACATTATTTGGATTTTATTTTACCTCGTTTTTAGTAGTAGTAGATGCAAGCCTGCAACTACAATACTCTCTTTATGTCCTTTTTTTCTTGGGTACACTCTGTCTTTAAATAGATATTAGTAAAGCTATCCTCAACTACCATGTGAAGTGTTACATTTTTATCTGATGCCAAAAACGAATAGTTAAGTGAAAGACATTATGGAGTAGTTATCAGTCGGCCACTGGCTGTTTATCATATCCATTAGTAGCATATGTTTTCATTAATTAGGTGGTGACTGCTCAAAACAAAGAGAAAATAATAATAATAATAATAATAATAATAATAATAATAATAATAATAATAATAATAATAATATATAAAGCGGATAGTGCAGGCA
Source organism: Calophaca sinica (assembly GCA_037113605.1). Classification (NCBI taxonomy): domain Eukaryota; kingdom Viridiplantae; phylum Streptophyta; class Magnoliopsida; order Fabales; family Fabaceae; genus Calophaca; species Calophaca sinica. The sequence goes on along the minus strand of CM073733.1, from coordinate 32,611,499 downwards.
GTTAGCAGCCAATATATGTTCACTTGCCAACACATGCATATGAAAGGTGTAGGCCCATCTGGAAGATATACATTTCCCTTATGATTTATTGATTTTAAAAACTACTTAAACCTTAAGTTTGATGAGGAGATGATGATTTGTGTTTTATTTAGCAACGGACTAATGTGTTAAAATCAAAATATTTAATGTACTGAAAACGAGATAGGATCAATTATAATCTTGTGCAAATCACATGCCATATTAAGGGAATTTTAGCAAGTTAAGCTTTTGATTAACAACTTATTTTAACCTAATGACACTACAAAGCTTTGCATATAAAGATATTAAGCAAAAATAAATAAAGAACACGATAAAGTAGACAGGGCTAAAAGCAAAGAGAAGAGTTGCCCTGGCCATAGTTTTTAGGCCAACGACAAAATTGCAATGTGGTGTCATAAGAAATGATCGAGACAAACTGAAAATTGAAAGAAATTGCCATCATTTCTACCCTCAAAATAGATTGAAACAGACATTTCACAAAATGTGAATAGGACCACCCCATAAGGCATCCAACTCACCCAGAGTGACCACAGGCCACAATTCCATTGTTCCTATGCGGTTATGAGCTGCTAAAGTAGCTTTCTCATCTACTTTATTGCTTTACTCATCATAACCCTTTTCAAATTCAAAAAAAAAAGAAAGAGGAAAAATTTACAATCTTTATATGCTCTAAAAGAATAGTGTCCTGTCAATTTACCAGGCTTTGTTATCTCTAGTGAAAGGGCGAAAATTGCAATTGTGATTTGTGATCATAGCTATCAGGTTTACATTTATCCTGATATTGATTTCCAGAGAGTGAAATGCTACAAATTGATAATGCAGATTATTGCAGAGTACTAGTTACACTTTGAAAATAAAGGGTAGGACAGAGAAAATATCTAGAAGAGTGCTTATATTAGATGAATAATTTGCATGGATATTTCAGAATAGTCTTTGATATTAAGTACCCTCTCCCCGAAAAAAAAAATAAAAAAAAAATAGTACCTTATTATATACCGATGGTTCACATAACAGATATTAAATTGATAAGAAAAATACTACACTTGATCTTAGTCAAAAAGGTCGATAAAGATATGCTTTGTAAGAGTTCTAATGATGTTAGCGAAGTTGTGGTGAGGATGCGGCAACTAAGAAGAATAAACAAACAAAAAAAATATAAAATCAATGTAAAAGTGATATGCTGCATCAACGAAGAACAAAGAGGAAATGATTGCACAAGACTTCAAAACGTGTTTAGACACTAAGCTTTAAGTTCGATTCGCCCTATTAGTATCTCTAAACTGGATACATATAGTTGAACAACAAATCTCCTTCAGGATACTTTGGAGCTCCTTGATATAGTTTGCACACTCACACAAAGCGTATCGGCAATGCTATTTTACAAAACAATAGTATCATCTCTTTTCTCAGCGCATAAGGGAAGACAGAAAATGTTGCGTGTTTTTCTAATGCCAGAATTGTTTTATATATAGATAATTTTATAACTCTTAGTGAATAGAAACAACCTCTTATAGAGAGTTATAACCCTTGTGAATTGTCTCAACCTTTCATGAACGAGTGTATCTCTTCATTTAAACGTCTTTGAATAAATAGATACAAAGATTCATGAAAGAATACAACCATTACTGACACCCACAAAAGAGACACCCTTTGCTCCAAGTGCACATATGTTACATAACATAAGCAAACTGCGAAAATGCGCTTGGGCGCATGGCTTCCTGCACAAGGGTGCTTGGCATGTGCTTGAGCGTATGGCTTCCTACACAGGGGTGCTTGGCATGCGCTTAGACGCAAGTATCCTGTTTTTAGTCCACGATCATTGTCTCTTATTTTGTTCTTGGATTTCTCTTATCTTGAAAATCTCTCACTGATGATTCTATTTTATTGTAGGCTTTTGTGTTAGTGTTTGAGATGCTTGATCTTGAACGTGAAACTTAGGTAAAGGACAGAGAAATTCAAAATATTTAAACTTGATATGATTACAAACGTTTTTAGAGTCTCCCGCTTGAACTTGAAAGTTTGTCTTCAGCTTATAAAGACAATGGACATCAAAACTCTTCTGTCCTAAACAAACAATTACAAAAACATTTATCCCGGAGACAATACAGATTATGGACTCTGCAAGGTTGTGACAATGCTGCAATGGAAGATAATATGACAGCAGAAATGATGACAATGATATGAGAATACTAACAAAGTTCACAATTAGTTTTCTGTATTATGCAATGGCTGCTTTCATGCAATTTGCTTTACAAAATTATGATACCCCAAAAAATGCTCCACGGTCTTACAGATTATATTCCCTTTGTACAGAAACTGACTGTTGCATCTCATCCAATATAGGTCCATTGAGAGATTTGGGAGAGATTAAAGCAACACGTTTATAGCCATTATAGGTCCAATTAATATAATTAATTGAATTGATTAGTTACTTTCCATACTATCTGAGTGAAAGGGATTTAAGTCCCTTAAACATATAATCATAAATTTGATCCTTCAATTCATGTGTTAAAAAAAAAAAAACTGTTGATTCGGGTAAAAGTAAAGGCCCAACAAGGATAAGGACATTGCAAATGATGAAACGTCTGTGTCGACTACTACTGAGCCCATAAAACCTATTCAGAAAAGGTTACCATCAAAGCGATCTCCTAAGATAAGGGTAGGGAGCAAATCGTGTGACACACATAGTCACACCCACATTAAATACCTTATCAGAAAGGGCTTTGTATCAACCATAAACAGTAGTACATACGAGCGATGTATCCTTGCAGCAGAGGAGGCATCACCTGCTACCAAGGTGAGATCTCGACCACATAACGACAAGGAAGGTGGCCCCCAAGTCGCCCCATATAAAAGGAGTAGCAAGATATCATGCAAAGATATGCACACCGTTCTATTCTCTTAGTCAGGTATACCAATCTGATGACCATCGGATAAGTAGAAGAGTAAAAACAATTAAGAACAAAAAAATATTAAAAATAAAGTATATAGATTATTGAATTCGAAGTCACTGGCTGTACTCCATCTACTCTAGACATCAACTAGAAAAGTTGTGAAATAGATATCATAGCGGAAACATGTTGGCTCCAGTTTTTTATTTGTATGATTATAATCCAAGAGCCTTTTCTTTCGATTCATTTTATAGAACCCGTGAGGCTGGAACTAACCAACTAGCACTTGTGGCAATGTGTTACGCTTTAAGTTTCAAATTTCATCTTTGTTATTCTTCTATGCAATTTGAAGAAGATGTGAGCCCCATATAACAGCAAAATGTTGCACAAATGCTTGCAATAATATTGCAGACCATGATAAACAAGTCGACATCTTTTGAAAATGGGACCAGTTTTGATTCATGATATATCCGTGCCTTCCAATACCAAACCATATATAAATTATACTAATATAATAGAGACTTTAGAATGAAAAATTCAAATCATTAGGCACACTGGAAACGTTAATCTGACATAGGTATCAGTTCTACAAAGCATGTTGAAAAGAGACTTCACGCTCCCTGCCAACAATGAAAATAACAAGGTCAGCAGGGTGAAAAGCACTTAATAAAAAAAGAAAAAGGGGGGGGGGGTGTTGGGCAGAGAAAAAGGGATCTGCAATTATGCTAATAGCACATACATCATAAATAAAATGTTCTAGAAAATAAAAAATCCTCATGTAATAATACTCCCTCCGGTTCTCAATATAGGAGAAAAAAATGTGTTTTTTAGAGTTTCAAAATATAAGAGATATGTGAGATAAAAAAGTGTTTTTCATTGGAAAAAAGAGTGTTTTTCTTGGTTTTGATGAATTAGGGTTTTGTCTCTTATATTTAGGACCGGAGGGAGTATTATCCTCATACTTTATACTCCCTCTAGTCTCAATTACAAGCAACAAAAACCTCATCTTTTTTTGTCTCAAATATAAGCAAATTTAACCAATTTTACACTAACATTCATAAAATATCCTTATTAAAATCACTTTTTGGCCTCAAAAGGAGTAAAATTGTCATTGAATAGTGTCGAAAAAAAATTAAAAGAAGCTATCTGTGGGCTCTGCGTCAGTAGCTCTTAATTAGTGTGTGTTTTTATTAAAAGATGGAGTATATTTGAGTTGTTATCTAATTAAATTCATGTTGTTTCAATCAATCAATACACAGAATTTTACAGTCGCATCATAGAGTTTTTAATTAGATAATAAATTACTTGCTCCTGTCTGAAATATAAAAAAAAATCTCTAAAATATAAGTAAAAAGTCTATATATTTAATTTAAAATTTGGACCAAATATATTAACTTTTAACTTATATTTTAGACCGGAGTAGTAATATCAACCCTTGTTTGTTTTAATTAAACTTAGTTTTCTTAAATTTTGCGCTTTCATTTTCTATTTTGATTTGACTATTGTTGCCTCACATCATTGCCAACAAATGCAAAGGACATTGTATTTGCAAGAGAAGAAACGCAGAGTCGTGGTCCTCTTTTTGTCAGAGACTGTCAGCATTTGACATCCAGTCTGCAGAACAATTTAACTTTATAGACAAAATTAATCAGGTGCGTCTATAACATCAAGACAAGATTAGAAATCAAATTTTAAATACTAAAAACAAAATCGGAGAAACTATGCTACTATTTTTCAATAGAAAGAGGATGCAAGAAATTGGCAGTTGCTTCTTCCACCCCACTATATTGCTGTCAGCATCCTCCATCCTATTGAAATTCTAAAAGTACCTTTAAATTTAATTTTTTTTCCTCTCATTTCTTCTTCTTCTTCTTCCTCCCATCCCTCATCCACCACCTCCACCACCCCACCACCGTCCTCCACCACCAACCACCGGAGCACCACCCCTCCACCACCACCACTTTCCCAAAATACCTTCATTCCTTCTTCCCTCTTCCTTCTTCCTCTCATCCCCCCTCCACCACCGGAAAACTCGTCGGAGCCACCACCCCTCCACTCCCAACACCGGAAAACCTCCCTAGGGGCCACCACGACCAACCCAGTGGGCACCGAAGCTAAACCTGTCCATTTTTGCGATTCTATTTTTTTTTTCCCCGAAATTTTACAGGCTTCCAGTAATTGAATTTCCCGAAGCTTAACATAAATATGCTTCAGGTAATTCAATTATCGGAATACATACACCTCCAAGTAATGCAAACGTATTCCGGTAATTCAATTTCCGGAATCATATTTATGTTAAGCTTCCGGTAAGCCTGTAAAATTTTAGGGAAAAAAAAAGCAGAATCGCGAAAATGGACAGGTTTAGCTCCAGTGGCCGCTGGGTTGGTCACAGTGGCCCCTAGGGAGGTGTTCCGGTGTTGGGGGTGGTGGCTCCGGCGAGTTTTCCGGTGGTGGAGGGGGGTGGGAGGAAGAGAGAAGAAGGAAGAAGGAATAGAGGTATTTTGGGGAGGTGGTGGTGGTGGAGGGGTGGTGCTCCGGTGGTTGGTGGTGGAGGACGGTGGTGGGGTGGTGAAGGATGGTGGAGGCGTGGTGGAGGAGTGGTGGGAGGAAGAAGAAGAATAAAAATTAGCTTTTTTGAGTAGGGGTATTTTTGAGATTTCATAAATTTAAGTGGGGGTGGGGGGTGCTGGCAGCATATTGGTGGGGTGGAGGAAGCAACTGCTAAGAAATTTGGCTGTCATGGCCTAAGTCACAACATGTAGGGCCAACTATGAAGAAGCAATGAAGCCCATTCCACAAACCAATGCCAAGCTCAATAGGCTTAAGCCCAAATGGCTCAAACAGCATGCACAAATTATTAATACGTATCAGTTAATGTACGTAGAGAAATAAAAATAACAGAATTCGTAGAGTCAACTAAAGAGAGTACAACTGTGAGTAAACTGAATACTAACAGAAACTAACTGACTCATTTAACAGAAATAACTTCCGATTAAATCCAGAGAAAAAAGAAGGTTTTGTTAGGTAGATAACTGATGTAAAAATATTGTGTAATCTTCATGACATAGGGTTTGTTTGATACACTTTTTAAAGACAGTTTTTCTGTTTTTTAAAAATAGACAAAGAACAAATTTTGTTCTTGTTAAATTTTTAAAAACAGTTTAAAAAGTGTAATCAAACAGGTATATAGAAGACAATTTTGTGGTTATAGGCAACAGAATGAGATTATATCTACACAATGAGATTATATTTACACAATTTCTGTGCCATCTATAATTTTTTAGAGAAAGACTTATCCTTTTGAAATGGAATGACTGTCATAATAAGAAGGTCCATATGATAACTTCAAAATGGTTAAAGACATGTATTTGCTAACACTAAATTTAAAAGGAATTTCAAAGATTTATAGAATGTCAGCTGTAAAATCTTACCAATCACCAAAAAACTCCAATTGGCTTCCAGTCCTAAATTCCACATAAGGTGCTCCCCATTTCGTCAATACTCAAACAAGCAGACAAGTTATTATTTGATAAAATGTTAAAGTGTTTATAATCGTATTAGAATGAAAGGGCTTATTGAATCCATCCTTTTCTTTTTCTAGCCTTTATAATCCTGTGGTGATGGATTCAAGCATAATATAAGGGCTTTTTATAATCCTCTTGTTCTAGAAAGATCAAGATTTAGGATCAATGATGGCATGCAAGAAACGTTATGGCTGGAACCAGGAAATGTAACCATTGAGCATCACATGTTTTATCGATAAGTCAGATCGACTTTGTTACAAAATCTGGAATGGGTAGAATCTAGTCCCACATCGATAGAGCTCAATAAAACGCCAGTGTTTTTATAACTAGATGCGGAGACCGATGGTCACGACCTTACTTGAACAGGATCTGTTCTATAGGCTCGTATTACTGTATCCTTGAGTTCTAAGGAGACAGGAACTTAAGTTTGGTGGATGAATTATGACCGTGTGATCAGAGCGTGATTGATGGCTCGTTGATCTCCACGTGCATCATCTTGAGCTGTAGAGGATCGTTTTCGGCCAGCTTTGTCTGTCCGGGGGTGGTCACGCGGTTGTCTGACAGACTCAACAATCTTTTTTTTTTTTTTGTAATACTACAGCTTAGCAAAGTTTTACACGCGAAAAGAGTTGAAACCCCCAAACAAATTGAAAAAAGAGAAGTTGATTTTTTGAGGAATGATATCGATTACCTTGCTTCCCAAAGGATTCGGTCGGGAAACAAGAACATGGTAACTACTAGTGAAATGTGGTTTGTGCCTGAAATACCCCCATGGTCCAACGAAGCTGCTTCTTGTTTGTAAAACAAACTGCAACCGGGACAAAAGTTCAAGAGAAAGTGCTTTTGCTTTTTCCATTTTTTGATCTGGGACACGTAACTTAAACAGTCAGTCTAATGGGCCAATTACACATTTCAATTAAAATTTTCCAATGCAATGGGCAAGGGCGTCACAGCCAGTTTTGTGACATAAATGTTAATTTTATTTTTATTTATTTTTTTATAAATAGATTCACTTATCACACATTCACATTTGTATATCTACCAAAAAAAACTCACTATCTACCAAAAAAAACACATTCGCGCTAGTATTTTTCTAGTTTTACAAAAAGCATTACACATTTGAAGTTTGGACCTTATGTGGGCATATATATTTGGAAATCCAACCTCACCTCTTTGCTTAATTTCGAATCTACAAAAGAATGTTATTCTCACATTATATATCTCACACGGTTATTTCTCTAACTAAATTCATATATGTAGTCTTATAAAAAAAAATCATATATAGTTTCAATCAATCAATGCAAACAAAATGGTACAGTTGCATCGTTGAGCTTTTCATCAGATAAAGTAAATATAATAATGTTAAAACAATATTTGTTTTCATTAACTAGTGGGTTGACCCAATTTGTTAATAAATGAGTAGGTTTCGTTGGTTTAACAATGAACGTGTTCTAAGACTCCAAAACCTACTCATTTACCTTACGACATGTATAAAAAAAACTAAATTCACATGAGTAGCATGATAAGATAAAGTTGCAACATAATATAATTGTCAAATAAATTGTAGGTGTAAAATTGCATAACAAAGAAAGTAACCAATAAAATATAAAACCGGGTCAATTAACAATATTACACAATGGTTAATTAAAAACTAAAAAACTTCTGCATTATAACAGCAACTACTAATGCATAGCAGCATCAAAACTATCCATCATGTTAACAAACTGATCAACATAAGAACTAAAAAAATAGACTTCTCTATGAGTCCTATGACTAAATAAAGACAATAGCTCCTTTGACAATAATTTTCCTCCTGCCGGTCCACTTTGTCTATCAGTTGATTCTTTCTAGATCAGTTCATGCTTTGGGATCTTAGTGGTATATTCTTGTGTTTTAGCATCCTCGAACACAGAATTTATATCAACCACATCATCAGACCTCTTTCTAGTTGACTTGCAAGAGGGAGTATTGTTGTGATCCTACTGCAACATGTCTACTTTGCTATTAGAATCAACATCTTCAACAACCACAACAAATTTAATAAATTATAGCAATATACATATACTTACCCGTTTATTGCATTTATAATGAATCAAAACATTAATTCCAGATTATCTTCCACTTGTGGAGAAAAAGCATTGTTCAAATTAGCCTCATCTTCTTCACCATACTCATGTTACATTGGAAAAATGTTATTGACTTATGAGACCTTTATATTATGCAGTGTGTTAAATTGCTCTATCAAGTCACTGCCATCAGACATCTTTATTGTATAACTCAGCCATTTTTTTATCAATATTTGCTTGAGTTACTTACAGCTTGAACAATATAAGTTTCTCCAGCAATGAATCAAACTCAAGAGGACTATCACCTAAAGAGGAATTATACGGACACTCTCTCTGATACTCTCTTAAAGGTTAGGCCACGTCACACCTTTTTTTTTTTTTTTTCAAAATCAACCATTGGATTGAAAGTTACTATCATATAAATCATATCTGTAAATTTTAACATTAATCTATGATCATTTGCTATGTCATCAAGATGCATCAAGATTAACGTTATTTGTAATTATACCGTTGACGTTAATCTTGACGCATCTTGATGACATAGCAAATGATTATAGATTAATGTTAAAATTTACAGATATAATCTATATGATAGTAACTTTCAATCCAATGGTTGATTTTGGGGGAAAAAAAGTATGATGTGGCCCAATCATTAAGAGAGTGTTTAAGAGAATGTCAGAGAAAGTGTTCGTAGCATTCCTCATCACCTAAATGCATTCCCCGTAATTAAAATCAAAAGACACAGAACTAACGTTATTTGTTATCCCATTCAATTTGTGGTCGCCATTGCATAAGTCACAGTATCAACAGAGTATCAGATAACCTCTCTTTGACATCTCGTCCATAGATTCAATGACATGTCATTTCAACTCTTATGCATTTATAAGGAGTTTGTTGTCCGTTGAAATTACTCAAGTCAGAACATAACACAAAAACATTGCAAGAGATATGTGATACAAATATCATCAAACCAAAAAATTAATAAACATAATAAAATGTCCAGTAAATTATGTCAGTATGCCAAACAAAAGGCAATATAAAGGTTCCTCATATGTCATTAACTTTCAAATAATCAAAAACATCATTTCACGTACTATCTACTAATTTCATCCATCCCATCACTCACTCACCACTAATTGTCTTCCTGACTACCATAAAGACATTTGGAGTATACACTATTATCAAATTTAACAATAATGTAAAACAAAAATGCAAAAGAAACCAAAAACCCCGTGATAATGAAGAGACAAATTAATAACCTATAAAAAAAACCCCATGGCTTTGCATCAACCCAAAAAATGCACTATTAGGGTCATGCCCCAACCCCTCCTGCTATGTTTCAAAGGCTTTGCTATATTATTTCACACAACAATGTACCCCATGTTTCCTGCTATAACTCTCAGAAAAGTTGGATCAAACTCAAAGCATTTGTCCAGGATGACAAAGCCCATCTTTTCCGAGTCGTCATATGTGCTACACTCAATACCCTGAACTTCAAAATTTGAGAAGTGTTAACAATATATATATATATATATATATTCTAACGACTTATGCAGATTCAGAAGATTGGCAGCAGACCAATCTTCGACTCAGCCAAACTTCTGAAGTAACGCTAATGAAGTTGGCAGCTCAAAATTGTGCAGCATATTTGACTCTGTCCCTTGATCCGCTGGAGCACTTGTATCCACTAACTTCCCAACAGCAGCTTCAAAGGCAGCGGCGGTAGCCACCATGCCAGCCTCCACAGTCATTGGGACTCTAGTTTTGTTTCTACCTGCATCAGCAACTAAGCCATTGGTACTATTATTTCAAGGTGCAGAGCCTTTTCACCATGTTTTGAAGCATAATAGTTCCTTGATCTTTGTCCATCTCCTTGAAAATGGATCATAACCCGCCTCCCTTGCTTTCAAACCCGTTTTACTGGCTTCAATTCAGAAGCACTCTGCTAAATGACAAAGAACATAACTCAAAACAATCAAAATTCTTATAATATTTTTGCCTTTCCTAAGATGAATCATTAGTTTTGTCAAAGAAAAAAGATGAATGATTAGTTTTTTTCCCACGCATAATTAATGCATTTAGATTATATGCAAAAATTAAAAGATATCTAAAAAGAGATAATGATGCCACTGTTATTGAAAGCCAAACCTTGTTATTGATGCCACTGATCAAAACCTTATCGAGGCATGCATTGCCAACAATCACCATTCGTAGAATCATGCCAGGAAAATTATATCATTTTATTTTTGTAAAGATGATAACAAAATAAAATAAAAAATTGTGTTGTACTCCAAACAAATATGCAGAGCAAATGAATAGTTGTATGTATTCATGACTACACTTTTTCTTTGTTGTTTTGTTTTACCTTTTTACCTCATAGGATATTTTTTCATCCAAATAGTGGTAACATTATTTTATTTTCCAATAAATTTCTTCAAATGTCAGAAAACAATAAAGAAAAATGTTCTACCTTGACAAAGGAACCCGATAGGCAACAGTACGAATAATTTTATCAGTAAAAAACTAAAAGACATTATTTGAGAAAATGACTTCCAAGCATTGAGTAAGATTACCCATTTTATTTGATGAACCACTTCAAACAGTTCCCCCTGCTGGAACACCAAACTGTATTAACATAAAAAATGTACCAAGAAAGCCTTAACCCAGCCGTGAAGACCTCATCAGTTGGATAATTTCCAATAGCCATTACCTTGAGAATGGAAGGATGTCTACAACATTGTCAGTGCCTTAAACATGAAAGGATGTCAACAAAATTCCAAATTGATGCCAAGTATCTGAAAATTTTTAATAATCAATTATTTGATACTTCAAACAATTTTTACAAAAAGACTGCTCATGATATATTTAACAATCCAGACAGAGAAATCAAAATTGTTCAGGATTGCCCATCATCTAAATAAATCCATTTATTTTAAAAAATTATAAGCTATAGTTTTATTCACCATTTTGTGATAAGCTTTTAGAAAGGATAAAGTGGATACGATAAAAAGAAAAGAACTAACAGGATTGAAACCAAAAAATTAACTAAAGCACCAAATAGAAACCAAAATGAAAACAGAATCCAAGAAAAGTAAAAAAAAAAATAACAATGAAGGAAGAACATCAACAAAATAGATGAGATTGCAAACTATTTGAAGGACTCACCTCGGTCAGCGTTAGATCGACAGTTTCAGACACTCCCAAACGCACCCAAGACCCTCGTTACTTCAATCTACTATGGAAGCAGATACAAAACAAAAGGCAAATGTTTCAGAAAAATAAATATCACAGGGTTTCATGAACAGAACCAAAATAAACTAACAATACACAGAAAAAAATATAAGGGGAATGACCTATACCAAAATCCCATGATAAATACACAGAGAAATATTCCTTCACTGTGTACTGTAAGTTTTAGAAATCAGAGAGAATACTTGTTTCATTTCATTGAGTGAATATTACAATACACTTTCAATGCACAGATAGTATTATATAGGATCGGTCTCAGCTTCACAAAGCTTGAGACGGTTACAACAGTCTTGCCAAGCTGGCAATTCCCTAACCAACTGTTGCCAACTCAGCAGGTCAACTAACAGCTTTGACTTTTCTTTTTACATACTCTATTACCCCCCTCTCAAAGTCAAGGTGGTTGCATGCTTGGATACACCTTGAGTTTGCTTCTAATGCAGCCATAGTTTGAAGGAGACAAAGGCTTGGTAAAGCTGTCGGCCAGTTGATCAGATGCAGGGACATGTTGCACAATTCGTTGCTTGGCAATTACTCTTTCTCTAAGAAAGTGAAGATCCAATTCAATATGCTTGGTTCTTGCATGTAGGATTGGATTGTGAGTGAGTGCCACAGCACTTTGATTGTCACACAGTAGTGTAGGTGTTCTGCAAGGGACTTTTAATTCATTCAGCAATGATTGAATCCAAATTACCTCTTGAGTGGTGTTAGCCATGCTGCGGTACTCAGCTTCAGTGCTGGACCGAGCCACCAGTGGCTGCTTTTTAGAGCTCCATGATACAAGGTTTGGGCCAAAATATATGCAAGAACCTGAGACAGATCTCCTATCATCCTGGTCAGCGGCCCAGTCAGCATCACTGTAGGTCCTTAATGAGTATGGAAAACTAGGAGGTGCAGCTTGAATGAGCAGGCCATGTGTTAATGAGCCTTTAAGGTATCTGAGAATCTTTTTCACCACTTTCCAGTGAGAATCAAGAGGTCTGGCCATAAATTGTGAGACTTTATTGACACTAAAGGCTATATCCGGTCTAGTCAAGGTGGCATATTGCAATGCTCCAACCAGTGACCTGTATAAAGATGCATCTGACATTATATCAGTCCCATATTTACTAAGTCTGCAGCTGCTAACCATAGGAGAACCGATTCCTTTAGAATCCAGCATGTTAGCTTTGGCAAGAAGGTCCCGAATGTACTTGGACTGGTTAAGTAGAAGAGATCCATTGGGTAGGTGCTTGACCTCAACACCCAGAAAGTAGTCAAGAACACCTAACTGTTTGAGTGCAAATTCTTTGTTGAGCTTCTGAATAAGGTCAGAAATTAATTGAGGAGCTGATCCAGTAATGAGAATATCATCAACATAGATCAAGACATATATGCAGGCACCTTTATGTGAGTAAATCAGCAAGGAAGAGTCACATCTACTCTTGTGAAAGCCAAACTGAAGCAAGGCAGTGGTGAGCCTCTCATACCAGGCCCTGGGAGCCTGTTTGAGGCCATAAAGAGACCTATGCAACTTGCAAACCAAGCTTTTGTTAGCTGCTTCAAAGCCAGGAGGCTGTAGCATGTAGACCTCCTCTTGTAGATGACCATTTAGAAAGGCATTATTCACATCAATTTGTTGAATTGGCCATCGGTTAGTAACTGCTAAGGTGAGAACTATTCTGATTGTGACAGGCTTGATGACAGGTGAAAAGGTCTCAGAAAAATCAAATCCTTGCACTTGATGGAAGCCCTTAGCTACAAGTCTAGCTTTTAATTTGTTAACAGTCCCATCCGGATTCTCTTTGGTCCTAAAGACCCACTTGCAACCAATTGCTCTTCTATGAGGTGGTAGTGCCACAAGAGACCATGTGTTGTTATTTTGAAGTGCTTTGTATTCTGTTTTCATAGCTTCAAACCAGTTAGGTTCGGCCAAGGCTTGCTTTACTGATTTAGGTTCTACATGAGCTGTGAACACTTTTGGTTTAAGGCTGCCAGTTTTGGTTCTAGTAACCATAGGATGCACATTGGTGATAGTGTTTGATGGTGGATTAACAGTGTTTGAAGGTGGATTAGAGGATGTGGAAGAAGCTGTTGCTGAGGAAGCATTACTGGAGTGCACTGCAGCAGAAGAATCTAAGCTGGAAACTTGCACAGGAACTGACATAGAAGGAGAAATGGCAGAATCTATGTGTGACATTGGAGTTACAGGAATGTTAGTAGGCAGAGAAGATCCAGCTACATGATGATCCAATGTATTGGGTGAGTTGGAATGATGAATGATTGGAATAGAAGTTGGCACAGGATTAAGAGAAGAGGAAACAGTGATGACATCAGAAGAAAAAATTCTGGGAAAAGGAAATTGTAGCTCATTGAATACCACATCCTTAGAGATATAGACTTTTGCATTAGAAGCTAAACACTTGTGACCTCTATGTTGGGGAGAAATACCAAGATACACACACTCAGTGGATCTATATTCAAATTTATGTTTGTTGAATGGTCTTAAATGAGGAAAACATGAGCATCCAAAAGTTTTGATACTAAGATAATCAGGAACTGTATTATAGAGAGCAAAGAATGGAGAATTGAAGTTAGGGAGAGCTGAGGAAGGAATTCTGTTTATGAGAAAAACAGCTTGTGTGAAAGCATGATCCCAATATTTTAGAGGGATTGAAGCATGGGAAAGAATGGTCATGCCCATTTCTACAATTTGCCGGTGTTTTCTTTCGACAGTTCCATTTTGGTGAGACGTATGTGGGCATGTTAACCTATGTTGAATGCCTAATTCATTGAGGTAATTAGTGAAGACTCTAAACTCTCCTCCCCAATCCGATTGCAAGGCTTTAACAGATGCATTGAACTGGTTTCTAACAATAGCAAGAAACTGCTTAAAGGCTGATAAGGCACCTGATTTAGCATTTAGAAAATAGATCCATGTATACTTTGTGTAAGTATCCACAAATGTGATATAGTATTGGTAACCACAAGAGGATACAAAGGGAGAGGGTCCCCATAGGTCACAGTGAATAACCTCAAATGGTTTAGTATATACAGTGAGAGATGAGGGTGCATGTAATCGATGAGATTTACCAACACAACAAGAGCTACAAAACTCATGCATTTGTTTACTTTGAAATGGAATATTACAAAGGTGTAGAATGGACTTTACAGCATTTGAATGAGTGTGGCCTAGCCTATAATGCCACTGAGTAAATGAATTTAAACTAGGAAAGGCTACTGCATTATTACAACTAGCTGATAACCAGTATTTATTCTGAGTAGCTGAAGTAACAGAAGACATAGGAGCAGACTTGAGGCTTGAGCGAAACTGAAAAGGGTTGAACTGATATAGACCATCCGAGCCAAGTGTACCTTCAAGGAGCACCTGATCAGAGGCCTGAGATTTCACAAAACATTTTGATGAGTGAAACTCAAAGTAAACATTATTATCTTGAGCAAATTTACTCACTGACATCAGATTTTTAGAGATTTGTGGAACATACAAAAGATTGTTTAAAGATAATGCAATGTTAGGCTTAGAATGTGACAGTATTTTAGATGAACCTATAGAGTTGATTTGCAAACCTTGGCCATTTCCCATTAGAACTTGTTCCTGACCATTGTATGGAGCTTGAGCTTGCAGATTTTGCTGGTTGAAGGTGAGATGGTGTGAGGCTCCAGAGTCCGGGTACCATGGCTGATTGGAGACAGTATTAGGCATTATGAATTCCTGAGCATGAGCAGAAAGTTGTTGAAATGCTAAATTAGCAGCAGGTCGCATCTGTGGCTGAGCATTTGGGAACTGAAAAGGTCGAGGCATATACTGTCCTTGTGCAGATTGATCATAACGAACCCAGCATCTTACAGCATCATGACCTGGTTTGCCACAGATTTGACATTGAGGACGAGAGCCACCAAAATTACCATTACCACGACCATAGTTGCCATTACCACGACCAGAACGTCCTCTTCCACGACCACTGAAACGACCACGACCGCGGCTAGAGCCTTGAAATCCAGCCTAATCAGGCAATGCATGCTGACTCACAGAGTCTTGATTGGAACCTGCAGGTGCAAAATTTGACTGTGCAACATTAGCAGAGACGCTAGGTTTTGCCAATTCTTGACGGAATTTATCAAATTGCGCCTCCTGAACCATCAAGAGTGATTCAAGATCTTCGACTGAAGGAGATTCAAGTCGGCTATAGATCATCATGACGAAGGAGTTGTACTCCTCAGGCAGGCCTTCAAGAATGGCGTCAATGTGATCTTGATCTGTAATCGAGTCACCAACTGCAATAAGCGAATCGACGATTGCTTTGATTCGCAATAGAAATTCACCAATCGACCTCGAGGCTTTCTTTGTATTCTTGAGTTCGGAACGAAGTTGCCGAGCACGAGCCTTTAGCAGCGAATTGAAATATTTGTGAACCTTGTCCCACACCTGATAGGCATGGCGAAAACCGAGCACTCGAGGTAGAACGCCATCGGAGAGCGTTGACAATAGCCATGTGAATAACGTTTGGTCTTGCATGATCCATTTGCGGTATTCATCAGAAACGGTACCTTGCGCACGATGTTCCTCCGTAGCAAACTCGAGAGGAATTTTCGGATTTAGAACAAAATGATGGAGATTATGCGCAGTGATGACTCCATTCACCTGTTGACTCCATAAGAGGAAGTTCTTTTCATCCAACTTAATTGTAAGCGAGTGCGTAAGGCCAGATTTGGAAGATTTACCGCTCAAAGCTTTTGTAGAAACAAATGATTCAGCAACTTTCTCTGGTTCAGCAACTTTCTCTGGTGACGATTCCACCATTATAACGTTGCGAAGAACTCAGAGATGAACAATGCGCAGAACAGAACAAGAAGGAAGAAGAAGCGTGAAGCCCGTAGGGCTCGATGATACCATGTAAGTTTTAGAAATCAGAGAGAATACTTGTTTCATTTCATTGAGTGAATATTACAATACACTTTCAATGCACAGATAGTATTATATAGGATCGGTCTCAGCTTCACAAAGCTTGAGACAGTTACAACAGTCTTGCCAAGCTGGCAATTCCCTAACCAACTGTTGCCAACTCAGCAGGTCAACTAACAGCTTTGACTTTTCTTTTTACATACTCTATTATGTACTTTCCTTTTAGAAATAAATAAATAAAAGAAAGATTACAAGGTCCATTGCAATTAAAAGGACATAGACCTATACCAAAATCCCATGATAAACTTGAGGCCATAATCTATTTAGTGAATCCCATCAAATGTACCATTAAAAGATAAATTTTGATAACAAACTCTTTTGAAGACGTTTCTAAACACGCCTTTTTGTAATTAATCTAGTTTTCAATAAGTCAAAGAAATGGTTGCATAAATTGATTACTTTTTAAAAAAATGTACAAGATCCGCTGTCTTTTATTTAGATAGTAATTTTGTCTTTGAGATAAGAAATTAGTATTTTGATGACCGACAACAATTTCAATTTTTTTTTCTTATACTGCATTTATAAGTTCATTCCATCACATCACCATTTCAAAAATCTCTTAAGGGATATGATTAATAGTCAGGATAAGACAGATAAGATAGGATAAGTTATCATATCATGTCTTAATCCAGTGTTTGTTAAACCAGCAGAATATATATGATAACTCAATCATGTCACAAATAACTAATATTAAAATTTATAAAAAATGCTATAAGTTAAAAATATATAAAAATATCAAAAACTAATTTTAATATAATTTTTATAAGGACAATTTTTCATTTTATGTGATTAAAAAATAAAAAAATATACAAAAAATTAAATCTAATAAAATATCATAAAATGTTAAATAAAAATAAAAATTAAAAGTTCATATAAAAATTAAAAAAATTAATAAAAAATATTAAAAGAAAATTTAAAAAATTATATATAATTTTGTCAGATGAGTCAGTTTGTCATTTTATATTATTTATATCCTATTATAATATTATTTGATTCATCTCAAACACATGACATGATAATATAATATTATCTAATTTGTCATAATGTGCACATCAAACGCATGATTAGAATAAGAGCTTATCATATTCATATCCTATTATATTCTTATTTAACCCTCTTATCATATCATTTTTAATCCTACCGTGGTCATCAACTGGCCTAAATGTCTCGAGGCATGATAAGAGGGGAGGTATTAGATGTCTCATGTGACACTATATTTATAATACTTACCAAAGACACCTACCCGCCTTTGACAGTAGTTGATCATCGAGAAACCATTGGCCGTGTATTCATATACAAGTGCCGTTTTAGGAACCACACAGTAGAAACCTAACTAACATTGACATGAATCGCTTTACAAGTTCTTGCAATTTCATTTATTGAATTTGTTCAAACATTTTGTACCAAAAAAAAAATCCATAAAAAAAAATTGTTCAAACATCAGAACAATCAGGGACGGATCCACCCTTTGCCAATTGGGGTCAACTGACCCCCACTAAAAAAAATATATTTACTAACTGTTAAGTAATTATAACATTGCCCCCACATCAAACTTTTGTGTTGACCCCACTATCCCTCTATTCCAATTAAGTACTCCCACGTTGGCTATGCAATGGATTGTTGGAATGGTGTGGGCTCTGCTTCCCATTATTGTAATGAATGAGTTTGCTTTTCCAAAAGCAAAAAGTATTCCCACGATGGCCACGTATCTCATGCTCTCACTTTTCAATTTCAATAGTAAAGAAAATTGAAACCTTTATTTTATTTCTCTCTCTCTCGTGACCCTTTCCATAGTCTCCACTCACAGTAAGTTGCAACCCTTTTTCTTTATTCCTTTCTCTCCCAGCTGACGGGTCTCTCAATTTCCACCGTCTCCAACTCAGTATTTTATCTTGCCTGCTTCGACAGCTGATTTTCTTGCTGCGACAGTTAATGAGTTGTATTTTAAGGTACTTTTCATTTTTAACATTTTCTCTCAACTCCCTTTCCCATGTTTTTCCTTTTCTTTTTAATCTTTTATTTTTCTATCTTGCCATTTTCTACAAATATAAAATTGATGGAGGTATGTTACAGTTGTTGTTATTATTTGGAGAGTGTAAAATAAGTTATTAATTTGCATCACATTTTTAATGTGCTAGAAATGAAAAAA
Organism: Calophaca sinica; assembly: GCA_037113605.1. Classification (NCBI taxonomy): domain Eukaryota; kingdom Viridiplantae; phylum Streptophyta; class Magnoliopsida; order Fabales; family Fabaceae; genus Calophaca; species Calophaca sinica. The sequence goes on along the minus strand of CM073733.1, from coordinate 32,592,621 downwards.
TATTTCAACAGAAGATCAACATTAGAGTCTCAAGAACTTAATGAAGCAAAAAATACACCACCACTGTATGAGAGATGAATTGTTGAATGATTGTTTGACTACATATATTGAGAGAGATATTTTTGATAGTGTTAAAAATAAAAATATCATATAGAAATTTCAAAATATGAAAACATGTAGAGGACAATTATAAGTGTTGAGGTGTCTTCAAATTTTTGGGGCATAAAATGTTATAGTGTTTGTAATCTCCAATATTTTGGTCAATGATAATGAAGCCACTATTTTATTGCTTATGTATTTTTTTTTATATTAATATTTATTGTATATGATCTTGACCCCACTGAATGAAATTCTTGGATCCGTCCTTATTTGTGCTAAATGATTTTATTAGTCTAAATATTTGAAATCAAGAAATAAATAAAATATCAATTAAACTAACGTCAATAACAAAACATGCATCTAGGATGATCACATTTTGTGTAATTGCTAATTATTATATTATTATGAAAAATATTTTTTTTAAAAAAAAAATAACATGATCAAAAAACCTCTATCGAATTAAATACTATATTTTCTTAACTCACCAAACAAAAATATTACTCCTCAAGATTACAAATATATTGATATATAAAATTTATTTTAAACAATTATCATTGTTATATCAATTTTTGTGTTATGACAATTAAAAATATATATTTATGGTTTCTGTATTTTTCTTAAACAGCCATAACTCATTATAGTGTGTAAACTAATTGCAAATGGTCCTGCTAATTACAAATGGTCCTGCAGAAAGATATAGAATTTCCACTCGTATGGTTACTAAAGAGTTTTTGGCTTATTAATCCCGATGAGTGAGTCTAGTGGAGCATGACAATGTCTCATATCTGATAGGTTGTAGGTTCGAATCCTACTAATCCTCTTACGGTGAGGTAAATATAAATTCATTTATTTATAAGTACTCTTAGAGTCTAAAGGTATTCCTTGCCTTGAATTGGGTACCATCCCCCACCCTAAATTTCTCACGTAAAAAAAAAAGAGCTTGTGGTTTATTCTAGTGAGTTTATGTATAATTTCAAGGTAGAATTTTGTCTCAGGAGTGAAACCAATGATGTTGTAGAATGTTTTCAAGTATAAATAATCAGAAGATGAAAAGGCCATGTTTCAAAAATTTAAAAATTATTCAAAATGAATAAATTGAACAAAGCAATATATGTTTGTGTGTGTAAGAGTGCGTTTGTTACGGATTCTCCAATGATAAAATCACTTTTTTAAAACAAAAAATCATTTTAAATCATGTTTGTTGTGTTTGTTTCAGATTTTTTAGAAATATGCTTAACTCACTCTGTTTGCTGTTTACGAAATTGACCTTGCAACTTTAAGAAAATGACAACCTTTGCCCCTTAGGCTTCTCTGTTGCTCGATTCTCTGTTCTTCTCCTTCAGTTAGCATCGTTTCTAGATCTTCACTGGTTTGTTGATACCCACTTCCAGTGGCGATAGCAATTCCTTCGCAACTGGAATAGAATTGAAGAAAGATTACTGAGTGTTAGCTGACACAATTTCTGATCAACCATTTGAAAAAGTCACAGTCTTATTCCACATTTCCACTATCTTGTGAGAAGCAAAACACGAAATTGCAACAAGAAAACTTGAAAATCAACAGTGAATATGTCAGATTATTATGAAAATGAGATTCAAAGGGATAAAAAAATGAGCTCATAAATGGAAAAGAATCCATCTTTGAGTACACAAAAGCGATGAAGATTGCAAATTTTGGTTCAAGATTAGCTTCATTTTGGTGCAAAAATAGTTGCCGTTTTTTTTTTTTGGACAGAAGTTGTAGCTTTTTGGATGGTGAGGTGCAGGAAGCACCGAGAGAAAAAAAGAGAGAAGAGGAAAGAATTTGGAAAAGATAATTTATAAAAGGAATGTCTTACATGCTTTTTTGAAAATTATTTTTTCATGTCCTTTACGGTAATTTGGGAGTTAAAAAAATCATTTTTACTTAGTTGTATCCAAACACATTAAAAATCATTTTTTAAAAAAAAGTGATTTTTATAATAGTAAACAAACACAATTAGTTTCTGATTTTTTTAAAAATCTCTACAAAATAATCTCTAAATTATTTTATAATAAAATCATTTTTTTTTAATCTGTAACAAACTGGCCTTAAATCAGATTTGAACAATAACATTAAATACAATATATACTGCAATTAATTGCTATATTTATGAAATATGCTTAGTTAAATATCAATAAATATTATAATTTGTTAAACTTAAATATTTAATATTCATCCAACCAAAATAATACTCCTTCCAAATATAAGCAAACAAAACTCCAACTTTGATAGTTCAAAATATAAGCAAATCTCAACTAATTATACCTTGTTTATGAACGTGAACACAAGAAAGGAGGTTGAACTGTGTTGAAAATTTTTCGCAAACTTTATGTAAAAACACGCTTGAAAACAAGTTTGTTTGAAAAACTTTTTAACTGGATGCTGAGAAAGTACCAGACGCTGAGGTGAATAAATGAAAACTTGTTTTTCTTCGCAATGCAGAAATAAAGTTAAAACAAAGCAATAGAGAATGAGACACAGAGATTTATACTAGTTCACCACCAACCTGGTAGCTACGTCTAGTCCCTTCGTTCCTGAAGGATTTTTCACTATAATCACACTGATTACAAATTCCTTAAGAGTATTCTACTATCACAAACTTGACAATACTCTTAACTTCTCAAAACGACTCAGTACGTTCGAGCCTTTGAGGAACAAGCCTGTTACAAGGCAATACAAGTTTTTACAAAGAGATTTGAATACAATCAAATAACTCTCAACAGAGATAATGAAAAACTTTAAGCACAATGAAAATAATTTTCTAAAAGAAAAAATAAGACGCTGAAGTTCAGTTGTTGGTTTTCAGAGTTCTTGGCACAGAAACTTTGGTTGCTCACTGAATAATAACTCTGTAATCGTTCTAACAGCTTTCTTCAATGGAGAACTTGGAGTATTTATAGACTTCTTTAGAATATTACCATTGCAGAAATATTCAGCTCCAAATCATTGAGTGAGGTAATTTGAAAAATGTCATTTTCTTCCTTTTCAGAGAATTTCAGAATAGTAAACTTTACCGTTTTATACTATTTGCTTTTCAATCATTTGCAGTGTACGGATTTTATCTTATCCTAAAGGTTTCACCTTTGATTCCTCGTACATAGAATTGAGCGCACAAAATCAAATTCGAATTATTCCAGAATAGCTGAGGTAGAGAGTAGAGAGAATAAACGTGACTAGCACATGTTTCATTAATCAACCAGATGCTCGCTCAGAATGCATAAAACGCTCGCTGCAATGCTTAAGTCCACGTGTCATAGAAACATAGAAACCAGACGCTCGCTAGTGTATACATATACCAGAAGCTTGGAGTGAACCGGATGCAGACACGAAATATGTACTCATCTTCTTGTAAAACTTCTTCTTCTTGCTTAAGTGATGTTATAAATGAATGATTTTAATTCCTACACATTTCAAGACTTATCAGAAGGTAAATTGTTCTCTTGTAGATACTTTGTTATGATCAAAATTATTGAGGGTCTAAACTTCTCAATCGTTTAAGTTCTAATAGTTTAATGATATCATTCTTAAAATACCTTTTAATTAATTTAGATTTCATTTTTCAAGACAGTAGTTGCTCATGGAGAAACCATTGGCCATGTATTCATATACAAGTGCCGTTGTAGGAACCACACAATAGAAATTAAACCTATCATCTAACATTAACATGAGTCGCTTTGCAAGTTCTTGCAATTTCATTTATTGAATATTTCTTGCCAATGTTGCACCTATAAAACATTGCAATACAAACTGCTCAATAAGAACAATATGTTCTCTACCCTTAGGATTTACGACGGGTTGGATTATTAAGGATGAGATAAACACCTAGATCCATCACTAATATAATCTCAAGGCCGCAACCACATGCACACACGCGTGCGCGCACACACACAAGGGGGCATAAATAACAGATGATAAACACTCATCGGCTTTCTGGTACCTCCTCTACTGAGACTTCTTATGTCTTAGGTGCTCTTTAGATGGGGAGAAGAGGCATTTGTGCATTTATCCGGTATAATGGGGCCATAACCTACTTATACTATGACTGCCCATTGGAGTTCCTATTATCCCGAAATAGATTGTCATTGACATTCACTCATATATTTGGCTCATATCAATCAATTAGTTAATTAATTATCCAATAAAAAATCTAATCAGCCTTATACTTATTTTGATCACATATCAATTAAGGCTTCTAATTGATAAATAGCTTATAATATAATTATAAACTATATTTGCGCATATTATGATATTGGAATATAATCAATTAAGAATGTTCCAGCACTCTCCCACTTGGATAATATATCTTAATAATTATATCATAATTCTTTAAGCGTGCATCTGAATGTTATTTATCTTTAGATTTCTCCTTTACAATATGGTCAACCTCATACATCAATAATGCGACCACCGAAGCTGCCGTCACTAACGTCTATTGTGACTAAACCCCAACGACCACCACATCAATATACTTGATGACATAGATCGATATGGATGAGCGGCATGGAAATTTCATGCAATGTGATCTCAAAATCATGTCTATTTCCAACTAGTCCAACTTAAATTTTGAGATCAAACTGAAGTTCCTTAAGTGCAAATTAAATATTTACACACAACATGATACAAAAATGGTTATAACTATAATAACCTCATAAACTTTATTTCTACAGAAAATCAAAATACATAAAGTCTGTATCAATACAAAAACATAGAACATATGCAAGAGGGACTCCCACTAGTCTAAGGCATCATTAGTGACAACAACCATATAAGCAGTGTGCTCATGAAAAACCTCAAGTGTCAACTCCTCACAAAAATATTTTGAAACACTTTATTTTAACAATTATAGCTGTCAGTTTAGGCTGATATGACCCGGTCCATCCAAGCTAGCCCATGACAAACTAAGATCATTTTTCACCTAGACCGGGTTTGGCTAAATTTATTGCAGACCAATAATTTAGGGCCTTGATTTCTACACCTCCCATCATTAATTTTCCCACCTCCCATATTTTTAAAAATCTAATTTTGCCCTTGCCCTAAAATACAAATATTTGTCCCTCACATGTCTCTCTCACGTGTCTCTGTTCCTCACCTCCCTCACACCTCTCCCTCTCAAACCTCACCTCTCCTCCATCTCTCTCTCCCTCTCCTCCATCTCTCAATCTCTCTCGTCCTTTCTCAATCTCTCCCACTTTTGAAGGCGTTTTATCTCCTTGTTAACTTGATTGTGGTTGTTTTTCTGCCCAAATCTCTTCCAAGCTGAGGTGCGTTTGCTTCATTTTTTCTGAGATCTCTGGTTTTTCGGATTCTTGTTGCCGGAATATTCCGGATATAAGAATCCGGTAGTGCAATTATTTCCGGCAAGAATACGGGAGCCTAAAAGATACATGTTGTATAGTCAACGTCCGGATTCTTGAGTTCGAAATTTTCCGTAAACAAGAACACGGGAGTGTAAAACATACATGTTGTAATTCAACATCCAGATTCTTGAGTCCGAAATTTTTCGTAAACAAGAATCCGGAAATGTAACGGTTACATTTTATAATTCAAACGTCCGGATTCTTGATTACGGAACATTTCAGGCTCAAGAATCCGGAATATCAGAGCGCGCAGAAAAAAAATTAACAGAAATGGAAGTTGCCTGAACGAACGTGAGAGAGAGGGCATGACTATGGCAGGGGGGAGAGAGAGAGGGAGCTGAGCAAGAGAGAGGGAGGTTTCGTATGAGAGAGGGGGAGGTGAGGAAGAGATAGGGGGAGGAGAGTGTGCGATAGATGGGGAGGTGAGGAAGGGAGAAGGGAGGAAGGGGGACGGGTATTTTCGTCTTTTTACTGGATGTGGGAGGTATTAAAATTAAAGAGGGGAGATGGTAAAATCATGTGCCATAATTTATTAGCCCAACCTAATCCTATGCAGTTGTGGACCAAACGAATTAGCCCATGGGTCTATATATTTAAGGAATTAAAAGAGTAAATTATACTTTACTCTCCTAAGAGATAAGACTATTGTACTCCTGTCCCATCTTGCTTTCAAACATAGATCACTTCCCCTTCACAGATAAAAGATGATACATTTAACCCTATTTTTAAATTTTTTGTTTAATCTCATTTAACTTTCCTTAGAGATTTTTTAATTACCAAAATATCCTTTTCATTTTCTTACCAGTCAATAACACTAATAATAGATGCATTGTTGCGCCCACCAATCCTCTTCATCAATCTATTACAAGAGATATCCTTTTGCTCTCACTCGTCATGTTTTCCCAAATCGTCCTCTTCCTGGCCCCTTATAAAACTTAAAAAATGCAACAACTTCTTGAAATTAAAAATAATAAAAAAACTAAAACCTAGAACAAAATTGTCTAACATCACAATTCAAACAAAAGCAGTCCATCCAGAAGACCCTACTACATATTGTAATCCCTTGTCAAGCCCGGCCCAAGCAGGAGGCTCCTAAAGTCCGTGTTTTTGGCCTCCACATAAGACTTCTTTACTATACTGATGATAGGGCCCTTAAAGTACTTGCACAACCCAACTTCTTTGGGATTGCTTTCTTTTATTTGCTTCACAACCTAACTTCAACTGGTTTTTATTTGCTTCGTAGCCTAAATTATGTTAGTATCCATTCACATTTGGATTCTTTTCAACCCAACTTCATAAGTCTAAAATTATGTGAAATTGACATTATGAAACACAGAAATTTCATGTGCAACATAAATTCTTTTTTCCTGACGAGGGTATTTGTGTCTTTATCTTATTATTAACTTTAAAAAGGCCCCACATCAAAGTTTACTTTAGTCTTAATTAGATGTTATGTTGGCCCTGTCCCTTGTTAGAGTCACCGATGATTTTGGGAACTTATCGACGATTGTGGCATGACAAATCACGCAAGTGGAGTGGTTTCTTTGAAACGAATGCTTACAGTCACTCAATTGCTTGCGGTTTTTCACCATCGACGAACGCGGACAAGGAAACAAGGCATTCGTCACTGATTTCCTTCACATGGGCATCGTTCTGATGCTTGATATTTGAGACGGCTACCACATCACCATTGCGAGGTCATTAGAGGCAACAAAGAATTCGTTGGAGATTTGCTCTGGCCGCTGGTGGTGAAACGGGCACCCAAAGGCAAAGATGAAGGTGTAGATCAAGGCACGAACGGTGATGACGACAATAAAAGCGAGGAGAAATTCGAGGGAGAGAGTCGAGAGAGGGAGAGGGCCCGTGAAGGACGGCGACAATGCTGTGAGAATGGCAATTTGTGTTGCGGTGAGCGACAACGCTTAGAAATGGAACGATGGCGAGATGCACAACAGGGTAATAATATAGTAAAGTAAAATATTATTTAGTTTATATTTTAGTTAAAATATTTTAAAAATATTTAAAATGTATTCTCTAACGTGTTAAGTTAAATGAACTAATCTGTATATTTAAACATAAGATGCCATTGTTGCAGATATAATTCTCTGCACTGAATTTGGTGATATTATAGCTTTGTGTAGAGCAAAACTTAGGTGTTTTAATAGCTTTAAAGTGAGCTTTATTAGGAGACAAACTAATTGTGTTACTCATTCTTTAGCAAGAGTTGCTCGATCTTATGCTAGTCGCCAAGTTCATGATGTCATGCCAACTTGTATTACAGATCTTGTTCTTAGTGAAATGTAATGAGTATGTTCCTTTCAACAACAAAAAACATAAGAGAGAATAGTAGTGTATTACTTACATCTCTCATGAAAGGGGGGTAATTTTTTTTTTTGATCAATAGATGAGGTGTAATTTACTCTAATTAAAATATCGTTCAAATCAGTGTGTTGGCAATGGGCTAATCCATGTTGGGCCAAAAATATTTCGAGGCTACTATTGACACCATCTATTTTTTCTAATACACCCCTAACCTGTAAAGTATTTTCATATATTTTTTTTCAAAATGTCCCTCTCTTGAAGTTAACTTCCGGACATTTTACAATGTCACCATTTGTTTAGTGGTGTTTGGTTATAAACCTCTGGATTACTCTCCGGAAGTTTATATCCAAAATTTTGTTGTCTTTTGAAATTCGACACATAATTTTTTTGTTTTCTTAAATTTTGCACTAAATGCATCTTTTAAAATTTTATACTTATTTTTTATGCTTTATTTTTTATACTTATTGCCTTTTTTGATTTGATATTTTTTGTTTACTTTTTAAAATTTTTCACTTATTGTTTAAAAGACAAAAAATTATAGGCAAAATACACTGAAAATAAATATCACAACCTACATACATTAACATACAAAAACATAGTATGTGTACATGAAAAAATAATTAAAAATAAAAGGAAAAAAACATAGGTCACTACATGATCATGTCATCTTCCTCCTTTGATAAGCGAGGCGCTACGCGCCTCGACTAATGATTGGTGTATAGTCAACCAGGTTGGGTCCCATCCCTTACCTCTCCTCTGCTTAGCATAGGAACATGTCCTGCATCCTCACGATCGTCACCTACAAACAACAACAATTAACGTATTAGGTAAACGTTAAAAAATAAAGTGATTTAATGTACAAAATAATATATGTTAAAATTAACTTACTAGATGAGGCTAATCGGAACTAGAGTTGTCCTTCGGCATGTGAACATCCTCTGTATCCTCTCCATCTGCCTCTACAGTAGCTGCCATAGATGGGCCTCCCTTAACTGGTGGTAGTTGTATGGAAGCAAAATCCACACAAACTAGAGTAGGTCTCCCTCGTCGTCGTCCCACAGCCGCATGATGCGCTCATCTCAAATGACCTCGTCCACCAGATGTTCCTCCTAGTGCAAGTATGCATCATCCATCTCCTTCGGGGAGCTAACCAATTGTGAAACCTTAGGAGGACCCCACAGGATGGTTGGACGTACCTGAACTGGTGTTGAACTATCTCCGAAAGGTATGGGTGTATCATCTCGTCGCATGTGATCCACCCTAAGTACCAGGAGATCTGCTGAAACGGGCGATACTGCTGCAACGGGCATCGTATGGATACCAACACATGTCATCTAAGGTTAACCGATCCAGAGAAGTTCAGTACGATGTGACCTATCTAGAACCCTTGACTGGTACCCATTGGCGGGCTCGAGGCATCTCCTTGTCTTAGTTTAGGAATGCATGTCGGGGTACAATGTTCAGGAGTGTTTTGAACCCATGCCTACAACAAAATCAATGTCTCAACTACAATGATAAGTAATAACTACATAATAATTAAAAATTTATTTCTAAGGTTACTAGTCGGAGGGTCATGTATTCGTCCATCTACTTCGTCCTATACTACCTTGTATCACACAGGTGATCAAATGAGTATGTAAGGGCAGTTGTACCCCATGCATATTGTTTGCATGACTCTAGGTCTTGGAAGGCCTCCAAGTACACTATGTCGACGTACGTGGAGCTCTTGTCGGCAAATATGGTGGTGTCCGTCAGATATCATAGATACACTCTTGCAGCATATGGGTGATGGCCCTCCCCATGTATCAGCTTGGACTTGTAGAGTAGCCACAACCAGCTGAAGCGCACATGTACGCCTCTCTCACACCTGCTCCCCGCCAATGGGAGCATGCAATAACGCATGGTCGACAATCAGCATATGTAACATGGTCACTATGTCATCCATCGTGATGGTCATCTCTCTGCAAGATAGGTTGAAGGTGCTAGTCTCTTTCTTCTACTTTTCAGCAAAGGAAGACAAGAGACCCTTGTCCGCCGTCTTGAAGTTGTAATGTGTCAGAGGTGCCAACCTGAATGCCTCGATGATCACCCATAGCCATCCATCATCGGGATTGAAGGTTATCTCATCCAACTTGCAGGCGTGGTTGACCACCATCAGCAGAGGACGCTCCTGCAAAGAAAAAAGTTATGTTATTTTAATTATAATAATAATTGTAACTAGTGGACATACCTAAAAAATTAACATTTTTTACCTCTCCCACTCATATGCAAGTTGCGACGTGGTCCAGGAACGAGTGGGGGATAGACATGTCCTCTGGACCCGTTGGAAATAGTGCTAGTAACTACTTTTCCTATATGTGGGTGGTGGTACTGGCGCTGCATGTGCTGGTGGTGGTACCTCCGGTGCGGGTACATGTGTTACCGGTACCTTAAGTGTTGCAGGTACAACTTTAGCTTGCCCCGCCGCATGTCAACGGGCAGAGGTTGTAGGCCTCTAATGTGCCTCAACATTCTCGCCTCTAGTGTTTTCCATACCTGCATAGGATAAAATATAGTTAGTCAATTTTTTTTTAAAGTTTCAATACCTTTAGGAAATTAGAGGTGTTCATAGGTATGGGTCGACCTGATAACCCAATCCAATCAGTTTGGTTATGGTTTTTTTCTTCTAGTTTTGGTTTAAACCCGAACCAAACTAAACAAACCTGGTGAACCTTGGTTCGAGTCAATGGTTTAGCCAAACCTAACCCAAACCGACCTGTGAACACCCCTATCAGATGTATACATTCAGATGTTGATTTTCATTAACTTCGGATATATATTTTCGGAGTAAGCTTTAACATGCTTGTGATACACACACACAGACACACACAAATTCAGATATCCAGAAAGGACAAAACTTAGGTAAGGTTTCTCAGGTGTGGCTGATGCTGTTTCTCTCACAAAATAGGATAAAAGCTATTTTGATAGTGGCCGTTATCAGAGGTTAGAGATAGTAGGAATGGATAGAGAGAGAGAGAGAAAAAAATTTATCTATTTTGTGATAGGAACAGCACCAACTATACCTAGAGAACCTTACCCAAATTTTGTCCTTTGGAAATATATATCTAGATGTGCAAAATACACATATGGATATATACTCTCGAAAGCTTGCAACTTTTATCTGGATATAAATATCTAGAGTATACCATAACTCAGAAGAAGAAAAAAAGCAAACGACTTACCTCATGATTGGAGAAATGCGGACTTCTTCTTCTTTGGGGAGAGAATGGGGATAAGGGAGGACTGTGTATAGGGTATGAGGATGATTGGAGGTTAATTTAGGGGGAGAGTGTGAAGAAGATTAAGAGAATGAGAGAGAAGGAAGGAGATGAAGAAGTGAGAGGTAAGAGGTGGTGTACATGTTTTAAAAAACTAAACTTCAGTTATGTTCAAAAATAAACTTATGAACAGAGGCAATTTTGGAAAAGAAATAAGAAATAAGGCGCGGAGGTGTATCGAAAAATATGGTGGTGCCAATAGTAGCCCCCAAAAATTTTGGACTAAAATGGGCTGGATTGGAATGATTTTAAACTCAAATTCTGTTAATCTAACCCACTTTTTACACTGAACCAATGGGACTGACTTGTTCTACTGAATCCATTTTGAGTTTTTGACACCTCATCTTGTCTCTTCTATCAACAAAGCATAATAAAAAAGGAATAAAATGTGGTAGGTTGAAATTTAATGATTCTGATTTTTTTTTTCAATTATTTAAAAAATTCAAAAGGTGCTTTGAGAAGTTTCTTTTGCAAGGGTGTTGAGTGGAACCAATGAAAAATAAATTCACAATAAAATCTACGCAACTACCTTCCAACAAGTAGGAAGGTCGTCTTCTTCTTGAATGGGTACTCTTCATTGAAAGCATTCCATTTTTCCATGGCAATGGCACTTAACGCAGCCCTCTACATCGCAAAGATGGCATGGATAGCTCTTAGTGGTTGGATTACTTCGTGCTTGATTATTGCTGATGAGTTTGCATCTTCTCTTCGCTCTGGTGATATTGGCCCCTTCCATGTTGGTTGATCCAATTTCCCTTATTCTCACCCTGATGCCTCTTTTTTTTTTCCAAGATGGGTACTGGGTATGCTTCAAGTTTCCTAATTTATAATTACCCTTGAAGCTAGACTTGTTTTCATGTACTGGGTGTGTGTGAATTAGTGTGTTTCACGGTGAAATTAGTGGTTCTGGGTTATGTTTAAGGTTAATTGAGGATGTGTTTGTTATGTGGGGTTTCCTTAAATTGAGGAATTACTAGGGTAACTTGTTTAAGGTTATTTGTTGTAGCATTGATGTTGATTACTTGCCAGCATGTTTTGTGAAGGGGTTTGTTGAAATCAAATACAAACAGTAACACAATCAATCGGTTCTCAGCTCTTAACTTGTTAGTTCATATTTGATTAGGTGATGGACTTATATGTAAGTCAAATTGGCAGTTTAGATTTAGTAAGTTTTGTTCATTTTTATGGCAGGAGTTTGCTTTAAGCAGTTTGTTAAATATGAAAACTATTGAACAACTAGTTATGGGATGATCACAGAATATGAGAGATTCGCAGAAGTTTCTTTGTTGGGAGGGGGGTTGTGTTCAATTTTTTGGGGGGTTTCAAAAAGATTGAATTTATGAGCCTGTGACAATCATTCTGCAAGTTCTTGACCAATTAGATTATGATATGCATATTGTGGTGTGATAGCTGCATTGAGTTAGATCATGAGCCATCATAAAAATGGCTCTCTGTAAATTATGTTGAGTTTTGAGGGTAAGTTCTGCAGGTTGAATAACCATGTAAGAGAAAAAAAATACAAAGTGATGAACTGAAATTTGAAGGATACGACTACTATTTATTATGTGTGAAATTATGTAAACATATTGAGTTCTGATACCATTTTGATTTAGCTGATGCTTAGAAAATTCAATGTATATAACTGTCCTTTTACATATTTTATTGCTACAACTTTTTGTAATCATCATGTGGATACAATAATTGTTTACTGGTTATCAGTTTGATACCGGCTGGACTCGATAACTGTCATTGAGCTGGAATGATTTTAAATTGTGGTCCGCAATTGCAATTGCGCCCACAACGGGTAACAGTTTTTTAGGCCTCTGCAATTGCGGCCGCATTTTCCGCAATTTCCCATAACGTAACGGTTTTTGAGGGCCGCAACTGCAATTTAAAACCATGGTTGGAACTTAGCTATGTAGATTAAACTGAGTCCAGCTCAATGACACCTATCTTTTGATGTAGCTTCAAAAGTCCACACTAACTTATTGGTTTAAGGGCAACTATTAGTAAGTTCAAAATTGGTACAACAGTGTGTTGAAATGTCTTGCAGAAGTATAAGGGCTTCCATTTATAAATCCAAACAAAGGAAATTAAGGAACCACAATGTCAATGTGATAAATTTGCAACTAATTGAAGAAGGATTCCTTTCAGCAAAAATTGGAGAGAATTAAAAATGCTAAGAGATGAGTCGTGTTTGTGCATTTGTGTTTCATTGTTTTTCATTTTTCTGATTTTGTCACGGCCCCCTGGGTCTGTTCATTCACTCCCCATGGAGTTAAAGCAGTCTTTTGTTATATCGTATTTCAATAGTTTCCAATTTGATACAATCAACTGATAGCAAGAGAAGGAAAACGAAAGAAACCTTCATCTATTGAACACAAGGACTCGATCATGATTCCCTGCAGTTGGGAATCCTGAATTTTCCTTTTTTAGTGTAACTTTTGCCAAGAGAGAGATTGGAACCTATGTGTTGGGTATTGTAAAAACGAAAAAACTCTTAATAATGGCCTAAATACTGAATTCAGGGAATCCAAATCCGCGTGATTGCCATATGAGCTACACAGACAAGAATACAAGCTAGGGAATTCGAGCTAGTCTCTCCCAATATTTTTTTAAAAAGGGGGGTGGGAGATGGGATTTTTTTTATTAATAGGGGGGAGTCTCTCCCAATATAAGGCTCTCCCAATCTGTACTTTTTTCCATACAACATATTCTTCTCTATTCCTTGTTATATATGTTGCCCTCCTACCCTTCTTGTTTTCAACTAATACAATGAACATATTATTCCCTGCTCTCTTTCTGTTCTTCCTTATATACACTCATTTTATTAATGGTCTGTATCACAATTTAATTTATACACCATAATAAAAATGGTAAAATGTGTTTTTGGTCCCTAGAAAAGTAGCGAATTTTGTTTTTAGTCCCTCAAAAAAATTTGTTGTTTTTAGTCCCCCAGTTAATTTTTCACCTATACTTTTGGTCCTTACCGTTAATTTGTCTATGTTAACTGTTGATTTGTTCGTATGACTGGACATATCACAACCTATGTGGATGCCAAATCATTTGACACATAGGATAATATTTCCAAGTTTGGTTATTATTAAATAAATAATAGTTATTAACTTATTTAAAATAATTAAAAAATATAAAGCCCTAATTATGCTTCTTTCTTAATTCTCTGTTTCCCCACCAGATATACCACCACCTCCTCCCCAAACCCTCCAACTGCAAACATCAAAGCCAAGGGCATACTCATCAGACTGAATGTAGTCAAGTCATTGATAACGCATTTGAGGTTGGAGGGGAGTGCTCGCAGTGGACCGCTCTTGATGCACAGTGTGGTTGTGCGATGCGATAGTGGCAGATAGTGATGTGGCAGTGCCGCTAAAGACAACGAGGCAGAGATTTCAGAGGAAAGATGGCATTGTTTGGAGTTCAATCTTAAGGCGACTGAGAACAATGTTTTAAAACTCGGTCTGATAATCGACTCGGTTATGGTATTAGGTCAATGAGTCACTAATTGAACCGCATGAATTAGTTTGTGTGCAATTTATAAATATTTTACTATTGATATATATTATTTGTTTGCAATGTTTATTTCAAAACACACGTCTATTGTAGTGGCAAGTGGTTTGCCTTCAAATTCACATGAACTGGGTTCGATTGGTGAAGAGGTGGTGGAATGGATGGTGTTGGCGGCACATAGCATAATTCGGTGGAGGGGAAGAATAAATCTAATTGGTTTTATTATTTAATTTAATAATAATATTTTAGTTTTTTAATAAAATAAGTTATGTGGATACATGTAGCAGCCACCTCACCGTCATTTATCCATGTGGCCCAGCTGATGTGTGCAATAAGTATGCCACATCAGCACGTAACAGACTCAACTTAACAGTGAATACCAAAAGTATAGACATAAAATTAATCAAGGACTAAAAACTAAATTGGCTAATTTTTTAGGGACTAAAAAGATATTTTACCCTAAAAAGATTAAGTTTATATTTAGATTGGTATTGTACATTTTTTTCCTTTTTTTCTTTTCTTGTCTAGACCTTGAAATCACATTAACCACAACTAATCCAAGTCGAGTTAGGTGGATCCGTATAAAGGGGTCAAACTCTTCCTCAGCACCTATTTTCTCTGGTCAAAATACTCGAATCTGATATCTTCCTTAAAGAAACCAAGCTTCAAACGCCTATATTTGCCCATGAATTGAATATACTCATATATATATATATATATATATATATATATATATATATATATATATATATATATATATATAGGATAATGAATGTAAGCAATGAGGTTGTACCCAATGGACAGGACTAGGGGTGTCAAAGTCATCCATTTATCCACCATCCATCCAATCCATCCATAAAAAAATCTATCTAATCTATCCATTACAAACAAAAAAATTAAATGGATTGGATTCAATCCATCCATTTAATTTAATGGATTGTTAGTCATCCATCCACTATTTTTCTAAATCTATTGGATTACACTAGGGGTGTCAAATAGATGAAATGAATAATTTTTTTAATTTATCATAAAATATATTTTTAACCATAAAAAATATTTCAATTACAAAAAATAATTTTAATCATAAAAAAATATTTTTAATTAAAAATATTTTACTCTCTCTCTCTCCCTCCCCCTTCTCTCTCCCCCCTCCTCTCTCTCTCTCTCTCTCTCTGATCTCCTCTGTACGATGAAATGGAAGAAAACATAAAATTTTATCAAAATGAAGCATCAACACAAAGAGAGGAATTTATGGAGCAGCTTAATATTATGCAGCAAAAGTTAGACTCTATAGGGATCAGAACAAAGAATTAGAAGCTGAGATGGAAAAAAAAAAGGGGGAACAAATATCGCAATATGTGACTGAGATAGAAAATCTGAAGCAAAATTAACGCTATATTCGTATGAGGTTAAACATTTGATGAATGAAAATAAGGCCTTGCAAGACAGAAACAATGAATTGAAAGCTGCAATGACGTAGAGAGGGGAAGATATCTGATTTTCTAAGGGAAAATGAGAGCAATGAAAATATTTTATAAGTCTTTTGTTGTAACTTTTTGTGTCTTTGTTCCATACTGTGATGGGTTAATGCTGAATATTTATTATTGTTCCGTTTCTTTGGTAACTGTTGTGTTAATTTCTTTGAAGAGAGATGTGAGAGAGGGGGGAGAGAGAGAGAGAAAGGGAGAGAGGGGAGTTAGGGAGAGAGGGGAGAGAGTGGGGAGAGAAGGTAAAATATTTTCTTTGATTACAAATATATTTTATAATTAAAAATAATTTGTCATTAAAAATATTTTTTGTGATTAAAAATAATTTTGATGGATGGATTGAATTTTTTAGATGAAATTTTAGTGGATGATAAATAAATAAATAGATTTTTCCAATCCATCTATTAGAACCCACAAGAAAATCCATCCAATCCATTCATTTTACCACCCCTAGACTCACTCCACTTTCTTTTTTTTTTCTAAATAGAAAAATGTCGAATATAATTTTACCTAAATAAATTAATGACATGCTCCTTCGTGGAAAGGGAGTATCCTGTTGAATGAGTTTTTTTTCGTTTGTATTTTCACATAATTAAAAACTTTTGTGGTAGTTTTCATTTATTAATTTTCTGAGCACCTTAAGATAAAAAGAAAAAATACTATACTTTAAGATTAAAATCAGCAATCTCTCCGTGGTCCAATACTTTTTAAGATTCAAATCAGCAATCTCTCCGTGGTCCAATACTTTTTCAGGATTTGGTTGGCTCTTCAAGAGCCATATATGTGTAGTTTTTTGGTCTTTTAGACCTCCTGCAAATCAAAAAAACCACCTGTCCCTTTTCTGTCCTACCAATACATTCATAATATGTCAACAAATATTTTACAACTTTGAGATGAGTGTTGGTTTTAAAAAGAGAGAATTTTTTAAATAAAATGTTATGTTTTCACTGAGGAATTTAAAAAGAAAGCTAGGAAAAGGTCTAGCCACTTTGACACACATTATCAACAACTTACATCTATCCGTATCCATATTCTATATTCTATATATATACTACTTCTGGTCCCATATATAAGAGATAAATATACTTTCTAGGTTCATTGAATAACTGATGTAGTATCAGTTATTCAATAAACCTAGAAAATACATTTATCTCTTATATATAGGACCGAAAGTATCAGTTATTCAATAAACCTAGAAAATACATTTATTTCTTATATGTGGACCGGAAGTAGTACAATTGAAAATGTTGCTTAAAGAGTCAAAGCCATTCTTCTTGGGTTTTGATTTCTCTGCATGTCCACATCAACAACCGCTATCCTGTCATTCATAACTTATTTCAAGCGATGACTAGGCAAAAGTTAGGAGTCAAACAACTATAACGCTGTTCATTATTACTTGTTTTTTTTTTTTTTTTAATGCAGTCTGATCTCAAGAAAATCAGTTAAGCATATTAATAAAATTCCAGCATCAAAACCATGCAGAATAAAATCACTCTACAAAAGCAAAGTACCAAAATGCCAAATACACGAGAGAAAAAAATATTCACTATTTTATTAGCACCGTGGTTTTCCCTCCCACGGAAGCATTCCGAATTTCATTTCCCATCTCTGCAGGAGGTGAGCGAACTTTCCACAGACCGACGCATATGTTCATCCACGAGTTATAGTTTCAAAGCCTCTAAACTTTTTATGTACACCACCAACGTTCTAAGCATTTTGTTCAACCTGCAGGCAAGATAAACAATTAACACGGTTTTTATTTTTGTAGCTTTTATGCATGTAATAAAAATTAAAAATCATATGTTGATTTGATTGCACTCTATATTGCAAGGGTACATGTAGCCGTTCCATATGCAGAATGGGTTAATTTAAAAATAAAAAAACTAAGGTACGGATATTATAAAGCATAACTTCGTAGTTATTGCTGACCAACAGACCAAGCAATAGCAATAGTAAAAGAATCGTAGCAATACTAAGTTACTAACCAACCCAATCACAAACGTGCCTGAGCTTTGAGGACCCCAGAAAAAAGTTGCAGTGTGTATTCACTAAGACTATGTCCGGATTAATGGAAAGAGCTGGAATGAAAGCATTGAAAGTTCCACTGTTTGGATTGTTTAAAATAGGATGAAATGGAATGAAACATAAGGGGGCGGATTTCCTCTCATTTTATCTAGAGACCCCACTTTTTCTTTCCCTCCAATCTGGATGGAATAGCACAAAACAAGTTTTTCTCCATTCCATTATTAAAATATTCAAACAATGGAAAGGAAATTTATTATATTCTATTCCATTCTACTCCACTTCACTCCATCACTCCACCCTCTATTAGATATCCAGACATAGCCGAACAATCACGCGCGCGCACACAAACATTAGAACAAGAGAGTCGACAGCTGAACAAAGAACACACACATCACTATCACCGCTAACATATATGTTAGGATATAAGTAAGGGGTGAGTTAGTTAATAGTAGTTAGTTAGTTAGAGAGTTAGTGGGAGGAATATCTTTGTATAAATAAGGGTTAGAGGTTTAGAGGGAGTATTCATTCAGATTGTATCATTTGTAAACCTAGAACATTGGCTTCATGGTGTAAAAGCGGAAACCCTTTGGAAGAGAGTTTTCTCTCCTATTCTCCTCTTTTCTCTCTTTCTTTCTCAATTCTTCTTCTCTTTTCTCTTTACTTTCACATATCAACTTGTAGGTTCCTAACAATTGGTCTGACCTTGCCGTTTTTCGAGAGCGCGCCAATGTGATGGAGGCAACAATGGAAACCAGGGTGGAAACTTTGGAGTCTTCGATGGAGTTCATCAAGAAATTGGTTTTACAACATACAACACAGCTTGCGGAATTGAAGGTCAACATCACAACCACAAAAGAAATCAACAGCATGCTTCAGAAATTCATGAAGAAGAAGGGGGTCGTTATGGATGATGACAAGAAAACAGTAGAATCCAAGAATCTTGATCGGGGTCAGAAGTGGATCAAGAAAGGGGAATTGCCCTGTTTTGAAGGAACCGACCCGATTGGGTGGATCGCAAGAACAGAGAAAATCTTTGAGCTGCAACAAATTCCAGTAGCGGAGAAGCTTCAATTGGCATTCGCGAGTATGGAAAGGGCAGCGGTGCCTGGGTTTCGATCCTTGCGACAAAAGAACCCAATTGCTTCTTGGAATTCCTTCACTGTAGCTTTGATTAGACGATTTGGGGTTCAAGAATCAGCAAACAAGGTCAAGGATGGAGGGACATATATTGGAGAAGCAACAGCAACGAAAGAACCAAATATGACGTTTGTGACGGGGTCGTTTTCAGCGTCGTGGTGGGAAGCAGAGTCAGAGGAGCGAACCTCTCACGGTATGTTAAGCAATCGGTTTCCGCCACCATCGTCGAAATTGTCGGAGATCCAACAGTCGCGGGTCCCAACCATTCTGCCGCTCCAGTCAGAATCGCTTGACATCGTCCCACGAGTGGTGGTCATGCCATCGACCATGCTTGAAGCACCAGAAGTTCAAGATCCAAAACAGAAGATGACGAAAGAGACTGGGATCAAACAACCACCTCCGCCGGAACCACTGCACACCGGCGCATGCGTGGCGACCGTTCTCCGCCCAGTACCGCCAGATCTGGGCGTTTCAGTGGGTAGGGCTGCCTCGCACTTGTCTTCCGGTCCAGGCTCCGTAGATACGAACACGTTTCTTTTGTTGATCCACAGTCGTGATTCGCTACTGCAGCAACTGCCGCAGGCTTTTCTGATCAGTCCAGACAGTGAACTTGCGGCCTAAAAGGTATGGCCTCCAATGTTGGATAGCCAAAGCAACAGCCATAAGTTCCTTCTCGTAAGCAGACTTCGCCAAGTTCCCTCTCCCAATGCCTTGCTAAAGTAGGCCACGGGTTTGCACCCCTGAATCAATATGGCCCCCAACCCATTTCCTGACGCATCGCTTTCAATGGTAAACTCCTTTGAAAAATCCGGTAAAGCCAAAACCGGGCCAGTGGTTATCTTCTTCTTGAGCACTTCAAAAGCTTCCTATGCTTTAGGCGACCAATTGAAACCATCCTTCTTGGTTAGGGCGGTCAAAGGCTTAGCTATCTTCCCATAGTCTCGAATAAATTTCCGATAATACCCGGTGAGCCCAAGAAAACCTCGCACTCCTTTGACATTAGTAGGAGTGGGCCACTGCAAGACACTTTGCACCTTACTAGGATCCATAGCCACGCCCTCTTTGGTAATTAGATGACCCAAGTATTCAATGGACTTTTGGGCAAAAGAACATTTCTTCTTATTGGCCACCAGCTGCTCCCTTTGAAACCTGTCTAACACAGCCAAATGAATTAAATGAGTGGCATAATCCGGACTATATACCAAGATGTCGTCGAAGAACACAAGCACAAACTTACGCATCATGTCTTTAAAAACAGAATTCATGAGAGCTTGGAATGTGGATGGCGCATTCATCAACCCAAAAGGCATTACTAAGTATTCATAGTGACCCTCGTGTGTCCTAAACGCAGTTTTATGGATGTCCCCAACGCGCACACGAACTTGATTGAAACCAGACTTGGGATCAAGTTTAGAGAAGTACTTTGCTCCATGTAGTTCATCAAGAGCTCATCGATCACAGGTATAGGAAATTTATTTGGGACGGTCACCTAATTTAGAGCACGATAATCCACACACATCCTCCAGGAGGAATCCTTCTTCTTCACCAAGATTACTGGGCTGGAGAAAGCACTCTGGCTTGGCCGAATCATCCCTGAGTCCAGCAGCTCTTTCACCTGTCTCTCAATCTCATTTTTATGGTGGTGCGGGTAGCGATAGGGCCTCACGTTCACAGGGCCCTGTCCCTCTAGTAAGACAATAGCATGCTCTTCTTTTCTTTTGGGAGGAAAACCGGTGGGTTCCCTAAACACTCCTTAAAACTTATCCAACAGCGCTTGCAAGGCCTGCTCCCTAGCCTTAGGGCCACACTTCACATCCCCCCTACCTTCCTTCACTTTGGCAACCTGCAGAGTAGTGGAGAACAGGACACCTTCAACCTCCCTGAGGGACCTCCCTAAAAAGGCTTGTAACGCGGCTTGGGAATACTTGTCACAGTCAATTCCTCTCAATTGCACCCATTTTTGACTCACCCGAATCAACATTAGCTACCTAGCCCAGTCCACCCACATACGTCCCAAAGAGGACAACCAAGAAATTCCCAGTACAACATCAATTCCCTCTAGATCAAACAGTATCGCATCAAGACTCACCTTATACCCTCCTAGCTCCAATTCCACGCCAACACACCGCCCTTGGGCCGCCATCTTATGCCCATCGCCCAGTTTGATGCGCAAGCGCTTGGTTTCTTCAATCGGCCAGCCCATAGACTCGGCAAGTTTCCTAGACATGAAGTTATGAGTCGCGCCACTATCTACCAGCAAAAGAATGGGGATCCCCTTGACTTTCCCCTTTAGCTTCAAGGTTTTGTGAGCCACATGCTCTTTTTCTTTGGCCAAACTCAGCAAGTTCATCACGCTACACTCCACATCTGAGTCGCTCCCTTCCTCCTCATCGACCTCCAACTCGTGGGCCTTTCCATCCTCTTCTTCCTCATCGTCAGCCACCATGATGCGAAGCTCGCGATCTGGGCAGAGATGGCGATGGTGAAAAGGGTCACCACATTTGAAGCAAAGCCCTTTCTACTTCCTCTCTGTCATTTCCCGATACGTCAAGTGACACACCCCCTATCACGTGCGGCTCCTCCCCTCTTATCAGACTTGGGCTCTGATTTAGATATTAGGCCATTAACATTTCTATCGTGGCCCTCTTTTATGTCCCGCACATAGACCCAATCGTTATTTCCAGACCGACCCGAGTGTGATGACCCGACCACGTGGGATGGGCTGGATCGCTGCTGTGACCCGAATCCAGGACCCATTCTTGACCCAAAAATGCGTCCACTAGCCCAGGGAGTCGTCTTTTCCTGCAACTCCCTCTCCACCGCCCTAGTGACGTTCAACAATCGCGCACGGGGGAGGGGACCCAGAGCACGTAGACTTCGTACCTTCCCTCGAATGCCATTCTTGAGTCCATGGACGAAATACCCGAAATACTGATCATCGGGTAAACGATCTATCTGAGCGGTGAGGCGCTCAAACTTCTGAATGTAATCGTCCACGTCGCCTTTTTGCTGCAGCGCTGCGAGCTGCTCAAACACATTCCCGTCACCGATTCCCCCGAACCGCTCCAATAACTCCACCTTGAGCCTCTCCCAGGCCAACTCCTCTCCTTCCTCGAGCAATGATCGGAAGAAATGGATCGTGGGTCCTTCCATGCACACCTGGGCCAGATTCACCTTCACTTCAGGTCTAGTTCCGCGCACCTGGAAGTAAACTTCGGCCCTCGCA
The DNA here is from genome assembly GCA_037113605.1 of Calophaca sinica. Lineage (NCBI taxonomy): Eukaryota > Viridiplantae > Streptophyta > Magnoliopsida > Fabales > Fabaceae > Calophaca > Calophaca sinica. Next base: position 32,570,102 of record CM073733.1, on the reverse strand, counting down.
ATCCACCCGGCGGGATCATCTCCGCCGAACATGGGCAATTCGACTTTCTTCACCGATTGGCAGAACTCCTCCAAAGAGTCGCCCTGAAGCTTGCTCAGCCCCGACGAATCGCCGTGATTTGAGCTCCGTTCTCCTTCCTTCTCAACGGATTTCTCCAGACTAACATCATCGTCTAGCTTCTTGGTCAAAATAGAGCTCAGCTTCTCTTGGTTGTCCATCGCCATGTTCTTAAGCTCCATGAGAATACTCTTGAAACTCGCCATTTCACTCTCTATTGCTGCTATCTTTGCCTCCATCTTCTTAGTGGGCATTCATTCTCCTTAGGAAACTGATTCCGATAAAGAAACCTGAGGGTTCGTCCTGTGTCCAAATTATCCGACAGGTCCAACCAGTTTGATGGACACCAGATAATTCAATAACAGATAAAGAGAATTAACAAGGAATTGGAAGGAAAGTGTATTGTACTATTTACTGAAATGGAATGGAAAACTCAGAGAAATTAACAAATTCCTCTACCCAGAGCTATGCTCCTACAGATGGTGAATAACCACTGCCCTTTACTAACAATATTCTTCACATCCTCTCTCTTCTCTCATCATTCCTTATAACTGAATTCCCTTCACACCACTCACACCTCACATTCCCTGATTCCCCGTATCAGCCTCATTCTCTCTCTCTGCCACCTGGACACCCTCCTTTTTCTCCTTACTATTTTTCCTTTCATAAACCCTCCACACAATAGGCTTCTTTGGACCCGTCACCATATCAGTGGGCCTATCACCTAGGCTATTACTATCATATGTTATAGGAGAGACACTGCTCAAAAGTCGAAGGTAAGAAAGAAAGATTTGTTCGGGTATGAAGACGAGATAAGAAATTGAGAAGGGGAAAAAGCCCTAATCTGAAAGAGGGGGAAAAAAATTGATGCTATTTACCGAGAAAAACGACCTAGCTGGCACTCATGCCATACTCAGCCGCAAAGTCATAGCTGGGCAGCATTCCTATTTTCTTTTTAAAAATATTGTATCAGCTTGGCACATACCCAAAGCATACATGTATGGCTCACAAAATGATTACCCATGCTTCAGAGATTTGCAATTCATGCAAGTCTCTGCATAATTTAATCCCAACAACAGTAAGTAAAGAACATACCTCAAAGTTGTTGACCACTAAATAGGTATCAACTATTCATTGTCAAAGTCTTCATAACTCAAGCTTTCTGATATGGAGTCTAGCTTATTATTGTCTACAATAAAACCAAGACAATAGTAGTGTCAGAATTGCGGCGAAAAGCAAAAGAGTATGGGAGAGTCAGATTGTTTCTGACCTTGTTCTCGTCTTTCAAGGATGTTCTCGTTATCAGTAGGGAGGAAGGGTGACCTACAATAGCTCTCCAATATATCTGTCAAATAAGAAACTGAACTATTAGTACTAATGATTAATCCAGCCTAAGCTTTGTTACTTGAGGATACACTTGTATGGAATAACTAAAAAAAATGGGTAGTAAAACAATCAACATGAAGCATGACCTGAACGGCATTTTATTCATCACCATCACACAAACACAAGAGAGAGGACATACCAGAACTCTGAGAAAAATGAGCAGTCAGATCTGAAAGGCTAAAATTTCTAGGAATCTGCCCCAAAAATCCAAATGAAGAAGTGTCCGGATCCACGACTGCTTCATTCACAGAATTTGCATTGGCCTCAACATTAGTGAATAACGAAACTGAAGCGTCACCTACAGCTGGGCGTGCGTCCAGGATATTTCCATCAGCACCAAACATGTAAGGAGAACAACTTGAATATCCAGGTGCTGATTTGATCATCCCCCCATTGATTCCTTGTATCAGACCAATGTTTGAGTTTTGAGCAGAAAGCATGCTTGGAGGGCCATTAATCCTATTGTCATGAGCAGACATATTAACCACCGCATGCATATTAGCATCCAGTGATGACCCACCATTATTAAACACATTAGATAAACCGGATTGCACACGTTGTTGCATATTTTCTGGCCTCAAACGTGCTGGTTTTTGCTCAGCAGCATAGCATGCTGGATGCCCTGGTGCTGTAAAATAAAGTGACATTTAATGCCAAGACACACAAAAAAAAAAAAAACTGGAATTGAACATTCAATAACGAGATTAGAATAATAAAGCAGGTAACTTTACTCCATTCATCTGTTTATCTCGTTAACCACTACATCTTTTATGTATCTGGAACAGTAAATAATTTTCAGAATGATAGAAGTTGTAAAAAATATAGGCAGAAACAGTCACAAAATTATTATATGGTGGTCTCTTTCATCCTCCAGGAAATTCATTTTCTTCTTTAAAAATCAGACAAATATTTTTTAAAAACAAAGTACTGCCATTTTGCTTTTTAAAATATTGCGGCCAAATATCAAACAGTTAAAACAAAATATACTTTGATTGACTTCAATCTACCCCACCATGTTCAAGGTAAGCAATCACACCAATTCTTTTTGGCCAGTCAGAAATCGTATATACTACATGCTTCACTTTCAAAATAAAATACTATTTTATTATACAATCATCCAAGATCAAATTATTGCCGGTCACTTTGCCTTGTGTAAGAAATGTCTTGTCTTTAGACCATGTGGAATTTATATCAGAGCTAGCATCATTAACAAACTTATTATTGTCCTAAACAAAAAATAAGATCTTTCAGGAAGATGATAAGAAATATAGTAGAAAGATTAAAAAGTCACCAAACCTAATTACTCAATATCCATTATCTCAAGGGGTGTAGGCCGCACAATGGCATGGAAGAATCAGAGTCAAAACAGAATTTTAATAAAATTCAATTCCAAGATTATTCAATATGCTGGCCTATCAGAACATAAAACAATATTTCGAAAGATTGTAATGTATTAATGAGCAATCTATTAGATATGCCAGGGCTATTATTCTGGAACCCATTTAGATGACTAATGAAATAAAACTAAGTAAGTTGGTTATGATATCCAGCTTGCTGTTTGTCAATTCAAGCCCTGAACTTGTTGAATTCAGTGTACTATTGGTTCAATCCTTAGATTTGTCAGAATGATCCACAAATTGTGTGCTCATTCTGCTTTAGTTTTGTCGAGTGAATTCTCCCAATGGATGGCATTTTTATAAAGGCCCTAATTGGATTGGCTTATGAACAGCTTATTTGAGTTTATTTACTGGCATAAACACCTGTCAAAGTGTTTTAAAAAACTTATGGAAACAGCTTATGACATGTTCATAAGTTGTTATCAGCTTATTTTGATAAGGATAGCTTATGAAGTCGGCTTATAGCTTATATGAAAACAATTTGATTATATTTTCCGTTTGATTATAGAAATAAATTAAAAATAAGTGCTAATATGTTAAACACTTATCCTATAAGCGCCTAATTAAGTTGTTTACCCAAACATCCCTAAAGTATGTTAAATTTTCAGATCATTGGAAATGGTTTCAATTGATCATCTTATTTTCAACGGCATATTCTAAGGTGGACCATCATCATAGATGGTCCACCATTTACCACCATCATAGGTGGCCCACCATAAACCACCTTTTTTTACTACCCTTAGATTAATCTATACCTCACACCCATACCATGAACCCTCCACATCAGAATATCACCCTCCCTCTTCCCTTCCCCTCTCCCTCCTCCTTTCTAACCTTTGCTCTACTGCCCCACTCCCTGCCCGCAACCTAGACCAGCATTATCCTGCACGAACTGTCGTCTACCCTCACAAAACACAGCCATGCCACCACTGTGAGCACCGCGTGAACGACCTCCACCTGTGCTAAGTCGCTAACTCTGTCTCCCGTCTCCCCCATGAGCCACTGTGAGTACCATTACCATTGTCCCTTCTCCATGAAAGCACTCACTGGAACTGTCCCACAAGCATCCGCAAACTGGGTTCTCCGTCCAGCATCCTGTGGCACAGGCCGCTGCCTCAAACGCGCCACAATGTGCGCTGCTCACTGCCCCGACAGCCGACGTGCAACCAAGCCTTTAGCCAAAACCCACAGCCACATACGCCACCGCACAACCCTACTAAACACCAGTGAAACCCACCTGGATGCATCATCCACGTTCAGTCCTTAATTAACTACTTTCCTTAATAATTTTCTATATTATTAGTACCCAAGAAAAATATTTTTTCACAATAAAGCCAAATTCTCAAGTTACAACATAATTGAATGGAAATGCCTAGTTTGAGACAAGATAAACTGTAATTGACTTGATTTGAGGACTAACTTCAAAGCATATTATAGTACACTACAAACAGTGTAAAACGAGCTTTCATCTTCATTTTTCCAAGTTTGAGACAAATTGTAAATAATGAAATCCAACCAACTTTCTCCAATTCAACCGCATATTCATCATGCCTTGCAAACAACCAGGATATTATGCATTGTAAAAATAATGGAAGGTGCATCTAAGTGTGAGAAAATAAGAAGAAACACTTCAATAGACTTGATACTGCTGAAAAAAATAAAGCCAAAAAGGATGGTAACAATAATCATAGAGCTAGAAACCTACCTGCGTGTATATGTGACCCATTAGAACTGGGTAGCGATGAAACTGCAGAATTATGTGTTCCATTAGAGGTAGGTAGTGATGTAACTGCAGTTGGGTCTATGCGCATTAATTGCGCTTGTTGATCCAGCAATCTGTTGAATTCTTCTATTTGCTGCTTCAACAGCAATCTTGTATAATAAGCATGGAAGAACTCCACATTTTCTTCTTGAAGCTTTTGCCAAACTGAAAAAACGAGGAGAGAAAAAGGAATTAGTAATAGAGAACACCAAAAGATCAGTTCAAGGCCAAAGTTCGTTTTCAATTCCAATGCTAATCAGAAGGACTATATAGCAATTTCAATAGCAACTATAATTACAAACCTAACTCTTACCCCTATGTCCAGCACTTCGTAAGTATCAAAACCACTGTGGTTTTCATAAGAATAGAAATGGAAAGAGCGCTGTGCTGGATAAATATCAGCAGGCATGAAATGAAACTTTTAATTGCAGCAGCAGCTAAACAAGTAATCACATGAAGTTACAGATCTCGAAGCTTTAAAGTTGCAGCTTATTTTATGGGAAAGTTAATTATCTTCCTTAGAAGGGCATTCCAAATATTGAACCATGGTAATTATAAATTAAATATAGCAAGAATAAATGAGCCAACCATGTCATGACAATAATTGGAGTGTGATAATAAGTAAACAGGAATTGAAAATTTAATTTAAATATGTAATGGTTCAGGAATCAGGACTCTAGAGATATCTTGTCTAGGCATTCTTTTTTGAGCCATTGATCTCAGTCACTAAATATAGAAAACTAGCTAGTTTCTTCTCTCTGTCACTGTAGGCAATCAGAAATACTTCCATATCTATAATTTGAAGTATTAAGAAAGTAAAATATTGCTTATTATTAAAGCATCAACCTAACAAGAGTGCTATTATTAAAGAATCCTTAAAGTAGATTGAGAATAGAATGGGAATACCGAACAAGCAATCATGAACAAGAGTGCTACAACCCCAAATACAAACGAGGCCTCTTCTAAATATCAAGTCTTATACTTTTTGCACAACAGGGTCCCATAAAGTAGTGGTTTGAGAACTGCTGCCCAAAACAGTGGCTGAGTGTACAAGAAAGGATGATGTAAGATTTTAAGAACTGCCAATTTAATCGAATGAAGCAGAACATAGCATCATCATCAATGCTCCACCTAAGAACCTTTTGTGAGTGTCAGACAGTATGTAGCAGAATTTCACGTGGGTCCCACTAATTTATGTAGGTCTCATTTCCTATGTGGTGGGATTCATTCCCAGAGTGGTGAGACTCATGAAGTTCAACCAATAAAAGAGAGAGTGGTGGAAAGAGAGTGCCAGAGAGTGTATTGCTAGCACTTCTCTATGTCATAAACCCACAAACTCCATTATTAAGTCCAAGCAATGTGGCAAAACTTGAGATATCTAGAAAACTTAGACAGAAACTAAATATCTTCAGATTTTTACAAGAAAAAGACGAAACATTGCCATAGAGAGAAGACAAAAATGTAAACTGAAGGCAGGATAAGATTTCAAGCACATGATAAAACAAATGTCATAAGCTAAGAGCTCTGTAGTCAAAAGCAGCGGTGGTGGCCGCAATCGCGGCGGAGCGTGGCGGAGCGGCAGTCCGGCGCAATGCAAAACGCCGTATCGATGCGGTTCAGTGTTGCCGTCGTCGCGCCGTCGTGTTGCGGCGAAAACGCGGGTATATCGCGGATGGATGTGGCGCAATAGAGAAAGGGGTCACGAAAAGTCAAAAACGCCCTCCTTTTTAGCCGTTTAGGGTTATTTTTAAGGGTATTTTTGTCTTTTCGATTTACCCAAAAATTTTAAAAAAGCATAAAACTGGAACGAGAAGCAGAGGTAGAGAACCAAAACGAAAAACTTAAGGAACGCTTCATCTCCTCTCTTCCACACCAGTGCCGAATCATCTCCTATCCTTGCGACTCCGACGCGCCCTGCAACTCCAGCGCCGGCGCGCGGCTTCTTCTCCCCTACGCGACCTGTTCCTCCTGTGCGGCCTCTTTCCCCAGTTTTTCTCCTCTGTGTGGGCCTCTTCTCCATCTCCTCTGTTCTTCTCTATTGGAAGGTTTTGTTACGGCATCATCAACACCTTTGACCAACACACCATCCTCCACTCCCTCTTGTGCTCTAGTTAAACCCACTGGGGATAACATTGATTCAGCTTGGGAGAACATGATGATGATGATGAGGAAGAGCTTGAACATGATGATGAGGAAGAGCTTGGAGATAGTGATTCATTTGAGTAATCACTTATATTTAATTTAGTTTAATGTTTTGATGTTTTATTTTAAGCCTTGGAGACTAGACTTATTTGCTTTATATTATGTTTGAATATTAGTAACAATGAATTTGATTATTAGTTATGAATATGTGTTTAAATTTGTGCATTCTTCTATTTTTGAGCTTTTATGTGTATGGTATAAATTGCTTGTACGGTTCCCTAGACTTCGACGTAACGGCCATACCGCTACCCGCTACACCGCAATAGCGTTTTGGGGGTCGGCCGCTATGCTACGCTATCCGCCATTGACTACATAGGCTAAGAGAGATAACAAACACATTCTTCTCATCAATAACATATGTAAGGGAAAAGAGACCCCCTTGGAAGTGATGCTAACAAGTGCAACCATTAAAAAACTATTAGTTTCTAATTCCTCAAAAAAAAAATATTCAAAAAATTTTCTCCTGTATAGGGAGGAGACAAACTAAACTAATTTCCCCAATGCTGTACTGCAACTGTAGAGTTCGCACATGAAAAAGGATAGCTATATTATAACTAGACCTGAATCAGATTTCAGGAAGCCATGTTTTATTCAGAACAGTGAGTTTGACAATCATGAGTATAAAGCAAAATGTCTAGAAATAAATGAAAAAAATTACAGAATATATCAACTAAAATTTTCATCATTTTAGATACTGTAGAATACATCAAAAGCCTATGGCCAAGTGAAGGTGGAGTAAAATGACAGTGAAAAAACAGAGAACAAAATTTCCATTACCTAGTTCAGTGAAATCAGGCTCTATTTTTGCTTGAACTTCTAGTGTGTTCACAACTTCTTTCGGGCTCATGTATAGTTGCAGACATCGTTCTATGAGATTTTGAACCTGTAATGAGGCAAGTAAAAGGTTATGGTTAGCAATCTCTCGTAGATGTAAGGTGAACTGAACAGTGAGGAGTTTTGGAAGAGAGGGAGGGGGGGGGAGGGAAAACAGAATAACTCCACACTCAACAGCAATGATTTCAATTTAAAATGATATACTGAAAAATCAAGACACATAGTAATTAGTAATTCTTGGGTAAACTTAACAATACTTATAATTTCCCAACTAAAAAGTCAAATATTCCTTAATACTACTATTAAATAAAAATAAAAATAAAAACCTCATTCATCAAAGTTCCCAAATTACTTAAAACCCCAAATATCCTAGCTAATAACTAATAGCCTAATCATCAGAGCAATTTCTCATTCCAGACAAATATTACACATTTCCAAAGTCCCAAATTAATATACCTGAATGAGATCCCATCAGTTATCATTTCTAAAGCAACAATGAAGAAATATGAACTAATAACACTTCACATATTCACAGGCAAGCGGAGTGCATCAAACATATAGAATCACAAGACAAGTTTGCTCTGCCTCTGGTCAACAAGTTATCAAAGAGAGAAAGAGAGTTCCCAGCTTACCAGTTGAATATCTTGACGGGAAACCCGCCTCACGGGTCCACTTGACATATCGTAAGTTTCAAATATACCGTTAGCAACTAACTGCATACATGATCATAAAGGGAAAAACGATTAGTAATGGCACTCTCCATCAGTTTCAATGCAAAACTACGAAAACAGAAAAAGAAGTCAAAGCCTCACAAAACTTAAAAACTCATTTACACCTATTGAGAAAAATACACACAGCACAACTAAAATGAAGAATCTATATGCAACAAATTCCAAGATTCCCGCTTCTGTAACGAATCAAGAAAACCATAAAATCGAAAAAAAAAAGGAACGAAAACGAAAACAAAAGGAAGTTTTAACTGCATAGGTGGGATCGATCAAACTAAATGAAGAGACGGAAATCAAATTATGGAAGGATCAGGAACCCTATGATCAGATTACTGAAACGCGAGAAAACAACGAAATCAAGAGTACATGCATATGAAGCGAAATTGGAGGGAAAAGTAGTTACGTACGAAGGAAGAGAGAGACAGCGAGAGAGAGAGAGAGAGACAGATAGGGATTTGAGGTTGACCTGAATTGAAGAAAAAAAGGTGACGAGGAGGGAAAAGGACGAAGGAGGATGAAGTGGCTGGCGGAGCTGTGCCGTGGCGCTTTTTTACGGTGGGGTTAGTTTTATTTTTTATTTTTCTTTTGAGTTATATATGTAGTTGATGTTACGCGTCCAAGCAAAAATAAAATAAAAAATGTTACACGTCTCTCCGATTCTTGGGATCTTGATTCCAATTTAAACATCACCGACTCCCTGCGATTTTTGGGATCTTGATAATCACTTGAGGTAAGGGATTATCAAGACGAACTCAAGAAGATTGAGTTAATTTGGTCTGAATTATCGGCTTAAAATTAAAAAAAAAATGCTAATAAGTATTTTTAAGACATTGGTTAAAGAATAAAAAAGATAAGTTCGTATAAAAAAATGATGTATTTATTATATTAAAAAATGTTTAACTTGTATTTTCAAGATAAACTTTCATTTTATGGATTTCTTAACTAATTTCTTTAAGGTACTCGTTAGTAAAACCTTAAAATAAAAACAATTTTTAGAAGTTAGTCGGCCTTCAATATTTTATAGGAAAGTGATTCAATTTAATTTGAAAAGAAAATATATTAATCAAATGGGTAACTGTAGACCGTAGAAGTTCGGTATATTGACAAAAATTTGGGGGAGGGGGGGTTGACAAAAATTGGGGTGGCGATGCATTTACCAGGGAAAGGATAAAATTTAATGGGAAAAGGACTTGCTTGTTTATTTAGTTTGTGTTTGGTTATGTAGTGGTGAAAATTGATTTTAAATAAATTGATTTTAGTTAAAAATGAGTAGAATATATAGTGATTTGTGTTTAGATACATATTATAAAAGTGAATTGAAAAGTAAATTTGGGAATAAAAATCATTTATGGAGGCAAAAACTTCAAATCCTAACTTCAAGTTATAATAAATTATAGAGGCAAAATCAATTCTACTTGAGAACACCAAACATGCCAAAAACAATTTTAAGTCTCTATAATTACTTTTAGTTCTTCCAAAAGTGAATTCAAACAGACACTTAGTGTGTGTTTGGTTCTACGGTAGCGAAAATTGATTTTGAATTAATTGATTTCGTAAAATTGATTTTTAGTTAAAATGGATTGGATGTAAAGTGATTTATGTTTGGATACATTCACATAAAAGTGAATTAAACAATAAATTTGAGAGTAAAAATCACATTTGAAGCAAAAGCTTCAAGTCCTAGCTTCAATTCTAAAGGTAGAATCCATTTTATTCGAGAACACCTAAACATTTCAAAATTGATTTTATATCTTTATAATCACTTTTAACTCTCCCAAAAGTGAATCCAAGCATATTCTTAATAAACATGAGTAAGGAAAGAATCAATTATCCATATAGCATATAGGCTAAACTGGTATGGGACCAATATAACTTGTCGGGCGAGGGGTCTGTAAACTAAATGGACCATTATACATGGAGTTAGTTTTCGTCCTTTTTTGGTGCATTAGAATACTGAACAGAAAAGCACAAAACAACACAAAAACAGCATCCCTGAACAACAGAGTGTCAACCTCCATGGGTACCTCCTTCCACAACTTCTAATCCTCGTTCGTATGTACTACCACGCAAGATTATCTGGGATTTGCTGTACATTTGAGTTTATTGAATTACTCGTAGTTAGGCATTATCTTCTCATTTAGGAAATCCAAATGTAGGGAATCCAAATGCGTTTATCTGCTGGGAAAGTTTGTTTACCTACAAACATTTGGGAGTGTAACCCTGTTGTGTCTATTTCTTTAAATTATTTGAATATCATGTTATAACGTAAACAATATGAATTTTGCATACGGATCTACCACATTATTATAGCTTACGTGAATTTAGGAGACTAGCACTATGATTGTTTGTAAACAATAAAGTGAAAGGAGAGAAATAGGTAAAAAAGAGAGAGAAGAAAAAAAGAGATATGACAGAATGGATTTAATGTATTATTTGCTTTAAGAGGAAGATAAATGAAACATAATTGTTGGGTGCCAAATTTACAATTTGGATTCTCGACGAACGTGATGGTGACTCGACGCGCCACGAGCGCAATTCCAAAAAAAGAAAACAGATACAAGCTAAGTCTATAAGGTTTAGGGATGTTTTGACAATGTACGAGGAGTGTCGAAGATAGACATGCCTTGTCTAAACACGAGGAACGGTCGAAGTATCCATCAAGCTCTGAAGACTTAGCGAAATTTTCATGAAACGCCAAAAAGGATCAATCCGACCTGCCTTGGTGAAAGAAGCACCGTCGAAGCCAGCGAAGACTTGTCGAGACTGGCCCCAGTGCTTGGTAGCGTAGTTAGTTACTTAAGCTAATATTCCGTCGAATATAGTAAATACAGTGTAACTGCTAGACATTCCTATTGTACACGTGTCTAGCAGATAGATAGTCAGTTATTTTTCATTCCACTATAAATAGAAGGTCGAACGATGTAAATGAGGTTGGATACTTGATCGATTTCTCAACCTCTCAACACACAACAGACTCGCAGTTTGAGATCAAGTACTCCTTCCACTCCTTTTCTTTCAATGCAATTTAACTTTCCAGTCATTTACATTCTTGCATTTTTATCTTCCCGCACCTTACTTTCTTGCACTTTATTTCATTGAACTTTACATTTCTTCACCTTTAAATTCCTACACTTTTTCTTTTAAACTTTCTTTACTTTTCATGCAATTTACTTCCTGCATGATTTTACTTGCATTTTCGTTTACTTTCAGTCTTTCAAAACACAAAAAATCTAAAAAAAAAAAAACCATTCTGGGTTCATCGTTTTCAACCTCGTGTTTTGTCTCACCCACATTTCTCCAACTCCCATTAAAATCGCTTCCCTCTTAATTCCTATTTTCATAACTGTACACTCGACGAGGGCCCTTGGCATAACCACAAAGTTGAGCCTCACGGTGATTCTAGCAAAATTCTTGGCCTCGAGCGGCTAAGACTGATTTCTTGACAGATTACTATTTCCAAGTGTAAAAACCCATCGTTTGACGAGATTTTCGTGTTAACTTGTAGGACTCACATCGTTTGAAAATAATCATTTGTTTCATTTTGGGCCTGTCGGACGATTTCCGCGCCTGTACCAAAAAACCCAGTAAACAAATTGGCACGTCCAGTAAGACAAGTTCTGAGTAACTCATTAAATATGGTTTTATGCGGTTAAGGAGTGGAAAATCTTGTACCACTGACACCCCTACACAACCAAGAAGACAAAGCATGGTTAGAAACACCAATAACGTCACCAATGCGAGTGTGGTCAACACCAATGCGTCAGTGGCAGATCAATGTGTGCCAAATGCCAGTGTGAGTGCACCATTGGCAAGCATTGAGGTAAGGAATGCCTCAAGTGCCATGGCAGTTACCATGGCCGAGATAGGAAGCAATGTATCACCACTTATCCCAACAACTATAGAGGCAAGTGCAATACCGCCTCCGCGGTCAGAAGAATTGGTGTATGTGACTAGTGGTATACCACATGTCAATGCAAGCTTGCCTTACGCTTTCAGTGTGTCGTCCCCTAGTAGCGCAACAAATTCAAATGGAAGGAATTTCATTCCGAATAGCCAATATCAGTTTGGCATGCCATTTGGTTTCACGTTGGGACAGGCAAACTAGGCTTCGACGAATTTTGGGTTTCTAGGGCCTGGGGGACAGTTTGCGAGCCAAGGTACAGGAGTAGCAGGAACAAGTTCTACTGTTGCTACTCGTCAGGATAGGTTGAACTTAGGGAATCCTATGTTCCCTAATATGTCAAGGAACGCGTCATTGTATGGTGGTGATGGCTTGTCATTAAATACACTTGTTGGTGTTCATCAACAAATTGATGGTAGCAATCATGATATGGTCAATATGCTCACTCAGCAAATGGGTGCAGTGATAACCCCACTTATGACGAATACTAACAACGCATGTAATGCACTGGCCGAAGAAATGGCTAGGCTAAACCAAGCCTTAGGCGTGGTAACGCCTGAAAATGATGTTAGACAAGAGCAACATGTAGTACCTGCACCACCCAATCTTGGGGGTCAAGTAGTAATTCAAAGAACAGTACCTGATGAAGAACAAGGCCCAGGAAATGGAGTTTAAGGACAAGGCCGACAGAATCTGCATTATGGTCATGTTCAAATATTGAACAGAAATGATGAGCAGGAAGGGCCAGTTTACCCAGGTTTGACTGCACTTAAACAGAACATAATGGGAAACCAAGTAGAACAAAATGTCAACCACGTAGTTGAACAAGTTCTAAACAGGTTTGGGTTCAATATAGGTTATGCCAATCGGCCATATTTTGTGTCAGCATTCCCTGATTGGGTGCAGCAAGCTGAGTTGCCCAGGGGAGTAAAGATTCACAAACTTTCTAAGTTTTCTGGTGAAAGTGGCAAATCGACCGTCAAGCATATTGCGCGGTACACCATTGAAATAGGAGAATTGGCCACTGTGGAAAGCCTTAAAATGAGGTTCTTCCCAAGTTCACTCACCAAAAATGTTTTCTCTTGGTTCTCGACACTTAGACCAAATTCTGTCCACTCTTGGGCACAATTGGAGAGGAGTTTTCATGATCAGTTCTTCAGAGGAGACATGAAAGTCAATCTAAATGACTTGTTTAATGTCAAACGGGCATATAACGAGTTAATTGATGACTACTTGGCACGATTTAGACAGATGAAGAGTAGGTGTTTCACGCCTATTCCAAAAGCAGAAACTGTCAAAATTGCTGCAAACGGCCTAGATTACTACGTCAGAAAGAAGTTGGTCAATCAACACTTGGTTGATTTGGTGCAACTAGGTGAAAAGGTTCGACAAATTGAACAGTTGATGGCTAAGAAGAACCAAAAACATCAGAAGAAGTTCATGAAGCGTGAAAGAATCAATTTGGTCGAAACCAAGAATTCTGACAATGATGACTCAAGCGCAGAAGAGCTTGAGATTAACTTGGCAAAATTAAAGGAACGCCCACCTTATGCATGTCCGGCACTCATGCCTGCTAGAGCAAAGGAAAAAATGGAATATGTCAACAAAAAGACATATTTATTCGACATAACTAAAGCTGACAAAATATTTGATATCCTTTTAAAGGATAAACAATTAAAATTGTCAAGTGATCATAAGCTCAAAAGGCCTGATGAGTTAAATGGCCAAAAATATTGCAAATACCATAATTCGATAGGCCATTTCATTAATGATTGTGTTCATTTCAGGGATTTGATACAGAAAGCTCTAAAGAACGGCAGACTGAAGTTTGCTGACAAACCAAAAGCAGACATGAAGGTGGACACGGATCCTTTTGGCCAAGGAGTGGCAAGTTTGGAAGGCCAAGTTCCTTTTAATGTTAGCATGGTGAACACTAGGACAAGCCAAAAATGTGAAGTAAATGTTGAAGACCCATTTGACATTTACCCAAGGCCTGATGAAACCTTTGCTGAATTTGCAAGAAGAAAAGACCATGAGGGGAAACTCAAGCTTTGCTCTTGCTGTGACGTGCACTTTGATGATGCAGCTGTTAAGAAGGCTGCGAAGCAAAGGCAACAAAAGAAAGTTGACAGCAAGATTCCTGGTAAGTACAGGGATTCTGTTCAACGAGTACCATTCTTCCCATCAATCTCTACATCAAGCAGCAGTGCTAGAATGAACAGAAGAGAATGGATACCTAAGCCCATTAAGGAAACAACTGGAACCAATCAAATGACCAAGACTATAAAGCCCCCTGCTAATGTTGCCATTGATAAATGGCTCAAGAACTCTGCAATGGCCAGAAACTCCGACATAAGAGATAAGGCCAAGAAGAGTGTTACAAGAAACAAACAGCCATTTTGGGATGAAGACTACAAAAGAGGCAAGGTAGATGACAAGGTCAGAGGGAGCCAATCAAGTCTGTCTAAAACCGCTGGGCAGGCACTGTAACACCCCGTTTCCGGAGCGCTACAGTATAATAATAATTAAACCCTCATTAAATAATTAAGCAAAATATATTTATTGAAAATAGCATTTTATTAAAATTAAATATATTGTCCCAGTACAAGAGAGTAAATGGCTTTATGGAACTCGTGTCTTGGGCCCACAAGATGTACTGACTCTGACTCATTGACTCACTGGTTGTGACACATAACTGAAGAGAGTTACTCCTACTGAGTACCCTCCGTACGCTCCACGCTGCGTCGCTCTCTTTATCAAGTCCGTGCATATCTGTTTTATATGAAAAGAACATACAAAGCAAGAAAACAGAAGAAAGGAGCTAAGAAACACAATACGCACTATAAAATTAGGAAAGCAATGATAGAAAGTATATATAAATGGCACTCACTTAAGCACAACAAATCCTAGTGTTTACTTAGAATCACATTCACTATTTCTTGGTGCTGTATTACTATTTATCAATCTAGCTCCATTGACTTCCCTGTCCTACTTTATCGTCCTATTTGTATCCTACTTAAACTACTCTGCACCTATTTGTCAGCCTAGCAATGTTATTGTTCTCTCATCATTCTGGCTCAGTTTCCTATAGTTTGTCGAGTCTATTCTACCAGTTAAGGTCTATTAATAAATGTTTAATGCTTTCATTATATCAATAATTTCCTTTACTCACAGACAGAGTCAACAGTTAAAGACAGAGTATTTCAAACATCAGGCAACACAGAAAGTACGTTGTCTAACATATTATTCAGCATATAATCACACGAATACTAATAATTATTAGCAGTATAGTACATCAATCGTCATCAGTCAACACCGTTTTAATTTGCACCAATTACCGACAACCATATTAGCATCACATCATACACCATTGATTTTCAACTTGTGGAATGTCCCTAGTGTCGCTTAAGCGACCTGCTACTGCCATGTTATCAGAACACAAAACCATCATAAGTTGTTTATCCTAGGGTTTCCACACACCCACAATGATTCCTATGGTTTATGGACTAACGACTACTATCCTTAGCAATTGTAGTCACAACACCCCTCCTAGGGTATTGGGACATCAACCTGTAGTACGGCTTGGGTCACCCTACGCACATTCATATATACTACTCTATCCTATTATCCCTAGAGTGCAAGGTTTCTTGCTCCCACCTGGTTAGAAGATCGTTGTAGATGCTGTCACTCTTTACGTCCTTACCGCTTCTGCTACTCGTATTCCTACCTCTGGATACTCTTACTTAGTCTAGCAAGCCATTCTCATTCTCTCTTCTTAGAGGATTGTCTACTAAGGACTTTCTGATGCACAAGATCCTCACTTGAGGCAAGTGCAGAGCATACTTGTTCCCTAGCGACCCTCTAAGTCTCATTCCTATTCTCAATCTCTAGGACTACTTACTAAGGATTTTCTGATGTGCCAGATCCTCACCAGAGGCAGACACAAAGCATACTTATCCTTAGAAGCTCCTAAAGAGAAAACACTAGAGAGAGAAGAGTTTGAGACATACCTGGCTTAGAAGACCGCTACTACCCGCGTTGCCCGCGTCCCGCTACTCCTCTTCCTCCAAGCTCCCTTCTTTGCACTCCAAATGCTCAATTGAAGGGCTTGGCGGAATGAAGGGATTCGAGCTCTATTTATAGGCTAAAAATGGTCCACCGCATCGCGATGGACACCAGTGTAATTCCCATCGCGTCGCAAGCTATGCCACGTGCCAGCGATCTGACGACTGCGATCACTGCCATTCCACCAACTTGCGTCGCGTCGCGATGCGCATAGGCTAAACCTCCTCGCGTCGCAATCAACAAAACTGTCCAGACCCTTCTTCCACCACCTCAAATCGCGTATCGATGGATTCCTTTGAGATTTCAGTCGCGTCGCGACGGTCCCTAAGGATGAAATTTTGTTTCTGGCCTTCTAGTCATTTTTAGAGTATTCTAAGCCTTTCTGGATCATTCTTAAGCCTGTTTTCTTCCTAATTAAGGTCTTTTTAATCTATATTTACTACTTAATCATCAATCCAAGATTATTAAAGATTATCTAAAAATCAGGATGTCACATTACTACCCCCTTAAATAATTGTCGTCCTCGAAAATTCAGCGATTGTTACAGTTCTAAGTTTCACTACCTTAGAGTCCATCTCATTCTTATCTCTCTTATCTTCACAAAACCCTTGCATGTTCTACTAACATTTAAATTATAGTCAGTTTATCTGCCTTTCATGTCTTTGTCATCGTTTATTCCAAACATTAGAGTTTTCTCCATTATTAACTAAATTACTGAGGTGACCAGTCTCGTAATTTGTCAACAATGTGAAATCTTAATGCTGGCATAAACTGTCTCATCAACCTATCCTTTTTCAACAAATTTCTCAATGAAATCTCTAATAGGATCATGGTTAAGAATGCCCGGGTTCATTCTTCACCACTTCCTACTAGAAATTTCATGAGGGTTCATCACCTCCTGGAATGCAACTACGGTTCATAGTATATGTAATCAATACTTACCTTGTTCACGACTACTACTCATAATATACATAGCTACTGTATACCTCGTCATGTGTGTAACTTCCGTTCACAACATAAGAGGTAATACAGCTGCTTTGACTGACACAATTGACGGTCATGACATGAGGGACAACACGACCAACAAGTATTCACCATGCGCGCAACTGCTGCTCGCAACATGGGAGACAACACAACTGACAACCACTCGCCATGTATGCAACTGCCGCTCGTCATATGGGATCCAACACAACCAACAACAATTCACCATATGCGCAACTGCAACTCACAACATGGGAATCAACACAACAACCAACACTCACCATGCGTGCAACTGTCGATCACGACATGGGAGACAACACAACAACCGACTCTTCCCATGCGTGCAACTGTCGCTCACGGCATGAGAGACAATACAACAACCGACACTCACCATGCGTGCAACTGCCGCTCACGGCAAGGGAGACAACACAACCCATAGCTATTCACCATGTGCGCAACTGCCGCTCGCAACATGGGAAACAACACAGCAACCAACACTCACCATGCGTGCCACTGCCACTCACGACATGAGAGCCAAATACAACTGCAACTGATATTTGACATGTGTGCAACTGCCGCTCACAACATGGGAATCAACACAACGACTACAACAGATACTCCCCATGTGTGCAACTGCCAATCACAACATGGGAGACAACATAACTACAGATAATACAACTACGACTCATAGTATGTGTGACTGTTGTTCATAATGCTATGCTACTACTACTCTTAGTCCAATGTTCATACTTATATGCAACTGTTATTTAACCGTTTAAGGCACATTATTTTTATTATCCTTACGAGCATTC
This sequence comes from Calophaca sinica, assembly GCA_037113605.1. Taxonomy (NCBI): domain Eukaryota; kingdom Viridiplantae; phylum Streptophyta; class Magnoliopsida; order Fabales; family Fabaceae; genus Calophaca; species Calophaca sinica. The sequence goes on along the minus strand of CM073733.1, from coordinate 32,551,977 downwards.
TACCTTATATCCTAGTTTATTATTATCAACTCAATTTTAACAGTTCCACTCGTTTACTATTTAATCAAATCCCATTTCCTTCTTTTATCTTGAAATGTCAATTAATCTTTACCAACAATATTTCCATCATCTAATACTACTAAGTAGTCAAACAAACATGAATGTTCATCAAAGAAGAATCAGAGATTAAACAGGAGTATAGATGTAAGAAAAAGATATACACATAAAACACTTATTAGCAACCAAGAAATAAAAACAAATAGAAGTATAGTAAACATAAATTTATATTAACAAGAATGAAAACATAAGGACATATAAATTTATTTAAACAAAAGATATAGCAAGGGTGAATTAGGAATTAGTCCAGAATACAAATTCATATAAATAGAAAATGAGTAATGTTATTTAACAGGAATTGTTAGAGAACAAATAAAAGTATAAGCGATCATGGATTTATAGCAGTGAATACATATTCATCATATACTTTTTAGGCATAAGTACATGTCAAGAAAATTTAGAAAACACATGTTCATATAAGAGGATCACATAATATTAATTGTTCATCAAAGAAGAGAATTAGAAATTAAACAAAAGCATAAACAAGTATAGAGATAGGCAAAGCACATTGGGAAAGGCCAGTAGGAAAACAAACACAAGCCTTTGTGAACAATGTTTCTTTAAAGAAACATTAGAAAACAAACGTAGTTTATATTAACAAAAGATTTATTTATGTATGGTAAGTTCGTACAGGAAGTAGAAGTGTTTTATTTACATTCGACATGAAAAAGACGATTTCTTCAAAACCGATTCCGCTAATCAAGGCCGGGAGGATTCAGTTCCTCACACGTTACCTTGGAAAGTAGTACTACTTTACAAAGTTTTAGCTGGTGATTTCTTAGGATCTATTAATGTATTCTGTTTTTAATCCTCCGCCTGTCCCCATGTCTAGTCCATGTCTTGCAGATGTCGCTCCATGCCTACATTCTCGAGATATATGGCCCGGTTTACCACACTCAAAGCATATGCGTTTCTTAAACGGGAAATCCTTCACTATGTGTGTTCTTTTACATTTAAAACATCTTCTTGAGTTCCGATATCCTCCTTGAATAATTTCCATCTGCAGTGATCGTTGGCCATTATCTCTTCCATTAACTTTCTCAAACCGATTTCTTTGATCTTCTTCCCTGTCCTTCTGATAATCAATGTCCTCTAACTCCATACAACGCTCCACTAAATCGGGTAAACCGGTTAGGCGTAACGGTATCACCGATCGACGAAGTTTGAGTCAAAGCCCATCTTGAAATCATCGGCACATCCACTCTTCACTCGGCACATCCACTCTTCACTAGGACTAAGCTGGTAATACTCATAATATTTAACTAGAGATTCGAATCTAGAGACATATTCCCCCACAGTCATCCTTCCTTGAGTTAATGCATTGAACTCCCTAGCTTTCTATTGGCTTTCTATTGTCTTGCTGTCTTGGGAAAATACTTCTCTAGGAAGCATTCTTGAAATAGTTCCCAGGTAATAGGTCGTCCTTCAGCCTCCAAAACTCTCCTTGTATTCTTCCACCAACCCTCAGCTTCACCAACCATCATGAATGCAGCATATGTTACCATTCGATCCTCGCTACAGTGCATTGCTATTAATATATTCTCAATTTCTTGAATCCAGCGTTCGGCTCCTTCAGGATCATATTCACCCTTAAACTGAGGTGGTTTTCCCTTCAGAAAAACCATCAACCCAATATCTTCCATTTTTACTTTCTGTTGTTGCCTTATGACTTCACGTTCTTCCCTAAGCATCGCTATCAACTCTGCGTTCTGCTGAGCCTGCTGTAGAACAGCAGTAGCCAAATCCCTTAAAGACCTTTCATTAATAGATTCCTCTTTCTGATCTTCTGTATGTGGAGTATTATCATTGATTGGGTTACTGGTTTCCCCCGAAACGGCTCTGGCGTTATCTTCCTCAACTCAATCCATCCTAATCGAAATTACCCGAATAAGGAGATTAACGATCTGAGATTATATTATACGGTAAAATCTAATATAGTTTTATATATCAATATATCTCTATAGATTATACGTATATAAGGATTGAACGGCAAAAAATATATATTTATTCACACCAAAAAACATATTAACAGTCAATAAATATATATATATATATAATAAATAAATTACTAAATAAATATATAATAAATATTCTGTTAACTACTATTGTTTATCAAAAAAAATTAAATACAACTAACCTGTGAGTAAGTGATTTCGGTGGTGGTGAGTCCGGTGGTTGTGAGTCCGGATTTACTAACAAAAAACGAGATATAGGTGAGTGCTGATAATTTTTTTATGAAATAGAGATAGTTACAGAGAGATAAATAAACTTACTGTGAGTAGTGAAATGGAAAAGAGAGGAAAAGGGGGAGGTAACGTACGGAGAAGAGAGGGGGAGGGAATGGAGGAACAGGAGAAGAAGGGGGAATGAAGTTAGAAGAAGGCGGAATGCTCAAGAGAGGGGGAATCTTTCTCCTGGACCGTGATCAACCATGCCATAGGCCTGGGCCGTGTGTAACTTCTCGCTTCAAATTACCGTCGGATGTGGCCCACGAAAATGGGCCAAAATCTGTCGGAGTCAAACGCAGTGTGATTTACCGTGGGAAGAAGGCTGCCGAAAATAAAGTTTAAAGTACCGTGGGGTAAGGCTCACGATAATGGGTCTAGTAATTCAAATTTGTCATTTCCTGGGGCTTAGGCCCACGACAACTTTATGGCGCCTTGGCCCACGAAAAAAGGTAGTAGGTAAGATCGTTTATTCTTGTAGTGACGTATCACAATGGTAACTTTTTAATTTAATATGATTTAAAAATTTAAAAAATGAAATATAATTTTTTAAAAATAAAAACTAAAATTAAAAAATTCATATTAAAATTATGAAAATGTAAGAATAATTTAAATTAATAAAATTATTGAAAATTAATTTAAAAAATTATATATAATTTTGTCATTTTATATTATTTATATCCTATCTTGCAATTATTTAGTTCATCTCAAACACATGATTGGATTCTATAATCATATATAATTTGTTATCCAGTGTGCATTAAACACATGATAGGATAAGAGTTTATCATGTCTATATCCTATCATGTACTTATCCAGTTTTCTTTTGTTATCTACTATCTTATCATCACTATCAAAGGGCTCTTATCGTCGATACCATTTGCATAAATGTTCCTGTCAAGGTATTGTTGTTTACTTTAGGGCCCCCCATTAAAGAATTGCATATTGCTTGGACTCCTCCTCCAGAGCACTCCTATAAGTTGAATGCGGATGGCTCTCATATCACTACTACTAGATCCTCTGCCTGTGAAGGACTTATCAGGGACCACAATGGTTCTTTCATAAAAGGTTTCGACTGTAATGTGGGAATCTTCACTGCTATCTCAACTGAGTTACGGCGGTTGGGGGCTTTACCTTAACCTGAAGCTTGCTCGCCATTTAGCCCTGCCTTCTGTGCTTGTGGAAGCAGACTCTCTAGTGGTTGTGCAGCTTATCCACTCTATTTCTACAGCTACAACGGCTCTGCAACATATCCTTTCAGATATCCTTTCTCTTGGTGGAAACTTTGATTGTTGATTGGTTGAGGATCCTTCCCCCCATCTTAGACTTTTGATTCATTTTGATGTAATAGGGTGTAATACACCCGCTCTTGTTGCTTAGTTTTTTTTTGCTCTCATAATCAAAAAAAGGATTGCATTTCGTTAACGCGGGCTGACCCCGACCCAATACATGTAATGGGCAAAAACAAAATTTAAAATAAAGTTTATTTGAACTATTTATATTAATTTATTATTATGATAATCAGTATTTTTGTGGGTTGATATATTTTAATATTTATAATATTAAATAATAAAAGTATAAATTTTAGTTAAGATTAATAAAGTAGAAAAGTCTTGGTCAAAAAAAAATAAAGTAGAAAAGTCAACTAATGACAAAATATAATAATCATTAACTAGTTAACTAAAAAAATCAATGTAAGATGCGAGACCAATTTTTTCATAATATTTCTTTTAGTTAATTAGTAATTTGTTTAGTTTTAGTTTTTTATATTATTTTTCATATTTTAATAAAAAAATTTACAACTGAAAATACTTTTTAAAGCTTAAAAGCAAGACGTTTCCTTGCCTTGGATGGTTGGATTCGGCCTGGTCGGCCGGCCCTAGCTTATCGTAGCATGAACAGAACTTTAACACTAAAAAAAAGGAGGAATTAAAAGTAGAAAAAAAAAGTGAAAAAAAAATACGACTTTTCAATTACATGCTAAGAGAGGGGAAAAAAAACACTACATGCTAAGAGAGAAAATAGTTTTGTTTTGTTTAATTGTGTAGAGAGAGCAAAATATATTTATAAAAAAAATATTTCACAAAAAATGATAGGAAAAAAAAGACATTTTATAAAAAATGATAACCCTACTCTTATTTTCTTAACTTTTTTACGTGGAACTTACATTTTTTTTTATTACATATTATTTTCTTTCCTTTTTATTTCTCCTCTCAATTAAACAATAAAGTAAAAAAGTAGATTTTTCTTCTTCCCTTCTCTTTTTCTGCTGAATGAACAAAAAACAATTCCTTACGGTCTATGCACTGCTCTTTTGCTTTAGGACGTGATTTGTTTTTTTGTAAGAATTAAAAGTGTTTCTTTGGGTTTTGTTAGAAGGTTTTTCTTTTTCTAACAAAAATATAATGAAAGGGTGTTGGTTAAGAAGAGAAGTGTCAGAAGACTCAGAACTCATTCAGACCCGAATCATTTGATTTCATACTCATTCATTTTTTTTTTCTTTTTCATTTATGTTTCAGGAAACAAAATTGGAAGGGAATATTTCCAGGAAATGTTTACAGGGTACAAACTCTACACTACACTCCTATAGAGCCTATATAAAGTTATAAACCACCAATACCAAAAGTTAATATTTTTTTTTTCAAAAAAATAAAATGTTAAATGAGAATTACACTTTGAAATTCAAGAAAATTATTTGCCAAATGACTTATCATCATACTACAGTGGCTATGCCACTGTATCTTGGTCTTGTTCTGTCAGTCTCAGGTGAAAGACCCTGTTCCATGGTCTTTCTCTTGTTATTGTTGCCTTGTTGTAGTGATTGTTGCTGTTGATCTATAGTTTCCTGTGCTTGTGGCTGTGAATGTGACCCTGACTCTGAATTTTGGTTTTGTTGTGGCTGTTGGACTTCTGAATTTTCAAGCTTTTCTGCTGTTTCTTGCTGTTGTTGATCATTCAACTTGGTTTTCTTCATGTGGGGTTTAAGTTTATTCAAATCTGATAGCCTCACAGGCTTCAAGAAAAATTCCTCAGCTCCTTCCTCCAAGCATCTGTTCCCATTTGAAATATTCATCAGAATTTTACTTTTAAAAATGTTCGAAGAGGAAAAATAAAAATAAATAAAATACTGAAATATTTCTCCCCATTATTACCTATTAATCCTTGAAGGCACATTCTCAGATGACATAATCACCACTGGTATGTTTCTCAAAGATGATGATTCCTGAAATATCAGAGAGAATCCTACAAAATGTTAAGTCTTTGGTTTCCAGGTGGAATAATCCAGCACAGAATTTTCAGATATTCTCAAACACTTTATTTTACTCAAATCAAATCCAGTTACTATTTACTAAATTAGGCCCTTTTTGGAAAAGAAAATATTTCCATGAGATATTGAACCTGATTTGTTTTGGGTGGAGAATTAAAAACCATACAGGAGAATTATTCCAGGAGCTTATACTTGATATTTTCAGGTAAGTAATAAAACTAGTCCAAGTTAACAACTTTCAGCAATACCAAATTGGAATGAATGCATAGTCTCAAATTGGAAAAATCTCTAAATGGGCCTTTGTTTGGAAAAAGGAAGGGAAAAAAAATATCTTAGCCAGAAAGACTGAAAAAAGTGGAGAATAAAATGGTTATAAAAGATGGATAATGAGTCAAGAATAGAAACCAAAGCATACCTTGATTTTCTTAAGCAAATCATAACCTGTCATGCCAGGCATACAATAGTCTGTAATAACAAGATTCACCTCCATCATCTATAAAGACACAAAAAATCCAAGGAAATTTCAGAACCCCAGAAAAAGAAACTGCAACAAGGTGATTAAAAATTAAAATATGTTCACACATTTTGAGTAGTTGGGAAAAAAGAAAAAAAAACCATACCTGATGATTGTTAGGAGAAATAGATGGTGTATTTGGATTGCTCTCATCATTCTCACTCAGGCCTAGAAACTCTAAAGCCTTGCTACCAGAATCAACTGTAGTAACTGCCATTTAGAAAACAGTTCATTCTGTTAAGATAATATAACAGAATGGATATAAGAAAGGAAAAGATCCAAATTTTTGTTTTCCTTCAGATTATGGTTTGTTTGGCCTGCAAATTAAAGAGTACCTTGATAGGAAGAGGTTCTGAGAAGCCTCTCAATGAGCTTTCTATCTATGAGGCTGTCATCAACAGCTAATACATGAAACTGTGACTCTGCTGCAGCCATCCCCATTTTCTCCAACTCAGGATGCAAAGAAAGTGGAACCTTAAGAAGGTAATTGAATATGAAGGGAAGAAGAAGCAATGAAATGGAAAGAGGGTTGTGTAACTGGTGTTTCTTTTTTTCCCTTCCCTTTTTTTCTCTTTGCACCCTGCGGTTGGTTGGAAGGATGGCTTTTTGTGTTTTTCTTTATGGGAGGAAGATGAGATGGGAAGAAGAGCTTTGTATTGAAATAAGACCAACCAAAATCCCCATCCCACAAAGCAAGATCCCACCAGATTTCATCCCAAATCTTGCAAATTTTCCAAATTGATCTTGAATTACAGGGCAAGCAATGAAAAATTATAAGATAAAGACTACAACCATATAATGAATGAATAAAATAAGGAAATAAATAATAGTGAATATTTTTTAGGTTGTTGAGAGTGGTGATGACCTTTATTTATATATATATATATATATATATGTCTGCATGTATATACAAAGAGAGGGAGCTTACGGGGTTGGGATATATGTCAGTTCGTACTAGAAGTGATTTGAGTTCAATAAAATATACGTAAATTTTATTACAAATTCTAGTTGAGATCGATGGTTCTCAAGGGGTGTGACAGATTTAATCAAAATTTATTTGGGTAAACAATCATTTTAGTCCATAAATATGTGAAACGTTGTCACTATAATATCTGAATGTATCAAAATTACAAAAATATTTCTAAATATGTCCTTCGCAAGTCAATTTAGTCATCAACTGTCTCTTTCGTTAATCAATTTGATTTTTTATTGTGTCTTCTGTTAGTCAATTTAGTCATGAAATTATTAACAGGATACATTAAGTGTTTATAGGACTATTTATCCAAATTTATTCATTACCAACCAAAAAAAAATACTGAGAAAATGGTGTGAAATTAGAAAGTTAGATGAAAGCAAAAGAGGAAACGAATGTGAGAGAGAGAATGGTGTCAGTGGGGCCCATAAAATCCCTTCAAGAGATACAGGTGAGGTCAGCAAGGTGCCTTTTATTTTCCCCTTGGTGTGTGAAATCATGTGGCGCTTACCATATCTTGGGCAGGTGGGGGAGAGTGGTGTCAAAGAGAGGCCAATTTCTTTCGATTCCCTTTCAAGATTTGCTTCCCATGCCCATCTATGTACTTCCCCATCATTCATGCATATGAGAGCATCACAATAGCAACGCTAATAGGGTCACATATGTACATATTATTTATTTTTATTTTTTTCAATCGAAGTATCCCATAAGTATTCTATTTCTCCAACCCATCACTTTCTAAAAACAATCTTAAATAGGTCTTATCAATAACCCCACATCTATATTTTATTAATAATTTATTTACTAATTTATAATCATCCGATTTATTGAACAATTATTTTTGCCCAAAAAACATTTAAGCATCAATGCTAAAACAAATATTTTATCTCTCATTTCTCTCGAATAGTGAAATACTTGTGAGACACCGATACTTACTAAAAGAAATTGATTGTGAAACATTCATTGTGGATGTTTCATGCCATAAACATCCATATATCCACTTATCCCCGCTCACCCAACCAATTTTTTTTTTTTTTGGATAACCACTCACTCAATTTATGGGGTCAGGCTCTTTTACCTTATGGTCAGCTTGATACCCATTTCTCAATCTTTGATTCTTTTTTAAAAGGGAAAAAAAAAGTCTTCCTCATTGTACCAAAAAAAAAAGTCTTCCTCATTAGAGCATTTATTGTTGAACTGTTGTACTAGTATAATTTATGGGGTCATGCTCTTTTAACTCATGATCAGCTTGATTCCCATTTCTCATTTTTGATTCTTTTTTACTAAAAGGGAAAAAAATTCTTCCTCATAATTATTTTTTAAAAGGAAAAAACCCTTCCTCATCGGAACATTGGTTATTTAACTGTTATATATGCGATTTATCTGGCTGGAAAAAAAATTCATGGAAATGTGCCTTTTTTTTTCTTTTAAACAAATAAAAGAAAAGAAGTCTCGTTAAAACTTTCTAATATAAAACTCTTATTAGGAAAAAAAATCTAGAATGAAAAAGAGTACTCCTCTTTGCTTTTATTGATAAGAAAGGAAAAATCGTAGAAAACAAACAAAACAAACAAGGGGGGACTATACCAACACCCATGTAAAAGACATTATTTAAATCTAAAATTAAGAAGACCTACTCTATTGCGGTAGAAATCTTCACATAAATCTAGGGATGGTATCCCAACAGTGGAAACCAATAATAGACACACCATAAGAGGCAAGCTTATCAGCACAATTGTTGCCCTCTCAGTAGATATGAGAACAAATAAAGGACATTCTGCTAGCTAAAAAAAGACAATTTCGCCAACGAACGTGAAGCTTCCAAGGAACAATAGAGATGGATTTAAAAGCGAGGACCACTAATTGAGTGTCACACTCCAACCAAAGCTTATGCCAACTATTTTTAAAAGCAATTTCTATTGTCGTCATTGCTCCAATAAGTTCTGCATGCAAGGCAAATGTATTGCCCAAATTCAAAGCAAAACAACCAAGCGTAGCAGCACTATGATCTCTAAAAATACCGCCACAAGCAGCAATCCCAGGAGAGCCACAGGCAGCACCATCAATGTTACACTTTACCAAGTTACACAAAGGAGGACACCAACACACCTCCTTGATTACCTAAGCTTTAGAAGGCTTTCCTGCAATGTTAAAAGATTTAAGGATGACAAACTCAACCATGGAAGATGAAATCGAGCCCGAGCAGGAGTTTCCAGAGAGGGAGACAACTTAATTTGAAATGTGGCTGAAAAACTTAATATTTGTTTTTTTCGAAACAATAAATGATTTACTTCCAATTCTTTTGAATGTTAATGGAACGTAGTAATTTGGCATGATGAAATCGTCGCATATTGTAAGAGTGAAAGCATCATCACTTTGGAATCTCTCAGTCCATCTTTCCTCTCCATCACAAAATATACAGGTGGGAGGAGATAGGTGATAATTAAAAAAATAGAGAGATAATGATGAGAAAGAATGAGATTAAGAGAGAGATAGAGAATGGAGGGAGATGCAGAGGATCCAAGCGAATAGGTTGAGTTTTTTATTCACAAAAATGATATATGTACTTTTTTTTTCTTCGAAAGATAAATAAACCTTATGGAGTTGAGTCGATTGCCATATTAATATGATTAAGTTAAAGGATATGGAGAGACTAATGCTATGGTCATGTCTCTCACCGTAAGCGACCATGTAGAATTGTTTGATAGTGAAGTTCTACATATACTATTATGTATCGTCAACATATGATTACTTTTCATTTCATTCTCCCTCTCTCTCTCTCTCTCTCATTTGCATCTGCTTATAGTTAATGGTCAAGTAGAGCACGACCAATATCGCCTATGAGCACGCCTCGCTCCACATGTCGAAGTATGATGCTGCCATCGTGGCACACATATGTTGTCTTCGGACAACGATTTGTGTGTGTGGCTGGGTACATTCAAGCAATTTTTGTGGAGGAAGACGCTGCACAGTGGTGTGACCTGTCAAGTGTGAATACATGCCTTGACAGGATGATTTTGATGATTGACAAAAGGGAGTCTTGCAAATAGTCAACCGTGCAAAAAGTGGAAAAGAATACCAAGACGCGTATCAAGAATGATTGTTTCTCAAGTCTTTGGGTTCTGGGTATTTATTTATCTTTATTAAGACAATTTGTAAGTAGTAATAAAAAGCTCTCAATTAAAATTAAATCACACACGCACAAAATATTTTGACATGCATATCTCGTGTCGGATGTCGGTGAGGAAGTCGGATGTCGGTGAGGAGGAAGTCGCGTGTCGAGCTCGAGGAAGTCGTATGTCGAATCGAGGAGGAAGTCGCGTGTCGAGTGAGGAAATCGGATGTCGGTGAGGAGGAAGTCGGATGTTGAGCTCTGAGGAAGTCGTATGTCGAATCGAGGAGGAAGTCGCGTGTCGGTGATGAGGTCGTGTGCGAGCTATGAGAACCGAGTGATGAGGAGGTCGTATGCCGAAATGCGTGTTCAGAGGTCGTGTGCCGAGGTCTTTGCCGAGCCGCTCGTGAGGTCATATGCCGAGCCAGTGTCGAGGTCGCCTGTCGAGCCGCAGTGGCGAGGTCGTCTGGCCGAGCCGTCTTGAGGTCGTATGCCGAGCCGTCTCCGTGTTTTCAATTCTTTCATGTTCAACGTAACGGACAAATTCCAACGGACAGATCCCTGCCGCAACGGGCAAATCCTCAACGGACAAATCTTCTTAAAGTGACGCTCCTCCATTGCCTATATAAACACAGCTCGTGAGCTTTGTTTTAATACGACAATACAACGCAGTGCTTAATTCTTTGTGCTAAAACTCTGTCAAATATTTTTCATCACTCACACTTATTTGAGCACAATTTTTGAGAGCCTTTTTATTCTACATTATTTGAGTTGTATTATTTGAGCTTCAATTTGTTATATCTGCACTATTGAGTGTATCTTTCTCATCTCATTTTATTTGTGAAAATCATTTCTTTTTGGGTAGGAATCCCAAGGTGTTCATAGAGAGGTGATATCTCTTAAGCGTGTTGCTCTGGTATAGAGTTGTAAAGGTTTCTAGTGAACCTGATTTAAAAGCTAGTGATTTAGTGAAAATCCCATAGTGGTTTGCTTTGGGGACGGGGCGTAGGCCACAGGGGTGTTTGGTGGCCGAACTCGTATAAATTGCCGCGTGCTCTTCTTTGCTCTCTGTCTCTTTATCATTCAAGCACTTTATTTATTTTTGTTCTTTATTTATTATTCGGTCATTTATTTTCTGTAATTTTTATATAAGCACCGCTATCACAATTCACCCCTCTTGTGTTTGAAGTCAATTGGTAACAATTGGCATCGAGCTAGAATCTTGTATAAAGGACTTAACCGTCTCAAGAGAATGACTTCAAACAATTACGAGGAACTTCCATGAACAGACCCCCATTTTTCAATGGTGAGGGTATGGTTATTGGAAGGATAGAATGCAAATCTTTCTTGAGGGTGTTGATCTTGATATTTGGGATCTTTGTGGAAAATGGTCCATTTGTCCCCACTCAATCAATTAATGATGCAGTGGTAGACAAACCAAGATCACTTTGGACCGAAGATGATAAGAAAAAGTCCAATACAATTTGAAGGCTAAGAACATCATCACTTACGCTTTAAGCTACGATGAGTTCTATAGGGTCTCAAATTGCAAGGCTACTAAAGAAATGTGGGACACCCTTCTATTGACCCATGAAGGTACTACCGAGGCCAACTTATGTCTCATGGCAAAACACGAGGAGGATGAGGTAAATGCTCTTGAACTCGAATCTCCTTTAACTTATGATGAGCTGCTTATTGCTTGTGAAGAATTAAATAATGAAACGATTAAACTTGGAAAAATTGTTCTTTCTTCTAAGAAAACCATCTCTTCTCTTGAATCAAAAATTGAAATTTTAAACAAAGAGATAGTGATTCTTAAAGAAAAACAAGTTGCTGTGATTGAAACTTCTCCTCCCATATCTTATGAAAATAAAAAAGATGAAGTTTTAAAATGCAATGAGTGTAGTGTTTTGAAAAATAAGGTTGAGGATTTAAATAACACTCTTGCAAAATTTACAATGGGAAGAGATAATCTAAACATTATTTTAGGAAACCAAAAAGGAACGTTTGGAAATCGTGGTTAAGGTTATCATCCAAAAATTCATGAAAAATCTTTCAAACTATTCAATCACAACAAACCCTCAAGTAGTCCTTTCATTAAATGTTTTCACTGTGGTAGAAAAGGTCACACTGCTTCCATTTGCAATATTAGGAAAAACCTGAATGTGATTGGTAAAAAGATGTGGATTCCAAAGGGAACCTTGCCCAAAACTAACTCACCTGGACCCAAGATGGCTTGGGTACCAAAAGTTAAAACCTGATTTTATCTTGCAGGTGTGCTTGAAAGCCAAGGACTTAAATTGGTATCTTGATAGCGGCTGTTCAAAGCACATGACAGGAGACAAAAGCAAGTTCTCCTCATTGGTACCTAAGAATAGTGGTTATGTCCGGTATGGTGACAACAACAAAGGTAAAATTCTTGGGATTGGTTCTATTGGTAAGAGTCCTAATCCCACTATTGAAAATGTTTTGTATGTGGATGGTTTGAAGCATAATTTGCTAAGCATTAGTCAACTTTGTGATAAAGGAAACAAAGTGGTTTTCGATTCTTCAAAATGCATGGTCATGGATTCTATAAATGAAAATGTTATTGTTATTGGACCTAGAATTGGAAATATCTATATGCTTGATTTAGATAAAATACCTTCAAATGATGCATGTTGTCTTATTAGTAAAGAGGATGAATCTTGGCTATGGCATAGAAGAATGGCTCATATTCACATGGATCATCTTAATAAATTGGTTCGTAAAGACTTAGTAATTGGTTTGCCAAAGATTCGTTTTGAAAAAGATAAACTTTGCGATGCATGTCAAAAGGGAAAACAAGTAAAGGCTTCTTTCAAATCTAAAAATATTGTTTCAACAAATCGGCCTTTACAACTTTTACATATGGATTTATTTGGCCCTTCTAGAACCATGAGCTTTGGTGGCAATTACTATGCTCTTGTTATTGTGGATGACTATTCTCGCTATACATGGACTTTATTTATTTCTCACAAAAATGATGCTTTTAATGCTTTTCGAAAACTTGCAAAGGTTATACAAAATGAGAAGGGACTTAACATTGCTTCCATTCGAAGTGATCATGGTGGGGAATTTGAGAATGAAGCATTTGAAGCATTTTGCACAGAAAATGGCATTGATCACAACTTTTCTGCTCCAAGGACACCGCAACAAAATGGAGTGGTTGAAAGGAAAAATCGGTCTCTTGAAGAGCTAGCGAGGACGATGCTCAATGAGACTAACCTTCCTAAGTACTTTTGGGCAGCCGTGAGCACAGCTTGCTATGTGATGAATCGAGTTCTTATAAGGCCGATCCTTAAGCAAACACCGTATGAACTCTACAAAGGAAGGAAGCCCAACATTTCCCACCTTCACGTTTTCGGATGCAAGTGTTTTGTCCTAAACAATGGTAAGAATAACCTTGGTAAATTTGATGCTAAAGCTGATGAAGGTTTATTTCTTGGATATTCTATTTCTAGTAAAGCTTTTCGAATTTATAATAAGAGAACTTTGACTATTGAAGAATCATGCATGTTACCTTTGATGAGTCTAACCCAAAATCTTTGGTAGAAGATAGTGTTGATGATCTTGCAGTAAATATTGGGAAATAGTCACTTAGAAGATTCAAACGAGTCCAAAGATGAAGATGAAAATCCTTTGCCACAATCTTCTAAGGAATCTCCTCATTCAAATCTATCAAAAGAATGGAGAGTCTCAAAACATCATCCACATGACAATAAAACTGACGATATCTCTAAAGGAGTAACAACTCGAAACTCTCTTAATCATGCATGTCTTTTCATGGCTTTTGTTTCTCAAGTTGAACCAAAGGACATCAATGAAGCCATTATTGATGAACATTGGACCCTTGCTATGCAAGAGGAATTAAATCAATTTGAAAGAAACAATGTTTGGGAACTAGTTCCTAAACCTAAAGATCATATAGTCATTGGGACCAAATGGGTCTTTCGCAACAAGCTTGATGAAAACGGTATTATTGTTAGAAACAAAGCTAGACTTGTTGCAAAAGGCTACAACCAACAAGAGGGCATAGATTTCGATGAAACCTATGCACCCGTAGCTAGATTAGAAGCCATTCGTATGCTTCTAGCATTTGCATGTGTCATGGATTTTAAACTTTTTCAAATGGATGTAAAGAGTGCTTTTCTAAATGGTTATATTCAAGAAGAAGTATATGTTGATCAACCTCCGGTTTTGAAAATTTTGAATTTCCAAATCATGTTTTCAAATTGAAAAAGGCTTTATATGGTTTAAAACAAGCTCAGAGAGCTTGGTACGAAGGTTGAGCAAATACTTACTTGAAAAAGGTTTTGAAAGAGGAAAAGTTGATACTACTCTTTTCATCAAACATAAGAAGCATGACATTTTACTTGTTCAAATTTATGTCGATGATATAATATTTGGTGCTACTAATGAATCCTTGGGTAAGGAATTTTCGATATCATGCAAAGTGAATTTGAAATGTCAATGATGGGAGAGCTAAATTACTTCCTTGGACTTCAAATCAAACAAACAAAGGAAGGAATATTCATCAATCAATCCAAATATTGCAAGGATTTACTCAAGAAATTTGGAATGACCGATGCAAAAGAAATCTCAACTCCAATGAGCACTTCATGCTATCTTGACAAAGATGAAGGTGGTAAGTAGTTTGAAGTAAGTAAGTATAGAGGTATGATAGGATCTCTTCTCTATCTCACTGCTAGTCGTCCTGATATTATGTTTAGTGTTTGTATGTGTGCACGTTTTCAAGCTAGTCCTAAGGAATCACATCTCTCTGCTATAAAACGCATTATGAGATACCTCATTGGCACACAAAACACGGGTTTATGGTACCCCAAAGGTGCCGAATGCACTTTGATTGGGTACTCGGATTCTGATTTTGCAGGTTGTAAATTGGACCGAAAAAGCACTAGTGGGACATGTCACTTACTTGGGAATGCCTTGGTTTTATGGCATAGTAAGAAACAAGCGGTGTGGCTTTGTCCCATCGCCGCGGAATATGTTCTGCGGCGGTTGTTGTGCACAAATTATTTGGATGAAACAACAGTTGAATGATTATGGGATTAATCTGAAAACTGTTCCAATTAAGTGCGACAATACTAGTGCCATAAACCTCACGAAAAACCCGGTTTATCACTCCCGGACCAAACACATAGAAATTAGGCACCATTTTATTAGAGATCATGTTCAAAAAGGAGATTGTGTGATTGAGTTTGTGGAAACATCTAAACAACTTGCAGATATTTTTACTAAACCTTTGCCTAAGGAAACTTTCTTTTTTATTAGAACTGAATTGGGAATTTTAGACCAATCATGCATTGAGTGACTGCCTGTGATTGCATTTTCTTTTTGAATAAATTCTAACTTGGGCGTTTGAGTGTGCTAACGAGTTTATGCAGGTCTTTTCCCCTTCCATTTTCTTTAAGTACTAATAATGAGTGGGTGACGCATTTGTCTTATGCAACTAGCGAATCATGTCCAACCACCTCATCATCACACACCAAGCTTGGTATCACGTAACTATCAAAATATGCTTGTTTAATCCTGAATATATGCCTTGCTTTATTTGTCTTTCCCGCTTTTGATGTTGCCAAAGGGGAGAGTTTTATGATTCAAAGTGAGTAAATTATATTATGCATATTGTGAGGGGAGTTTTTCTAAATATTGTGCTTAAACTCGATATCTTTTATTGAAAAACAATGCATATTGTGAGGGAGTTTTTCTAAAATACGTGCTTAAACTCGATATCTTTTATTGAAAAACCTTGCTTATATCTCATTGCTATATCATGATTATATTTTTACTAAAAACCCTCCATGAGATGTTTGTCATCATCAAAAAGGAGTCTGTGAATACATGCCTTGACAGGATGATTTTGATGATTGACAAAAGGGAGTTTTGCAAATAGTCAACCGTGCAAAAAGTGGAAAAGAATACCAAGACGCGTATCAAGAATGATTGTTTCTCAAGTCTTTGGGTTCTGGGTATTTATTTATCTTTATTAAGACAATTTGTAAGTAGTAATAAAAAGCTCTCAATTAAAATTAAATCACACACGCACAAAATATTTTGACATGCATATCTCGTGTCGGATGTCGAGCTGAGGAAGTCGGATGTCGAGCTGAGGAGGAAGTCGCGTGTCGAGCTCTGAGGAAGTCGTATGTCGAACTGAGGAGGAAGTCGCGTGTCGAGCTGAGGAAATCGGATGTCGAGCTGAGGAGGAAGTCGGATGTTGAGCTCTGAGGAAGTCGTATGTCGAACTGAGGAGGAAGTCGCGTGTCGAGCTGATGAGGTCGTGTACCGAGCTATGAGAACCGAGCTGATGAGGAGGAAGTCGCGTGTCGTCTGTCGAGCTGTGTGGCGAGGTCGTCTGCCGAGCTGTCTTCAGAGGTCGTATGCCGAGCCGTCTCCGTGTTTTCAATTCTTTCATGTTCAACGCAACGGACAAATTCCAACGGACAGATCCCTGCCGCAACGGGCAAATCCTCAACGGACAAATCTTCTTAAAGTGACGCTCCTCCATTGCCTATATAAACACAGCTCGTGAGCTTTGTTTTAATACGACAATACAACGCAGTGCTTAATTCTTTGTGCTAAAACTCTGTCAAATATTTTTCATCACTCACACTTATTTGAGCACAATTTTTGAGAGCCTTTTTATTCTACATTATTTGAGTTGTATTATTTGAGCTTCAATTTGTTATATCTGCACTATTGAGTGTATCTTTCTCATCTCATTTTATTTGTGAAAATCATTTCTTTTTGGGTAGGAATCCCAAGGTGTTCATAGAGAGGTGATATCTCTTGAACGTATTGCTCTGGTATAGAGTTGTAAAGGTTTCTAGCTGAACCTGATTTAAAAGCTAGTGATTTAGTGAAAATCCCATAGTGGTTTGCTTTGGGGGACGGGGCGTAGGCCACAGGGGTGTTTGGTGGCGAACTCGTATAAATTGCTGCGTGCTCTTCTTTGCTCTCTGTCTCTTTATCATTCAAGCACTTTATTTATTTTTGTTCTTTATTTATTATTCGGTCATTTATTTTCTGTAATTTTTTTATATAAGCACCGCTATCACAATTCACCCCCCCTCTTGTGTTTGAAGTCAATTGGTAACATCAAGTTCACGCAGAACATGATAGAGTTGCTCAAATCATTGTTCGAGGGGAGCATGTAACATCCTATTTTTCTAATATTTTAAGATGATACTAGAAGTGTAATTAGATTGGTAATTAGGTAATAAACGGATGTTAAAAACCTTGATTAGGGATAAAATGATCTTAAAATGGGGCCATTAACTTTAGGAAAGATTTAGAAACCTTAGGACATGCTTAGAATACCCCGAAAGGGTGTGGAACCCCCTAGAAGCTTCTAGAAAAAGAAAAAGAGATATTTTTTAGAAAAACATGCATCGCTACGCGACGGCCCTATGAGAGGGGACCATCGCGACACGATAGGGTCTGACATTTGTCTCCATTTAGATTTTGACACCATTGCGATACGACGGTACTTACACAGTACCCATCGCGACGCGATGGAGGCAAACCTCACCTATAAATAGGCGTCCACCCCTCCATTTCCATTCGCACCAAATCCTCTTCCCTTCCTCTCTAGGAACTTCCTCTAAAGAGCAAGTATGCTCTGCACTTACCTCAAATGAGGATCATGTGCATCAAAAAGCTCTTAGTGGGGACCCTCGAGGGGAATGTTAGTAGCAGTTGACCGAGAGAGTGAATAGTAGCTGCTTGGGAGTACAAGTAGTAGGATCGAAAGTGAAAGTAGTAGCAACAACGATAGTGGTCTTCTGTCTAGGTGGGAGATCTGAACCCTATCCACTAGGGATTATAGGATTAGAATAAATGTATAACTAGACATAGGGTGACCCAAGCCCTACTAGCGGTTGATAATAACAACACCTCAGGAGAGGGGTTGTGACCTACGGTAGCTGATGGTAGTTATCGCTAGTCTATCAACCATAGGAATAATTTGTCTGATGTGTGAAAACCCTAGGATAGACCACTACAGTTGCGACCAGATCCCCCAAGGGCAAAGGAGATGATGCTGGGGTAAGGTGTTTTGGAATCTTTGAGAATTCAAACACAAAATTGTTAGGGTTTGAAGTCTTGGGAGGTCCTAGTGGCACGACAGGTTGAAGATACTCGACGACAAGGCATCGAGAGCGAGAGAGTGGAGAGATATTTGCCTATCAATAAAAAAAAAGATATTTGTCATTGACTTTCATAAAGTAAAAATGTCTTGTATGCCGATAAAAAGGTACAATCTAAAGCTTTCTCGCTTAAGGTAAACAAGATTTTATATTAAAATTTGTTTTAGGTTTTACTCTCTGTTGGACAATATTTGACCGGGTTTGATGGGATCAACTGATGTTCAAGGGAGAAAAACAGAGCACATGCAAGAAAATGATAAAGTGAAAAGGCACTAATTAGTGGGCTAATTTACCTAAATGTTCTAGTGTCTTTACCCTCTTCTTTTTCTTGCATCCATTATGGCCACGCTACACGACCAAGACCAAGACTACGCCATTTTGTTTTTCTTTTCATCATTCATATCATTTTATTTTGAATCCAAGAGTCAAATGTTCATACCAATTTTTTAAAATTTTACACGAAAATATGACGTAATGTTCATCATTGATCTATCTGGCTTTTAACTTTTGGCTCATCGCTCTTTCATAGAAAGATCCATGAAAGTTAATTAGATGCATATCAACGACGGAAATGATTTACATAGGAAAAAAAAAAATCAGCCGTTTGAATCTTTATTCACAACATAGACCAACATTGGCGTTACCTCAATCTTGCCTCTGAATTGTCTTATAAAATAATTGATTAATATTCTAACCCAACGTATTACAAATGTGCTTATTCTATAAGAAAATTTCATAATTACATGTACCTTTCCCTTTGAAACTCTTTTAGATTATATATGCTGAGTGAACCCCTACTAAGCACGGATGATGAAAAAAAAAATGAAACCTAGAGTGTAGTTAAGTTTTTTGTGGGAAAATAGTTTTTGTCGGCTAGAAAATAAATGAATAAGTTTTTGCCACGTGACTTTAGTATAGTTAACTTTCTTAAATAGATAATAGATTATGAATAACTTGTCTTTCAGTGAAAATAACATTACGAAATTTATTATTAAACCAACATCTAACTCAATAAACGTATTAATTAGAGTAATATTTAACTTCATATGTACAGCGTTTATATATTAACTAGTGCGTATATTCGTGCGATGCACGATGCATAAATGATATTATACGACAGTCATAATTCATCAGTTCAATTTAAAGGAAATATTGTGATTTAATCCAAACCCCTTTTGTAAAAGTTGAATGAATGTATGTTGAAAAAGAAAATTTAGTTAACATTGTCGCTGCTCATTCACTTTTAGGATTATATGAGAGCAAACAGCATCATTAACAAAGTATATTAAAAAAGTAACCTAATATAACACATAAGAAGTAACTTACCTTTCGTTAGGTGACAAGCGAATAGTGTGGCTCATGCTGTAGCACGAGAGGCACTTCTCATGGTTAGTCACCGTATTTTTTTATCATGTTCCACCATGTATTGCTTCTTTGATTATTAATGATATGAGTTAATCTTCTTTCCTCAAAAAAAAAAGAAGAAGAAGTAACTTACCTATTTTAAATTCTGGAATACTTCTTTATAAACAACATTTGAAGTTATATTAGTGGCATCACCTTCATCATCAATTACAAGAATCTTTAAACCACTACGTGAGGTAACTCTGGAAATCGCTACATATAGCTGTCCATGCGTAAAACAGATTGTGGAAGGTAGATACCAACATGAATTTGTTCGGATTAATCGTCGCCTACAAATTTTTTTTTTGATAAGCAAAAGATTATTATTAACGGAGTACAAGGGGTACTCCGAACCCATAAATACAATGACACGATGAGGTAAGTGTCTCATTAAAACCTCTCAAGGCCAAAACCCAATGGGAAAAAGACCAAGAGAGGAAAAAGAGTACCCCAACCAACCACAATTAGTGAGATAAATAGCCACTAGACAAAGCATACAAAATAAAAGCATTCTGCATATTGTAACCCACAAACTGAGTTCATTCACAGCATCTGCAAAGCAATTCATCGGATGACAGCACCACAGTCACCCAAGCTCAATAGCCATATAAGCCAGCAAAATTTTCTCCCACCTGTATAGCAACTCAGCACAACATTTCTCTCCCACAAAAGTCCAAAACCAGCACCTGCACATCGCTGCAAACTTCACTCCAATACATACCATCCAATGACATTGCCTCCAAAGAAGGATCATGGAACCACAAAACCTCGCTGCACCAAAACACCACATCCACTCCAAGCACCTTCCAAGCTAGCCCCAAACAGCCACCTCCCCCTAATTCTTGACAGCGCCACCCACATGTAGGCTCAATAAACAGAATAGCCAGCACATAACTCCGCCACCTGCACAGCAAATTAAAGCACTAATTCTTTACCACAAAGTCCCAAAATCAGCACCTGTATATCGCCGCCTACAATTGATCCAAACAAAATAATGATATACTTAAGTATTTAATTTTTAGAATAAATGACACATTTTTTACAGACATATTTTTTAATAAATATATATGATTTCAAATATTATTACTTGACATATTCGATTAATTAGATATTAAATTAATTTTCTACATATTATTATTTGACATTTTTTTTAGAGAAATATTATTAGCTGACATATATCGATTAAAGATTAATATTTTGTAGCCAACATTTAAAATTGAACTAACGTGAGATAAATTCAACAACAAAAAATTAATTTTGCCTATTAATTTTTGCACCCGTTGCCAAATTAAGTATACAATATTGTGTGCCCCTTCGTTTCTGTAGCCAAGAATAAGAGAGCCAATAGGCTGCACAATTTCAAATCTTTGACCTTATTCAAATCTGTTTAAATTGGTTCTCTTCAAATATTTCACAATCAATGACAATGATTCATCTCTCATTATCTTAATAATGATTACAATTAACAGTTGATTGGAAATTCTTGCTAACCAATATAATGTTTGGTATTTTAAACCTAATAATTTGAGCCAATTTTACGCTAAAATACCAATTTTCCATCGCATCATCATTTATTACCTCAAGTCATTCCTTATTGGTTACATAATTTATTTGGTAGAAAATAACCTTGTGATTTTGGCAGACTAATGATGCTTAGGCAGGACAATTAAGAGGAAAAACTTCCTCATAATTTACCAACTATTATAGATAAGATATATTTAATTTTCATGTTGCAATTATTTTAACGAACAAATGAAAAGCAGAAAAATAGGGAAACAATAACAGGAATGATCTATTTGGTTTGAGGAAATATTTTTTATTTTTGTTTCTTGTTTTTAATTTTAATTAAAAAACTGTTATTGTTTTCACTCTATTTTCTACTCTCTATGATTTGTACAAGAAATAATGAGAACAAAAAAATTGTTTTCATAGTTTCGCGTGTAAATCTTTGAAAATAGGAAATAGAATGAAAGGAAGAACACTTTTACAATTAAAAATAAAAATATAAAATAATAACATATTTCGTTTTCTCAAAACAAATGGAGTTGTAAATTATGTCTGCACAGATCAAGTGAGAATTCACAGTGACAATACATCATTGAGATTGTTGTCCATGCATTGGTTTAGTTTTTCCTCTTGTATTGTTATTTGAAAAAAAACATTTGTATTTTTGCATCGTTTCCCATAGGTATCTTCTACCGGAGCCAATGTTGTTCGAGGCATAATCAGACACTAAATGTAGTCACTTTTCTCAATGGGGATTTGGAAATTGGTTTGCCTTGTTTAGTGGGGGACTAGCCCCTTCTACTAAACCCAACTTAGTCGGTCAATTTTATATTTTGTGTAGTAGCATTTTTTGTGCTATATATGCAGCATAACCCAAAAAAAAAAGTTGGACTCAAAATTACTTCAACCAAGAGCCATGATAAAGCTCACTTTATTTTTAAATTTCCTTAATTATAGTTTTAGTCCCGCTATTTTAACCAATTCACGAATTTGGTCCCCCCATTTCTAAATTCAGGCATTTAGTTCCCCAATTTTTAAAAATTTAGACATTTTGCCTAACTGTTAAATTGGCATCCCAAATTGAACAGAATTAGTGTCGTGGCATGCATTAAGCTTATGTGACATATGATTGAGTAACACAAGTTGCTACCGCATCATTTAAACAAGCCATGTCACTTAGTGACCATTTCAATGTCAGATTAGTTTGTTTTATTAATATCAGAATTAAAAAAAACAAAATATAAATTTTGGAAATGTAAATAAATTAGAAATAGAAATAGGAAAATAGGTGAATGTTTGGAAATCAGAACCAGAAACCTGACCCTCGACCCATCTTCTTCTACCTTTTGAAAACCTTAAATCCCCAAATCTGAGCTTATACATCGATCCTAGGTCGCCCAATGTCAGGATCGCAACACCACATGGGAGGTGGTTTGGAGTTTTCGGGTTCATCTTCAAGCTATTCGTTAGTCACGCGAAGAAGAAAGTATCGTTGTAATTGTGATGTTGAGTCTCCATTGTTGACATACAAAACCCTGGAGAAGAAGGATGAACAGTCACAGAGGACTGGAGATGAATTGAAGATGAAACTTAAGTTTTTTCTGGGTTTGATGGTTTTTTCTTGGGTAAATGTAATTGTACTTGTGTTTGCTCTAGTGGCAACACAATTGCTCAAATAGGTGTTAGTGTTCTGTTTTTAGTGTTAGTGTTTAGTGTTTAGGTGTTAGTGTTTAGTGTTCTGGATTAGAGTTTTGATGTAATTTGTGGTTTACTCTAGTGGCAACACAATTCATACTTGTGTTCTGATGTAATTTGTAGTTTAGAGTTTAGGTTTTATTTATGGTTTAGAGTTTAGGTTTGTGGTTAGTATCTTTATCTATGTTTTGGGTTTATCCATTTTGGTATTGGTGTTTGTATTAAATCATCCAATTAGCGCAATGAAATGAATGTGACAAATCTATTTGTGTTCTTATCAATGTTCTGAATGGTTTAAAATCGCTATGTTTAAAATGAAAGAATGCAAAAGAATTACATACCAGAATTTTGCAATACCAAAACATATAAATACTGCTATATAAATGAATGTCATCAGCAACACAGCCAAAACATATAAATGAATTCCATACCAGAAATTTGCAATACTAAAACATATAAATACTACATATAAATACCACATATGTCATTTATAAAGTACTGTACTTCCATTTAAATACGACCAAAATGTGGTCCACAAAAGTTAAAGCCTAGACAAGCTACACAACCTAGCTTATGACAACCAAAGTGTCAACCAAAATATTACAACCAGTGGTCCTCCAAAATATTACAACCAAAATATCCATCTTAAGTCCTAATTGTCAACATTTGGTCTTGTGATCCTTAAGTTGGCTGAGGTGCTTGCGATCCCAAGCTTAAAATAGTTGGTGCATCTGGTGCATGTGGGTCCTGAGAAGTAGCAGTTGCTGCAATAGTCCTCTTCTGCTTCTGCACAAGGTTCTGCTTCTTCTACTTCTGCACAAGGTATTTACAGCAGAACTTTAGTGTGACTGAAAACCAAAATATTTAGAGCAGAATTACAATACAACATGTATTTTACCTTGTTGCCTTTTTTTGGAATCTCTCTATCTACAGCTGTTTTACCCTTGTATGTTCTAATATTGTGACCTAACTTGCCACATTTTTTTACATCTAACAGTTTTTACCAGTCTTGAAAGTTTATGAGGATCCTTTGGCTCATCATTAGCTTTCTTTCTTTGTTTTTTCGGCCTGCCTGGTGCTCTCCTCATACAAGGTGGATATATAGGCTCACTCTCTACTACAAGCCATAGTTTAGGGACATTGTTTGGCATAATCAAATGAGAGTATATAGCCAAGAATGTAGATTTCCTTAAACACAAACAACAAGTCAAAATTCATGACAGTGAAATTAAGCCAACAAGACATAATGTAGTAAACTTCATACCTATAATATGATGAAACAAAATCTTCTGATGCCATATTCTTATGCCACATGCAAGCAACAACATGGCAACGTGGAATACCAGTCAAATCCCACTTTCTGCAAGCACAAGTTTTGTGGGTCAAATTAACCACATATTTGTCAACACCATTTTCCACGACAAAAATAACATAATGATCATCATCACCATGCTAAACTGGAGTCCATCCATCAGTATTCTTATTCGTTTCCAGAACTTTTTGAACTCTAGGGCATAAGTTATCTCTATATATTTTCATGAGTAACTTCTGTGTCACAATCCTATATGTGATGTAGTGTTTTAGCCCCTCGAGTAATGTAATTATAGGCTTGTCTCTATGCTCCAAAATTGCACTGTTGAATGCCCCACACATGTTGTTCACTTGGAGGTCACATTGAGTGTTGGTACTGTATGCAGACCTAGTCCGCATACCAGAAGGTAGTTCCATCATATCTTTCCAAGAAGCCTCATTCATTTCCTTCATTTTTTTCATTGCTCTCTGCTAAGCTGGAACTGTTGTCGCTCTAGCTGCCATCCATAAGGCTTCTTTCATATCTACTCCAAGATATTTCTTTTTCCAGTTGTCATATAAATGCTTTACACATAATCTGTGTTCCACATGATCACTGATGTCCTTAATTGCAAGAACTAATCCCTGCAACTCTCAAACAATATAGAAAACATTGCCAAACAATATAGTCAATTTATGAGTAAACATATAAAATAACAGACAACTTAATATTGAAATGAATGCATTTACTTTCTGCTGATCTGAAATGAATGCATATTGCCTGCGCTCTATACCATGTAGGTCTTCTACCAATAGGTCAATGAACCAAGACCATGATTCTCTTGTTTCTGCTTCTACCACTGCATATGCAATGGAAATCATCTGATTATTCCCATCCTTACCAATAGCTGCCATTAATTGACCACCAAACTCTCCCTTCAAAAAACATGCATCCAACCCAATTAAAGGCCTGCACGTATAGGCAAATACAGCCTTGCATGCCTCAAGGCATACATATATTCTCTAAAAAACAGGGCTCTTATCTCCTTGATCACATTGGATAACCACTGTACTATTTGGATTTGACCTCCTCAACTCCTCTGCATGGTTTCTCAAATGTAAATACTGGTCACTGCCAGCCCCTTGTATCTTCTCTAATGCTTTTTTCTTTGCCCTATATACTGCATCATGTGTCAACTTCACACCCCATCTTTGAATACCCTCAGCAATCAACCCCTTAACCTTCATGTCAAGTGTATGAGTCAATGTAGGTATGAATTTTTTGGCAAGTCATTCTGTCTTTGCTTGCCTATTTCTAGTAATTCTGTGGCAAGTGTGCTCATCAGTGAAACTAACAACCTGCCAATATTGACTTGTACTCCTCATATTAATCCTCAGATAAAAAGGGTATCCTATCATACTTCTCACAACCATTCGTTTATTATCATTTTTTGTGAACTGCAGATTTTTTCTTATTCTCCATGGCATACTTCTTTACTGCATCTCTTACCATCTCTTTGTTGTTGAACATAACCCCCACTTCAAACCTAACATTAACATTAGCACAACCTTCGGACATCCTAAACTTAGGAAATTTAGTCCTACATTCCTCATCATCGTCACTGTCTGGAGGAGTATCTAACTGATCAGAATCATCAGTTAGTCCCTCAAAATCAGCTGCAGCTTTCGGATTTTGATTTAACCCTCCAGTGCTAGTATTTGATTTCTTACTTTATTCTTGACTTCATTATCTGTTTCTGGAGGCAAAACACTGGCCCAATCCCAATATTCATCAAGATCACTATCATCCATGTTTTCATCCATCTCAGAATTCATGTTCTCATCAGATTTTGCAACATAATCTGCATCTTCTTCACTCTCATCATCCAATTCATCCTATGCAACATAATCAGCATCTTCTTCACCCTCATCATCATCAGCCTCACTATCAGTAACCCTTACCTTCAGTTTGAACCTCATCTCCTTCATCATCTGAAGTTTCGTCCAATCTATCATCTTTTATGACATCAGCTTTCTCATTTACTTTGTCTTTGTCTTTGTCATTGTCCTTGTCCTTGTCCTTGTCCTTGTCCTTGTCATTACTTCCATCTTCAGCAGTCGCTGGAATGTCTATAAGGTGTTCCACAAATACGTCAATGACTTTATATCCTTTTGAATCTTTGGTAAGTTGTAATACATCAGCATCACTATTTAGTGGTCTCAATTCACGGGCAAAAGAGAACATTGAGTGTTGGTACCACAAACATTTGAAGGCAATGTACCCAAGACTTTTGACCAATTTTGACACATCCGGATCCAATTCATCTCATCTATTTGTCCTTTGATGTACAATTTGGAAGGGTAATTTACAAATATACCCCCCATGGTGTATTCTTAATTTCACCCTTTGCACCTCTGTTGACCTATATAAATCAACAATAATCAAACAAAAGATTAGTGGACAAAACCTAAGTTGGACCACTTCACTTCACTTAACAGATGTAAAGTAACAAAATACCCACAAAAAACAACCACATTGTGACATATCAACAAAAATCGCATACCTTTTGGACATATATGAATAAACAAATGACTATTATAAAACACATACGTACATACATGGGCCATGTGACTTCCCGCCAACCATTCATGACATAAATACTGACAAACACACATACCAAAATGTTCTCTTTCATAAAAAGCAACAAAGTTAAAGGAAACATACCTAACACAATACTTATCATCCGATTTGTAGAATGAAGAGAGGGTTGGTGGGTCAAAAGTCCTCGCACCAAATCTAGAGCTCACCATCTTTTTTCTATCCATAACCAATGGTTGCAAAAGGAAGGATATAGAGAGGCACGATGAAGAGCCTGGTGACAATGCGCAATGAAGAAACTGTTTTCAGTCTATTTCACGTTAGAAGAAACGACACAGGGTAGAAGAAATGGGATTTAGGGTTTTCTCGATTCCTGTTTCTATTCCTAATTTAATTACATTTTCAAATTTTATATTTTATTTTTTTAATTCTGATAGTAATAAAGCAAACTAATCTGACATGGAAATGGTCACTAAGTGACATGGCTTGTTTAAATGATATGGCAGCAACCTGTGTTACCCAGTCATATGCCACATAAGCTTAATGCTTGCCATGCCACTAATTATGTTTAAATTGGGATGCCAATTTAACAGTTGGGCAAAATGTCTGAATTTTTGAAAATTGAGGGACTAAGGGCCTATTTCATACACTTTTTAAAAACAGTTTTCTGTTTTTAAAAATAGACAAAGAACCCAGTGTCTTTGTAATGTTGGTGTTTCCTAATCAACTGGATCATATAAAGTTGGGAGCATTTAGCAGTGTCATGTTGACATTGTAAGTCTACTATTTGCAATCTTGGTTGTTCCACAAGATTAAATTTCCATATGTAGTAGAGTTGTATTAGTCGAAAATAAGAGCAGCTGTCAGAAAGAAGTTTGTCTCACATAATGTATCTTTCAACTTCCTCTTATTGTCGTTAACTAAAAGATGCAGGGGTAATGTGTTAACACCAAAAATAGTTGGGCAGAACATGTATTGAGTCAATCGGATAAAGTGCAAGTATTCACCGATCATTGAGTTCTAATCAGTTAAATCCAGATCAACTGAACTTATAAGATCGGCTAACTCAGTATCGGTTTAATCATGCATGATTGTCTCACTCAAGATCGGCTAAGTCAAGATCGACTAAACCAAAGATCAACTGATTGAGATCAGGTGAACCAAACACACCTACTCAACAGAGACAGACAATTGATAAGTAGCAATAAAGCAGAATTAGCTGACACAGAATGAACTGATGCAGAATTAGTTGAACATGGGTGCTAAGTCTATATGGGTCTAAGAGCTGTAATTGGGTCTTGATGGGTTCGTGTGCATATTGATTAGGGGCCCAAGAGACTATAGTTATATTTAAAAAAAAAGAAATAGCATGGAAATGACAAAGTAAAAGTGCAATAACAACTTTTCTAAATTTTTGGGATGAAGATTAGAGATAGTTTCGGAGAGAGAATATGAAGATACAAAGCTGACCACATGGAATCAAGGGATAATCAATTAAAAAACGTGCACCTGATCCCTTAAAAATAGGGATACGGAGAACATGATCAAGTGATACGAAATTAGCCGTTATAATGGATTTTTGGCCCACAACTTTGCTGGTTGAGCAGATATGTGAATTCTATGAGTTGACCAAATTAAGAACGTGCATGAAGGTTTATTTCCTTAAAAATAGGAATATGGAGAACATGGTCAGCTGATGGGTAGTTAGCCGTTTGGCCCACAACTTATCTGATCAAGCAGATATGTCAAAGATATGAGCTGACCAATTCAAGGACGTGCACGAAGGCCTATTTCCTTAAAAATAGGATTATGGAGGACGTGGTCAGCTGATAGCCCGATATGCAGTTAATAAGTTAGCCGACCAAGCGTTTTCACTTAGTTGACTGGGCAGTTATATATATTTATGTAGTTAGCCATGATCTTATATGATGTAATATGTGAAGTAATGGGTTAAGAACGTGACAAATAGTGTTAGTATAGGTTTCTTAGGTAGTCTATGTCTACAGATTGTTTTTGACGCACCTAATCAATCAAAAACAAGTATTTACACTTATCTTTTCTTTATCGCGCTTTATCCTTTATTTTCATGCAACTTTATTTTAATTAGTAGTTCTACCGTCTACCCTTGACGCTCTTTGAAGTAGTTCAGGAACCTACAACTGTGAAACATATCTTTTTCTCAGCATAATCGTTTGATAAAAAAGGGGAATCATTGTTAGCCGTCTGAATTAGTTGACCTATCGACTGGTCAGCTGATCAAATGGCTAATCAATTGAGCAAACGGCTAATTGGCTAAGCACCAAATTCGCATCACCTCGAACAATTCCTTAAACACATAAAAAATTGTGTACAGAAATTAAAACTGTTAATTATTTCAAAAAATTTAAAAACGAACATAGCTTAAAGTGATGGTGATATATGTGGAATGCATGGTGGGACATAGGTATGAAAACTTACAAGACAAAAATCTTGGGAATCACATGTAATGCAATATACTGTAGGGCATGTCAAACAAACAAACCAACTGTCTAATCCTAATTTGATTCTCTTCATCCACCAACCCAACTCAATCCTAGTCTTATATTTTTTTTTTGATCAATAACCCTACTCCTATATACATCTAAATCTAAAATCTAAATATTTTAGAGTAGGAGGAGAAGGTTTTGTTCCTAGAGGTACTTGTACACCATATCATAGCATATGTGGGCTAACACTGTAAAATGCAGTTGTGCAAACGGTATAACAATCCACTACCTTTGATTTTACTGTTTTTGGTTGCTTTCGTAGGCTTTGATTCCCCGACAAGCTGTGTTGTTTGATCAATACTGTACAATCTGTCACGCAATTTTCAGTTTCCAAACTACATCGGTATTAGACCCGACCTAATCCATTGTCCAGCGAAGCACATTCAATTGCCTTCTCATTTTATTATTTTAAAAATAACAACCTAGCTAATTTTATTATTTTAAGAGTAACAACGTACCTAGCTAATGTTATGCAGCAATGTTAAAAATATAATAATTATTTTACCTACTGATATTGATTTTCTCACACCATTTTTAACATCCTCTTTCTTTTTTATATCCCTTTTCTGCATAGCTCTCACAGTGAAAATCATTATTCTTTATTTACAAGTTTCATGTATTCCTGCACAATTAATGATACAAGTTTTATTCTTTACATACGAAAATTGGTGTCTTTTTTTTCTTATATATAATATATAACAACGTTATATTTAACAGTGTTATAAAACTCGAACCGGTCATCGACTCGGTCATGTTACTGGATCAGTAAGTCATTGGTCGGACCGGTAGGTCATTAGTTGAACCACATGAACCGGTTTATATGAAATTAATAAGTAATTTATTAAGGATATATATAATACATTTGTATCACTAGTATCAAAATGTATAATTGGTGTAGTGGTAAGGTAATAGCATTGCCATTCACATGGGAGGGGTTTGATCCCAGCTGCCTGCAATTTTTTGTAAGTAAGATTTTCGTTCAGCCACTGGGAAAAAGGCGATGATGTCAGCACTGAGTCGCCATCGAGTCACCGAGTTTAATCGGGTCAAAACTGAGTTGATGACGTCAGCACTGGTTCAGGTGCATGATCGGTCTGGTTGGTGGCTCAAACCGGCCACCCCAACGGTTCCCAGTCGGACTGGTCCAACCGGTCGGTCCGAGCCGGTTTTAATAACATTGATACTAAATATATGTTTTTTTTTCTCAAATGAGATCTTACAACTCTTTTCTTTATATCCAAATGATATCATGTGCTTTCAGTTCCCATTCATTCAGTCGATCAACACATTTATGAGCAAAGGCCATAATTATAAATCAAATGAGATGATCAATAGCTGAGTCACAGATCGATTTTGAGTTGATGGTTACAACGGTGATGAGAGTTTTTACAATGATTCAACTGTTGAATTGAGAGTTCTTAGTGAATAGAACAAACCTATAAAATTAAAAATTCTAAAATTCTAAAATTATTTGATACTTCATCGAATCATTTTATTTTGACCTATAAAATGATATTTAAAATATAAGTAGATGTTTGTCAAGTTTTGGATCGGTGAAATTTGCATTTTACACTAAGTTATTTGAGGTGTCATTATGCTAAATTTTGTTGTAAATAATTGGCTGCAACATAGCACGATCCACAAAGACTGAATCGGAAACCTCCAAAATGACAAACGTTAAGAAAAACTCGAGGCGTCGGTTAAACTGCCCTTCGGATTTATTCGCCCATAGTACACAAATTCCCTAGGGTACAACATGTTCGTCCTGAGTGTAGACCTGAGGTATCAAAACAGCAAGAAAAAAAGGATAGGCGATGTAGAAACCCATGAATAGTTTTAGGAAGAAGAAGAAGAAGAGAACAAAGAGGATTTTCTAATCATCTAACACCAAATGCTAAAACGTTTTTAAAGAAAAAATAATATAACCGTTGATGGAGATAGTGGGTAGAGTTAGTGGCATGAAAATACGGGATTAAAAAAAAAAAGTTAACGTTAAAATGCATTAGTGGGGTAAGTAACAGATAATGCGGGATAACGAATAGTATATCATGTACTCTGTCAAAACAATGGTTAAAATACATTTGGAGACTAAGTAAAAAATAAAATGCCTAAAAACCAATATTTTCGGATATGCCTTCTCAGCCCAAAATATTTTCACAAAAATAAATTCTAAAAATAAAAAGAATCACAAACCCATATTGTGCATGCAGAGGGGGTGAAAATCGGGGGATTTACACTAAAACTACACATTTGGCCTCAAGCTTGTGCGTACGAGCACATTACCTTTATATTGTTGTTTACAAGTCCAAAACACATATTATGTTATAAACCCTTTGAAGGTTTGAGGAGTAGACAATGTGGGCTTCCCACTTTAGAAATAACACTCAAACACAACAAGTTTGACACCTGGTGTCAACGGATCCTCCTATATATATATTGTATGTTTGGAGTGAAATCTCATTTTTATCTCTGAAATTGTAGGATATTGTTGTGCTAGATTTTGAATTTAAGAAACTAACAAAAATGTCTCTGAAATTGTAAATATTCGGGTCATTTTACCCTCCAGTTAGCATTATGAGTTTTAGTTAACAAATATGAGAACTAATTTAATATTCATAAGTAATTTTTCAGGGATCAATTTGATTTGAAGTACTCAACTTTAGGAAATTTGAAATATTTGATATTTGCCAATAAATCGTAACATCTATTTGAAATATTCATAACTAATTTAATATTCATAAGTAATTTTTCAGGGATCAATTTGATTTGAAGTACTCAACTTTAGGAAATTTGAAATATTTGATATTTGCCAATAAATCGTAACATCTAGACTATAACGACAACAATTTATAAGTTTAGGGATGTTTTTGTCAATTTCTTAATTTAGGGATCAACATCGACTTAATAGCTCCATACAATTTCAGAGACCAACTTAAAGAGTCACTCGCATGTTTAATTGTTGCTTTAAGTCGTAGGTGACTTTTACGGTACACAAAGTGTTTCTATATATCGGTCTACAATTACCAAGAAAGGGAGGTAGGGGGCGATGGGGTGAAAGAGAAGTCTATTTGGTCGACCTTGGGGTGGGGTTAACAAGGGTGGTACTGTGCCTTCCTCTTCTCCTCTCTATCATCATCACTTGCATGGTCCCAGCCAAGCAGATCTAAAAATTAAAGCCGCACTGCACTGCACTGCACTACGCGTGTAAAATATGTAAAAATATCGTATTTCTGCAAACGTATCCATACCCGGTACCATATCTCGTACACGTGCAACATAGATGGTCCCTACCACTGCTTCTAAGGCCTCTGCCAATTTTTTACATGCCCACAGAGTCCCAGACCAAGATATCACTCTCGGGATCCTGTCCACCGAAACGTTCCCATTGTTATTTATGGATTCCTTTGTTCTTGACAGATACATTATTATTACACGCCTCTTGTTGACCCTGTGAGTACCACAGGAATATGTAACAATTCTGACAGATATTAATCAGAGTTTTAACCTTTTAACCAAGTTAAAGGACAATACAATCGGTTTATGTCAAATTATTTTTGTAAGGTTTAATTTAAATTCATTAGAATAATTTTTTCACAGTCACACGCAAGGGATAATGTGTGAAAATGTGACACTTGAAGAGTAGATATACTTTTTCAATGATTATAATATATCGAAACTAATACATATACCATTGAGGGTTAACTGATCTATAGGATTATTAATTTGAAAGGATGAATTGCGAGGTTTTCACATTCTTTTGTCAGCTTCTTCTGTAATGAAAATTTGAAAAGAAAGATAGCGAAAATTAACAACATATATTGTTGTTGTGTATATATATATATATATATATATATATGGTCCCCCTCCTCCACTTCCCTCCCTATCGTAAGGTTTTTTATTGTCTCGTGGACCCCTCCATTAGTTCAATTTGTATATCCTCCCAATTCCCCTCGACGCTAAACATTAGTTACTTTTTTTTCCCCTCTCAAGTGGGCATTCTTTATGATTTATTGTTACAATTTTCATTTTGCTCCCTTTAATTGCAACGTTAATCCTTCAAACATAAAGGACAATACATTCATGCATTTTATTTTTAGTTAATACTCCCAAAGATTGTAGACATGAAAAATACTCCTAAAGATTTTAGTTAATAGTCCTAAAGATTTTTTCATAGAATTTGACATCAAAAATAGACAATATATTAATAATACAAAATTCTAAAAGAGCTAATTAACATGTTAATAAGATTTTTACATTTACTAGAAAAATCGATTTTAGAGAGTGACAAAATCCCTCGCTAAACATACAAAAATCCGTCACAAACCACATTAGCGACGAATTTTGTAACGGACACGAATTCGTAACTAAATTTAGCGTCGCAAAAATTTTAGCGAGGGAAATCAAGATCCGTCACAATTTGTGATGGAAAATCTCTCTTACAATTCCATAATAATTCGTTACTAAAGAATAGACACAAATCGAAGGAAAAATCGTATTTTCCATCGCTAATAGTGAGGAATCTAATCCCTCTCTATTAGTGACGGATTCGTTCCCTCGCTATTAGCGATGGATTTGCTCCCTCACTAATAGCGAGGGAACGAATCCCTCTCTATTAGTGACGGATTACAAAAAAATAATATAATATTATGGCGATTTTAACCACCATAATATTTGTTGGAATCAAGTGGATTCAGAAACAATGACTCTTAATTGTTTTGATGATAATAAATAGTTAATAGAACAATTTATTCTTTGATGTGCCTGTTAGTGTGCAGAATTCACTATTCATCAGAAGGAATCATCTCAGAAGACTAAGCTAAAGTGTGCATTTCACTCTCAGTGTTGCTGACGTCATCGTCTTGCAGCCTCACTCTGAAAAAGGTCAACGCTCTGTTGGTAGTCAACGCTCTGGTAGTCCATGCTCTGTTATTGGTCAACGCTCTATTTGCTGGTCAACGCTCAAACAGACTATGAATAAATTACACAATGGAAGCCTTCGTCCGTTTCTCTATGACTCTCTTATATGAAAGGCCAACAAATTATGTACTGAAGAACTTGCCTCTATTTTAAGCTCACTCTGGTGAACAGAGTATCTCAGTAACAAGCATTGTCTTTTTGACAGATGCTCTGATTGGAAATCAGACTGAATGTTCATTAAAGGCTATTTCAAGTATTAAAGAGACCTTATTGATGAGTATTTTAATGTACGAGGAATCAAAGGCTAAAGAGAATGTCAACGGATATAATCATCAGAAAACTTGCTCAAGAAGTGTCTCTTATTCAAAAAGCTCACAAGGGACAAGATCCTGATATTGTCTATTGTGTCAATGTACAAGCGCAGAATGAAAAGCGACGTGACTTGCTAAAAGCCACAAAAGGTGGATCTGAAGTTTTGTCTTTTGGTGCATAGAGCTGTTAGGTCACAACGGCACTGTTCACAACCCTAGCTATATATACCTCACTTCATTCACTGAAGTAGGTTAACGAGAACACTTAAGAACGAAACCATTCAAATATCTGAGACAGTGAGCAACCAAGAAATTATTCCAAGTCTCTGAGATCACATTGAACAAGCACTTAATTGTTTTATTCTTTCAGTTTGAAAGTTACTCTTTGTGCTTAAGTTTTTATTGTAAATCCTCTCTGTTGAGAGTTATTTGATATTGTTTCAAACTACTTTTGAACCTTGTATCTAGCCCAGTAGTGGCTGTATTCTTTAAAGGCTTGACTGTACTAAGTCGTTCTAAGAAGTTGTGAGTATGGCCAGTTTGGCAGTAGTATACTCTCAAGTGTAATCAGGTTGATTATAGTGGAGAAATCCTTCAAGTGTGTGAAGGGACTAGACGTAGCTATCAGGTGATAGTGAACTAGTATAAATCACTGTGTCATTCTCTTCTCTTCTCTTTACTTGTTTTTAATACTATTTTGTTAAAGAGTTGTTTTGAAAAGGTTTTAAAAAACACACAAGTTTTGCGAAAAGATTCCTAAAACCCAATTCAAACCCCCCTTTCTTGTGTCTTTACCACGTTCAATTGGTACCAGAGCTCGACCTCTTGGTTGAGCACTTAATAGTGTAAGAGGAAAAGATCTTATTCTTTATACATGGCAAGCAACGAAGCCGGTGGTCACGTTAATCGTCCTCCTTTGTTCATCGGAACAAACTACGACTACTAGAAAGATAAAGTGAAAACCTTCTTCGAGTCTCAATAACTCGAACTATGGGATATGGTTCAAAAACAATATATTGAACCAGTTGATTCCAAAAATAAAACCATTCCTAGAGAAAAGTGGGAAGATGAGCATAAGAAAGCCTATCAACTAAATCAGAAGGCAAGATATTTTCTTATCTGTGCCATTTCTGAGAAAGAGTACGAGAAATGTGGGAAGAATCAAACTGCCAAAGAAATTTGGGACTCATTGGCCTTGGCCTATGAGGGTACTTGTAACGCCCGATATTTAATTATTTATTTAATTAAATATTTTCGACTATTTTTCCGATTAAGTTTTCGAAGTTGTGAAATATTGATTTAAGTGGTGTTGGTTTTAGTTGGATTAATTTAGTTGAATTAAATTGTAGAATGATATTAAATTAGTACTATTATTTGTTATGGGCTTATTTGAGTGTTAGATGTGGAGTTTAGAGTGCCTTAAAATCAGTTGGAGGATCATGGAATTGCTTGAAAGTGTTTCTTGAACACTGGGAATCGATTCCTTAGCTAGGTGAATCGATTCAAGCATGTTGGAGCCTCTGGGAATCGATCCCTTAGCTAGGTGAATCGATTCAAGCATGTTTGAGCCTCTGGGAATCGATTCCCCAGCTATGGGAATCGATTCAAACATGTTTGGTCCTCTGGGAATCGATTCCCCAGCTATGGGAATCGATTCAAGCATGTTTGGTTCTCTGGGAATCGAAGCACGCCTCTGTGAATCGCATGGGA
Organism: Calophaca sinica; assembly: GCA_037113605.1. Taxonomy (NCBI): domain Eukaryota; kingdom Viridiplantae; phylum Streptophyta; class Magnoliopsida; order Fabales; family Fabaceae; genus Calophaca; species Calophaca sinica. The sequence goes on along the minus strand of CM073733.1, from coordinate 32,515,622 downwards.
AGCTTGCAGGAATCGATTCACTTCATTAACTCGTCTTGAGGGGAGAATTTTTAACTAGGTGAATCGATTCACCCTAGCACGTGAATCGATTCACAATCGAAGTTATTTAAACCTGACGGAGAATCGTCACGTCTGACGTGCGTTCTTTTCTAGGGTTGTGTGCAGCCATTCTTGAGCGTTTTGTGAGGTTTTAGGGTCGGGAAACACGGTTAAAAACCTTGGGATCTTAGGAGAGAAGAGAGTGAAGATTAAAGGCCCTCTCTATTGTTACTCTCGAGAGTTTATCATAAGGATTGGGAGGAGATACGAAAAGTTGCGGCAAGGAAGAATCTAGGAGTCAATCGGAGAGTTAGAGCAACCTTCAATCCAAGGTAAAGGGGATTCAATTCTATAATCGGGTCTATGATGAATCGTATGTCGGGGTTATGGTTGTATAATTTGTCTCTGTATGCATTTGTGATGAACAAATGGTTGCTATTTGTTGAAATTGATTTTTCTGTGATTGTTGAAAATTGTTGAGTTACTGTGACTGAATTTGTTAATCGATATAATTATTGCGATGATGAAATTACCTCTATTAATTGGTAATGAAAGTGATGTAGGCGTATGCCTTGTGAAGGATGACGTTTGTCGAGTTGTGTAATGTGATGTCATGTTCATTGAGTCACATTTCATTTGCATATTTTATGACGGCCTGGATTGGCAAATCGGCGAAGGCTTATGCCTTGTTTTGATGCCTCTATTAATTGGCAATTGGCGACGAGGGCTGAAGCCCTGTTGGTACCACATGCATGTGCATTGTCCGTGTCTCATCATATTTTTGCATGAGTTATTTAATGATGTGAAGTACTGTGACTTGAATTGTGATGTGAATTTTGGTGAAGTACTGTGACTTAAATTGTGATGTGAATTAGTGAAAGTTTACATGATGTTGTGACGTGAAGTGGATTGTGATGTTGATACGTGCGAAGTGATAATTTTATATGACTAAATTCTGATATACTGTTTATCTTAAACTCAATTATATTGTTCGATATCTCACCCTTTCTCACGATGTTTCCCTACCATGGGAAATGGGCAGTGCTCAAGATTAGCTGTGGAGGTTCAAATAGCGTGTGAAGTCTTTTGTTGCTTTATGCAAGTCAGTCGGTGTTGTCGCTCGATATGTAACACTTCGGGGATGAACGCTTATTTGCTATTTTTATCGTTTTGTTACATTCTTTGGATTTTATATTGGTTTTGTTAAACCTTTGCTATTTTGTAGTTGATGTTGAATCTAAAGACTAATAGTTGATGTTAATGATTCCTCCGATTATTTAAAGTGTTATGTATCTGATTGAATATGTGATGAAGTTGTTGATTTAAAGTTGAATAATGTGACATCCTGTTTATGTTGATATTTTATAACTCTGATTTTATTAATATTCGATGGGTAGAAATGGGGTGTTACATAAGTGGTATCAGAGCAGTTCGGTCCGTCCGGCCAAGTTGTCGAGTCGTAGTTTTGTTTAACAATCGAGTATTGTTAAGTTCTAACCTTTGTTTATGTTATAGTGACAAGTTGAGATGGCTGGAAGGAACGATCTTTGCAATTCTTCTTGCTTTACAAGCAATGACTCAAGCTTTGCAAAATCAGCTGAATGCTGACGAGAATGCTGGATCTCGTAGTTTGGCGACCTTTCAGAGGGAGAATCCGCCTACCTTCAAGGGTAAGTATGATCCTGATGGAGCGTTGGGTTGGTTGAAAGAGATGGAGAGAATCTTAGTGTGATGGGTACTCAGGCTCAGAAGGTTCGATATGGGACTCATATGCTAGCGATCGGTGATGGTGGTGGCTAGAGACTCGTCGAGGTTGGAAGGCTGCAGTGAAGGTATCACTTGGGAGGTGTTAGAAGAGTTCCCGAGGAAGTATTATCCGGAGGATGTTCGTGGTAAGAAGGAAATTGAGTTTCTTGAGCTGAAGCAAGGAAATATGTCGGTTACTGAATATGCTGCAAAGTTTATTGAGTTGGCTAAGTTTTATCCGCTCTATAGCGGGGCAACTGCTGAGTTTTCGAAGTGCATCAAGTTTGAGAACGGGTTGCCCGTAAATCAAGAAAGCGATGGGATACCAAAAGATTCGTGTCTTCTCTGATTTGATTGACAGCTACAGGATTTATGAAGAGGATAACAATGCTCATTATAAGACCATTAATGAGAGGAAGAGCAAGCGCCAACAGAATCGTGGCAAGCCTTATGATGCTCCAGTTGGTAAAGGTAAACAGAAAGTGGCTGATGGCAAGAGGACTAGTGGGGGAGATGCTCTTTGGTGTAGTTTGTTTCAAATGTGGGAAACCTGGTCACAAGAGTAATGTGTGTACTCTTTGAAGTGAAGAGGTGTTTCCGCTTGTGGCAAGTGGGCATACATCTTCTGAGTGTAAGTTTAAGGAGAATGTATGTTTCAACTGTGGCGAAGAAGGATATATTAGTAGCCAGTGTCAGAAACCAAAGAAGGCACCAGGCAGTGGAAAGGTGTTCGCTTTGGCTGGGACTCAGACAGCTAATGAGGACAGACTCATCAGAGGTACATGTTTCATTAATAGTACTCCTTTAATTACTATTATTGATACTGGTGCTACTCATTGCTTTATTGCTGCTGATTGCGTTAAAAGATTGGGTCTTACATTGTCTTCTATGAATGGAGAGATGGTCGTCGAGACTCCAGCTAAGGGATCGGTGACCACTTCTCTTGTGTGTTTAAAGTGTCCTTTGTCGATTTTTGACCAAGACTTTGCTGTTGATTTGGTTTGTTTGCCGTTAAGTGGGATGGATGTGATCTTAGGCATGAATTGGTTAGAATATAACTATGTTCATATCAATTGTTATAGCAAGTCCGTGAGTTTTTCTACTCCCGAAGAGGAGGGAGCTGGGTTGTTGTCTTTTAGGCAGTTAGGGCGGTTGATGCAAGAGGAAGCTCAGGTGTTCTCGTTGATGGCGTCGTTATCTATTGAGAACCAAGCTATAATTGAGGAGTTACAAGTGGTGCGTGAATTTCCTGAAGTTTTCCCTGATGAAATTCCTGATGTACCACCAGAAAGAGAAGTTGAATTCGCTATTGATCTTGTACCTGGTACCAGACCGGTTTCTATGGCACCATACAGGATGCCTGCATCTGAATTGTTAGAATTAAAGAAGCAATTGGAAGATTTACTTGAAAAGAAGTTTGTAAGACCAAGTGTGTCGCCGTGGGGAGCTCCAGTGCTACTAGTAAAGAAGAAAGATGGAAGTATGAGGCTTTGTGTTGATTATAGACAGTTGAACAAAGTAACGATTAAGAACAAGTATCCGCTTCCAAGAATAGATGACTTGATGGATCAATTAGTGGGTGCTCGTGTGTTTAGCAAGATTGATTTGAGGTCGGGTTATCATCAGATTAAGGTGAAGGATGAAGATGTTCAGAAGACGGCCTTCAGAACGCGATATGGACATTATGAGTATACGGTGATGCCTTTTGGTGTTACTAATGCGCCGGGAGTATTCATGGAGTACATGAACCGTATCTTTCATTCTTATTTGGATCGGTTTGTGGTGGTATTCATTGATGATATTTTGATTTACTCTAAATCGGAGGAAGAACATGCAGAACACTTAAGACTAGTATTGCAAGTTTTGAAGGAGAAGAAGCTATATGCAAAGCTGTCTAAATGTGACTTTTGGCTAAAGGAGGTTAGTTTTCTTGGTCATGTTATTTCGGGCAGTGGCATTGCTGTGGATCCATCTAAAGTAGATGCCGTGTTGCAATGGGAAACTCCAAAGTCGGCTACCGAGATTAGGAGCTTTTTGGGACTAGCTGGTTACTATAGAAGGTTTATCGAAGGTTTTTCTAAGTTGGCACTTCCATTGACTAAGTTGACTTGTAAGGGTAAAGCTTTTGTGTGGGACGTTCAATGTGAAGAAAGTTTTACAGAATTGAAGAAGAGATTGACGTCGGCTCCGGTTTTGACACTACCTAATCCAGGAGAATCTTTTGTGGTATATTGTGATGCTTCTAAAATGGGTTTAGGAGGTGTACTTATGCAGAATGACAAGGTGGTAGCTTATGCGTCGAGGCAGTTGAGGACTCATGAAAGGAACTATCCTACGCATGATTTAGAGCTTGCTGCAGTTGTTTTTGTGCTGAAGATTTGGAGACATTATCTCTATGGTTCTAGATTTGAAGTATTTAGTGACCATAAGAGTTTAAAATATCTATTTGATCAGAAGGAATTGAACATGAGACAACGAAGATGGTTGGAGTTGTTAAAAGATTATGACTTCGGTTTGAATTATCACCCAGGTAAAGCTAATGTTGTGGCTGATGCCTTAAGCCGAAAGACTTTACATATGTCGGCAATGATGGTTAAGGAGTTGGAATTGATTGAACAGTTCAGAGATATGAGTTTAGTCTGCGAAGTGACACTTCAGAGTGTTATGTTGGGAATGTTGAAGATTAACAATGATTTTCTGAACAGTATTAAAGAAGCTCAGAAGTTAGATGTGAAATTAGTAGATTCGATGGTCGGAATCGATCAATCTGAGAATAATGATTTCAAGTTAGACGCGCAAGGTGTGTTGAGATTCCGTAATCGAATTTGTATTCCTGATGATGCGGAAATGAAGAAAGTAATTCTTGAGGAGAGTCATAGAAGCAATTTGAGTATTCATCCGGGAGCCACAAAGATGTATCAAGATTTGAAGAATTTGTTTTGGTGGCCTGGGATGAAGCGTGATGTGGCGCAGTTTGTGTATGCATGTTTAACTTGTCAGAAGTCGAAGGTTGAACATCAGAAGCCTGCAGGATTGATGCAACCGTTGGAAGTTCCAGAGTGGAAATGGGATAGCATTTCAATGGACTTTGTGACAGGATTACCTAATACTTCAAGGGGACATGATTCGATTTGGGTGATTGTTGATAGGCTTACGAAGTCGGCTCATTTTATTCCTATTAACATCAGTTTCGGTATCAGTGGCTGAGATTTATACCAGTGTAATTGTAAAGCTGCATGGTGTTCCTTTGTGTATTGTGTCGGATAGAGATCCGAGGTTTACTTCTGATTTTTGGAAGAGTCTGCAAGCGGCGTTGGGTTCCAAATTGAGATTGAGTTCGGCGTATCACCCTCAGACGGATGGACAGACAGAGAGGACTATTCAGTCATTAGAGGACTTGTTGAGGGCATGTGTTCTTGAGCAGGGAGGTTCGTGGGACACTTATCTTCCGTTAATAGAGTTCACTTATAATAACAGTTACCATTCGAGTATTGGGATGGCACCTTTTGAAGCGTTGTATGGTCGGAGATGTAGAACTCCTTTATGTTGGCATGAATCTGGGGAAAGTGTAGTGCTTGGACCTGAAATTGTTCGGGAGACTACGGAGAAGGTGAAGCTAATTCGAGAAAAGATGAAAGCTTCTCAAAGTAGACAGAAGAGTTATCATGACAAGCGAAGGAAAGATTTGGAATTTCAAGCTGGTGATCATGTGTTTTTGAGAGTCACGTCGGTGACCGGTGTTGGGCGTGCATTGAAGTCTAAGAAGCTTACTCCTCGTTTTATTGGTCCGTATCAGATTTTGGACAGAGTTGGAAATGTTGCCTATAGAGTGGCTTTACCGCCTAACCTTTCGAATTTGCATGACGTGTTTCATGTGTCACAACTCAGGAAGTACATTTCAGATCCATCTCATGTGATTCATATGGATGATGTGCAAGTACGGGATAATCTTACTATGGAAACGATGCCCGTACGGATCGCAGATCGTGAAATGAAGACTCTAAGAGGCAAGGAGATTGCTTTGGTGAAAGTAGTCTGGTAAGGGGCTGCCGGAGAAAGCATGACGTGGGAGTTGGAGAGCAAGATGCGGGAATCCTATCCCGAGTTGTTCGAACCACGTAAATTTTCGAGGACGAAAATATTTTAAGTGGGGGAGAGTTGTAACGCCCGATATTTAATTATTTATTTAATTAAATATTTTCGACTATTTTTCCGATTAAGTTTTCGAAGTTGTGAAATATTGATTTAAGTGGTGTTGGTTTTAGTTGGATTAATTTAGTTGAATTAAATTGTAGAATGATATTAAATTAGTACTATTATTTGTTATGGGCTTATTTGAGTGTTAGATGTGGAGTTTAGAGTGCCTTAAAATCAGTTGGAGGATCATGGAATTGCTTGAAAGTGTTTCTTGAACACTGGGAATCGATTCCTTAGCTAGGTGAATCGATTCAAGCATGTTGGAGCCTCTGGGAATCGATCCCTTAGCTAGGTGAATCGATTCAAGCATGTTTGAGCCTCTGGGAATCGATTCCCCAGCTATGGGAATCGATTCAAACATGTTTGGTCCTCTGGGAATCGATTCCCCAGCTATGGGAATCGATTCAAGCATGTTTGGTTCTCTGGGAATCGAAGCACGCCTCTGTGAATCGCATGGGAAGCTTGCAGGAATCGATTCACTTCATTAACTCGTCTTGAGGGAGAATTTTTAACTAGGTGAATCGATTCACCCTAGCCTGGTGAATCGATTCACGGTCGAGTTATTTAAACTGACGTTGAGAATCGTCACGCGTCTGACGTGCGATTCTTTTCTAGGGTTGTGTGCAGCCATTCTTGAGCGTTTTGTGAGGTTTTAGGGGTCGGGAAACACGGTTAAAAACCTTGGGATCTTAGGAGAGAAGAGAGTGAATATTAAAGGCCCTCTCTATTGTTACTCTCGAGAGTTTATCATAAGGATTGGGAGGAGATACGAAAAGTTGCCGGCAAGGAAGAATCTAGGAGTCAATCGGAGAGTTAGAGCAACCTTCAATCCAAGGTAAAGGGGGATTCGAATTCTATAATCGGGTCTATGATGAATCGTATGTGGGGGTTATGGTTGTATAATTTGTCTCTGTATGCATTTGTGATGAACAAATGGTTGCTATTTGTTGAAATTGATTTTTCTGTGATTGTTGAAAATTGTTGAGTTCTTGTGGTAATTTGTTATTGGATATATTTATTCGGATGATGAAATTACCTCTATTAATTGGTAATGAAAGTGATGTAGGCGTATGCCTTGTGAAGGATGACGTTTGTCGAGTTGTGTAATGTGATGTCATGTTCATTGAGTCACATTTCATTTGCATATTTTATGACGGCCTGGATTGGCAAACTGCGACGAAGGCTTATGCCTTGTTTTGATGCCTCTATTAATTGGCAATTGGCGACGAGGGCTGAAGCCCTGTTGGTACCACATGCATGTGCATTGTCCGTGTCTCATCATATTTTTGCATGAGTTATTTAATGATGTGAAGTACTGTGACTTGAATTGTGATGTGAATTTTGGTGAAGTACTGTGACTTAAATTGTGATGTGAATTAGTGAAAGTTTACATGATGTTGTGACGTGAAGTGGATTGTGATGTTGATACGTGCGAAGTGATAATTTTATATGACTAAATTCTGATATACTGTTTATCTTAAACTCAATTATATTGTTCGATATCTCACCCTTTCTGCTGATGTTTCCCCTACCATGGGAAATGGGCAGGTGCTCAAGATTAGCTGTGGAGGTTCGAAGTAACTGTGTGAAGTCTTTTGTTGCTTTATGCAAGTCGAGTCGGTGTTGTCGCTCTGATATGTAACACTCGGGGGGATGAACGCTTATTTGCTATTTTTATCGTTTTGTTCTGTTGCTGGATTTTATATTGGTTTTGTTAAACCTTTGCTATTTTGTAGTTGATGTTGAATCTAAAGACTAATAGTTGATGTTAATGATTCCTCCGATTATTTAAAGTGTTATGTATCTGATTGAATATGTGATGAAGTTGTTGATTTAAAGTTGAATAATGTGACATCCTGTTTATGTTGATATTTTATAACTCTGATTTTATTAATATTCGATGGGTAGAAATGGGGTGTTACAGTACTTCCCAGGTGCAAGAAACCAAGGCTAACATCTTGGTTAGACAATATGAACTCTTCAAGATGAAAGAGGGAGAAGACATTGAAACTATGTTTGGAAGATTTCAAACATTAGTTTCAAACATTGAAACACCTGAGGATGAGATCGACATCGTATTAGGACGACGTATCGAGACCTCGACCAAGACCTTGTGTCGAGATCCCGTGCCAAGATCGTTTGCCGAGGTCATTTGCCGAGCTGAGGAGACCGCGTGCACTAGCTGCTGAGCTGAGGAGGTCGGGTGTCGAGTTGATGAAGTCGCGTACCGAGCTGAGGAGGCCGCGTTCACGAACTCGTGTTAGAGCCTTGTGCGTTTGCACGAGCACCCTTGTCGACATCGTGTCGAGATGACACCTCGTATTCTTTCGAACGTTATTCAGCGCTATTATTATATTGTTTGTAATAATTATAGTGTCGGCTTGCCGTTCTCGTCGCGTGTCTGCACCGCTGGCCAAGCGAGTAGAGGTAATTATGAGAGGAACGATTAGACGGGTAGGATGATTGATGGGATTGGCATCTTATAGCTGGAGTTACGATTATGCCCTTCCAGCTGTATACCACGACCGATTCCCTCAAACACTCATTCTTTCTCTTTTCTTCTTTCTTCTTCCTTCCTTCTGCTCTGAGTTTCGTTGTTTTTCTCCAAAAATCTCCATCGACGAAACCGTGAGTTCCATCGAGATTCTGCACAAGCTTTCTTCATCAACCTTGTTCATCATCATCTTCTCGACCCATATCTCGCCTGCTCGATCACCATTGAGGTATGAAGAACAGATTTTTCTTTTCCTCTGTGCTACTGTTTAGCGCTATTTCTTCCTTCCATTTTTAGCTAGTTTTCTGCTTCCAAATCATGTCAAACTGATGGGTTTTCTTCTTCACGATATTACCTATCTTTCTAACCGATTAATTGGGCTTGTAAAACAAATTTTCTTCCTCTGTTTTTCTGCAATCGGCAGTGCCCAGAAACTCTTCATTTTCGGTTTGTTTCGATTTCTTGTTTTTCGTTTGTTGCTTCTAGTTGTTGTTGTTGTCGATCTATCTGTTGAAGCATCAGATAACTTTTTCATGAACTTTTGACCAAAAACCCTAACTTTGTGTTAGAGGAAAAATATATTCAGTTCTTGAGTTTTATATTTTCTGGGTTGTGGTTAAGTTTGGGAAGAGAGAGCTAAGTGTATTAGAACCCATAGATCGAACTGAGTTGTGCTTGTTTTAGGAAATCTGATTCCCGAGATCGAGTGATTTCCGAATCGAGGTGTACGGGAGAGCGAATCCGAGGACGTGGAAGCAGCGGAATCCAGATCGAGAACTGTACGTGTCGAGGTCGACTGAGAAGCGTACGTGTCGAGGTCGATTGAGGACATTACGTGTCGAAGTCGTTGTCGAGCTCGTTGAAGACAGCCGTGTCGAGATCGAGTAAGAGAAGTCGTTGTCGAGCTCATTTGAAGACACCGTGTCGAGGTCGTTGTCGAGCAAAGATTAACTTGGAGTTCGGTAAGGGGCGCTTCACATTAATACTTTCATAGTATGCTAGCGTAAGGGCACTTCATATTCTACGTGGTTATGTTATTGTGTATGGATTTCCTGATTTGTGTCGAGCTTGAAATGTTGTGATATGATTGAGTTTTTGCATGTATTTAATATGTGATTGAATATATGTCGTGAATTGTGTATTGCATGTTGAATTGCGTTTCTTCATGTCGAGCTTGCTCTTTGTATTTGACATGCGGTTGAATATCTTGTGTTTAACTCTTTGAATATCGTGATCTGGCGAATTGTTCATCGAGTGAAGCGAGCTAGGTGAGTCGTATGACGTTTTGAGCCGTGACCGGATAATCGAGGGTGCTAGGTCCCCTTTGTTTACTGGAGATTGACTAGACGTCGCCACGCTATGGGACCTGAGTTATTGTCCTAGGGAGAGCGAGGATCCCAAGGCTTGGCTGGACTTTCCGACATACGATGCAGCGTGTGCATTCGGAAAAATTGTCGAGTCGAGAGAAAATGGATTGCGAGTTGTGTCGAGTTTAGAGTGAGATGGTCGAGTCACGTCGGTGAATGTTATACTTTCTTTGTTTGCTTATATCCTTTATGTCGAGCTTATCTTGAATTGTTGAGAAGTTGACCACTTTCCGTGGTGCCTTCAATCCATGACGGTTACCCAGGCGATGTCGAGGGCGCAGGAACTTCGGCGATAGATGATGCCGAGGAGGAGCTCGAGGAGGCCCCGAGTGATGACCTCTACTTGTCGTGATTGATTATGTTTGTTCGGCGTATTTCTTTTGATGGTATACTTGTTTTTCTTTTGTGTTCGAGGTCGTGACCAGTTTAGGCGATGTTGTTTTGTTGCTACTGAGGGTGGCGGTGGTCTTACTTTTGGAGCAGCCCCCTGCGTGGGAGTCTGCCGGAAGTACCCCAGGGTATGATTGCTCTTTCGAAGTTGTCATACCTTAGGTGTGTTTTCTTTATACTTTTGCTACTCTGTATTTTGTATACATGATTATTTAGAGTGATATATATATGTATGTTATGCATGTATGTTTTATTAGAATTTAAGTCTTGTGTCTTAGTTGCACCATGTTTCGAAAAGCTGTAATTACTCTGATGTGCACGAGTTGGTTTTATAAAAAAATATATATATATATCGTATTTTTAAAAGGCACAAGAGTTTCGTTTTAAAACACATCTCATATAGGTTTATGTTGAGCTCGGTGTGTTGAGCTCGGTAACTCGAGCTCGGTATATTGAGCTCGGTAGCGGTCCGGAAACGGGTCGTTACATTGTTGGTATCGAGGCTTGATTCGGTTCGACCGAGCCGTGCATAGAATTTGACCGTCAGCGTGTCGGGTTATGTGTGTTGGGTACCTAGTTGTATTATGTTGATTCTTTGTTTGATTAAGTGAAGCACTTATTGCTTGAAAAATTGTTTGAACTGTTTCTTGATTGAAGCGGTGTGTTTTAACACATCCTTGTTGTGAGATTCTCGACGGGGTTTTGAACTTTGTGGAATCTAATGCCACCTCGTAGGAATACGACAATTGCAACCGAGAACGCCGACATGGAACGAGCAATTCAAGCTATGGCCGAGATGGCGGCGACCATGGCTCAACAATCACCGCCGCAACTCAACAGTTAACGCGATGGCTCAACAGACGGCGGCGTTAACTCAAGCCAGAACTTGCAAAGAACAAAGAACGAGCAGAACGAAATGCTGAAGCTAGAGGGTTGGCCGACTTTAGGAAGCATGATTCACCGAAGTTCTACGGTGAGCCAAATCCGGATAAAGCTGATCTTTGGATGCAAGAGATCGAGAAGATCTTTGAGGCACTTCATTGCCCGGACAACGTGAAGGTCGACTATGCCACCTACTTACTGCTAGGAGACGCAGAGTATTGGTGGAGAGGAGTGAAGCAAACATTTATAGCAGAACGTCGCGAGATGACCTGGGAGCTTTTTCGTGAAAGGTTCTTGGACAAGTACTTCCCAGATACTGCACGAGCCGAGAAGGAGCAAGAATTTCTTCAATTGCAGCAAGGCAACTCGGCGGTGTCCGAGTATGCGCCAAGTTCGAAGTCGTTGGCGAGGTATTTCAGTCCATTCCGTGATCGAGTTGACGAGAGATGGTTAAGTGAGAGATTCCAACTGGGACCGAGATTCGACATTCAAGTCGCGGTGTCGCTGAGGATCCAAACCTCCAAGAGTCGATTGATCGTGTCGAGGTAGAAGGAGTGAGGAGCCACAAGAAGAAGACTGTGGGCTGACGGCGAGACCCCGTGAGTGCGGGCGTAGATTTGCACGTAAAGCGGAAACAACCGCAGAAGCCTTACGACCGACCTCGTGGAACGACAACAGGGATGACGTCCGATGACCCAGGAGCGAGGAGCCGAGGTCGACCGGTGTCGAGGTGACTTCTTGCTCGATGTGGAAAGCGGGACATTACGCGAGTAATCGTACTCGTAAGGAGGAGGTGTGTTTCAACCGCAAGAAGCCAGGACATTTTGCCAAGGATTGTCCTACACCTAAAGTCGAACCGACTATGCTTGCGGCAAAGGCCAAAGGGAAGCGTCAAGTGGCTAAAGGCGAGTTTTCTCGCATGAGTGGCGAGAAGCGGTCGAGTTGAAGATCTTATCCAAGGTGAATGTGAGATCGAGGGTAAATCCTTATCCGTTCTTTTTGATTCGTGCAACCCATTCCTTTATTTCTTCCGATTGTGTGAACCATTTGAACTTATTGTGATCGCTTTACCGCTTAAATTAGTAGTTACAACCCCGACTTCTAAAACCTTAGTCACAAACACCGCATGTCTTAATTGTGTAGTGGTTATTCGAGTAGAAAGTTTGTGGTCAATTTGGTTTGTTTGCCTCTTAAGGGCTTAGATGTCATTCTCGGGATGGATTGGTTGTCACACCACCATGTCCTCTTGGGTGTGCCCGTAAAGCGTAATTTTTCCGCACCTTGGAGTTTCCAATTATCTTTCTGCCGAGCGTATTGGAGTTTCTTTGAAAGAAGGAACTAGGGAATACATGTATCCGCTAGTTCGGAAGTTTTCCAGCCAGATCGACGTGAAGAATGTGCGGTGGTGTGTGACTTTGAGGGCGTTTTCAGAAGGCGTGCCAGGGTTACCACCAAGACGAGAGGTCGAGTTCTCCATCGACTGATTCGAGAACAGACCGATTTCAAAGCGCCATACAGGATGTCTCCTGCCGAGATGAAAGAGTGAAGTCCCGGATCGAACACTTGGAGTCGAAGCAATTCATACGACCGAGCGTGTCACCGTGGGGAGCTCCGGTGTTGTTGGTTAAGAAGAAGGATGGACGATCAAGGCGTGCGTAGATTATCGCGAGCTCAACAAGGTTACCGTGAAGAACCGATTATCCGTTACCACGTATTGGCGACTTGATGGATCAACTTCGTGGAGCGGCGATCTTTCCAAGATAGACTTGAAGTCGGGCTACCATCAGTTCGCGTGAAGGAGGAAGATGTCGCCAAAACAACTTTCAGGACTAGATACGGTCACTCTGAGTACTTGGTGATGCCGTTTGGAGTGACGAATCGCCCGGTGTGTTTATGGACTACATGAACATGATTTTCCATTTGTTCTTGGATCAGTTCGTTGTAGTGTTCATCGACGACATCTTGATCTACTCGAGGCAGAAGAAGAGCACGCAGAACACCTATGTCGAGTACTACGGATATTACGAGATAAGCAACTCTATGCCAACCTGTCAAGTGTGAATTTTGGCTTGAAGAGGTGAATTTTCTTGGTCACGTGATTTCCAAAGGAGGGATAGGCGTGGATCCAACTAAGATTGAAGGCGTGTTAGCGTGGGAACAACCGAAGACGATTCTGGAGGTCGAAGTTTTGTCGGCTTAGCGAGGATACTACAGAAGATTCATTGAAGGTTTCTCGAAGATTGTCGCGCCTCTTACGATCGACGAGGAAGGATCAACCTTTGCCTGGACCGAGGAGTGCGGCCGCTTTACAAAGGCGAAGGAGCTTTTGGCGACAAATACGCTGTCTTTGATTTTGCCTCAACCTCAAGAGCCTTTCGAGGTGTATTGTGATGCGTCACACCAGGGATTGGGATGCGTCGATGCAACATCGGAAGGTGGTCACGTATGCTTCAAGACAGCCTTAAGATTCACGAGAGGAACTACCCTACTCACGACTTGAGCCGGCAAAGCAGAGTTTTTGGCGAAGATATGGAGGCACTACCTTTATGGGAGCACTCTTAACGCTTTCACGATCACAAGAGCTTGAAGTACCTGCTCGACCGTAAAGAGCTCAACATGCGTCGGCGTAGATGGGCGAAATTTCTCAAGGACTACGACTTTACGTTGGAATACCATCCCAGTAAGGCTAACGTAGTAGCAGATGCGTTGAGTAGGAAGAGCGTTTTAACCTCGGCGATGATGATCAAGGAGTTGGAGATGCTCGAGAAGTTCCGAGACTTGAAGTTGAGTGTCGAAGTTTCACCGGGGAAGCTGAGATTTGGTATGCTTACCATTTCTAACAGATTGTTGGACGAGATCCGAGACCAGCAAGTTCATGACGAAGCTCGCAAGAGAAGATTCAATTGATAAGCGCAAGGAAGGCGGCAATTTCACGTCGGAGCGGACGACATCTTGAGATGCAATGGCCGAGTATGCGTACCTAACGTATCCGAGCTGAGGAAGTTGATTCTCGACGAAGCGCATAAGAGCAACTTTAGTATTCATCCCGGAGTTACGAAGATGTATCAAGATTTGAAGAAGCATTTTTGGTGGTCCGGAATGAAGAAGCAAGTGGCCGAGTACGTAGCTTCGTGTTTGGACGTGTCGTAAAGCCGAAGGTGGAGCACCAACGACCTGCGGGAATGCTACAATCGCTTGACGTACCAGTTTGGAAATGGGATAGTATTTCCATGGATTTCGTTGTAGGTTTGTCGAAGACGCAGAAGAAGAATGATTCGATTTGGGTGATCGTCGACCGATTGACCAAATCTGCTCATTTCTTGCCAGTGAGGTCGACATACAACGTGGAAAAGCTGCCCGAGATCTACATCGCGGAGATAGTACGACTTCATGGAATACCCTCTTCGATCGTGTCGGACCGAGATCCGAAGTTCACGTCTCATTTTTGGAGGGAATTGCAAGGAGCGATGGGAACCGAGCTCAGGCTTAGCTCGGCATATCATCCACGCAGGCCGGGTCGGGCGAGAGAACGATCCAATCACTTGAAGATTTGTTGCGAGCTTATGCGTTAGATCACCGAGGAAGTTGGGACGACGCCTTACCATTGGTGGAGTTCACCTACAATAACAGCTTCCATGCGAGTATTGGAATGGCACCTTTGAAGCGGCGTATGGGCGGAAATGTCGACGCCTCTTTGTTGGTACCAGGGCGGCGAGTGAACTGTCGTAGGACCAGATATGATCCAGCGGACTCACGAGAAGATCCGTTTGATCGAGAGATCGGATGCGAACATCTCAAAGTCGGCGGAAGAGTTATGCGGACCAACGACGTCGACCACTCGAGTTCGAGGAAGGAGAACATGTATTTCTTAGAGTCACCCCACCATCGGAGTTGGTCGAGCGATCAAATCCAAGAAACTTACCCTAAATTTATTGGACCTTACGGATTCTTCGTCGTATTGGTCGATGGCATATCGATTGCCTTACCACCATTCTTGTCGAACATCCACGACGTCTTCCACGTCTCACGATTCGCGGAAGTATGTTTAGGCCCTCTCATGTCATCGAACCGGATGTGATTCAACTGAAGGACGACCTATCTTTCGAAGCATTACCAGCAAGGATCGTTGATCGGAAAGCCAAACAGTTGCGGAACAAAGAGATTCAACTCATCAAAGTTGTGTGGGATCAGAAGACGGGAGATGCGACTTGGGAGCTGGAGGAGAAGATGAAGACTCAGTACCCTGAACTTTTCCGAGGTAAGAATCTTATTTGCAATTTCGAGGACGAAATTTTTTTTAGAGGGAGAGATTGTAACACCTGAGGACGAGATCGACATCGTATTAGGACGACGTATCGAGACCTCGACCAAGACCTTGTGTCGAGATCCCGTGCCAAGATCGTTTGCCGAGGTCATTTGCCGAGCTGAGGAGACCGCGTGCACTAGCTGCTGAGCTGAGGAGGTCGGGTGTCGAGTTGATGAAGTCGCGTACCGAGCTGAGGAGGCCGCGTTCACGAACTCGTGTTAGAGCCTTGTGCGTTTGCACGAGCACCCTTGTCGACATCGTGTCGAGATGACACCTCGTATTCTTTCGAACGTTATTCAGCGCTATTATTATATTGTTTGTAATAATTATAGTGTCGGCTTGCCGTTCTCGTCGCGTGTCTAGACCGTTGACCGACAGAGTAGAGGGTAATTATGAGAGGAACGATTAGACGGGTAGGATGATTGATGGGATTGGCATCTTATAGCTGGAGTTACGATTATGCCCTTCCAGCTGTATACCACGACCGATTCCCTCAAACACTCATTCTTTCTCTTTTCTTCTTTCTTCTTCCTTCCTTCTGCTCTGAGTTTCGTTGTTTTTCTCCAAAAATCTCCATCGACGAAACCGTGAGTTCCATCGAGATTCTGCACAAGCTTTCTTCATCAACCTTGTTCATCATCATCTTCTCGACCCATATCTCGCCTGCTCGATCACCATTGAGGTATGAAGAACAGATTTTTCTTTTCCTCTGTGCTACTGTTTAGCGCTATTTCTTCCTTCCATTTTTAGCTAGTTTTCTGCTTCCAAATCATGTCAAACTGATGGGTTTTCTTCTTCACGATATTACCTATCTTTCTAACCGATTAATTGGGCTTGTAAAACAAATTTTCTTCCTCTGTTTTTCTGCAATCGGCAGTGCCCAGAAACTCTTCATTTTCGGTTTGTTTCGATTTCTTGTTTTTCGTTTGTTGCTTCTAGTTGTTGTTGTTGTCGATCTATCTGTTGAAGCATCAGATAACTTTTTCATGAACTTTTGACCAAAAACCCTAACTTTGTGTTAGAGGAAAAATATATTCAGTTCTTGAGTTTTATATTTTCTGGGTTGTGGTTAAGTTTGGGAAGAGAGAGCTAAGTGTATTAGAACCCATAGATCGAACTGAGTTGTGCTTGTTTTAGGAAGTCTGATTCCCGAGATCGAGTGATTTCCGAATCGAGGTGTACGGGAGAGCGAATCCGAGGACGTGGAAGCAGCGGAATCCAGATCGAGAACTGTACGTGTCGAGGTCGACTGAGAAGCGTACGTGTCGAGGTCGATTGAGGACATTACGCGTCGAAGTCGTTGTCGAGCTCGTTGAAGACAGCCGTGTCGAGATCGAGTAAGAGAAGTCGTTGTCGAGCTCATTTGAAGACAGCTGTGTCGAGGTCGTTGTCGAGCAGCATTTACTTGGAGTTCGGTAAGGGCGCTTCACATTAATACTTTCATAGTATGCTAGCGTAAGGGCACTTCATATTCTACGTGGTTATGTTATTGTGTATGGATTTCCTGATTTGTGTCGAGCTTGAAATGTTGTGATATGATTGAGTTTTTGCATGTATTTAATATGTGATTGAATATATGTCGTGAATTGTGTATTGCATGTTGAATTGCGTTTCTTCATGTCGAGCTTGCTCTTTGTATTTGACATGCGGTTGAATATCTTGTGTTTAACTCTTTGAATATCGTATCTGGCGGTGTTCATCGAGTGAGCGAGCTAGGTGAGTCGTATGGCGTTTTGAGCCGTGACCGGATAATCGAGGGTGCTAGGTCCCCTTTTGTTTACGGAGATTGACTAGACGTCGCCACGCTATGGGACCTGAGTTAGTATCCTAGGGAGAGCGAGGATCCCAAGGCTTACCCACTTTCCGACATCTGATGCAGCGTGTGCATTCCGGAAAAATTGTCGAGTCGAGAGAAAATGGATTGCGAGTTGTGTCGAGTTTAGAGTGAGATGGTCGAGTCACGTCGGTGAATGTTATACTTTCTTTGTTTGCTTATATCCTTTATGTCGAGCTTATCTTGAATTGTTGAGAAGTTGACCACTTTCCGTGGTGCCTTCAATCCATGACGGTTACCCAGGCGATGTCGAGCGCGAGGAACTCGACATTAGATGATGCCGAGGAGGAGCTCGACGAGGACCCGAGTGACGACCTCTACTTGTCGTGATTGATTATGTTTGTTCGACGTATTTCTTTTGATGACTGTACTTGTTTTTCTTTTGTGTTCGAGGTCGTGACCAGTTTGGGCAGTGTTGTTTTGTTGCTACAGGGTAGACTGGTGGTCTTACTTTTGGAGCAGCCCCCTGCGTGGGAGTCTGCCGGAAGTACCCCAGGGTATGATTGCTCTTTTGAAGTTGTCATACCTTAGGTGTGTTTTCTTTATACTTTTGCTACTCTGTATTTTGTATACATGATTATTTAGAGTGATATATATATGTATGTTATGCATGTATGTTTTATTAGAATTTAAGTCTTGTGTCTTAGTTGCACCATGTTTCGAAAAGCTGTAATTACTCTGATGTGCACGAGTTGGTTTTATAAAAAAAAAAATATATATCGTATTTTTAAAAGGCACAAGAGTTTCGTTTTAAAACACATCTCATATAGGTTTATGTTGAGCTCGGTGTGTTGAGCTCGGTAACTCGAGCTCGGTATATTGAGCTCGGTAGCGGTCCGGAAACGGGTCGTTACATTTACCAAGTCCACCAAGACTTAGTCACCTTGGTTGTTTCAATCAATTAGCATGTATTTCGACTGAAAACCAAAATTGTGCGTCTAATCTAAATATGCCAATTTTGGCTATGATTATGGCTTGTGGGCTTCAACACTTAGCCATTTTTGCACTTATTTCATGTCTTCGACCAAATCTTCAAATTTCCCTAACAATGTTAAACTTGTCTTTCGTCACATGCGACATGTTTGAAACCAAAATTCATTTTGGCACCCAACAGTAGAATATTATATTATTTGAATTGTAATGCGAAATATGAACTTTTATGGTCAGTATCATTAAATACTGATAATTTATTTCTGCGGCGTGATTAGGAAATTTTGTAGACGTGACTATATGTAGTTGACCTATCAATTATATATACATATAGGTACATATATAATGGATTAATACATACATGATTCATGAAATGGAAAATGTATAATAAAACTACTTAACTGATACTCCCTCCAGAATGAATTATAAGCAAATTTTATCTCATATTTTTTGGAATGAAATATAAGTAAATATTAGCTACTTTTCTCCTATTTAATGATAATATCTCTAAAATACTCTTCATTTAATTTAACTTTTTATATTTCCAATGAACCAATTTATTAGTCATGGAGGGTAATTTAGGCAATAGAGTTAATTTTTTAATTAAGATTACATAGATTAAATGTGGTTAACTAACTACCTTAGTAACCGTGAATTAGTTAATTTTTACTTATAACTAGTAGTATACTCGTGCATCGCGTCGCGTTGATTGCTACGAATGTTTCTAAACCATTTGTATGTATTAGCTAAAATAAAATATTATTTATCCCAAAAAAGCTAAATTTGAATATTATTTTCTATGTTTTTTAACCTAGCAAATATTTGAATATAATGATCCCTATATGAATATTAATTGTATATACTAATTGGACTCAAAATTCTCTGTTATATACAAATAGACTTGTTTATACTAAATCATTATATGTTTTCCCGTTGAGACTCATAATTGTAAATAATAAATACGTGCATAAAATTTATAAGTGCTCAGAGAAAATGAAACTATACCGACAAACTCAATAAAAACCAAGTAATGAAAGTATCTCGATAAATTTAATCCAAATTCATTTCATGTTTCCCCGTCGGGACTCAAACTTGTGAATAAAAATATTTGTAATATATTAAATTATTATAGTAATTGATCAACAAAGAACTTAAAAATCTTTATTTCCTAATCTAAAAGAATTCATTTATCACTTAATACAATAACACAGATAAAATGAGTTATATTTTTAGAGCTAATAAGTTAAATTTGTTGTCTCAAAAAAAATAAGCTAAGCTTGTATAATAGGAATAATACTTCTATAATACGATGACTCCTATGCTTATTTTATGGTCAGTATAATCTTTCATTCGACAAAAGACATTAGCAAGCTTTTAGCCATTGTTTTTTTTTTAAGCAAAATGACATGCAAAAGCATCACTGTAGAGAGAGAGATCCTAACTATGTTGACAACTCAGATCCTACCAATCATCTGCAGCACACCATAACATTGTTGAAGTTATTAATAGTACAATTGTAAAAGCAAGTGGCCCTTAACGATTTTGATTAAAAAATGATCAGTAGAAACTCCTAGGCGTTTATTGGTCTTTCACTACAAACCAAATAGAGAACATAACACCTGAGTGGATTCACAAAAAAATTAAAATCCCAGAAGATAACTCAAAAGACCATATTTGAGGAAGAAAGCTATTCATATTTCATATACACAAAAAATCAGAGCTTGTGGCAAGTCTCAAAAGATTGCAATGCGGTTATCTAAGGGCTACCAAGTCGTGCCATTTGCTTGAATCGGGCAAATACTAATGACACGGTCAAGTTGTATTTGTTAATAATGAATAAAATGTCTAAAATGACTTTTTTTTTTAAAGGGGATTAATAGTGGTTCCCCACTTCTCCCCTATATGACTCGAACTCACGTCCCTTTGGGTGTAGGTGAAGCGTCTTACCAACTGAGCTGAGGTCTAAAATGACTTCATCTATGGAAAATATGTAAATAACTATAAGTTCCTTTTTAATAGGTAGTCAATATTTGTAAGATGGCAACCAAAAGCTCTGATGTCATTTCTATCCTTAATCGGTAATTTTATTTCATAGATAAAACTTTGGATGAGGTCAACAGGGATGTCATTTGTCTCCTAGAAACTGTTGGAAGAATGACCGGTATGAGAGACCCCTTGTACTATACAATCTCAATCCAGAATATGCAGAACAAAGAAAATGACCAGAGTAACCATCAATGGGACACCATAATCTGCTATGAAACCCCACAAACAGTTGTCATAAGAGGAAAATAAATCTAAGACATAAAAACTTAATAAAAGAACTTGGTCAAAAGATGAGAATGAAAAGAATATGTAAACAAATAATTGAGTACGATACCTTTTTTCTGGTTTGAACTAAATATATGGTCCATCCTTTCTCCTTGTAAGCAGCAAAACACACCAAAAGAATATGTAAACAAAACATCCCAAACAAAATGATGTAAATTATATATATCCAAATTGAAGAACAAACTACATAAAAAATTTGAGCAAATTTATTGTGTAACTAACACCACCTTCATTGTATCAGTATAAGCACTTTTGATTCATCAAAACAATCATAACAAATCATATAACCAAGACAAATAAAAAACCATTCAACGAATTAAATCCATTAAACCGAAAAACAAATGTAAAATAGAAACATTTTTTTTTCTTCCAATTTTCGTTTCTAAATTACATGGGTAAAGAACTACGTGCTAACAACAACAAAAATAAGAGAATTATCCAATAGCAAAGGGCACAATCAAAGAAAGTATGTTCAAATAATGGAAGGATGAGCAACTGAAAACGCAAGTGTGTTCTTATCTGTCAAACACAGAAGTTTGTTTTGTTTCTTCTATTACCTACAAACACAAGAAGCAACAGAAAAAAAGAGGAAAAGCAAATAAGCATGGTAAAGAAGAAAAAAAATAGAAGAAGATGAAAAGCAACAGAAGAAGATAAAGATGAAGAAAATAGAAAAAGAAAGACGTAGAAAACTCACGGAACCCGTTGTTGCAAGTAAGGAAATTTAAGACAGAGAGAGATGAGTGTGTTTCAGAAGAGACAAAGAGAACGCAAGCGGGGAGGGGGAGGCCATCAGAGGCCGCAAGCCAGCAGGGAGGGGGACGCCAAACAGCAGCGCCGGCGGTGAGTTGACGCGAAGGGAGAAGAAGAGAGAGATAGACGAGGAATAGAGTAATCTAATGTAATCTAGTAATAGAGGAACAAGGAGGAAGAAACCAGCAATTGATTCAAAATATTTTGAATTTGGAGCAAGGTTTTGAGCGAGGGAAAAATGTGTGGAGAGAAATGAGGAAATGGGGTGTCTTCTGAGAAAGCCATGAGCAGAAGAACGTGATTTGTTTATTTAGCAAAAAGTAAGATCTGGTGTCTTCCAAGACAAGCCAATCAACAGATGTTTCCAAATTTATCCCAAAAAATAGACACGTGACAGCAATATAAGAGCTCTAAAAATGTAATATTAGTAGTAGTTTCTTTGATTAATTAGATAAAAATGTAATATTAGTAATAGTTTCTTTGATTAATTAGATAAGATAAGATAGTAGATTTATTCCGGAAGGTGTACTACTAATGTCTGAACAAAACCCTTTTCTTCTTGAATATATTACTACTAATACTACATCGTTTCTTTTTATTTGTACATAAATATGATGAATAAGTCTTACTACACAAACTGAAGTCAAGAAAAAAGTGGTGGAGCCCAAGCGGGTAAGAGAGAAAATTAGTACAGTGATAGAAATGCTCATTCATCATCTGCTCAGACCGAAACAAACATACTTTCATCTCTCGATGAAATAAGACCAACTTTATTTTGAGCATTAAAAAATTAGTACCACATATGAGTTGCACAAAACTGTCCTAAAATCAAATTGAACAACGTGCTTATTCATTATTATCAACACTAGCAGCATACATACAATTAACAGCTAGCAGCACTAGCATTTTTATGAAAGAGAAATAAATATCTGCAAATATGCATAATTAATTATAATAAAATTAACGGAACACATAATATTACCCCACATGGATGAAGATAAATTTATTTATCATAATCTCAACCGATGCGGTTTGAGAGACTTGTAAGTCACAGGTTCTGGGGCTGAATCCGTTGCTTGAGAAACAGGGGTATTGCTCCGCTTCTGCTCCTGCCATTGCGCCTTACAAGGGATGTAATTCAGATTCTGATGATTCGAACAGCAGGGCTTCACCTTGCATAGAAACTCATAACACTCTTTATGTGATCTTTGATTCGGAAGCCCCGGGATGCAATTATTCCTTGAGTGAATCTAAAACTACTAAATTTACTGATGTCATGTGCTTTTCAAGGTGGATTTGGTGAGAAAACAACTGAGACGAGCCACAGTAAAATATGGGTGTATGATTTCAAAAATTCCATCTTATGAATTATCCCAACCCCTGGCTCAAGAAATCAGTGAGGTTCTTGGAAAATCTGTGAGTGGATTGCAGAAACAAAACAGCTGTTCCTGAATATCTATCAGAACTAGGCAGCATTCCTAAAAGTGACGAAGGGAAAAGTTGCAGCACGTATGGGGCAGGAACCATGGAAGCAAGAGAAAACGCAGCAGCAACCCTTTTTAGCTTGTCACTTGCGGATGGATGAGAACAAAATAATAATTGGAGCCTCAGGAGCAATACCCGCTTTGGTAGAATTGCTCCAAAATGGAAGCCCTAAAGGGAAGAAGGATGCAGCAACCGCATTGTTCAATTTATGTATATATCAGGGGAACAAAGGCAGAGCCATTAGGGCAGGGATCATCACAGCCTCATTGGTCCAGTTTATTCTTTCCTTCTTTTCTTGGTTTGTTCTTTTCCAATCTCTGTATGGCGTGTAAAGAAATCGATTAATATATTGTTTCTTTATGAAATTTTCACAGAAGTTTTTGTTTTCCTCTTTATTTTTTTTGTCCTGTTGAAAAGTTAACTGTATGATAAGATTCTAGCTCTTCTCTTGATTTGCTTTCCTCTTGATTTCTTTTGATAAAAAAAAAATGTTATTGGTTTGATTTAAAAAAAAAAAAAGATTCTAGCTCTTCTCGCTACAATATCTAAAAATGAGGGACGGTAGGTAAGAAAGTGGGAAGAAAGAAAATAGGAGAAAAAAAAAATTTATTGATTAAAGTGTAAAATTGATGATGTGTTATATTATTATTGGTCTGTCACATTTATCAATGCATTTTTTTCACACTTTACCAAAAAAATTTCTTCCCCCTATTTTCTTTTCTCTCACCAAACAGACCATGAGAGAATCACAGCATTTTAACTACGAATTTTTAACTTTTAAATGTTCTGATTAGAAATCTCAATACGTTTAATTCAATTTCCAATATTTAATTGACATTAAAAATTACCAATCATATTTCAAAAAAATTAAGTGAGGTTTATTTGGTTCCAAAAATATATTTATATTTACATTTTAAAAATATTTTATTTCACTATTTATATCAAATTAGCTATTCTTTCTTTATAACACTATTAAAGTACCTGTGTATACGCACGAGGTGTTATGTGTTAGTTGCGCATTAAATGGACGTTGAATTATTTATAGTACAGACATTAAAAATCTTTCACATCTATTTCCATTAAGTAAAAGTGAAATAGCTATTAAATTGATGAAATGAGTTCTAAAACCTTAATGATCCAAAGTACACTGATGCAAACCATTCCAATATCATGTAAACCATTCCATGTAACATGGTAATTGAAAAAAATCAGATAAGACCATATGTCTCCGTCAACTTGAGAGTAAGGAGACTACACAACTACCATGCATACAAATGATAATACACTATACAGTTCTTCAATTTAATAAGCAAAAGATGAGTCATAATAAGATGAACATTCACTGCTAAGTGTAACAGCTACAAATTGCAGGCAGAACATACCACTTACTACATAACTTTTGCAGACACAAAATATATTACAACCTTGATTTAAACTATTTTCACATCCACCACATTGTTGACACCAGAATAGACAAACTCAAATCTCAGTTTATTTATTGCTTCCAATTTGTTTTCCTTGCGGAAAATCTTCCACCCATTTCCAATTTGTGTTCTCTTGTATAGTCCATCACTTATCAATAACTTGCATTCTATCTGTCCTCCAAGAGGACCTCACACCAATAGCGTATCATATATGTTATTCCTAACATAGTTAGCAAAATCTGGTTGTAGATTCTGTAAAAAAAAATATATATACTACAGTTAATAAGGATGTAAAACATTATTTAGTCAATGACAGTTAATAAGGATACTCAAAAGGTATACCACAGTTAATAAGACATATTTATAATTTTCAATTTGTGATTAACTTGTTGTTAGTGAGCAGAGTGTGTGACATCCTGAGAAAATTAAAAGAATAAATAAATAAATATTTATAGGAAGTCAAAAAAAATTACCATAGGAAAACCCTAGAATATAGAGAAATCGAGAATCCTTTAAAACATGTCCATCGCGACGCGATGGCATAGGAGGTTGCGACGCGATGCCTGATAATTGGTAAGTCGGTGGAAGAAAGAAAAATGAACCTTCCATAATTGTGTCCATCGCGACGCGACGGACTTATAGTGCTACGCTGTCGCGATGCGATCCACTCACGATCAAAGGCGGTGGTGAGAGGAGGAGCTCTCCATCTCGCCTATAAATAGGCCCCCACCCCCCCTCCATTTCTCCAAGTTCTTCCAAAGGTCTTTGGGAGGATGTGGAGGAGCTCTGGAGACGCGACGGGACGCGAGGACGTGGGGCAACGACAGTCTTCTAAGCCAGGTATGGTCTCAACCTCTTCTCTCTCTAGTTTCTCTCTTTAGGAGCTTCTAAGGGTAAGTATGCTCTGTGCTTGCCTCTAATGAGGATCTGGCGCATCAGAAAATCCTTAGTAAGTAATCTTAGAGATTGAGAATAGGAGTGAGACTTAGAGGGTCACTAAGGAGCAAGTATGCTCTGCACTTGCCTCAAGTGAGGATCTTGTGCATCAGAAAGCCCTTAGTAGGTACTCCTCTAAGAGGAGAGGATGAGAGTGGCTTGGTAGACTAAGTAGGAGTGTCCAGAGGTAGGAATAAGAGTAGCAGAAGCAGTGAGGACACAGAGAGTGACAACAACTGCAACAATCTTCTATACAGGTGGGAGCAAGAAACCTTACACTCTAGGGATAGTAGGATAGAGTAGTGTATATAAATGTGCATTGGGTGACCCAAGCCCTACTAGCAGTTGATAACAGCAGCACCTCAGGAGAGGGGCTGTGACCTATGATAGCTGAGGATAGTTGTCAGAGGTCTATCAACCATAGGAGTAACTTGTCTAATATGTGAAAACCCTAGGATAGACAATTTATGATTACTTTATGATTGCTGAGTAGATATGATTGTTGGTAGTTGTGTGACTGTGTTGTTGAATAATATGTTAGTCAGTGGTCGCCCATGGCGATGTTAGGATTGATCTATGTGATGTTTGTGCTAGTTTGATATATCTTTTGGTTGTGCTAGTTAACTCTAGTTGACCCTGTCTGTGATTGTGATGATCTATAGATGTAATAGGAGTGTTAAGAGAGTACTGTTAAGCCTTAGCTGGTATGTTAGAGTTGACAGTTTAGCTAGTCGTGGTGCGGAGTAGTTATAAATAAGTTATGTAGAAGGTTATAGGGTGTGATAAGGAAGTAGGTGGAGCTAGGCTTAGGTGTAATAGTGCAAACCTAAGAGATAGTGAGTGTGATTTAAGTAAAAGCGAAAGTTGGTTGTGCTTGCCTCTATGTGTGCCATTTGTATATGTTTTCTATCCCTGCTTTCCCGATTTTATAGTGTGTAATGTGTTTCTTAGCTCATTTCTTCTGTTTTTCTTGTTTGTATTTTCTTTTCCATATAAAATAGATATGCGTGGACCTGATGAAGATATCGCAACGCATCGTGGAGTGTACAGAGGATCCTCAGTATGAGTAACTCTCTACAATTATGTGTTATAGCCAGTGAGTTAAAGTCAATAAGTCAGAGTCTGTATATATATATATATATACACACAACTTGTGGGCCCGAGACACGGATTCTGTAAAGATATGTACATGTCAATTATTTAGTTTTAATAAAATATTATTTTCAATACATCTATATTGCCTAATTATCCGCTTAGGGTTTAGTAATTATTACACTGTAGCGCTCTGAAACAGGGTGTTATAGAGTGTATTACAAAATGATAAGAATAAGCAATCTTTCATATGATTGTACCAATTGAGCATTAAATCAGTATCTAAAGCAATGTAGAACCAACATTTAAATTCTCACATTTTTCGCAAAGAAGGCATATTGCAAGATATGTTGCCAATAGTTTATATATTATCACAGAATACAAATTGCATAGATTATCATACCGCAAAAAGATTAGCAAAACAGTTGGAGCAAATGTCTTCCATGGATCCAAATCATTTTACTGCATAAAGAATCACTAATGAGACAATCAATAGCATCTAGTACAGTTATGTTTCCTATGGTTTCCTCTTTTCAAATTCGAAGATAGAACAAAGGATGGAAGGGTCACAGATTTATCCCCAAAGAAATCGGCCTCAAAAAGGGAGTATTTTGTTCCTTTTTTTCAAAAAATTCTTATCCTTATCAATTTTATTAATTCGTATTTCTGTTTCGGTTTTTCAGGGACAAGGATAAGAAGATCGAGTTTCAGAGTGCGAAGGGGTTTCCTCCTGAAGACTATAAATACCCACCTCCAGAGCTACGAAAGGGGGGAGTGAACTGATAGAGCGCTTCAGATCTAAAGAGGACGAACGAAAAAGGAGCAGAGGCTTGAAGGGAGGAGGCCACCGCGGTTGAGGACCCAGTGAGGTCGCCCAAAAGAAAAAATATAAACACTTAGTTAGGTTTTTTTCCGTTGTTCCTCTCTTCGGTGTAACATTCTGGGTCAAAAGCAAATACCCAGGTTTTTTTTATTTTTCTCTTTCTTCTCTGTAATTTCAAACATCTTTATCTTTCTTTTCTGAGTATTGTCATGTACTCATGTTGCATGAATTGATTCTGAAATGAACTGTATAGTTTTTTATTTTATGTTCTTTTTTTGAATTTCGTTTTTCTATTTCAGTGTTGTTCTACTATGGTTGATTTTCTCCTTTTCTTTGTGCTCTATGCTACGCCTCCATAAGCCCTAAAATTAGGTTTAGGTATTTTCATTTTTCTATTTTTTTAATCAAAAGCGTAATAAAATAAATTAAGTGAATTATATTTTAAAATATGATTAAGGTTGGGATAGGTTAGGATCCGAAAACTTAGATCTAGGAATTTAGTTAGGTTACTATCCTCTTAATTTTAAAAATAGATTTACTGGATTGTGTAAATAATTAGTAATAAGCAATATTATAAAATTCAAATAAAAAAGGGTAATACATTTGTTTTTCTTTTAAATTTCTGTAGCATTGATTTTTTTTTGACAGGAACCGCATTGATGTTAACATTATTTTTTTTTAAATAAATTTTTAGTGAATATGTAGTGGTTGTTAATAATACTAATACTAATAATTGTAATTTTTTTTTTATCAAAGGAGTAAAGAAACGGATTTATTTCTTTTAAACACTTTGGGTAATTAATTCTTTAAGGCAAATAATTTTCAAACGATTAAAGGTACCATTTTTATGGGCGTTTTAGGGGCGTTAACACCTTCCCTATGCGTAACCAACTCCCGAATCCAAAATTTGGTTAAAAAGACATTTTTTCGCGTTAAATTCAAAAATATTCAAAAAATAGGTTTTCCAATGTTTTCTAAAAATAAATATTGGTGGCGGCTGCATTTAAATTTTAGTGTGGTTGTCACAATATCACATATACAAGTACAAACATGACTCTACACCCACATGGGTGACAAAAGACACACTGGCCGTGACGTACGTATTCATCTTTGCCTCCAAGCAGGCTATTCAAAAACTTTTCATCCACTTCTTACAGGTTGTTCTTGCCCATCTGTTATATAATAACATACAATAAAAATACACAAGAAAACACTGGGGGTAAGATATCCATTAATCTTCATCAAACAGGAAAATAGCATAGTAGGAGTACCTATTACCATGTCCAGCACAATATACCATCACACCATGACTAATATCAACACAATCGTCATCACAAATATTAGCACAACTGTTACCACAGATACCTCGCTCAGACTCTTGAGCACACGATCACAGACCAGACCATACTGATACGTCATACTGCCAAACTTCACCATACGGTTACATCACAAACTGACAATGTCACTGATCATTCGGGCTGATCACCGCCCCTACTCTCTAGACCAATCACCAGTCCTAGGGCACCGAATACGATGAGTTGGTTTGTCCCGGGAACAAATCCTGATACGCTACCATCTCCGATCACTGATTATGGCATCCCATACTACCATACCCAATTACCGGAGTAAGACACAGTCCTGCGCGCAAGGACGACATTCCCATAACAGGAATGACCAAGATTGTCCACCCGTCAAACATGGAGTCCTGGAGACTCGTCTGGTTGACTGAGAACCATCCTCTCAAGGCCACTGACTATCCCCAATACTACTCCGTACTTTGGTACCACAGACATGGAGAGACTCGTCGGGAAGACCGATGACCATTCTCTCAAGGTCTTGGTCGAGAACCATTCTCTCAAGACCACCGACTATCTCAACACCATTTCGTCTGCACCTCCGTAAACCAACCTCGGGTACACTGACCCGGTCATTACCACTATCACAGGGTATCGATGGTAATACCTACTATTACCATTTAGAGATTCGCAAATCTCTAACTAGAGGGCGGCACCCTTGACTATAGGACCACACATCAATCATCATACTCACAGATATTATATGCAACTAGCAAATAAGTATCAGGCATGATTAAAAATACCATCAACCATGATTTATCATAACTTATTATCATATAGATTATCCCTAACGTCGCATAAGCGACCATCTACTAATTTCATAAACATGACCTATGTCAGTTGGTAGGTCTACGGTGACTATCCTTAGCCACCATACACCACAACCCTTCTCCTAAGGTGCTGCTACTACCAACCCTTAGTAGGGCTAAGAAACCCTACACATGCTAACAATGCTACTTTACTACCTATTTTTCCTAGAGATTAAGGTATCTTTCCCCTTACCTGGCCTAGAAGACTGTTACTGCTCTCGTCCTTCGCTCTTTCCTCTCTCGAGCTCCTCTATGCCCTTCACGCTCTCCCAAAGGCCCTTGGAAGAACTTGGGCTGAATGGAGGGGGGATCAAGGCCTATTTATAGGCATAAATCGGTCTATCGCGTCGCGACCATATTACACGTGAATCCCATCGCATCGCGATGCGAGACATGTGTCAGCTATCACGCGTTTTGATCTACCGACTTTCTCCATGACCTACCATCGCGTCGCGACAGATTCCTTCATAGTCCCCCTCACGTCACGAGCCTCTCAAATTTTAAAAATTCTATTTTCGACCTTCTAGACAATTCTAGATTATTCTTCTCCTTTCTAGGGCATTCTAAGCCTCTTATTAATCATTTTGAGTTCAATTTAATTCTACTAAGGTTTTAAACATTCGTTTATTACTTAATTACTGTTTTAATTATTTTTCTATCATTGTTTTAAAAATCAGGCTGTCACACTTAACCAATGTCCTTAAGGCACTCGTTAGCAACATCCTTACTTAAATCAACTTTAAGAAAGCATCAGCAGACACTACCGTCAAAAGAAACGGAAGCATAGTAATTAGTAAGAGCATCTTTATCGCGGTGATTTAAAGCGGTGTCTTGTTTTTGTTTCCGGCAAGTATAAGAAACCAGTGTTGCAGCAAGCTGACGTGGAGGGAAGGGAGTCGAAATTTTTGTTGATGGCAACGAACCAAATGACCGTGTTTTAACTTATAATATTCATTGTTTCTCTCTCAATCTCACCAAATTCAACAGAAATCAGAAGAAGCAACACAGAAGCAAAAATATATCCGTTTGCAAAACAGAAATCAGGAGCAACACACGTAACTGTATAACAAATTCTCAAATTACAAATACCAAAAAAAAAATTCTCAAATTCTCAGAACAAATCGAACCAGAACCCACAAAAAAAAAATCAGAACCAACGTGCCGTCAAACCTGCGGCGTGCCATGACTCCACTGCGCCATGCTGTCAATAGTCGCGCCGTGCCTCGCCGCTGGTTGTCAGGACTCGCCCGCAAATATGGGGAGAGATGGATGAGTGCCACGCTTAGATCTGGGTGAGGGAGGGTTTGGATTTTGGAATATGGAGATGCGGCGAAACGGAGGGAGAAGGGGTGAAAGGGAAAGGCGCCACGACGGTCGGAAACGTTGCCTCGCTGCCAGGGGGTGAAACGGAGGGAGATGAGGGAGATGGAGCATCTGGAGAGGCGTGAAGACGCGATGGGGGAGACGAGGGACGCAGGGAAGCAGGAAGTGAAGGGAAGAAGTCGGAAGAGGGAGGCGTGAAGACGAGGGATGCAGGAAGGCGAAGTGAAGGGAAGAAGCTGGAAGAGGGGACGCAGGGGAAGCTGGAGGAGCGAGACGAAGGAACGAATTGAAGAGGAAAAAAAATAAAACATGGAGCAGCGAAGAAGAGAAGAATCTGGAAGATGAAATGTTCGAAAAATTAAAATAGAGTCTTTTGACTCATTTGACCCACTTTGTGATCAGCGAGATATATCCGTTTGACCCAATTCCAATTAAAAAAAAGATCCATTGGTAGTAAAATTGAGCCGTTTGTGCAAAGGCAACGGCCATAATTTTGTCTAATATATAAATATGTAGGGTTATTCACTTCATTTTGCACCCACTTTCTCATCTTTCAATTCTATTCTTTTTGTTGTTATCAAGTCTCAATCTTGTTTATTTTTTGTCAAATGGATCCCAATCATCTTCAATATATGGCCTACATGAATTTTTTGCAAAACCAACCCCCTGCCGGCGACAATTTTCAAAATCCCCAATATCGAGCCTACATGAACTATGTGGCCCAGCGCGTGCTTGGCACGTGAACACAATGAAGCATATAATGTTGGCATGCATCATATTGCATAACATGATTGTTGAAGACGAGCGAGACACATATGCCGATAATTTTGATTACGACCACACAGATAATGATATCTCAACAGCTGAAGTATCGCATGGTCCTGATCCCAATTTTACAACATTGTTTGAAAGAGTAGCACATGTTCATGAAAGACAAAACCACCGCCAACTTCAAGCCGACTTGGTGGAGCATATTTGGGAGCAGTTTGGACATGAGAATAACTAAAATTAAATTTTTATGTAATATTTTGTATTTCAGTTAAAATGTAATGTTATGTACTTCTCATCTTTATGTATTTCACATCGTTTTTTATTATTTAATATTATATATTTCTTATTGTTTTAAATTTATTAGGCTAAAAATTAATTAAACCAAAATTTCTATTTTTTTTAATATTTAATATTTTTATATGTATTAATTAAAATAATTGAATTAATATTTAAATTTGGATAAAAAATTAAGTGCAAATAAAATAATATAAACATGTGGGGTCAAGATGAGTTGCTTCCAAGAAACCACCATTGGAGCAAATTGTGGTTGGGTTGCTTATGAGTTACTTAAATCTTATGTGGCAATATGGGCCCACAAAAAGCAATTTAAGTAACTCATTTAGTTGCTTTGCACTAAAGATGCTCTAAGGGTATCTTTAACGCGATATCTACACTCCGTGTCATATTTTAGAATACGGCAACTACAAGAAACCACTGTTGGAGTTGGTTTAGCTGGCAGAGAAGGGGCTTAAACTTAAGCTCCATGCATGTACAGTGGACGACAACTACAGGTTGCTTAAGAATAAAAAATTATTTTATTGCCACAACCAACCATACAGAATCAGGGAAATATAAGAGGGGAAAAGGGTAATGCTTCAGCAGAAGAAACAAAATTGATCCAGAAAAATTATCTAGATACATGCAGGAAACAAAAATAATTCCAAAAAACCAAAATAAGAGCGGAAAAAAACAGATTCTTCCCAAAAAAACTGATTATTCACAAACCAGAATATGAATCAGATCTGAGTGGAGAAACAAAAAAAAATCCCCAAAAAAACTGATTATTCGCATTCCTTCTCCTTCTCATTGATGGGTTTCACAGATCGGAGTGTCTACCATGGCGGCGGCGCGACACACAAATCAAGTGGTGGCAGCGACGTGATCGGGGAGACCGAAGGCGAGATCTGAGAGATGGTGGGTGTGACGCGAGATCTAAGAGGGACGAGAGGGTGTGAGAGAGATGAGAGTGTGAGGCTGAGAAAAGGAATAAGAGGGAGATGAGAAGACGGAGAAGAGGGAGATGAGAGTGTGAGAGAGTGACGAGGGTGTGAGGCACATAATTGTTACATCAAACTGAAGAAAGTTCCGAAGAGTACGAGACTAGTCATAGTTACAGAGTCAAGCGAGACACAGACAAGCCTACCACAGGCATTCAAAAGTCTCAAGCACAGATCTGTAACTAAAACTGTCATCTTATGATAGAGAGGACCGTAGCATGGATCAATAGTCTGATACGTTCTGATACACAGGATCCTCATTACTGAGGCAAGTGCAGAGCATACTTGCATCTCTATAGAGGCGTCTATGGTATGAACATGATAACTCTGGTTTTCAGGAAGAACGAAGAGAGTTTAGAAACACATATTTATCAAACACACAAGTTTATTTAGTCGTTGAGGTTCTCCCCCTCAATGTTACAAGCAACCCTCCTTTTATAGGGAAGGAGGTGACCAGAAGACAAAACGTCATTATCATGACTCAGCACCCTAATTAATACATAAGATAACGACTCAGCACTACTACTTATTACAAAAGACGAAAATAGTGATGACTCAGCCTGTCATCATTACATAAGGACAGATGACTCATCAACCTATTTAATACATAAAACAAACACGTCACATTAAGCATTTATGGCGCTTGGACACCTCAGGAGACAAGCATTTATAGCCTTGGACACCTAGGCAGACATGTCACATCAGATTATTTATGACACAAGACACATCACTCCTTAGCATACATCACATCAGTCTTTAGCAGGGTCTCTGCTCCATGACACGTCTCAGCACGTGTCTTAGTACTTGTTGATGGGCGAATGGCTTGGAGACAGGTTCTGATCAGACAGGTTGTCTTCATTCATACGTGTCTCATACCATTGATCATTCCAATAGTCATCAGCATCAATGTTCCTATTCATGTCATCTGAGTTCAAATCTTCTGAGTTTGGATTTTCTGGAACATCTTCTTGAAGATTCATATCTGCACTGAAATATGGATCCAGATATGGATTCAGATTAGCGAATTGTTCAACGATCATCTGAGAGTCTTCACTTGGCTGACTGGTTGAAGCTTGGTTTGAACTTTCTCCAACAACTTGACTATCATACCAGGCATGATTTGAACTTTGACCAAGATCTTGACCATCTACTGTTTGCCATTGAGGCTGGTTAGCAAGATCTCCATGGCTGATGCAAGTAGTAGTAACTGACTTCTCTTGTTGCTCATGACGATTAACAAAACAAACATGATCCATTAATTCTTCCTGCAGTCTTGGAATGGGAGAAGGATAATCATCAAGCGTTTCCCATAGATATGCATGATTTCTGGACCAAAAGAGTTTACGTTCATCTGTCTCATAAGGCCTGTGAAGCATAAAAACAGATTTGAACCTTTTAATTACTTCAGGACTTAATTTTCTGGTCTTTGTATCATCTAAAACTGATTTTAATCGATCTCTTCACCATTCTAATGGAGAAAACCATTCTAATGCAGTCCATATGAGAGAGTCACGTTTCATGGGATCAGTGAGATGTAAGAACATGGCTTCTGTGGGAATGAGAACTGGCATACAATACAAGACAGTTGCACACCATAAATACCACAAATGGTCTTCTGTGAAATCTTTGTTTGGATTAATCAGGAATGGAAGAAGAAATGGAGTATCTGGGAAAAACACAGATTTTTTAGGGACAATGTTGGCGCTGGATATGGCTCTGGTCATGAAATGGTATAGGTGGTTTCTGGCAAACTTTCTGAGTTTGGTAGGAGAAAAGGATGAGTCAACATTTGGTGGAAACATTTTGTTGACTGCGGCTATGGCTGGTAATGGTTTGACCATAAAGATCAAAGGAAAGATGTGGGTTTCTGTGATAACTTGGGCCAGTTTCATTAGTGCGGAAAGTAGATCGGGGATGATGTTTTGATTTCCTTTGATATGTTTCACAAGAAAATCATATCTTGAAAACCAATCTTTGAGTCTAAGGGCTTGAGGATCGTGAGGCATTTTGTTCTTGAATTCAAGGACTGCAGGGAAAGAGGAGTTATCCATCCGACTTCAAAATGAAAACCCCGCAGATGAAAATCAAACTTTTGAATGCCATATTTAACAAAGAAGAGCTTCTTTGTAAGTGGTATGGTAGTGCATCTCACCTTCTTTGAATTGTCCATCGGCATGACCGCAAAGAGTGTCGGACATTGTTGATTTCTTCAATCAAAGCGCACCAATCTCGATCAGCATCGCTTGTAAAATCCTTTTTCCATGGCTAGGAATTTTCAAGGCTGGTGGTATTTGTGCAATCTTCTTCAGAGCTTTGATTGCTTCAGTTTGCTTTAGACCCCATGAAGGAGGATTTTTCTTCAGCAGTTGAGAGAGTTGACTTGTGTACCTGGCAACTTTAGGAATAAAATCCCTAATGTAGTTGACAATGCGAAGAAATTGCTGAATCTGCTTTATCGTCAAATTTTCATCAGGAAAATTCAATAGTTCTTCAGCAATGTGAGGTTGAGGCTGGTATTTTCCTTGAGAAAAATGCATACCCAAAAAATCAATTTCTGTCTGGCCCAATTGACTTTTCTTTTCAGAGAGCATTATTCCATGGTCTTGGGCTAGTTGGCAAAATTGGCCCAATAACTGCTTATGAGATTCTTCATCTTTGGAAAACAGTAGCACATCATCAATATAGACAAGGATTCTATCCAAAATGGGTTCAAAGATTCTGGTCATGGCCTTTTGAAATAGTGATGGGGCGACCTTAAGCCCAAATGGTAAGACTTTCCATTGGTACTGGGCATTTGGAATACAGAAGGCTGTTTTGGGTCGGTCAGCAGGTTCAACGCCTAATTGCCAAAATCCTGACTTCATATCAAACTTGGAGTAGATCTGAGCATCTTTGATGAAGATGTTGAATGAAGAGGCTTTTGGAATGGGAAACTTGTCATCTTTGAGAAAATGATTAAGAGGTCTATAATCAATCACTAACCTCTTTTTCCCTCTCACTTTTTCGGATCTTTTCTCCACATAAAATGTTTGGCAAGCCCACTCGGATTTAGTGGGTTCTATCAATCCTTGCTTCATCTGTTGGTTGCATTCTTCACGTGCTAGTGCCATATCAGATGGACTCATTCCAGGATGAGTGGCTTTTGTTGGGTTGATGTCTTCATTGAGCTTGAAAGGAAGTTGGACAAAGAAATCTTCATTTGTCCATAATGGCTTTGGATGAACAAATTTCTCATGACTGTCTGCACAAAGCTTGAGCAGATTAGGCTTGATTTCTTCATATCTTTTAGGGACCTCGGATAGAAAATATAATTTCAGGACATCTGACTAAGGCTTGAATTCTCTTTTGAACTTGATTCCTGTAGGAAGAATCTGAAGCTTGTTGGCTGCTGAGTAAACATCCATTCCAATGAGAATGTCTTTGTTGGGAAGATCACGCCAATAACTTTTGTCCATATTATGCATTCAGGGAAAAATCGATTCCTATTTTATCTTTGGTAATCGATCAGTCCTAAACATTTTTCCATCAGCTGCCACAAAGAATGCAGCATGTTTCACCCATGCATCTGGAGGTAGAATGCTTGGATTCATCATTGTTTTCTGAGCACCTGTATCCATGTAGGCTATGGGTTTTTTAGGGTGAGAAAGTTTGGATGGTAGGATATGAATCTCAACACAGGTTGTGGAGGAAGCGGACAATGAATCATGTTTATTTCTTTGAATGAGTATACAGGTAAATACTCATCATCAGATTCAGTAAAAGATTCCTCACTTGAAGAGGAATTTTGTAGAGCAAAGGCAGTTTCTTCATCAGCAGAGCTTTGCTCGGAATATAAGGATTCCAGATCTCCTTCTAATGGCTGTAAGGAGTTGATCAGCTTGGCGGCTTTATGCATCTTATTGGGACAATCCTTAGAGAAATGTCCTTTCTTTCCACAGATAAAACATCTCTGGTTTCCTTTCTTTCCACGGAACTTCTTCTTCTTGAAGAACTTGAAAGTTTTCTTTCTTTTCCCTTTTTTGGAAAATTTGGAAAACCTGGTGAATTTCTGCCTGTGAGACTTCTTTTTTGTTGAACAGTTGCAATTCTTGTCTTTGCATTTAATTTCCAGATAAGACTTCCTACACGCCTTTGTGAATTTGGATTTCTGATTCACAATATCTGAAAAATGTTGATGTAATCTGCACAGCTTGTCAAGTGCTTCAAGTGTCATTTGATGAATTTGACCAAGAGTCATTGTTTTAATATCTTTACATTTATTCTTTGCCATCTTATGAATCTCAGGCTGGAGTTCTTGAGGTAGTGATGAGACATATGTATTTTTGAGACTAGGATCATTAAATCCATTGAGAAGATAGAATCTCTGAGACATCCTTTGATAATGCCTTTCAAGATCCTTGACCTTAAGAGAGCAGCATTTCATCTCAAAAAACTCTTGTCTGTTTTTTCTGTCAAAGATGTCCATATCTCCAATAAATTCTTGGTGAATGACTCCAAGGACTGAGGCAGTATTGGTCAATCTGTGAAATTCATCTTGCTTGAATGGACCAAGATTATGATACCATTCTTTTAACGTACCAGTCATTCTGCAGCAAAATTCTTCAATGACTTTGTAAGAATCAACACCTGTTTTCATCATCTGTGTATCAAGCCATGCACCAAAATCAAGAAGTCTTTTCCTCCAATGGCTTGGAGGTATGTCATCAAGAGTAAACCACGGGCCACTGGATATTGTTGGTTTTCTAGCAGAATTGTTTTCCTCCTCAGGAGCTTCATCATAAAACAAAGCTTCTTCTTTTAAGTCAACCATAAATAACCCAGAAATATCCATGTGATTGTTTTCAGGTTCTGATTCAGCATAGGATGGATTAGGTTGTGAGAACTCTGAGGATTCTGCAGATCCAGTGTACTGAGAAGAGCTTTCTTCTTCTGATGAGGTTTCATGATCAACCTCTCTTGGAAATTTGGTTGGTTTGGGCAGATAGTCTTCTTGAGAAGATTCATCACTTTGGAAAGAAAAGACTGCCATAGCTTGATAAGGTTTACTGGAAGGTTCTTCTCTTTGGATTTTTAATGGATTTCCAGAAACCTCTTGAGAGTCAGAGGATGATATGCTCAAACGAGCTGTTTTGTTTTTGGATTTTGAGGTAGTGGCTTGGGTATCTTTTGGTCTATAGGCTGATGGGATATAACGGTTATAGTCAGGTGGTGAGGTGAATGAAGGGTAAAATGGAGAAGTGGGACTGGTTGAGTGAAATAAGTGGGAAAAGATGGAGTATTGAAGAAAAAGTCTTGGTGGTTTAGGTTCTAAGGCTTTTGGTGGCCTTCAAGAAATCATCTATTTCTTGCACTTGACTTCTTGACTTTCGATTTCTCTTTCTTTGAAATCAAAATCTTTGCCAAAGTTCTTTCATTCAACATCGATCTCAAGTCATGATCCAAGTGAGAGACTGAGCTTTCAAACTTTTGTAGTATACGCATCTTTTGAGAGAGGAGTTTAAGGTTCTCATCATTTTCTTCTACTTTTACGCAATCTTTTCTACCTTTTTGTCAAGGTT